>CM046669.1:57876156-59076156 GCA_025594165.1 Tamias sibiricus
TTCCTAAGTCTGCCTTATAGTGTGATGAAGCACAAGTTACGTGGCCATCTACAGAAGTTTAGATATGAAGATTCGGCACGTAGAATCAAATGAAATGGCTGAATTCAGTCTTTTGCTGAACAAATGTACATGGAGAATCTACCATGGGCTAGGTTCTGTGCTAGACACATGGCCTCTGTGCTCAACAAGTGCCCCAAGAGAGAGGAATTCCTTCAAACCTTTGGGGAAGGCTTCCTGGGAGGAACTGGGGCTTATAGAGCCAGCTGGAGCCTGTCAGTTATAAAGCAAAGGTAGTCAAATGAGGAACTTTCTGTAGCTGATAAGTGAGTTCCTTTTAATGGACTATAGTTGTATTTCAAACAGGATATGACCAGCAGCTGATTCTTGTTAAGCTTGCAATGATCTTGCTGTGATCAATACCAACAGCCACTCCATTCTGTACCACAGTGTAGGAGAAAGTTCATATTTTTCCTTCTCTTTCTTCTTTTTCTTCTACCACAATCTTTACTCCCATCTAGGGTCTAGAGTGAGCGGAAAAATGTGAGCGGATTGGAAAATCCAATTCTGTACTGAGAGTAGATTTGGAGAGAGGTCAGACTCTAGCTCTATCCATATGGATTTGCACATTCAATATGTGATCGTAGGCCTTGACCTTGGCAGAAAGGTAGTGCATAGCAGGGAAGTGCCTCTGGTGATTAATGGTCTCTAGGGAACTAGTTTGACTTTGTCACTGCCAGACCTGATCTATCAAGGGCCTGCTGCTTCTGCCCTCCGCTGAAATTCTGTTTTTGTTTACATTTGGGATGAGACTGTATTTGGTTGTAAATAACAGAAAACCATCTCAAGCCAGCTTCAGCACAAAACTCTAACTCATGGGATGGGTAGGGGGTTTCTTTTTGCACTCATTGGCAGGAAACAGCTGTATCTGAGGACTAGATTCAGGGACTGTATCAGGGATTAGAGGTATCAAGAGTCCCCAGTCCATAATTAATTGTTTAAAGTTAATTAAGTTAGTTAAAATACAAAAAATAGATTTTAAATGCCATGCTTTAGCTCCTGGTTTTTGTCTTTTTGAGAGACGTTAGTCTTCATTCTGGGTTCTGTGGTTTGCCATAGAACTTTGCTTCTGTGGTCAGAAGCCCAGGCTGGAATGGAAACCGCAGCCAGGGAAGAGGCCACAGTAGAGAGATGGAGCTGCTGAGCCATGCCTGCAACCACAGGACGGGGTGGGCAGAGTTGGTAAGGGAGGGTGGGCAGATAGCCCAGCTGGTGTCTGCTCCAGTCTGCACCCAGAGGCCTGCAGTTCAGGAGACCTAGAATGCTTACCTTGCCTCTCCACATCCTCCCTAATCTACACATGGGTTGCCAAATTTCATCCCTAACTGATCTTCCAGACAAATCCATACTCTGGCTAGAATGTGAGCTCCCTCAGAACAGGGATTACAACCTGTTTTGTTCACCCAGCATCTAGAACAATACTTGGCACCACAGTAGACACTCAAAGACCTGGAACATCAAATAAGCAAATCAACTCCTCCCTTCTATGCCTTCTTGGAAAGTGAGGTGAAAGCACAAGACAGAGGATGAGAATAGGATCTTATAAAACATCCCTGAGGCACATTTGTAGACCCTGACATTAGCCAGATTGTAAGCCCTGGAACTATGTGCTAATGAAGCAGTAAGCAAGTCCTGATTTCAGAGACCTGTCGACACATCCATTCGTTCAACAAGGATCTATGGGGCACTTACTAGATGCCATGCCCTACCATATTCTCAGCATGGACAACCTAGGGTTTTTTTTTTTTTTTTTTTTGTTTTTTGTTTTTTGTTTTTATGGTACCAGGGATTGAACTCAGGGGCACTCGATCACTGGGCCACATCCCCAGCCCTTTTTTTTGTATTTTATTAGAGACAGGGTCTCAATGAGTTGCTAAGTGCCTTGCCATTGCTGAGGCTGGCTTTGAACCTCGCGATCCTCCTGCCTCAGCCTCCCAAGTGCTGGGATTACAGGTGTGTGCGCCACCACACCCAGCTCAGCCTTTTGACATCTCTATTCATTCATTAGTTAATAGACCTCAGGGTTATTGAGAAAATTGGATAATGTTTTCAATCAACAACCAATGGCATATACAATGGTGGTCCCATAAGTTTATATGGCCATATAATGTTGTAGTAATCTAAGTTTGCTTAAGGGATACTGTATCATGTTTGCACAATGATATCACCTAAAGACACATTTCTCAGAATTTGTCCCTGTCTTTAAGTAACACCTGAGAGTAATATACAAAATACTTCCTTGTATGTAGTAGCTATTCCATATTTTGTTGACTTGTACACACCATGTTTGTTGGGTGTTTTGTTGTTTTGGGGGGAACTGAGAAGGATTATGGCAGAATTGTAACTATGTAATTTACAACAGGTCTTGGATTCTTAAAAGAAATGGGGTTGATTAGTATAATTCTCATTGCTTACACAGGAAGAGCCCTACCTTCCTTTACCTGGCTCCTTTGTATGAAGTACTTTTCTTACTGTCTGAAGGCAAAGCTTTCCACTCAACCACAGGGAGCATATAAATGCATGGGGTAGCCTTGGGGACTGGGCAGCTTGAATTTGCATTGTACCCTGCTTTCAACACCCCTCCCCATGTGGGGTGCCCAGGGTATGGGTGCTATGGTTAGAGGGCAGGTTGAAGCTAATGGCTATCATGATGTAATTTCACGAGGAAACCTCATTCTTGCTCACTCTGCCTCCTCCTCCCCCCACTCAGATTCTGATACCAGGTTACTCAAGCACTGTTCAACCCCTTTGAAATCCCTGCTCAGAGCCATCCCAGTCCCTCAGATTGGTTTCGGGTAGCCATTCCCAGCTCCCCTGCTTGCATTCTTGCCCCCCTTTCTGCTCTGGCTTGGATGCCCTGCTGTCCACCTCTTCCCAGGGTCACCCCATTCCATCCCACGCTCTCTGATGTGAGACAGAATGTCTCCCAGGCCTTCTGCCCCCCAGAGACTCTCCCTCCCTTCGTCCCTCCCACTCTCCCCCCAGTTTGACCTCAGAGAGCAAAACTTGATGTTAGAGGGTCATCCTTCTCCTCCAGATCTTCTATTATCTACCTTCAGCAGTTAGGGACACAGTGACAATCTAAAGCAAATGGAGAAATTAAAAAAAAAAAAAAAAAGAAAAGAAACACCCAGATAATGTCCAAAGGACATTAATAGCTCTATTCAGGGACACAATCTCCAATCAACAAAATGAAAGGCAAGCGTTGGCCCCACAGGGACTGGCTGAAAGGCAGCCTGGTGGTGAGAGTGTTTGGAGCCAGCTTCTCACACACTGGGGAGGGCCTCTCTCCCAGCAACAACCCCCCCTCCCCAGCAACCAGCCCCATTGCGTGCAGATCAGGTCTGGACCCCCCACCCAGGCTACAGGGCTTTTGGGCCTCCCCTGCCTGGACCTTCCTCTCTGACATGACTATACAAATCTCCCTCACTGGGGGTAACAGCAGGACCATGCTTGGCTGACAGAATTCTTTGGCAGGAAAAATGCTGTCTGAGTCAGCCCTGAGAAATAATTAACCCTCTGGATGTTTCCTGCAGAACCCGAGGAGAGTCGCATGCTGAAGGCACAGGAAGTGCCAGACCTCTGAGGGGGAGGTGATACCTGGGCAATCAGGCCCACCGGACCTCTGGGAGCTCCCTCACCTTAGGCCGTGCTGGAAACCCCTAGCTATTTCTCCCTGGCCTCAGGACCTCAAGATTGTTTTCAGGGGCAGAGAGAAGGTCCTTATATTTCTAGACACTCTTCTTAGAGGCTTATTTCCATTCAGGGCCTTTTCGTAACAGATAAGCCAGGCAGGAAAGGATTATGAAGAGTCCCTCACTGTGTGTGGCCCAGTACAATACTAAGTGCTCAGAGAAAACACAAAATAAAATAGGAGAACAGATCAGGCAGAGGTGAGACATGAAAACAGATTCAAACTGGGCGCAGTGGTACATGCCTGTAATCCCAGCAACTCAGAAGGCTGAGGCATGGAGGATCACAATGTTTGAGGCCAGCCTTAGCAACTCAGTGAGGCACTAAGCAAGTTAGTGAGACCCTGTCTCAAAAAGGGGTGGGGGCCGGGCACGGTGGCGCACTGCCTGTAATCCCAGCACTTTGGGAGGCTGAGGCAGGAGGGGGATCGCGAGTTCAAAGCCAGCCTCAGCAATGGCGAGGCATTTAGTAACTCAGTGAGACCCTGCTTCTACTAAAATACAAAAAAAGGGCTGGGATGTGACCCAGGTGGTCAAGTGCCCCTGAGTTCAATCCCCAGTACCACAAAAAAAAAAAAAAAAAAAAGGGTGGGGTTGTAGGTCAGTGGTAAAACTCCTTTGGGTTCAATCCCCAGTACTCAAAAACAACAAAATAACAAAAATCCAGATTGCCTTTCTCAGTCATGTGTTCATTGTAACTATGTAATTTACAACAGGGAGAAGACAATTCCTTAACCCTAAGCAGATGACCTTATATTTAGAGGGGCACGGTGGCGCACGCCTGTAATCCCAGCACTTTGGGAGGCTGAGGCAGGAGGATCGCGAGTTCAAAGCCAGCCTCAGCAATGGCGAGGCATTTAGTAACTCAGTGAGACCCTGCTTCTAATAAAATACAAAAAAAAGGGCTGGGGATGTGACCCAGTGGTCAAGTGCCCCTGAGTTCAATCCCCAGTACCCAAAAAAAAAAAAAAAAAAAAAAAGGGTGGGGTTGTAGGTCAGTGGTAAAACTCCTTTGGGTTCAATCCCCAGTACTCAAAACAACAAAATAACAAAAATCCAGATAGCCTTTCTCAGTCATGTGTTCATTGTAACTATGTAATTTACAACAGGGAGAAGACAATTCCTTAACCCTAAGCAGATGACCTTATATTTAGAGTTGCTAAGATAATAATGTTGCCTGTGGCTCAGAGTGTTTCTTCCTTCTAAGAAGCTTCAGAGCTCCCTGCTAATGTCTCAGTCTTGGTCAGATTCCCCTCTTTCATTTCCCTTCATTTCAAAGCCAAAATTTTTCATCCTTGTTGCACAATCAGAAAAGTCATGACAGAGCAGCAGACAGGCCTGCCAGGTTTACATAGACTTAATGGTGCAGCCCAGGATTTAAAAATCCCCACTGGCACCTCCAGCTTGATGTGCAGAATGAATTCATTGAGGTTTTTTGTGGTGGTGGTGTTGGTGAAGGGAATTGAACCCAGGGGTCTTACATATGCTATACATATTCTGCCTCTGAACTACACCTCAGCCCTTCTCAAAAGAAGCAGAGTCCAAGAAAAATGAGAAAATGGAAGATGTGGTACTGGGGCTTACCATCACAGACAAGCAATATTGGTGTAATAGAATTCTGGAATGTGCTAGGTCAGGAGCAATAAAATTTTTCTGTAAAGGGTCAGAGAGTAAATAGTTGATATTATAGGATTTATGAGTCAAATACTGTCTCTGTGGCATAATCTTCCTTGTTTGTTTTTTTGTTTTGTTTTCTTCTTTTTCATTTTGTAAAAACTACAGTAAGCGGGGCGCCGTGGCGCACGCCTGTAATCCCAGCACTTTGGGAGGCTGAGGCAGGAGGATCGCGAGTTCAAAGCCAGCCTCAGCAATGGCGAGGCACTTAGCAACTCAGTGAGACCCTGTCTCTAAATAAAATACAAAAAAAGGGCTGGGGATGTGACCCAGTGGTTGAGTGCCCCTGAGTTCAATCCCCGGGACCACAAAAAAAAAAAAAAAAAAACTACAGTTAAGTGATATAGCTCAGTTGGTAGAGTGCTTGCCTCATATGTACAAGGCCATGGGTTCCATCCCCAGCACCACAAAAAAAAAAAAAAAAAAAAAAAAAACTTGCAGTAAAATACATATAACATAAAACAGGCTGTTTAGGCAAGATGGCATACGGGTACAACTACTCAGGAGGCTGAGGCAGGAGGATAGCAAGTTGAAGGCCAGCCTGAGCAATTTAGCAAGAACTTGTCTCAAAATATTTTAAAAAGTGATGAGGATGTAGCTCAATGGCAAAATGCCCCTGTGTTCAATCCCTAGTACTAAAGGGGGGGAAATGGCCATCTAAACTTTTTTATTTTCCCAGTGCTACCGTTCAAACATAGGCCAAGCATGCAGTGCCACTGAGTTTCATCCCCAGCCCCTAAATTATTTTTAAGCATACTGTTCAGCATTAAAAAAACAAACAAAAAAAAAACCTTCAAAAATGTTGAAAACTATTTTCAATGTGCAAGCCTTATAAAAATAGGCTATGGCCAGATTTGGCCCATGGCACAATTTGCCACCCCCTGTACTAGATGAACATGCACAAGACTCAAGTTTGGCAAAATATAAATACTTTAATCCTGGGCAAGACAAGGTCATCACATTTAGATACAGTAGGTACCCTAGTGCCTCAGACGCCTAGTTCTGCCATATACCAGTTGCATAATCTTCATTTGTTTTGCAGTGCTAGGGTTCAAACCCAGTGCTGGCCCATCAAACCCAGGGCCTTGTGCATTCTAGGCAAGTGCTCTGTTACTGAGTTATATGTCCAGCCCCAGCTCCAGCCATATGATCTTAAGACAAGTTACTTACCCTCAGTTAGCTTATCAGTAAACCTGGGATTATAACAGACTCCCTTACAGAGTGCTTTCGAGGATTCAATGAAGTAGGGCACGGAAAGCTATTGGTGTCACAAGCACTGTGCCCATAGGAAGACCACAGTAAACGTCAGGCTCCACCTGTGTCAGTACAAAAGAATTCTGAGGAAGACAGCATCAAGGCTGAAGTCATTGGAACTCCAAGGTGAGTTCAGATGTGTTTGCTTAACCAGAAAAGCCTTTAGAAGCCTGTGGGCTACAAGAGATAGCACCTTCGGGCTTCCAGGTGGCCACACCCCTGGTGTACGTGACTGTTTGAACTCTGCCAATTGGGCCCACTGCTTCCCCAGACCCTGGGCCTGGATCTCTGATGCAGGGGCTGCTGCCCACCCGATAGCATTTCCCTTTAGGCAGAGAAGAGTGGAGTGACCAGAGGGTGGGGGGAAGCAGGTGACCAGGGAGGGAAGCCACAAGAAAGAGAGCCGGTGGCTAAATGGGCAGGGCTCAAGTCTCAGGGCACCTGCTGCCCACACATACCTTCTTTGTTCCAATGGGTGTGACTGTTGGCAACATGGCTAGGAACAGAGATTGAGGGCTGTGCCCACCCTGGCTCCTTGGCAGGTATCAGAGAAATTAAGAATGGAGATGAGGATTCTGACACTCACCCCTTAACACTGGAAATGAAAAGGAGCCTTCTTGTCCCCAATTCCTCCCACAGTATTTCTGGAAGGCCCATTTTCTGCAATGCCTATGGTAATTGCGGGGAGGGGGAGTTAAACAGGAAGTTGAAGAAGGGCACAATATGGCTGCAGAGGGCTCACACTGATCCAAAACACAAGGCTGGGCGTTTCCTAAGTGGAGCATGGAGGCTGGATGTATTTATCCTGCTCCTCTTCCCACAGGAACTCCTGACAGGGTCAATGTGCCCTGACTTAAAGGGCACCAGCAGCTGGGTAGTGGGTGGGGATCCATTTGGATTGAGAGAAAAACAAGCACAGATCCAATTTCAAGGCTTTGAGTCTCACCACCCTCTACTTTCAATCTTTTCTCAATAGCTGCATTAACTGGAACCTCCCAGAGGGGAGAGGAGAGCAGAAACCCACAGGCCACACAGGGATCTCCCAGAACCCACACCCAGCTCCTGCTGTCTGTGTGAGGAGCAGGGAAACAACAGAGTCTAAAGGAGGCTCCAGCCATTGAGGGCCAGTGGTTCTGACACCAAGGACAAAATGCCTGCAGAAGCCGCATAGGGAACTCAAAAGAATAAACACAATCTGTTTTCTTTCCCCCCACAGGAGACAGAATCTTCCCAAGCTAAAGCTAAGAACATTCAGAGATGGCTATATCCTATCTAGGGACTCTATCCCCTCTTTAGGATTCCTGTCTTTGTCCCTTCCTCCTGAAAAAGGGGACCAAGTCCTGCCCCATTCTCATGGAAACCTCTCTGGGGTATCAGTTCCAAATAGTTTGTGAATTACTTCCCTCAGGGTGGATTAGTTTTAAAACTGGAGGTGGGCTAGGGGTGTAGGTTGGTGATAGAGCACTTGCCTAACATGTGCAAGGCCCGGGATGGATCCCCCCAACACTACAAAAATCAAAAAACACAACGGAAACACAAAACTGGGGGGTGGATTAGGGAATTGGGGTGGGAACAATTTTTAAGAGTGACAGGACTTTCGAGCCTCAAAGTCACTAACCTTCCAAATGAATAGTAGCTTCTCCAACCCTGGGCACTGGGCCTAATGAGGCCAAGGGAAGCACATTTGGACCAGGGTCTGCACCTGAGACCATCCCCTGACACCAAAACAAAAGTGTCACTTTTACTTTAATTGCAATCTCCCAATAGCCCTTGGGTCACTTGTTCCCCAAGCACTGCATCTGCAGTCATGCCCACTTTATCAGATCCTGATCCACATGTCTAACCTCTGACAGCTAGGCCCACCCAAGACACCCCTGCTTCAATATAGTCTAAGGCTATTAAAGGAAGATGTATTTTAGAGGTCACATTCCAAAGCCAGCTACCTCTAACTACAGATCCAGCCCTGACCTATGCCAAGACACACATTAACATGATTTTGCATTTTAAACAACCTACCAGTTTTTCCAAGAGTACTGATTGATGAGTAGCAATTAACAACTAAGTAATCAGCTGCAAATTACCAATAATTGCTGTCAATTCCAGTGTTTTTTTTTTTTCTTCTTCTTCTTCTTCATGTCCTTCCCTCTGTTCTCTATCTCTGTTTTAAACCAACAAATATTTATCGACCTTCTTTTAGACAGAAGTGGGCTAGAAGTCAGGGGGGATAAAAAGTATATCAGCCAAGTATTTGCATTTAAGATATTCATAATCTGGCTGGGGTAGTAACACGATACACCAAATGTCAAAACACAGATACATTGATAAATGCCAATTCTGTAAAGGTGAAAGTTACATTGGATGTGTAAGGAGTTTGATTTCAAGTTGTTTGAGGTTGTAAACTACTTCTATTTCCTGTGAGGGGCTTTGCTCTATATCAGTGGTTCCCTAACTTGGAAGTCTATGAAATACTGGCATCAGTTTCATGTAAAATGTGATCTATGGCCAAAAATTTGAGAAACATGCAGTTTTTTTTTAAAAAATGAAGAACATCACAGAACTTCAAGAGACCGAGTACATTGTGAATCAGCACGAGACAGTAAATGCAGCAGGTTCCAGAGTTTACCACAGTATAGTCCCTCCTCCATGCCCTTTTCCACAAAATCAAAAGGAATTAACATCTTTCTGGACACTGTGATCACAGAGAATCTAAAAGTTGTTTAGAAGGGGGAAAAAAAGTGTTCAAGAAGCCTCGCTCTCTCCATGAAGTTTTCCCCCTGAAGTTCAGCCTATACTGATGTCTCCGTCTTCAGATTCCCCAGAACACTTTGGTGTCACTAAGTAAGCACCCAGACCTCATCTATCCCCTTTTTATACACTTATGTGTCTCTCTTGCTACCCAGCTCAGTGAAGAACACAGCAAATACTCACTAATGACTAACTACTTGGTTGTTAAACGTGCTTCACCATCATGGTTAAGAGCCAACCCTGGAACCAGGAGGCAAGAGTTGAAATAATGACTCTTGCTTATTGACTCTGCAACTTTGGAAATGTTACCTAGCCTCTCTGGACCTCTGTTTCCTAAACTGTACCTCATAATGTTGCTGTTAGAATCAAACTAAAATGACTACACATCATAAACATGCAATAGATATGTTGTGTTGATCATCAATCCTAAGCATGTTCTAAAACCAGGTTACCAAGCAAAGGACAGAGCATGGGCAGTGCCATGGTTTTAAGGGCACTCCATAACACAGTCCAAAACACAGGGATATTGCATACTTCATCCAAGATCTCAAAGCACTTTAAAATCTCAACCTCAGTTTTCTCAGAAGTTCCAGTATAGGTTGAAGTCCAATATAATCACTCTAGAGAGGAATTAATGACCTGATCAAGGTTACTTGCCAGGGTCAACCGCAGGCTAGGAATAGAAATTGGCTCTGCGGTCACCCCTTTGTCTCAGCAATTTCCTCCGGGTGTGGTTTTGGCAAAGAGAAAACACCCAGGAGTGATGCAGCAACTGAAGTGAAGTGAAGGTCAGAGAATAGCATCTGGGGTTAGCAATGCCACTTATAATTCATTCTCCCACAAGCAGGCCTCTACATCCAGCAGCCTCCTGTCCTGCTCTGAGCTTCACAGTTGTATTTCCTGCCCTCCCTCTACCTAGAATATGCCAAGGAGTGAGGAAGTAGATACACTTAGAATGTCAAAGAAAGGCTTCCACACACAAAGTAACTCCCTGACGTCAGGAGGGTCTGCATCCACCCATCCTCATCCCTGCCTTCTCCCATCACTGAAGTCTCACCAGAGCCTTGGCTTGGCCTTGGATGAAACCCACAATTCCCCACTACTAGCAGGAAAATGATCTCTGCAGCCGGGCCCCTGCCCAAGGGCCCTGGGACCAAGTTGGTGACAGCCCTATTTACAGCTGCAAAAGCAGTCAAGTACAGGAAAAAACAGAACAGAAAACTATGTCACAAGGCCACTGAGAAAGCACATATGTGTGCACACGTGTATGTTTTCAAAGCTCTCTCTGTATTCCCTCTCCAGTTACGCAAAGCTCTTTGCTTTTACAATTCTAACAGTGAATTATTGATGGAGTGGCATACTGCATTCAGTCTCCCAGGATCATGTAGATTATTACTGCCTCAGAAACAATGGGCAAGTGGGGCATAAGGTGGACAATGACCTAAGTTGGGGCTCCTGGCTTCACCAATGGTTAGTAGGAAGAGGTGGGAGAGGATGATGTAAGAGTCTGGTTTGCCTAAATCCCTGGTGGTAGAAAGCTGGTATGAAAGCAGATAGAAAGAATAAAAGGAAATTATAAAAGCAACAATAAACTCCAGTTCAAGCTCTCGAGCAAATTCTGTTGTCAATGCATAGTCCTGGAGTGAAAACTGGAGAACCTGAACTTTCGGTTCTAGGGCTATGACGAGAATCACGCATAAGCAGATCGGAATCTGGCAGTGTAGCCTAGGGCTGAGGCCTTGAGCACAGGGGTATGCTCTGGATCCCCGACTTGTTACCTCTGGCACCGCTGGCCAGTGGCTTCCCTCCTACAAACTTTCTGTTCAGTATTTCTGCTTGCATGGCTTTATGTCTACTCTTTACTGCTTTTTTTTTTTTTTTTTTTTTTTTTTTTTTTTTTTGTGGTACCGGGGATTGAACTCAGGGGCACTCGACCTCTGGGCCACATCCCCAGCCCTTTTTTTTGTATTTTATTAGAGACAGGGTCTCACTGAGTTGTTAAGTGCCTCGCCATTGCTGAGGCTGGCTTTGAACTCGCGATCCTCCTGCCTCAGCCTCCCAAAGTGCTGGGATTACAGGCGTGCGCCACCGCGCCCGGCTTTCTTTACTGCTCTTTATGCAGAGAATATCAAGATGTGCCTTCCTTTGGGTCTCTCTCTTCTTAACAGCTTACAAAATATGGCAGAATGGTTGAGATATGTACACAGTGCTGCTTTTGTGAGCGAATATGCTGGAGTGCTATTCTGGAATTGTGCTCTCAAAATTATGCAAGCCTAGAACAGTGTTCCAAATCTCATTTTTAATCTCCCATTTAATATTTATATCAAATAATTAAAGCTGCTTATTTGCATTTATATGCATTTTAAATACCTTCCCCTATACTGTATTTCACCAAGTTTAAGAAACCATCAATACTAGATGTACTTTTTATTTTTGTATAACCACAAAGAAAGAAAAAAATTCCATTGGTGGTAACATGCATCCTGATTTCAGATATAGAAAAGTGTGAAAAATGTGCATCTTAAAATTGATAAATATTACACATAAAGGGATTTCGTTTTCATTAGGTTCTTGCCATAAATCAGAGAATAGCTCCTTACATGCCTGCAAGTCTGATGTGGTCACCTTCCTTTGTAGTTGATACTATGAAAGAAAAATCAGGAGAAAGAAAAGCAAGGGGATTTGTGTGTATGTGTACATTTATTCTTCTCATCTCTGTTTCCTTAGTCTTCCCAGAAATTGACTTCTTTTTTCTGTTGTTGTTTTTTTGGTGCTGGAGATTGAAGTCAGTGCCTCAAACAAGTTAAGCAAGTGCCGGACCATTGTGCTACACCCCAGCCCCCACTGAGCTCATTATTAATGGAGAAGGATCTGAGAAGGTGGAAAGGAGATGACTTCCGGACCTATTTTTTACAAAACGAGCTTTGTCTATACCTAGGCAGCGTATAGGCTGGGCTACAGGAATGATTCTAGCAGTGGTTTGGGCAATGACATTGGACTTGACTTTGAAGGGTGGATGGGCAAAAGCATTTCAGGACTGAGCAAATGCAGAACGACAGGAAGACATGCAGCCTGGTTGACTCTTTAGTGACAGCAGACGGTGGGCTATTGTCCACTGGAGAAAGATGTTGGTACCAGATTTTGAGGTAGCAAACAAATGGTTAAGAATTTTTGACTGTCTTATGCTGGCAGGAAGCCACCATACTGGTTTTGAGCTCAGAAATAATTGATGTGAAACAATATTTCAGGGGTGAAAAACAGCATTTCTGAAACAACAACAACAACAGAATTTCTGGAAGATAAATCAGCAGTTCTACATATGAAGAACTCAATGGGAAGAGGTATAAGTTGAAAGAACTAATGAAAATAAATAATGAACATTTATTGAGTGAGCTATGAACAGAAACAGAAATTAAAGTAAGAATTGTTTTGAAACTCTGGGGTGGTAGAAATAATTCACTTAGGTGATGAATTCAATATAAAAGAAGAAATAGGCATTAAGTGAGTGGAGATAGAGAAATGAGGCTGAAAAGAAAATCAGATTTGGGAATCATTTTTTATAGAAGTGAGAGTTGAGTCAAAGGTTCTAAAGTCATGGTAAAGATGAGATTTTAGAAAGGAAAAACTTTAGGACTGCAATTAAAATTGTTTTTAATTTAAAAATACTTCAAATGTGCAGAATAATACAGAAAATAACAATATGATAAATACCCTGTACCTGTCATCAAACATATTCAAACATCACTCTTTTGATATATTTGCTCCACATTCTTTTTTTGCATTTTTTTCTAAAGGAAAAAAAAAAACCCCATATAGATACATTACAGATACAGAGAATATAATGTCATTTCCCTCCCTCCTTCCCCAGAGATAAACACTGTCTTCCTATTGCTCCATGAACCTGCTATTTGTTTTTGTACTGTTATCACATATATACTGAGAGCCAAAGCTATTATGATAAGTATTTAAAATTGTTTATGTACATGGTATGTCCTTTTGCAAATTGTTTTTATTTCATTTAATATTATGCTTCAGAAATTCAACCATAATTATGTATACATATGTATGAAATGCATTCATTTTAGCTTCTGTATTATATGAATATGTCATAGTTATTTCTCCACTTTTTCTGCTTTTAGTTAATGTAAACATTCTACAATGAATGGTCAAGTGTGTGTTCCAAGTATATGTTGTGCATTTTCCCCAGAGTTTCCGGGGAGTATGTATTGAAATAGAATCCTTGGTTGTAGGATACACATGTGTCTAACAGATATTGACAAATTGCTTTCTGTCTGCACATATTAATTTAAACTTCCACATCTCCACTGATATTTGATCCTTGATATTGCCAGACTTTTAAAGTTTTGCTAATCCAATGTACTTGAGTTGTTCTTATTTTCTAATTTATATTGTCTTCATCAGCAGTGTGGATATTACCATTCAGCTTTCGTCTGGGAATGAAATTGTTCTAAACTTTGCTGATATGTTTCTGTGGATTGATAGTCTTTTTTTTTTTAATTTTTAACATATTTATAGGAATTCTTTGTATATTTTGAATAGGAATACTTTGTTAGAGCACATGTTCTAAATATTTTCTCTAAGGCCATGGCTTGTTTTAAAACACTATTTATAGGGTCTTTAATTTCTTCTCCCACTGGTGCTGGAGATGGAACCCAGGTTCTATGCCACTGAACTACACCCCTATCCCTAATTTCTTTTGGGGGGGGGTACTGGGAATTAAACCCAGGAGTGCTTAACCATTGAGTCACATTACCAGCCCCTTTTAATGTTTTTTTAAAATATTTATTTATTTGCTTTAGTTGTACACAATGCGTTTTTTTATTTTTACGTGGTGCTGAGTATCGAACCCAGGCCGCACACGTGCTAGGCGAGCGCTCTGCCACTGAGCCACAACTCCAGCCCCCTCTTTTAATGTTTTATTTTGAGACAGGTTCTCACCAAATTACTCAGAGCCTCGCTAAATTGCTGAGGCTGGCCTTGAACTTGCGATCCTCCTGCCTCAAACTCCCAAGTTGCTGGGGTTGCAGGCATGCACTACCACACCTGGTCCTTATTCTTATTTTTTTTTTCTCTGGGAATTTCTGGGGATTGAACTCAGGGGCACTCAACCACTGGGCCACATCCCCAGCCCTTTTTTTGTATTTTATTAGAGACAGGGTCTCACTGAGTTGCTAAGACCCTCACCATTGCTGAGGCTGGCTTTGAACTCGCAATTCTCCTCCTCAGCCTCCCAAGTGCTGGGATTACAGGCGTGTGCCACCGCGCCCAGACTTATTCCTATTTTTTAAATTATGGAAAGGCTCAATCATCCACAAAAGTTGAGAGAACAGTATATGTAAACCACATTATCCATTACCTAGACTCATTAACAAGATTTTGCCACATTTGCCTTACCTATTTTTTCTTTCTTATGTTTCTAACATATTTTAAAGCAAATTCCAGATTGCATGTCATTTCATTCCCACATACTTCACTAAGCAGGTATACAACTATGGACATTTTCTTACATAGTCATCATAAGAAAATTAACATTTATTATCAAAACTGACAATTATTCTTTCGTATCACCTAATAGATGGTGATATTGAATACACGGAAGTCTTTAACAGAGTCTCATTTTTCTATGGCAAAACACAAATACATGTACTATTGCCTGGCCTGGGATTACAACATCTGGCCTTTCTATGTAAGCATGCCCCAGGGGTGATTTCATTACTGTCCAATCAGCAGTTTCCTCTTCTGGAAGCAGCCAGGCCCTTCGCACCTGGGAAAGACGTGAGATGCCTGCTTTACTCTATAGCTCTGGCAGCTGCTTACAAAGCATGTGACCACCTAAGTCGCTATCTCTGACACTTCTGCTGGAAAATAGCCATTGCCACAGAGGAGGTGGTCTGTCTGCTTCTGGAATTTCCCAGCAACCTCACCAATGCTACCAGAGTTCACACATAAAACACGTGTTAACCTTTAGGGAAGAGGGAGCTGGAGAAACCTGTTCAGAATGAGGATGGCTTGGGGGATGGGCTGGGGTTAATCCTTCAGTCATGATCTCAAAATGAAGAAAATAGATGTTTGTTTGTTTGCAGTACTGGGAATTGAACTCAGGACCTTGCACGTGCTGGGCAAGCACTGAGCTACATCCCCAACCTTTTTAATTTTATTTTGAGAGAGGATGTTACCATGCTGCCCAGGATGGCTTTGACTTTGGCAATCCTCCTGCATAAAGTCTCCCAAATCTCTGGAATTATAGATGATCGCCTCTGTGATGACCAGCCTCAGCAACTTAGCAAGATCCTGTCTCAAAATAAAAACAAGGCGAAAAAAGGACTGGGGGTATAGCTCAGGGGCAGAGCACCCATGGGTTCAATCACCAAAACAACTCTCCCTTACCCCCTCAGATATTTACAGGGAAAAAAGAACAGACTTGAGCACACATTAGAATAGAACTTTTAAACTTTGTGTGTTCTGTTATTCTGTTTACTCCCTTTACCGGGGGGGGGGGGGGGGGGGGGGGGGGGGGGGGGGGGGGGGGGGGGGGGGGGGGGGGGGGGGGGGGGGGGGGGGGGGAGCCTATATAGATTTCTCTCTCTACTGCTTAACATGGCAAAAGACCCCAAACTGCTGGAATTAATGGGAAGACTGGAGCAGCTCTGGATAAGACACCAGTGAGGTAATGTCTGGTTTTTGTTAAATATCCCAAATAGATTACTCACTCTTGCTAGATAAGAGGTAAAGACACTGTCAGGTTATAAACACAAATCCTGCTAGAAACAGGGCCCCCGTGGGTGCCTGGACTAGTGAGCCGCTGTGCTGTTCCACTCAGTGGCAGTGGGGTCACAGGTAAATAGTATCCAGAGGAAAAAAAAAAAAAACCCGGTCAACTCTGTGATCTTTGCAAATTCCTTTTAATTAGGAATCCCAAACACCAATGAAAGCTTGGGATGCTCATGTTACAGGAAGCCAGAAAGAAGGTTTATGAAAAAAGTCCCTTTTCTCTGTGTTAGGAGAGGAGCTGATTTGGAACCGAGCCAGGCCCAGAAGGCTCCATTCTGCTCCTTTTGTCCTCTAGGCCTTCAGTTCTGTGCCTGGAGCAGTTCCTCCCTTTTGAAGTAACTTTACAGTTTGCAAGAGTTTCCACATGCTTTTTTTCAATGGATCCTCACAAGAGCCTTTTCAATAAACTGAGAATACTGAGGGTCATATTGGTTAAAGCATCAGGCAGGACTTCCAACTAGGACCTGGATTATTGAAAGGGTTGGAGAAAGGGCTCAAGGTAGTTCAGTTCTCAACCTTACAGTCTAGGATCATCAGAGATCTGGGAGGGACTGGGAAGAAAGCCAGAGAACTGGCAGAATCTTCTGTTCTGCAAAGAGACACATGGAACACCAGGGACATGGCCCGATCACCCTGAGGATTCTTGCTTTCAGCCAAGTCATCCCACACAATCTCTGGCTCTGGTTGGGTCCTTGAAATTTCATTTCACAACTTCCTGGCAGATATCAGGGCAGCGGATGGTAATCCCGTTAGTGCTGGCCAGTCTCCCGAATAGGCCCCTGTGCTGTCTGCTTGCACTTCCCAGACTTCCTCCTCCCCATACCATTGCCCAGCCAGATGACCTTAATCTTGGTGGCAAGCTCTGTAATCTCGCCAAGAAGTCTCTGGACATGTGAAAGTAGCTCGTGATAGTGAACACACAGGGAGGCTGGCACCCCTCATCTCACCCCCACTGTGCCTCAGCCCACACTCCTCACCCAGTTCTGCATGTGCCCAGCCTGCCTTGCAGGAGCTCTGAGACACAGCCAGGCTTACAGAAGCTAGGAGGCAGCCCCTTTAGACCTAGAAGAACCTGAGTCTGAGCCAGGGACCATTTGTGCTTGTCATATCTGATGGCATTATTCATTAACTTTTCCTCTAAGGAGCTCAACATGTCTCACTGTGCTTCTTGTTGCTCCCGGTTCCTCCTTCCAAGGAAATCACCAGCCTCCTCATGGTCCCTAACACTTAGTAATCAGAAACCAAATAGCACGGAAAACAGGAACAATCACATGGAGGCAAAGCACTATCTGCTATTATTAGTCAGACCAAAGTGCCTGCCTTTTTCATCATCTCTCAGTTACCCGTGTGATGGACCTGGGGGTTGGAAAGAGAGTAAAGAGAAAAATCATGACTGCCCTGTATGTTGCGTTTTAGTTTACAATGAGTTTTAATTTTAATTTTTGTGGTGCTGGGGATTGAACAGTTCTCTCCCATTGAGCCCACCCCAATCCCTAACATACTTAAAATATGTTACTTCTTCTCTCAATTCTCAGAAGAAAACTGTGTCCAGGACATGGTAGATACCAATGTTGGTTTCTCTTTTCTCCCAGTGATGTTAGAAGGGAAAATCTTACTATCCCCACTTTACCGAGGAGCAAGTCAAGGTCATAATTATTGAAGGTCAAATACATATATTATAGTAGACTCCAGATTCAAATATAGCTTTCCTGGCTACAAATGTCCAGAATCCCAGAATCCTGGAATTTTCATATAACCCCTTTCTTTCTCTTCAATCCTTCATAAGTTAGTCCTATGATAACAAGCTTTTCTTTCTTTCTTTCTTTTTGGACTGGGATTGAACCAGGAGTGCTTTAACCACTGAGCTACATCCCCAGCCCTTTTTGTTTTGAGACAGGGTCTCACTAAATCCTGAGACTGGCCTGGAACTTGCAATTCTGCCTCAGTCACCTGAGTTGCTGGGATGACAGCCATGTGTCACTATGACCAGCAATACCAAGTTTTTCTAATGTCTCAAATGTGTACCAGCCTCACTATTCACAGGTATGGTTCTGAGAACTTTGAATTGATTAACTAATTTGATCCTCATAAAACACTAATGTGGATAGCAGTATTATTCCCCGTTCTATAGATGAGGAAACTGGTGCACATAGTGTATCAGTTTGCCCGAAGTATACTGCTTGTAAGTGCAGAGCAGGAATATGAACCCAGGTAGTCCTGAGTCTGGGCCCTTGGTCACTCTACTACACTGGCTTTCACTTGCTTCACTGTAAGAACCTACCTCTTTCAGAGATCAGTAAGTCCCTCGAAGGCAAGAACTTTTTATCCTTATTCCTAAGCCCTAAGCACCATATATGGAACAATGGTATGTGCTTAGTAACTATCTTTTGAATAAATGCATGGATAACTGGTCAGGAGGAAATCTAGGAAAGACCATATGTTTAAATCCAAACTCCCAGAGCTGGGTTGGAGGTGTAGTTCTGTGGCAGAGCACTTGCCTAGCATGCATGAGGCACTAGGTTCAATACCCAGCACTGCAAAAAAGTAAATTAAAATTCCAGAGTTTTGAGTCTTTCTTCTGCTTTTATCCAAGATATTAAACAAGCCACCAGAAGAGATTCTTGATTCCAACTTAGTCCATCCTTTGATGGACTTTGAGTGACTGGCTCTCCTAAAGGCAGCACCAGCTGTTGAGGACCTTCTAAAGAGTTCCCAGAGACCCCATCTGAGCTCTGTCTTCTGGTTCCATGGCTGTACTTTGGATCAGGGTTTAGATCAGTAGGTAATCCTGCAGAAACTGGAAATCCAACCCACAGCTCCTGTGCTGAGGTGGAATTAAATGGTGAGGATTTCCCCAATCAACCGAGCGAATCAGCTGCTCAGGTTGGGAACGAATCCAGAGCACATGCCCACAAAGGGTGGCGAGTTGCAAATTGAGATCTAATATGAGCCATCTGGTCGTGTGAAATAGCCAACTGGAGGGATGGGGGCCTGGACACTGCCCAAAAGCAAACTTATCTCAGGGAAATGATGAGTCAGATCCACCAAGAAACAAAAGCCTCTAATGAAGTCCCATGCAATAGGCTCCATCAAATCTCCCTGGAGGAGGTGGACTTGGGTAACTCCATCTGAAGGGTGTTCCTGTATTCACAGTTTTAAGATGTCTGGTCTCTGAGGATGACATGGGTGACAAACTTACATTGCTTTCAGGCAGCATGGGTTTCAAGAATCTTTTCACATCCAGATAGATGTGCCAGATAGGATGTGATGGGACATGCCACACTGGCTAGGAGCCAGCATTGTCCCCTAGAATTGGGACAGTTCAGCCATGGTCCTCGAAGATAACTTTCTGGTGTCTTCTGCTCCCAGCCATAGTCACTATTGCCTGTAAAAAAGGAAAAAGCAAGCAATTACCAGGTCTAATTATCTTCCTTCAGCCTCTTTCCTGGCAGCAACTGCCAAGGCTCTTGCCAAAACTCTGCTTCACCAATACTCTGATCCAAAAAGCCCCAAGTCAGCGAGGGGAAGGCTCTGCAGCCGAGAGCAGCTGTAAGACTTCCCAACACCAAGACAGGGCACAAGAGGTCAATGCCGGCTGCTTCAAAGCAACTCTCCCCCTTGAGCCTCATTGGCCTCAGCATCTGCATGGAAGAAGGTGGTGGCGCCAGCCACCTGGAACTGCACCAGAAAATGACACAACAGCAATCAACGCACTAACCTTCATCCCCACCACCCCACCCCCAGGAAGTTAGGAAGCTTTTTAAAGGCCTGTTTGTGCTTGTAGTGGGAACTTCAAGGTCAGGGCGAGCTCCATGGCCATTTCTGTCAGGGCTTGCTCAGACCAGAGCTTGCACCTCACAGCAGAGTAACGCTAGGAGATGAGCCAGGAGCTTGCAAGGGAGGCTGGGCGTTTCTAGGACACCAAGTGCTAATCTGTACCACCCTGCACTTCCCAAGTAGTTCTCTACCCACAGGTGAGCCTGAGACCTGTTTAGTCTCTCCCACCTGAAATAAGAGGTACCACACTCCTGAAAAATGACCTGAACTGCCAAGGCTCTTCTGACTCATACAAGACTGAGTCAGTCTCCAAAACCCCAGTGGCCTCAGGAGCCTGGACTTGTATGAGCAGGGAGTGGGAAAAGGGGCCCTTGTTCCCTGACTATACTTGCTTTTACTTGTTTCTCTGTGAGTCCTTATTCCCAAGTCCTTCCTTATTCCTTATTTCCAAGCCCTAAGAGGTATGTCTAGCACATGGTATCTGCTTAATAACTATCTTTTTATTTTTTTGTACCAGGAATTGAACTCAGGGACGCTTAACCACTGAGCCACTTCCCCAACCCATTTTATATTTTATTTATAGACAGGTCTCACTGAGTTGCTTAGGGCCTTGCTAAATTGCTGAGGCTGGCTTTGAACTCACAATCCTCTTGCCTCAGCTTCCCGAGCCTCTGGGATTACAGGTGTGCATCACCGCTCCCAGCAGTAACTTTTTTTTTTTATTATTATTTTAGTTGTAGATGGACACAATATCTTTGTTTTATTTATTTATTTTTAATGTGGTGCTGAGGATCAAACCCAGTGCCTTACACGCATGTGAGGCAAGCGCTTAACCACTGAGCTAAAACCCCAGCCCACTATTTTTTTATTATTATTATTAAATAAATGCGTGGTTTTCTGGTCACAGGGAAGCCAGGGAAGATGATCTGTTTAAATACAAAATGCCAGAGCTGGGCTGGGGATGTAGCTCTGTGGCTATCCACTTGGCTTCCAACCTTGAAGCCCCAGGGGAAGAAGGGTCAGATGCAATTCGAGGGCAGTTATGAAATCTGAGAAAAGGCTGGCGTGACTTTGGGTTGTACCTTGAGAACAGGCGGTCATTGTGTGATTGGGTGCAGAGGAGGTATAGGATACCCATCAATCAATTCATGTACAAACTTGATCCCAGCCTTGTGCCAAGGGAGGGTCTACATGCAAAGGAATGGCAAAAGTAGGATTGTTGGTGACCTATACCCCAAAACCAAGCCAGGCATGTTTCTCAAACTTCACCCCTGGACATAGATAATTCCATAGATCACAATGCATATGCCTGATCTAACATCTCTGGGGCTACAGAAATTCCATCAGTCAGTAGTTAAAGAAGAAATGTTTTCCTTAAAACATTTGTTGGAGGCTAGTTTCTCCATATGTTGTCATCCTGGGCATTGGCAAGTATTTCCCAAACAGGATTGTCTGCATGGTCCTGTCTAAGATATTGTGTTACGAAGGTCAGTGCTTGCCCTCCCAGCCCCTGCGCCCTGAAGACAGATGATAAGGGGTAGTGAAGCTTAGCAGATCCAAGCAACCAAACACACTGTGTTTGCAACTGGTCAAACACAAGAGACACAGAACAATAGATCATCTGTTCTGAAGATAAAAGCTTTGCATATTTTGTGATTGTTCTCTCTCACAGTGGCTAAGAGGCTGGGTAAAGTGAAAAAGGAGTAAATGCAAAGGAGAGAAACTGTGGGGAGAGGGTGAGCTATGATTGTAAGGGAGGCTGGAGGAGCTGGGGAACCAGGGCTCCCAGATCTGAGTGGGGGAAGGATCCAGGGTAGGCACCTAAGGGCCCATCTTTTCAGCCCTCCCTTGGCTGGGCTTATCTTCTCCATCTGCCCTTCCATAGTCACCCAGGGTGCTGAGCTATGGTAGGTTTTAAACCTTTCTCTTTACTGACTGTGATGAAAGTTGTGGTTGTCCTGCAGTCCTAGTTGCCACACTAAGCTTCCAGGCCAGTTTCCAACTTTGTGGCCTCTAAAGACATAAAGCTGTGACAGGGAGGTGGGAGGACTTCCCTCTTCATGTTTTTAATCCTCACTGCCCACTCCAGAGTCTTCTTTCCCAAACAGTCATTCTAGGCATCTCTGCCAATAAGGTCATCACCATATTCTCTATATCGCGCGCCCACCCCGCAGAAAAGCTACACCTGTTCCCTAAAGGCTTGTCTTTGCAAACACCCTCCTTGTATTTGGTATAATTTGAACTTTCTCTCTCTAAAATCCAGCTCCTCTCTGCAGCTTTTCCTGACTCCCATCCCCACTTAACCTGTCCCAATAACTTGAATAGAGGTTCAGCAAAATTCTGGGACTTGGCCTGTAATCCCAGCAGCTCAGGAGGCTGAGGTAGGAGGATCATAAGTTCAAAGCCAGCCTCAGCAAAAGTGAGGCGCTAAGCAACTCAGTGAGACCCTGTGTCTAAATAAAAATATAAAATAGGTCTGGGGATGTGGCTCAGTGGTTGAGTGCCTCTCAGTTCAATCCCTGGTACCCGCCCCCTGAAAAAAAAAATTTCTGGGACTTGATTGTAAACACTTTAAAAGAACCACTTCTGCATACAGATGTTGCCTTATTCATGTTGCATTATTCATGTTTTCCTGCATTTCCCCCCCAAAAAAACCCCAAGTAAGTCCTTGAGGTCTACCCAAGGTAGACCTGGGGAAGTGTTGATTGTCTTGGTGGACTGAATGACCAATGATGTGGCAGCTGTGATCAATCAAGATTCCACTGTCACCATTCCCCAGGCCACCCAGAGGGTTTCTATGACGGAGCTGCTGCTGAGTAGAGATGTCATCTGATTTACTAATTAATGCAAGCACTGTTCATCCAAATGCTCCAGGGCCTGGTTAAAACAAAATAAAACAGAACATTTTAAAAATGATAAAAATAACATTTGCCAGCATAGAAATAACTGAAGTTTTACACCTAGCTGTTCATCTCAGCAGCAATCCTTCCCTCCCCCATCATCTCCCCGCCCCACACACCAGTTCGTTGGCCCCTCTTCCCATCTTCCTTACCTTGTGCTTCCTCGGCAGTGGACAGAATTCCTGCCAGAGTTTGCTAATTGGGTTAATGGAGTGACTGTGTAACTGTGCTCTCCTCGGCCCATCCCACCACGCTGGCCGCTTTCCGACTACCTGCCTCTCATCTGTTCCAGGATCACTAATTTGCAAAAACAACAACCATTGTCAACCACATGTGGGACTTTGGGGTTTTAAGTGAATCTCCCTAAGGCAGATGAGAGAAAACGCTGCTATTTTAGTTTGCCTGCTCTACAATGGGGCCATTCTGCGGGATTTCTGGGCAGTGCGGGGCTGCCTGTGTGAAGGGGAAATCGGAGCTGTGATGGGACCCAAGCCAGAGAGCAGGGTGCCGAGGAGGAAGGAGGGAGGGACAGAGGGGAGCAAGCGGGGAGCAAGCGGGGGCAAAATCTTGACCTTTTCTTCCAACTACTTGGGTTAGCATTTCATTTTAATCAGTTTCAGATGAAACTGACAAGCCCAGAGCCTCGGGAATGTCAGTGCCCCTGACGTCGGCCTCAGGTCTCTGGAATAGCTAGCCACAGAGATTGGGCAGTGTGTGACCTGGTCTGACCCAGCTTCCCCTGGAGGAGGCAGCACTGAGGGTGGCCTTTCCGACACACAAGGTTTAATGGGAGCCTGTTCTCACTCAGTACCCTTGGGGAAAAAAAACACAGCCTTTGCCTTCTGTTGTTTTTGAGGTGTGTTGGATTTGTTTCACGTAAAGGGATCATTATCTGCCCAAAGTATGGAAACGTCAGCATTCTTGGAGCGCAGTGCAACAGGGACAGAGAAGGACAGCTTTCAGGAGCTATGAGAGGCCCCTGGGAGTGCTTTTGAAGTTGGGGTGGCATGACTGTGCTAGTGCAATCTTGATTCTCCAGGACCCTGAGACTAGCTCCCCTGGGGGCTTTGTTTCTCAGGTGAACTTTTCCCCCCTACCTTTGCTCCTCCCTCTCCTTGCTCTGCCTTCCCCACTTTTCCAGCACTCAGCGGCCAGGCAATCCTCAGGTTCACTAGGCAGTTCCAGGATTCTGATCAGAATGGGGCTGGTGGTATATCTCAGTGGTAGAGCATTTGCCCATCCTTGAAGTCCTGGGCTCAGTACTCAGTACTGCAAGAAATTAATAATAAACCAGGAAAGTATTGAATGTAGATCTTAGGGTCAGCTCCCACAGATTCACAAAGGAAAAAGTTTTTTCTTTTTTTGGCACTTCACATACACAGTAACACTTGACATTGTTCTATCTTGCAAATGATTTACCTCCTGACTCTTCCAAGGCAGGAGATACTCAGACCTCTTTGGAACCCCAGTATACTGTGCCAGGTTATGTCCATCAAAGCTTGTTTATGGCTTCAGTTTTGATGCTTTGTGTACGTGCCTGACTCTGCATCCCCCTCTGTACTCATTAGCTTGTGAGTTTCTGGTGCATAGCTCTGGATTTGCTGTAGCGCATCTAGTAGGGTGACAGATCCAGGATAGGTGTTCAATAAGTAATGAATGAATTCAACTCAATTGGAAATAGAGTTGGCAATCAAATAACAGCCAAGGCTGTCTAAGGAAAGTGTTGAGGCTGAGCAGGATAACCACATGAGCCAACACCTTCCCAGCTGAGCTGGGTAGGTGCTGAATCCCTGCCCCACCTCTCCTGTGTCCTCAGAGACACTGTCTTCCATGACTGTCTGCACACTACTGCCCTCCACTGGACACAGCCAAAGCTGCCCTCAGACCTGCCTTGCTGTCAGTACTCAGGTTTCCTTTCCTCCCTATTTGGGACACGACGCCTGGGCAAACTGGTTTCTGGTTGGCTTCTCTTACCAGGTTTGTTTTGCCCTGACTGCCTTGCATTGAATCCATGAAACCTGGGAAGGTACAAGAAGAACAAGGTCTTCTTTGATTCCTGACATATACTGGGTTTGATAAACATTGAATGTGAGAAAATAAACATAATGAGACACATTCCGGGCATGCCAGCCCTACTTTGGACTATTATTATGATCATTAATGGAAGAATCCATTTAAGGACCTACACCTGTTCTTAGGAACAGCTATACAGCTATTTTTAGAAGACAACTCCCGCAAACAAAAGGAGACAAAAAAAAAAATTCAAGCAGAAGAGTTCAAAACCAGTCATTCATCTCAATTTAAAAAAAATAATTATCTTAGCCGGGCGTGGTGGCGCACGCCTGTAATCCCAGCACTTTGGGAGGCTGAGGCAGGAGGATCGCGAGTTCAAAGCCAGCCTCAGCAATGGCGAGGCACTTAGCAACTCAGTGAGACCCTGTCTCTAAATAAAATACAAAAAAAGGGCTGGGGATGTGACCCAGTGGTCGAGTGCCCCTGAGTTTAATCCCTGGTACCAAAAAAAAAAAAAAAAAAAAAAAAAAAAAAAAAAATTATCTTGTGCAGTACTGGGGATGGAACCAGGACCTTGTGCATGTGAGGCAAGCTCTCTACCACCAAACTACAGACCTCCCATCTTAAAAGGAAGCTCCACTTCCTCCTTTCACCTGACTCTGCAGTCCTTTGATGAAAGATCTAGAACTGGAGATAAATGGAAGGGAAAGCAAACACAGGTACTGTTGAATCTCAGGGATTAGACTACTCTCTCCCTTGCTGTGACATGCTTTCTGTCTTCAGTTTTAGGTATCAATTTAAGGTGTTTGTGAACTTGTCTTATTGTCTCTGCTCCTGACCTCATTAGTTTGTAAAAATACTTGGCCCAGTACAATGACTGCCCTGTAAAGGTTTGTGATACATAATTATTGAATTCCTGAAGGTCAAATATAGTATATGAGTGACTAATAATTTGCCAATGGTAACAATAAGTTTTAAGAAAGGAGATTTCACACTTATTGCTCATATATTATTTTGATTTGCTGAGAAATTACTTTCATCTCCAAAAATGCAACTCCAGGGTTAGTCCAGGACCTGACAAGCATTTGGACATATGAATCTGAAGCTCAGGGAAGAGGTCTTGACCAAGAACAAATCCAGCCAGCCTACAGTATAGATGAAGTAGTAAAAAAAACTCCAAGGTGTCACATGAAGGGAGGCAGAGGAGACCAGGACAGAGACAGAGGGGAGGAGGCTAAGCAAGGAAAAATGAGATCCAAATAACCCAAGTGCATGGGAAGTTTAGGGACAGAAGAGTGGCCAGTGCCTGAAATGCAGCTGAATGACCTAATCAAGAAAGGACTGAGAGGTATGTGCTAGATGTATGCATGTGAAGGTCAGCTGGTGACCCCTGAAAACAGCTTTGGGCTCTCACAGGAATGGGATTGAATGGGAGGCAAAGACACAAAAATAATCATAGGAGGCAATGAACACAGGGAATGGATGAGGGCTAATCCAGCTTCTGTATCACCAGTAGTTACATTTTCCAAAAGTCAAAATTAATCACCTCACTTCCTGTTGCGATTACCATTTGCTGGTTTGCCATTTGCTGGACTATCAAGAACAACATCCAGGGACTAGGGTTGTGGCTCAGTGGTAGAACGCTTGTCTAGGATGTGCTAGACAAGCATGTGGGTTCAATTCTCCTCACCACATATAAATAAGTAAGTAAAATAAAGCTCCATGAACAACTAATAAAAATATTTTTTAAAAAAAGAGCAACATCCATGCCAATCTGGGTAGTATAGTTTCTCAGACTTGGTTTCTTTGTCTCATGTAAAGGAGAGTTGCAAACTTCCATAATTCTTAGGGTCAAAATCCTCATCTAAAATCCATGAGGCTGGCAGGGCTTGGTGGTACACAGCTATAATCCCAGTGACTTGAAAGGCTGGGGTGGAAGGATCATAAATTCAAGGCCAGCCTCAGCAACTCGGTGAGGCCATAAGCATCTTAGTGAGAGCCTACTTAAAAGAAAAAATAAAAATGGCTGGGGATGTAGTTCAGTGGGAAAGTACTGAGTTCAATACCCAGTACCAAAACTAATAAATATATTTTTAAAAAAATCCTTGGGGCCACATGTGTCCTAGAGTACACAGCTTGTTGGAGTCTAGAAAGGTAATATGATGCACATACCATGTATTACATAACACCACCAGCAGAGTCTGGGTTCCATTCGGCAATCAAACAACACCAAGTAGGACCAAAGGACTTTAAGCAACCTTAGTTGAGGTCAGGACTGAGATACTTTTGTCTTCTAGAGCTTTTCAGATTTTTGGAATTGTGGTAAGAACCATCCTGGCAGAGTTGTTTTAAGTCTCCAATGAGAGCTGTACTGGAAAACTAAGCAGAAAAGGTAACTGCAAAGGGCACAGAAACCCTGCTTTTCCTGGATGGGAATGAAAGGAATTTTTCTTTTTCTGAAATTGTCCCTGTGTGAGCAACTTATAAAGGATAAATTGATAGCCTTTTGGAAGCCATGTCTCCACTGTTGGAAAAGAATGACCCAGTTTAAAGAATGCATCCAACAATAGCTGGAAACATTTGAATGATCAAGGGCAGTTGCCTTAACTTACTCCTCATCTTATGTATCTGTCTTCAAGGGCTGGGGCTGGGCTCTAAGCTGGGCGATGCTAGAACTCATAGGGTTGGGGAGCTTCATGATGGAAATCAGATTTTAACTGTTGTCTTCCTTGTTGGGCTGTGAGCTCTGTGAGGCAGAGCATAACACAGCTCCAGGTCTTTGCCTGGGTGGGCGCTTCAGTTTTTATGTTTTCTTTTTCTGAATTGAATTGAAATTGCTCTCTTATGTTCTTTGTTGTGACAGAAGGCAAAGTTGGCATTGTCATAACTTCCATTGTTTTCATCTTCAGACAAAAATTCCTCTTCCCAGAGGGTCCTTCTGCCCAGCTCTGTCCTCTGCAGCTTCTGTTCTTTATGGCTCCCACACCCCCACCTCACATGCTAATGCTCCCCACCCCCACACACCTTATTCTCATTAACTGAGGATTTGGGCCCTTGGCTCATAGACTTCTTCTTCATCTTATTCCCTTTCTTATTCACAAGTGAGTTTAATATCTGTGTAGATGACCCAACTAACAACCTAGCCTCACCAGGAACCTGAAAGGTTAAAATCTGACATTCAATTTGACCATCTCCTTAGTTCCTTTTCCTTATTATGTTGATTTCAAATTTCCTTGAAATCGGAACCCTTAACCTTTCTCTTTTGATTTAATTACCACCTATCTCACCTGTGTCCCATGATTTATCACTTCAACCATTCTCTTTCCAGTACTGCCAACTTTTTTTTTTTACAATATCTTTATTTATTTATTTATTTATTTATTTATTTATTTATTTTTTGTGGTACCGGGGATTGAACTCAGGGGCACTCGTCCACTGGGCCACATCCCCAGCCCTTTTTTGTATTTTTATTTAGAGACAGGGTCTCACTGAGTTGCTAAGTGCCTCGCCACTGCTGAGGCTGGCTTTGAACTCGCGATCCTCCTGCCTCAGCCTCCCAAAGTGCTGGGATTACAGGCGTGAGCCACCGCGCCCGGCTTATTTATTTATTTTTATGTGGTGCTGAGGATCGAACCCACTGCCTCACCTGTGCGAGGCAAGGTCTCTACCACTGAGCCCCAGCCCCAGCCCCGTGTACCACCAACGTTTTTGACCCTTTGTCCTTCTGCCTAACATACCCTAAAAGTATCTAATATCTGCCATTTTTATTTTGGGTGGTGCTGGAGACAGGCTCCAGTTAGGGATATACCCATAGTGTAATTTCCAATATCAGCAGGGCTTTTAGCACTGCTTGACATACTACTTTTGAGGGTTTTGTTGACTTCCTTACTCATTCTTCACAATGGATTTTCCAGATCTTCTCCTAAACCCACTCTTGCTCTCCTATCTCAGAAGATGCCTTTTAGGTGAAAAAGAAAATGTACCTTCTTGCCCCTGTATCTACACTTAGACCCTCCTCTTTTTCTCCTTCCCCAATACCTCAAAGGTAATGGTGAACCTTCTCTTTTCACCCGTCCAGGACTTTGATCTTCTCTTTCATGTTTCTCCTGAGACCTTGCTTTCCTCAATTTCTCCATCTCTTCTGCGTACTTCCCGAAAGTTATAAACATGCACTGAATCTTTCCATCTTAAAACACAACACTTTTTTTTTAACCTAGTGTTTCCTTCTGGCCATCTTATTTCTTCTTCTGATTACAATAGTGCATTTATAGGGAACAGGATGAAGCAGCTTCCATCCCTTTCCTAGCTCTTCAGCATCCTGCAGTGAGTTCCACCCTGAAGTCTAGCATACTGAGGCTCCTTTGCCACAAGTCACCAATGACCTCTGATAACTACAAGCAGTTGATTCATTTTGGTTCTCATTGTACTTACACTCTGTCATCTGATACAACTGCTTGCTCCCTCCCCAAAACCCTCATCATCCCTCAACCTCAATCTCCTTTTACCTCCTTGATAATCTCTTCCTCTTTGATGGACTCTATTTCTTCTCTCTAAATCTTTGTCCATATGATCATTTACCAGAGTTTGTCTTCTTATAGTATATCTTCTCCCTGAGAAAGCTCAACTCAGACCTATCTGCTGATGACTTCTACATCAAGCCTCTCTCTCAGCTAAGCTACCAGACATCTCCACATCTCCACCTGAATGACCCAAAGAAACTTCATGGTCATCAAGTCTAGAAATTAATCATTGTGTTCCCAGATGTGATATTCCCTAAACATGTTCTTCCTTTCCCCCTATGTCAGTCAATGGTACCACCACCTCCACTGACTTGGGAGTCATTCTCTACTCCTTCCTTTCCCACACAGCCCACATCCAATCACTCACCAAGTGAATCTCAAATCTGTAACTCTCCATTCCTAAATTAATGCCTTAATTCAGATCCATATCCATAGTCTCTCATGCCTGTATTATGCAATAGCATCTTTTCTTTTTTCTTTCTTTCTTTTTTTTTTTTGTGGTGCTGGGGATCAAACCCAGGGCCTTGTGCATGCCAGGAAAGCACTCTACCAACAGAAATATATCCCCAGCCCCTGCAGCATCTTAAGAGGTGTCCCTGCCTCCAGACTTGTACCACTTCAATTCAGTTTTTTTTTTTAATTTTTTTATTTTTTTGGTACTGGGAATTTAACCCAGGGGTGCTTAACCACTGAAACACATCCCCAGCCCATTTTTAATTTTTTTTTATTTAGAGATGGAGTCTTGCTAAGCTGCTTAGGGCCTTTGCTAAGTTGTTGAGACTGGCTTTGAACTCACGATCCTCCTGCCTCAGTATCCCGAGCCACTGTAATTATAGGCATGTGCCACTGCACCCAGCTTTCAAACAGTCTTACTGTGCAGCTTCAGCCCTATAAGATGCAAATATGGTTAGATCTAGTGGCACATTTTCTGTAGTCCCAGATACTCAGAAGGCTGAAGCAGGAAGAATGCTTGAGAGCTAGCCTGGGCAACATAGCAAGATAGGAGCAGGGGAGGAGGAAGAGAAGGAGAAGAGGAGGAGGAGGAGAAAGAAAATAAAAAGGGAAAAATCTGCTTGAAGCCTTTCAAAGACAAGAAATACTATTCTATAGTAGCAGAAAATATACCTGTGTTGGGTAGGTGGCGCACACACCTGTAATCCCAGTGACTCCAGAGGCGGAGAAAGAGGACTGTAAATTCTAAGCCAGCCTCAGGACTTAGCAAGGCTCTCAACAACTTAGAAAGACCCTTTCTGAAAATAAAAATAAATAAATAAAAAGGACTGGGGATGTAACTCAGTGGTGAAGTACCCCTGATTCAATCCCCAGTACCAAAAAAAATTAAAAAATAAAAAAATTGAAAGCATATCCGTAGGAATAGGAGTGAAAGTTTGGGGAAATTGGATATAAGGAAGCATGAGGAGAAGAAAAATTTCTGGAGATGAAAAATGTTCTTTATCTTGACTGGTAGTGGGTATGTGGGTATATACCCAATGGGTATATACATATGTCAAAATGCATAAAACTGTACATTTAAAATCAGTGTTTTATTGTATGTAAAATATACCTCAACAAACTTTATTTTTACAAGGTACCTTTCTATGGCACAAATTGTCTGATAGACGAAATTCAAATTTCATGTCCTAGCATATGCAATGATATGGCTCCTTTCCTTGTTTCTCTTCCTAAATACCCTTCATATTAATAGTACGCTGCAGATCTACAATGGGCCTCTTCCTTGCCTACCAGTTCATCTTGTGTCAGCCTCTGTGAGCTTACCCGCCCCACGCACCCCAAAATAACCATTCTTTTGTGCTCGCTCCACTGGCCCTAAATAAATGTTTCCCATAGACAGTTTTCGGTTTCACTCCTGTTATGTCTCTCCCTTCCTTCACTAGGCTATGAGTGAGATGGCTGGACCTTGTCAACTCATGCTTGTATCCCGGCTCCTATCACAATCTTTATGACTGAGCGACTGCTCAATCTTTGTTAAAGGAACCTGGGCTTCATTATTGCAGTCCAACCCAGGGGGCAACCAGAGAGACGCTGCCCCTCCACTCCTGCAGGAGGCGCTGTGAAAACGCCACCCGTCTCGCTGCTCTTGACTTCCCAGGGCCGAGCTAGGGCTCCTCCCCCTCCCTCGTAACATTCCTCTGGCCTATTGGACGAGCGTGGTCGGAACTGTCCAACGGAGCAAGGCGTTGGTGCGAGGAGGCGCCACCATCTTTGAGCGGCTGGGACTCCTACGTTGGTCAGCTACAGTAGGTTGTAGGTAGGTAGGTGGGCCGGGCAGTGCCGCCTCCGGTCCCCTAGGCTTACCTCTCATTCCCATTCCATCCCGAGCCACAATGCCTCAGTACCAGACCTGGGAGGAGTTCAGCCGCGCGGCCGAGAAGCTCTACCTCGCTGACCCTATGAAGGTAAATAGTGGGGCCGCTGCCTTGGGTCCCAATCCCGGATGAGGATGTCTTCTCTGCCGTCCGCTCGCTCTCCGGAGCTGCTTTAGTATTCCCAGGAAGTGGTGGGAGGGAGCAGAGATGGACCCCACCAAATCTAATTGTACCTGCTGTCCTCTCGCTGTCTTCCCCGACTCAAGTGGCCCAGTGAGGCCCTGATACTGACATCAGCAATACAGACTGTCTGCCCCCGCTTCCAGTCCCTGAACTTCCTCTATGGCTTTGATGCATTTACGTGTCTCCAAGGCCAGGGCTCCTCCCTCAACAGCTCTGGATTCCTGTCCGTTAGGTGTCTTGGTGCCCGTTTCCTCTACCACCAAGATGTAAATGTCCTTCGGATATATAAAACAGTGATGATAATGTTTTGGCACCGACAAGGCTTTCTTTAAAAATCCGTTTGGAAGCAGATATTCCACCCACTCCCACCCCCCGAAGAATAATGGGGGTTCTTAATGTTTTGAGAATTTGGGAATGTTTTCACCCTATTCCCAGGAAAACGCACTTATGCACAAACGTTTGCGAAAGGTTTCATTCCCCACCTCACCATGTTAGATTAGCTTCTGTGGGAAACACAAAGAGAAAATGCAGTCTATCCCATAAGGAGCTGGTGTTTTTGGAAGGTACTATGGATAAATGTGAATATATCTTTTGGAGAAGAAAGAAAAAGGAAAGCAGTTAATCTCAGGAAACGGGGCTCAGATTTTACTGTGATATTTTTAATAATCAGTAAATAACATAAACTGTGGGTTTGTTTTTTTTTTTTTTTTTTTTTTTTTTTTTTTTTTTTTTGTGGTACCGGGATTGAACTCAGGGGCACTCGACCACTGGGTCACATCCCCAGCCCTTTTTTGTATTTTATTTAGAGACAGGGTCTCACTGAGTTGCTAAGTGCCTCGCCATTGCTAAGGCTGGCTTTGGACTCATGATCCTCCTGCCTCAGCCTCCCAAAGTGCTGGGATTACAGGCGTGCCCCACCGCCCCCGGCTACATAAACTGTGTTTTAAAGGTATATATGGGGCTGGTAACCTGTAACTCTCATGCTACATATTGTTTATATTGAGCATCATTTAAATGGGGGCAGCGAAATGTGTTGATACTATAATTAGAAATAGCATTAGACCATAGAAAGACCTAGATAACCAAGAAACTAAAATATTTTCAGTGCCATTTTTAAGCTGATACAACAATACTTTATTAGTTTAATTCATAAAATATTAAATTTATTCATAAGGTGGTATAATAAATAATGAAGTGAATTAGATATTTTTGAAGTCAAGTACTTACTTGTGACACTGATGAGTGCTGACTGTTCCATTTGGTGGTTTTCCTTTCCCTTGTTCACAGGGCCATTTGTTTCTTCAGCCAACCTATATACCATAAAATAGTACAAGATTTTTGTCCAAAAGCACCCACAGTGTAAACTAAAAAATATTTGAAAAGACAATAAAGAATATACAGATTTGCCTCAAGAGGGGCTTTATTTCAAGAATGTGGCAGTAGTGATAGGGCAAATGAAAATTAAAATGGTAATTGGAGAACATCACTGTGAAGAAAAGCAGAATAAGACAAGAGGGAGAACCTTTCAGTTCTTCACCCAGCTGAATAATTTCAGTGGCCTAAAAACACCTGCATCCTCATGATGGCTTTCTGTTGCTTTTTAACTGATTTTTGGATAGAGGGGATGAATAGGGAGAGAGAGCTTGATTAACAGTTTTATTGAGTGCCTTCTATGTGACAGGCATTTTACATACATGTATAGTTTAGGGCTAGAGATGTGGTTCTGTGGTAGAGTGCTTGCCTGGCAAGCATGAGGCCTGGAGTTCAAGAGATAAAACAAAAACAGCAGAATGTATAATTGGAATGTATATGTATAATTTATTTGAACAACTGCAGCATCTGTATTAGTCAGCTTTGAGTCACTCTGTCCAAAATACCTGACAAAACAATTTAGAAGAGGGAGTTTATTTTGGACTCATAGGGTCAGAGGTCCATGGTAAGCTGATGCCATTTCTCTGAGTTGAGGCAGAAGATCATGTCAATGGTGTGGTGGAAGACAGCTGCTTAGCTCAGGGCAACCAGGAAACAGAGAAGAAACCAGGGACAGATATATCCCCTGAGGTCATGCCCCCAGTGACCCACTTCCTCTAGCTATGCCCTACCTGCATATTTTTAGCACTTAGTAGGCCATTCAAATTATTAATCCATCAAATGGATGAATCTACTGATGAGGTCGAGTCCTCATGAATTATTGTTGCTGCATTGCCCAAAACATGAGCTTCTGGGGAGACATTCATTCAAGATCCAAACCATGCAACCTATTGAGGCGGATAAATAAACATTCTTAGATTCCATAAATTGTTTGCCTAATCTCTGAGAGATTAAGTTGAAATACAGATGTAGGCTCTGAACTCTCAAGTCCATTCTGCTCTTAACCAGAGATAAAGAAAAAATTTTGCTGGGCGTGGTGGCACATGCCTGTAATCCCAGCACTTGGGAGGCTGAAGCAGGAGGATCACGAGTTCAAAGGCAGCCTCAGCAATGGCGAGGCACTTAGCAACTCAGTGAGACCCTGTCTCTAATAAAATACAAAAAAGGGCTGGGGATGTGGCCCAGTGGTCAGGTGCCACTGAGTTTAATCCCCAGTACGACAAAAAAAAAAAAACAAGAAAAAAGAAAAAGAAAAAATTTTGTCCAGGTGCTGTGGTACATACCTGTAATCCCAGTGACTTAGAATGTTGAGGCAGGAGGATCACAAGTTCAAAGCCAGCCTCAGCAACTTGGGGAGACCCTGTCTCAAAAATTAAAAGGGTTGGGAATATAGCTCAGTTGGTAAGATTGCTTGCTTCGCATGTGCAAGGTCCTAGGTTCAATCCCCAGCACCACAGAAAAAGTAAATAAAGGGTTGGGAATGTTGCTCAGTGGTAAAGTGTGCTTCTGGGTTCAATTCCTGGTACTGAAAAAAAAAGAAAGAAAGAAAGAAAGATTTTTGTCAGGACTGTGGAATCTGTTTTCCAAAATCTGTCCTCTCATACCAGCACATTTAGGTTGATGATTTTATCTGTCATCTTTTACCACTCTCACATAGCTGTAATTGAAAATGGTATTACTGGTAGACTATAATAACTTCTTAGTTACTCTGCCTTTTTAGTCTCTCCTTCACACTTGCTATAGCTCTCTAAAATACAAAAATTGAATTGTTGCCTGCTTTAAAAACTTCAGTGATTAATGAATAAAGTCCCAAATCCCAGTCCCTGTCGGACCCTCTTTCCAGTCAGGCGTTGTCTACCCCCATTTCCACCATCTTCAACTATAGACTCAATGAAACTACAGAATTCATCGGAATCCTTTCTCCAACCTTCTTCCTTAGAGGGGAAAAAAAAATGCACTTTTCTTTTAGTCAACTTTTTGTCACTCTGACCAAAATACCTGACAAGAACAACTTAAACAAGGAAAGGTTTATTTTGGCTTGCTATTTCAGAGGTCTCAGTCCATGGTTGGTTGACTCCATTGCCTGAAGTGAGGCAGAAGATCATGGCAAAAGGGTGTGGTGAAGAAAGCTGCTTAGCTCAGGGCAGCCTGGAAGCAGAGCAAGAGTGAGAAGCCAGGGACAAAATATAATTCCCAAGGTGTGCCCCCAGTGACCTGCTTACTCCAGCCCCATCCCACCTGCCTACAGTTACCATCCAGTAACATTGAAGTTATTAATCCATCAAATGGATTAATTTTCTTATTAGGTGATAGTCCTCATAACCTAATCATTTCACCTCTGAATGTTCCTGCATAAACACGTGAGCTTTTGGGAAGCATCTCATATCCAAACCATAACACATTTTCAAGGATATCTCCTAAAAGAGGGTGGCTCTTTCTCTTCTCCCACTATAAATTATTTTCTCTTTTTAGTGTGGTTTTACCTATATATGCCTTTATAGGACTTAATTAATTCTGTCTTATGTTTTGGTTATTTTGGTTGAACTCATATTTTCTAGAAGGGCAAAAATCTTGACTTTTTTCCTCTCCTTTCCTGGCATGTTGACACAGTGGCTCAGGTGCCCCCTAAGCTACAAAATGGAACCCTATCTTACAGCACCCTAGGCCTTTTAACTCTCATTTCTTCTAGTGAAACCAGTGAGTATTCTTTTAACTGTGAGTTAAAACTTTATAATAGTTGTCATGCTTAGTATATTTTAAAATTTTGGTTTCTTTTGTTTTTAGAACACGAAGTTTTAAAAAAATATGTAAAACAGTTTAATGGTTCAATAAATAGATCAAGTATATCACACATATTCTAGTTATTATTCTGTCTACTTAAATGCTGGGTAAATTCCTTCTCCCTTACCAAGATTCATCTCTAAGAGATATAACTTTTTTTTTTTTTTTTTTTTTCGCAATCCCAGGAGTACAGACAGCACAGTGGGAAAAGTTGTAGGTTATAGCTGTTTTATTAGCCCTTTTTAGTTTCCATAATTGTTTTTACACTTCTTGTGCTACATTGTAAGCATTTTAAAACTATGTTCCTGTTTTGGCTTGTAGATTCTTAGCAGTTTTTGAAACAGCTAGCTAAGCAAGAGTTACTGATAATGTATAGCAAAAAAACTGCTGATCATGCTTGCTTGCATCCATCAGTAAAAGAACAAAAAAAATGTTCACAGAAGTTGGAAGTTACTGGCTATTGTCTTACATTCTAATATCTGAATGATATCTTGGCTACTTAACTAGAATACTGAATAACATCAATATAGGAATAATTTTAGTTTTTGGAAAAGTTGTTGATAAGAGACTTCTTTTTGAAGCAGAATTCTGGTTTTAGGTGATAATCATCATATTGTACCTTCATAATAAAAATATATAACTTTGCTGAACTCTTTACTCTGAATCTGCCTTCTGACAGCCATGGAAAGATAGAAACTGTCCAGCACTGTAGCACTGGTTCCCTGAAACATGAATTTGAACTTTTTGTTTGTTTCTTTTTATATTTGTGGTGCTGGGGATTAAACTCAGGGCTTCAGGCATACTAGGCAAGTGCTCTACCACTGAGCTACATCTCCAGCCCTAGAATTGGACTTATTAACTAGCCATTTCTGCTCGTTTGTTTTCCTTTTCCTGTTATTTCTCTATGGCTAAGTGTGCTGGTATATATTCTCACTGGAAAAAAAAGCCCAAACTATCTTATAGTCTCACAGACATTACCTGAATATGAATATGCTTTGGGAGTTTTCTTCAGACTGGCTGCAAATACAATACCCAACTTTTTAAAAAATATCTTTATTTATTTTTAAGTGGTGCTGAGGATTGAACCCAGTGCCTCACATGTACAAGGCAAGCACTCTACCATTGAGCTACAGCCCCAGCCCTTCCACCTTTTTGTTTTTTTTAAGTCTTTAAAGTGTAGCACAAGGAATAAACTAAAATGACTTTTTTCTTTGAAACAATTTCAGTAATGATAAGATTACAATAAAAATGCCTTTAGATGTTTTGGGTATTTATTCTAAAAGGAATCTTTTCAGCCTACCTGAAGATTAAATTATTTAGGAGAAATGACAACTGTCTTTACTGTTTCTAAATATGTGTTTTTATTTCAGGCACGTGTTGTTCTCAAATATAGGCATTCTGATGGGAGTTTGTGTATTAAAGTAACAGATGATTTAGTTGTAAGTATACTTTTTTTTTTTGCATACTTTTAGATTTGTTTGAGTTCATCACTTGAAATTATTTATATAGAATTTATGCAGATTACCCATTAGGATGCTTCTTTTGCCTTTTATTCCAAAATGATGATCCTCATTCTAGAAGCTACATTTATAGACCCTCAAAAAATAATTTATCTTGCTTCATCATTGCAGCATGTCAGGTGTGGCTTAACAGTTGCTTTCTCTGGACCTTAAGCAAAAGGAACATAAAGACCAAATTGAATATAAGAGAGAAAATGTTTCATTTGCGTGTGTGTGAGAAGTAAATGATGGGGCTAGGGATATAGGTCAGTGGTAGAGCATTTGCCTAGCATGCATGAGGCCCTGGGTTCAGTCCACAGCACCAGAAAAAAATAAAACAAGTAGTAGTAAACAATGTATTTGAACACAAGTTATAGACTTTGTTATTGTATCTATCTTCTTTCTTGATGTACTCACTCTTCTTACTTCCTCAGATCCCATTCCTTCCTTAGCCCTCTGTCATCTGGTTTGTACCACTCACACTGCTCTTGGTGAGAGCTCATGAGCAGCATCTTAATTTTCAAACTCAGTAGTCTCGTCACTTCATATTTTGTTTGATCCCTGCTCATTTTGATACAAAGACTGCTCTCATGGAAATTATTATTTTGACACTTGTGGCTAAATTTTATCTTGGCTTTCTTTGTTTCTGTCTCATTCTTTGCTAATTATTTCTTCAATGTGTCTCCATAAATATTTGTTTCCCTAGAATTCTGTCCTTGTTTGTCTTTTCATATTATGACATCTGGAGGAATCCATTCAGTTGAGTCCAATATTGCCTATATCTGTGTATCCTTGCAAGTTTGCATGTTTAGTTCCTATTTTTCTTCTGATGTCCTGATTTGTGAGATACTTAAGATACTCTTAAGTATCTTTACCTCACATGCTGTTCGAAGTAAGTCTCTCCAGAGTGGAGCTAATCAGCTCTTCTCTGTCTGGCTCCTCCTTTTCTTCCTATTTGAGTTGCATTGTCATCCTCCTGGTCAGGAACCTTGGGATCATTCCCCTCATTCTCCTGTCTACTGTTTGTTTATTTGAAAGACCTGTTTTGATCCTCTGATAAATCATGTACACACTTTGCTAGGCATTTGGAGGTACTGATTCAAGAGCTCCTTTCTCATTTTTCCTGTCACAGACTCTCCCCATCTTTGCACTTACTTCTTTATGTTTAGGATTGCATCACTTGTCTGGCCTATTAGAATAGCCTTCCAATTATATCCTTTCTTTTTTTGTTCACCCTTTACTGCTGCCAGAATCTTTCTTTTTTCAATTTCATATTCCCCTGTTCTCTCTTTTGTGTATTACTTAAGAGCTCTTTTAACATACTGTGCTTAGGCCCCTGCTTTTGAACATTTTGTTTCCTCCTTTGCAATATTGAATCCCACCCCCACTCCCAATGTGGCGAGACTGATCATCTTTCAAAACCAAACTCACGAGGATTGCTTCATTTCTTGCATTTCTTTTTGTTTTCTCTTGTGCTGTATCATAATTATCTTTTTAATAGACTTATTGCTTTAAATAATAGAGGTAGAGGTAGATGAGTAATATTCTTACCTGTATTCTTACCCTTAGTCTATCTTGATCCAGACAGTATCCAGTAACATTTTAAAAAATAAATTAATTCTTCTAAAAAATCACTTTGGTCATATACCATATTTGTGTTTGGGGTTCCATTATGAGGTTGTATGAAGACAAAACTATTAATGATTACCATGTTTTCTAAGAACTAGTTGAATCTTGTGGTGTAACTAAAAATGTGGAAAAGGAAGAAAAAACTAGGTGATTCAAGAGGTCTGAATCCTAGCTTGACCCTTTATTAGCATTTTGACATTGGAAAAATTTGCCCTTCTGTATCTCAGTTTCCTCATCTATAAAATGCCATAATAATAGTCTTTTTACCTGATTGTGATGTTGTGGAAAGCAAACAAAATATGTGAAAATACCTAGCATTAGTGCATGTAACTTGTTAGATTAAATAAATGTATTATTGAATCTTGAGCATTTCACATTGAGAAAAAGTTTAATTGTGATTATCCCAGAGTGGTTAGATATACCTGCTGAAGAGAAACAGATATGTCCTGTTTTAAAAATGGGGAGGGGAGCCGGGCGTGGTGGCACATGCCTGTAATCCCAGCACTTGGGAGGCTGTGGCAGGAGGATCACGAGTTCAAAGCCAACCTCAGCAATGGTGAGGCCCTGAGCAACTCAGTGAGACCCTGTCTCTAAATAAAATACAAAAACAGGCTGGGGATGTGGCCCAGTGGTCGAGTGCCCCTGAGTTCAATTCCCAGTACATAAAAGGGGGGGGGGGGATGCAGAATAAATTTTAATACAAAAGGCTTTATCTGAAGGTGATTTTTTTTTTATATGCCCCTCTGGTCTCAGTTTTGGCCAGAGGGATATCAAAAGTCACCAAGAATAATTTGGAGGTTGCCAAGGACTTGTTTAAAAGTTTTTTCAAGTCTGACCGAGAACTCTGACATTTAGAACTAGATAAGGAGACATGAATTTAAAAAAAAAAAAAAAAAAAAAAAAAGAGTCTTTATCTCCAAGTAATAGCTTTTTGCCCCTGGTAATTTAAGGATCCATGTTAAGCAATATCAGAAATAATTTATTTGGCATTTTTTTATTCCTGTGACAGGATTTAAGTATGAAAAAATAATTTTATTCCCTTTCCTAAAAGCTACTGAGAATTAAGCCATATCTAGAAATATCCAGGAGGGACTAAAAAAAGTTCATATACTGCCTTCACTAATTTTAAAAGCCAGTAATTCTACCAGAAAACTTGGTCTTAAACTTCACATAGCTTTGATATTTTTTATGATTGCATGTATGTATCATTTTTTCCCCCCAATCCCCCAAGTGATTTATAATTTTCTCTTTCTTGGGCACACTGGGTATAGAACCCAAGGGTGTTTTATCATTGAACTATATCCCCAGTCCTTTTTATTTTGGAGACAGGGGCTCTGTAAGTTGCTGAGGCTGACCTCACACTTAGGATCCTTTGCTTTAGCCTCCCAAGTTTCTGGATTTTCTGTAGGCATGTATCACCATGCCTGGCTTAGTGTAGCCTTATTACAAGATCTCCACAAATTTGTATGGTGTGTGGGTAATTTTTTTTTTAAAGTGAGTTCTTTAAAGACTACGTGAATTCAGATCAGTAGGGCATGATGAGGTTGAATTTCCAAATTATTTAAGTTAATGACTTATTACAGGATCATTAGTTCCTATTGTATAAAACTCATGTGACCCTCTAGATAGGTTAAAGAAACATGGACCTAATTACAAAATGAGAAAAAAGGCTGCCAGCTCAAAGTTGATATTTTTGAAAATTTTAGAACAAATGGTTTTATGACTAACTATAAGCAGATCTTAAGTATTTACCTAAGGTTTTGGGTTGGTTTAAAAATTATAATAAATACCTTCAGAAAATCAAGATTGGACAGACTTAGTTGGTTTGATTTAGTTGCCCACCAGCTAGAAGCAGGAAATTGTAGACTTTAAATAAAAATATCATTGTTAAACCCATAATTTCACAGATAGGGAATGGAATCCTAAGATTTCTTTGCAAAAAAAAAAAAAAAAAGGTTTCTTTGGGTTTTTTCCACAATAACAGTTATTTGTGACTGTGTTCCAGGAGAGAATTATTTTAAGTCCTTGAATTCTTCTCATCGGCCCAAAACAGGATTTAATACATTACTAACTGATCATTTTTTAGAAGTTTCTAGTAGATATTGAATAATTTTGTATCCTCAGGAGTGGTATTCAAAATGCCATTTCTAAAGCCAGATATGGTGGTACACTCCTGTAGTCCCACTGACTTAGGAGGCTGAGGCAGGAGGATTACAAGTTTGAAGCCAGCCTCATCAATTTAGCAAGGCCCTAAGCAACCTTGCAAAACTCTATCTCAAAATAAAAAGTAAAAAGGGCTGGGGATGTGTTTCAGTGGTAAAGTGCCCATGGGCCCAATACCCTATACCAAAAAAATACCATAACAATGAGAAAAATACCATTCTTAAGGAATGTAATTGCTGGAAGCTTGTGAACATAGTGCAGTTTCCTGTGACTGTAGAGAGAATAGAGCAAAACAATAGTAGGAAGGACTCTCACAGTTTTTCCTAATTACTTGTTTTCACAGTGCCAATATCTGGTTTTACTTAGTTAATGTGTAATTTTAAAATTTCTGACAGTGTTTGGTGTATAGAACAGACCAAGCTCAAGATGTAAAGAAGATTGAGAAATTCCACAGTCAACTAATGCGACTTATGGTAGCCAAGGAGTCCCGCAGTGTTGCCATGGAAACAGACTGACTGGTTTGAAATGAAGACTCTTTTTGTCATGTTCTTAGGAAGTAAATATCTTTTGAATTTGAGAAAGTGTTGACAAAAAAATACTTTATGTAACTAAGTGAGCTATTCAAAAGCCAAGAGTTTTTTTTGTACTTTATTTTTAATGTTTACTTTAGAGAGCTAGGAATATAAATGCTTTCAGTGTTAGAAAGCCATTATTTATCTTTGAAAATTAAATAAGAAATGAAGAAATGTATCTATCTTAGAAACTTTTTGCAGATTATTTGATTTTGGCCTAAAAATACAATTATTTCTCTGGTAAGTTTACATTAGTAATTTAAAATGAAATACCAAGAAAAGACAGTTCTTTCTTAAATTTAATTTGTCTGTCTTTAAGAGAAAATTAAATGTAACCATTGTGCTGGGTCATATTTCTTTTGGAACGTGAAATTTGTGTTGTTAATATCCAATAAACATATAGTAACTGGAATTAACTATACATAATAGTATGGCTGATTATGTCCAGTAGTGTAGTCTCGGTTATATTTAAAAGTAGTTAAGAATAACATTCTTTACCTTAAGCTTTTCCAATTTAAACTTTCTTTTTTTTTTTTTTTTTTTTTTTGCTACTAAGGATTGAACCCAGGGGTGCTTAACCACTGAGCCATATCCCAGTCCTCTTCTTATGTTTTATTTTGAGATAGGGTCTCACAAAGTTGCTTAGGGCATCGATGCGCTCAGTTGCTGAGGCTGGCTTTGAACTTGCAGTCCTCCTGCCTCAGCCTCTTGAGTCACTGGGATTACAGGCATGCACCACCATGACCAAATAAGCTAACACTTTTTAACGTAGGAGATTTATAGTATCAGTATCAGCTTGTTATGCAATGAGTGTGGTAAAAACAACAGCAGTTATTTGAATACACGAACAGAATAATGATCACTATAATGGACTGGAACCACCATATTACAGAATATTTGCTACATATTTCCCATATTTCTCAGAAGGGCTAAGGATTATATGAATTGTTAAATCTTTGCGTACTTCCATGATACCCCTGCCCATTTTCTTTTCTTACCTAAGCTATTAAGCATAACTGTCATACTGTTTGTGTTTTCTAGTAAATCAGAAATATGACATTCTTTCATATTTATATTTGTAATTTGATTTTTACCATCTAAATGTAATGTTCTTATGTTGATTCCTTGGGTGAAGTGAAGGCACTATATTAAAATACATATATTTTTTTGTAGTAATTTGTCATGTTGAACAACATTTTAGTTTGGAAGGTTCCATTAACCATAAGAATTTTGGATTGTTTTAGAGAGGTCAGTAAATTAAAAAGCATTACATAGATTTATGTTGTTTTGGTTGAAGTTTTTTGACTTCTCAAAAATTATTGATTTCTTGACTAGGGTATACTGTATTGACTTAATCTAAAGTGAGCCTAATGATACTGAAAAGCATTTTTTTGTTATTTTTTTCAGTACTTTTATATTATATGACTTTTTAAAACTGTATGTTAATGACTGGGTTATTCTCTTGAATAAGAAAAGTAACATCAAATAATATGGGGGTTTTTAGACTTCACGTCTTTTCCCTCAGAATTAATGGGGTAATGGTGGGGCTTGGCTTTTTCCCCTCTCATTTACAATTTTCACTTTAACACTACTTTATAGAGACAGACCCAAAAGGGAGGGACTAGTTGTGGCTTATAGATGGTCAAGAGCAGAGGTTTCAAGTTACACTGTCCAAGTTGTAATCTTGGCCCCACTATTTCCTAACTCTTGTTCCACACAGGATACTTCTCTAAGTCTTCATTTTCTTCTCTGGAAATGGAGCTAACAACAGTACTTCCTCATTGGTCTTTATGAGGATTAAATGTCATACATAGCCATTTTAAGATTTTTAGCACAGTGCCTGGAACATAGTAAAGATCAGTAAACTGTAGTTACTTCAATTATTACTAGGATAACTATTTTTGAGGAGAAGAAAGAGTGTAAGTAACCAGCTCTTTAAGTTTTCTCATAAGGATTTTTGCTCTTTTTGTTTGTTTTGTTTTAGTGCTGGTGGTTCAACCTAGGGCCTCACACATGTTAGGCAAGCACTCTGCCCGTGATCCTCTGCCCATATTCTGAGACAGGGTCTCGCTAAGTTGCACAGGCTGACTTCAAATTTGTGATCTTCCTGCCTCAGCCTCCTGAGTACCTAGGATTACAGGCATGTGCTGCCATGCCCACGTTCTCATAAGTACTAGTTGGGCTGGTTCCAGATAAGATGGAATAAGTGTGTCCCACTGTGGGTCTCCTGCTGTTAATGCATGAGCTGCTCAAGGTCTCTGAAAAGAAAATAGTAGCAGGTAGATCAGGGAAGACAAGAATTTGAAGTAATACTGACACAGTGACAAGTCTTCCATTTCCCCTCTCTGCTGTCCTGCAGCTTGAACTCAGCACATTGAAAACTAGCATTCAGAGAGTGCCAGGAGCTCTCTAGATCTGGCTCAAGGGGTAGAAAGGGAAATTCTAATTTTCAAAGAGCGTGCAGAAACCCTTTTGTTTCATTTTCCTTTTGTGTTTTTTACATCCCACCTTCTAAGCAGTCCAGTGTTGACTATTGGCAGTGGGAATCTACAAGAACCAACTCTGAGACCAAGGACCCTTTCTTCAGTAGAGTTTCCAAGAGTGTGGATGCAGTCCCCGTTGTTTTTCCTCTCTGTCCTCCATCCATGTGGCCTTGAATGCAAACACAGTGGCAAAAATACATATCCTCAGTCTTCTTGCCAAAGAACAAATAAAAGGAACCAGAATGTATAGGGAAGATTACAAAGAGGAAGGAACTCTGCCACAGAAAATTGATCCCATTAAGTTTTTTTGAACTCTTCAGTTCACCCTGGCCCCCCAAGCTATACATGGATCTTATCTTATACAGTATACCAAAGACTTACAGAGCTGAGCTGACAGAAAGACCACCACTCAGATCCCAGGCCAGAAACCGGGAGACTTTCACATGGGAAAAGCCCAAATAGCATTGCCAAAATTTTGAAAGTTGAACTGATTCTGGAATCACAGCCCATATAAGGTAGGTTGAGCTGAAACCTAGCCAGAGTGCCTTTAGAATCAAACTAAAATTCAATATTCTTCACAGGATTTAAACAAGACCCAGAGCTTAATAACAGTATTCAAAATGTTGGGATATAATCCAGAATTACTCAGCACACCAGGAAATGGGAAGATCTCAACTGTTATGGGAAAAGACAACAGATGCCAGCACTGACATGTCACAGATGTTGAAATGATCTGATAAAGACATTAAAGTAGCTATTTAAAAAGTGTTCCAGCAGGGGCTGGTGTTGTAGCTCAGTGGTAGAGCATTTGCCTTGCATGAGTGAGGCACTGGGTTTAATCCTCACTCAGCACCACATAAAAATAAATAAAAACAAAAGATATTATGTCCATCTACAACTAAAAGCATATATATTTTTTAAAAAGTGCTCCAGCAAGTATCATGAAAATTTGAAACTGGATTGGGGGGGGGGGGGATGGCACACAATCTCAGCAAAGAAAAGATACAAAAAATATCCAGGTGGAAATTTCAGAACTGAAAAACACAAAACCAAAATTTAAAGCTCACTACTTGGTCTCAGAAGGAGGAAAAACCAGTGAAAAGTAAGATAAACCAGTACAACTTATCTAATCTGAACAACAGAGAAAAAGATTGGGGAAAAAAACAAAACCATGAACAGAGCTTTGGAGACCTGTGGGACAGTAATAAAAGATGCAAAATTACACCATCAGGGTTTCAAAAAGAGGAGAAAATTGGTACTGAAAAACACTGAAGAAATATTAAGTAGAAACTTTGCAAATTTTGTGAGAAACCTTTGTGATCAAGCTCATATCCACAGCCAGACATGATAATGAAACTGGTGAAAACTAAAGTGATACTGAAAGCAGCCAGATAAAATAACTAATTACCTATAGGGAATCAATGATCTGATGACTGGATTTCTTATCAGAAATCATGGAGGTGAAAAAGAAGTAGCATATTTCTAAAATGCTGAGAGAACAGTCAACTCAGGCTTCTTTCTATATCTAGTGAAAACAGCCTTCAGAAATAAAAATTAAATAAAGCCATATGTGGATCAAAGAAAACAGATAAGTCATTATCGGCAGACTTACCTAAAACAAATTATAGGGAGTTCCTCCAACAGGAGGGAAATGACACAGTAAGGAAAACTAGAATAAAGGAATAAGAACATAAATGGTAATTATCTGGGTTGAAAATAGATTTAGTCCTTGAGTTCTTAAAATATGTTGAGGACATTCATCCCAGCTATTCTGGTGGGGCTAAGGTGGAAGGATCACTTGAGCCCAGGAGTTCAGGGTTACCCTGGGTAGCCCAAAGACATGGTCTCAAACAAACAAATAAGGAGGGCAAAAAGACTATATAATACTTTCTGCATTCTGCTGGAAGTGGTGAAATTTATTTTAAGTACACTGAAAAAATGAGTGTATTCAAATTCCTCAACCAACCATGGAAAAAACTATGCAAAAAATATAATTTAATAAAAAGCCATAGATAAGATGGAATGATAAAATGTGTTTAACTCAAAGGGAAACAGGAAACAAACACAAAAATAGTTCAATGGTAAACCTAAATGCAAATATATCAGTACTTACATGAAATGCATATAGTCTGAGCACACAAAGGTAATCACAAAGGATTTTTTAAAAATTATTGAACCAAATATATCTTCAGTATAAGAAAATTACTTCAAAAAAAGGTACAGGTAGGTTAAACCTCAAGGAAAAGAGATGACCTTGCAAATATGCTAGTCAAAAGAAAACTAGCATGACTGTATTGATCTTAGACTAAGTAGAACTCAGAGCGAAAAAAATTTGCAGGGAAAAAAAGGAACAGAATATATTTATAAAAAGGTCAATTCACCAAGAAGACATAATAATCATGAACATGATCACACATAAACACCTTCAAAATGCATGGAACAAAAGCTGAAAGGACTGAAAAAAAAAACCAAAAATCCACAATAGCCGCACCATATTTTCTCCTCTTTTTGGAATGGTAGCACATGCCTGTAATCCCAGAAACTCAGGAGGCTGAGGCAGGAGAATCACTTCGAGGCCAACCTCTGCAATTTAGTGAGGTCCTAAGCAACTTCGTGAGACTCTCAAAATAAAAATTAAAGGGCTGGGAATGTGGATCAGTGGTTAAGCACGCCTGAATTCAATCTCAGTAAAAAAAAAAAAAAAATACACAATAACATTTGAAAGCCAATGTAATTCTGACACTGTAAAGTTAGTCTGGAGTTAACACAGTCTTTATAGATTAAGAGCAAAATTTTCAGGGCTGGAGATATAGCTCAGTTGGTAGAGTGCTTGCCTTGTAAGGCCCTGGATTCTAATCCCCAGCACCACCAAAAAAAAAAAAAAAAAAAAAAAAATTCCATGAGGCTCCCCCATTTTACACACAAGTTATAAGCTCTGAGATTCCCAGTAGAGATACATAATGTAAGGTCTGCAAGGGTCCCAAAATGTCTGCAAGTGGTAGTGTTACAGTAACATAATAATAATGTTTTATATCCTCAGCTCAAGTTACCCTCCCAAAACACTGATGTGTGATTATCAACCAGGGACCTTCACCCAAGCTTCAGGTACCCAGAGTTTCATTATGTAGGAATGATTGAATTATTGGCTATGTGATTAAATTCAGTCTCCACCCCCCCTTTTCCTGCTCAGAGGATGGGATAATATCACTTGGTTTAAAACCCCAAGTCTCTAATTTACATGGCTGACCTTTCTGGCATGGCCAGCCCCTATTCTAAGTTATCTCATTAGGTTAAATTCACACAGTCCCAGGGGCCCACCATGAATAATAAAGGTACTTTCTATCAAGAAATTCTTAAATAAAGTTTTAAGGTTGTCTCCTAGGAAACATGGACAAAAACCAGAAAATTCTTTATGTACAATAAATGCCTCAACACTCCTCTCAGTAACAGTGCTAACAAATAGAAAATGAGCAAGGATATAGAAGAATTGAACAATATCATCAACCAACTGAATTGAATATTTCCATTCAATCGCAGAATACACATTGTCTTCAATGCTTGGAAATAGTTTCATCATACAGGAAACTAGCCAATGCAACAAGGCAAGAAAAATAAAAGACATTTCATTGGAAGGGAAAAAATAATTGTCCATATTGACTAACTGATCACATATATAAAGAATACTATGGGATCTACAAAAAGAACTACTAGAAATAGTCTCTCAAGGTTGCAGGTTACAATATACAACATATACAACATGTACAGTTGGACCCCTGAAATAAAGAGAAGTACATTTTTAATAGCATTGAAAGATATGCAAGACCTGTACAACAAAAGCTATAAGTTGTTGCTGAGTTCTTTTTTTTTTTTCTTTCTTTTTTTTTTTTTTTTTTTTAATGTCTATTTTGGGGCCAAAGGGAACTGAGGCTCAAGAGAGGTGATGTCATTTTAAAAAAATTTTTTAGTAGTAGATGGACACAATACCTTTATTTTATTTATTTATTTGTATGCGGTATGGAGGATCAAACCCAGTGCCTCATACGTGCTAGGCAAGTGCTCTACCACTGAGCTGCACCCCTAGCTCCTGCTGCTGAGTTCTTATTCATAGGTTATAAGAATCAATATTGTTAAGATTTCTGCTTTGGGGATGGGGATATAGCTCAGTTGGTAGAGTGCTTGTCTCGCATGCACAAGGCCCTGGGTTCAATCCCCACCACCACCAAAAAATATTTCTGCTTTTCTCAAATTATTCCATAGATTGAATGTAATACCTGCTAAAATCTCAGCAGGATTTTTTTTTTTTTTTTTTTTTTTTTTTTGGTAGAAATTGACATGTTGACTGAAATTCATATGGAAAAGCAAAGGACCATAAATAGTTAAAACAACTCTGCTAGTCTAATTAAAGTTGAAAGACTAACATTACCTTTTTTCAAGTCTTATTACTAAGCTACAGTTATTCAAGACAGCATCATGATAAACAAATATATCAGTAGAAAGGAATAGAGTCCACAAACAGATCCACACATTAGATAGATAGCTGATTTTTTTTTTTTTTAATTGTTCTGGGGATTGAACCCAGGGACTTATGCAAGTTAGGTAAGTGCTCTATCACTGAACCACATCACCAGTCCTTAGATAAATAACTTTTTAACAAAGATTTGAAGATGAGTTAATGGAGGAAAGTATAGTCTATTCAATAAATAGTACTGAAGCAATTAGATATCCATTTTTTTAATATTTATTTATTTGCTTTAGTTGTACACAATGCAACACATTTTTTTTTTATGTTTATGTGGTGCTGAGGATCGAACCCGGGCTGCGCACGTGCTAGGTGAGTGCTCTACTGCTGAGCCACAACCCCAGCCCCATCTGTTTTTTAAAATATTTATTTATTTAGTCATACACAATGCCTTTATTTATTTATTTGGTACCAGGGATTGAACTTAGGGGCATTCGACCACTGGGCCACACACATCCCTGGCCCTTTTTTTTTTTTTTTTTTTGTATTTTATTTAATAGAGGGTCTCACTGAGTTGCTAAGTGCCTCGCCATTGCTGACGCTGGCTTTGAACTCGTGATCCTCCTGCCTCAGCCTCCCAAGTGCTGGGATCACAGGCTTGCGCCACTGTGCCCGGCGCCTTTCTTTATTTTTACGTGGTGTTGAGGATTGAACCCGGGTCGCGCACATGCTAGGCAAGCACTCTACCACTGAGCCACAACCCCAGACCTCCATCTGTTGTTAAAAAGTGAACTTTTTGATCTCTACCTTGCATTATGGACAGAAATTAACTTTAAAAGATCAGAGTTCTTTTCTAATTGTAAAACCACAGAAAGATAAGGGAAAAAAATGTTGTGCCTTTAGACTTAGGTATAGTATCAGAAATACAATCTTACAAAGGGAAAAGTATTGGTAAACTGGACTTCAAAATTAAAATCCTCTGCTCTTCTAAAAATACTGCTAAGAGAATGAAACAAGCCACATATTAGAACAAACTATTTGTGAAGCATATATCTGATACATTATTCATATCCAGAATTATATAGAGAATTTTCTCAAAACTCAGTAAGAAAACAACTATTAAAAAACACCTCAAAAGAAGCAGCCGGGTGCAGTGGCACACGCCTGTAATCCCAGCACTTGGGAGGCTGAGGCAGGAAGATTGCAAGTTCAAAGCCAGCCTCAGCAATGGCAAGGCACTTAGCAACTCAGTGAGACCCTGTCTCTAATAAAATACAAAAAAAAAAAAAAAAAAAAAAAAAGGGCTGGGGATGGATGTGGCTCAGTGGTCGAGTGCCCCTGAATTCAATGCCTGGTACCCAAAAAAAAAAAAAACCTCAAAAGATTTTAACCGAAGGGGCTGGGATTGTGGCTCAGTGGTAGAGCGCTCGCCTAGCATGTGGGCGACCCGGGTTCGATCCTCAGCACCACGTACAAATAAAATGCATTGAATAAAACTCATTGTGTACAACTAAAAGCAAATAAATAAAAATATTTTTTAAAAAAAGATTTTAACCGAAATCACCGAAGATGTACAGATGGCAAATAAGCACGTGAAAGATATGCAGCACCATTAGTTGTTAGAGAAATGCAAACACAAATCACAAGGTACAACACACCTATTAGAATGGCTAATATAAAAAAGATTGACCATACCAAATGTTGACAATGATATAAAGCAGATAACTTTCATACACTGCTGGTGGGACTATAAAACAGTACAACCACTTTGCAAAATAATGGGCAGTTTCTTAAAAAGTTATATATAAATCTGCCATGTGGTGCAGCCATTTTACTCCTAGGTATTTACCCCAAAGAAAATTTATGTCCAGGGGCTGGGATTGTGGCTCAGTGGTAGAGCGCTCGCCTAGCACGTGCGCGGCCCAGGTTTGATCCTCAGCACCACGTAAACATAAATGCATTGCATTGTGTACAACTAAAGCAAATAAATAAATATTTTAAAAAATGTGAAGCATATATAATTGTTAAAAATAAAAAGAAAGAAAGAAAATTTATGTCCATATAAAGAATGGACGTAATGTTTATTTGCAATAGCCAAAAAGTGGAGATAACCTCAAAGTTCATCAAGAGATTTTTTTGGGTAAATATATCATAGTATATTCATACACTGGAATACTACTCAGCAATGAAAAGTAATGGGCTATTACTAAACTATTATTATTAAACATGACAAGGTAGATGAAGCTCAAAATAAGTATACTTATAAGGGAGCCAAACATAAAAGAATATATGCTGAATGATTTAAGTTGTATAAAATTCTAAAAAGTACAAACTATGGTATAGTGACAGCAGATTACTGGCTTTTTTATGGAAGGGAGATGGAGCTACGAGGTATTATAGTGAGACCTAAAACTATTGGGGTGATGGATATTTTAGTGTTTAATTATGGTGACAGTTTCACGGGCATACACATATATTAAAACATAAGACATACATTCGGCCATTTGTGTTTTAAAGAGGGAAGGAGAACCTGCTGTGATAGCTGCCTTTAGCCAACAGCCTGCAGGCCATACCTGTGCAATTTTACGGTAGCTCATGCTAAGGCCATGCTTTTCCTGGGCTGCTGTCAGCCAATAACTGATTGTGGCAGGGGCACTTGTTCTGGACTGGTCCTGCCCAGTGTGACCTGGCCCAGACTCAGAGCTGCACTGCAGTTTGAAGCTCTTGGGGTCTTCCTTCCCTGCTCTCATTTGCAGGTGTCAGATCTGCATGTGGTCTGAGGGCCTCTCCTACTACTCATACTCATTCCATCGTGGTATCTATTTTCTGAGGGTCAGGGTTGGGGCACACCTCAACCAGAACATAGACATGTCAGAAGAATCCAGACACAACTCTTTTAAGGAAATGAAATTGCTAGGCACGGTGGCACACTCCTGTAATCCCAGCATTTAGGAGGCTGTGGCATGAGAATCACAAGTTTGAGGCCAGTCTGAGCAACTTAGTGAGACCCTGTCTCAAAATAAAAAATCAGAAGGGCTGGGGATGTAGCTCAATGGTAAAGCACCCCTGGGTTCAATCCCCAGTACCAAAAAGAAAAGAAAAAATGAAATTGAAGAAAATCAGATGTCAATGAATTTATTATGAAGGACAAAATTAAACAACTGGTAAAGAAGTTGGTGTTGAAGTAGTGACTAATATATGTGTAGAAAACCAAGAAAAAAGTTAACATATTAATTCTAGGGAAAACAAAATATCAGAAAGGAAAATAGCCGGGCACAGTGGTGCACGCCTGTAATCCCAGCACTTGGGAGGCTGAGGCGGGAGGATCATGAGTTAAAAGCCAGCTTCAGCAATGGTGAGGCACTTAGCAACTCAGTGAGACCCTGTCAAAAATAAATAAAATACAAAAAAAAGGGCTGGGGATGTGGCCCAGTGGTTGAGTGCCCATGAGTTCAATCCCCGGTATCAAAAAGAAAAAAAAAAAAAAAAAAGAAAGAAAGAAAAAAAGAAAAGAAAGGAAAATAAACCACAGTTTACTGTAGTTCATTCCTGAATTGCCTTCGTCATAATAACACTGAATATTCATATGACTGAAATGAACTCTTTTGATACTATGGAAGAGTATGGGAAATCTGGGTAGTAAGGTCAGTTAAAGAAAGAGCTGATCTCCATATTTGTTGAGGCCTTCCATATGTAGTGCCTAAAATGAGGTTTTAACAAAGCAAATTTTTTGTTGTTTTGTTTTTTTGCAGTATAACAGTTGCTAGCTTGTGCAAGACCCTGGGTTCAATCCCTAGCACTGCAAAAAAGCAAAAAGAAAAAACCACTACAAGCATGTTATTTAGAGATATGGGGGAGATGTCAAAAGAATCAGCTAAAAGGGTTAAATATAGTTTTTGCTTTTCAAGAAAGGGAATGGGGGTGGGGAGATAAGAATTGTCTCTAAAACCTTGTAGAGCTAGTTGATACTTTGAACAATTGACTCTGATTAAAATATGAAGTTTAAATAACAGTACCCCATCCTCTGCAAACCAAGAAGCAGCACAGGATTTTCTTAGGGCACAGACAATGCAGTGCCCAATGCAGGTCCATAGGGGGCTCAAGAGGGCCTTTATTTATTGTGACAAATAGCCACAATTTGTTGCTGTGTTTACAAACTACCTTCTTCACTTTCTTCAATTGACTTTGATCTTTACACTATTACATTGTTATTCATTGCCCTTGAATTCCTGAGAAGATAATATAGTCAGGGGTCTCAAAGACTGTGGGAGAGAGTGATCTGGGGAAATCACTGTGAGGTTATTTAAGAGAATTTTCAGGATTGAGTGAGTAGTAACGTACCCTTCTCCTTTTCTGTGGACATAAGAAAAACGCTTAAAAATTCATCATTTTGCATCTTTCCTTTTCATTTCCCTCTTTTTATAAAATATGATTCCATCTAAAATCTAAAATTATTATCTATTTGGAGTGGTTGTACATGGGACATATTATTTTACTTTATCATTTCTGATATCTCCCAAAATATCTTATGTAACCCATTTTACATGGGTAAATTTCTAGGAACTAGCCGGGCACGGTGGCGCACACCTGTAATCCTAGCACTTTGGGAGGCTGAGGCAGGAGGATCGCGAGTTCAAAGCCAGCCTCAGCAATGGCGAGGCACTTAGCAACTCAGTGAGACCCTGTCTCTAATAAAATACAAAAAAGGGCTGGGGATGTGACCCAGTGGTCGAGTCCCCCTGAGTTCAATCCCCGGTACCAAAAAAAAAAAAAAAAAAAAAAATTCTAGGAACTATAGATTCTGCTTAATTTGTGTTTTGGTTGGTTGGTAGCACCATAGGAACACAGGCAGTTGGTAACCACACTTGATCACAGAAATGTTGAGCAGACACAGAACTGAGACAATTTTATGCAGTTGACATTATTACAAAATGTTTGTTCCTTAGGATATTTGGTAAAATACCCATTTGGTATCCCCATCATTTGGTACCCCTTCACTCTCCCTGTGGATTTGCAATCTGTTAATTTTGAAGTAGATAGTACTTTTGTAATAAGTAGTAGTTATAGCTATACCCTTTTGAGAATCTAAGTTAGAGTCTGGTATAATCCAGGATCTATATGTTTTTATGGTGCTAGGGATTGAACCCAAGGCCTCACACAAGCTAGGCATGTGCTCTACTACTGAGCTACACTCCTAGCTCTCAGTTATCTTTAAATTGTCATCTGGTAAGGAATTTATTGGCAAGTATGGACTGTTTCCAGAAAGGAGAAAGTGCAGGGCAGAAGCCCAGTGGTGAGTAAGAATGAAGGAAAAGTTTGACATGAGCAGAAAGAGCAGGTTATTAGCACTGGCCTGAAACCTGGGATTTGGAAGGGTGCAGGGTTCTCTAGAGGAGGAAATAACAAAGATGAGGGTGACTGATGGCCTCAGAAAATAGTATTTTAAAATTAAATTTTATTTGTATTCTTATACATGGTTTAAAAAATATCAACCAAGACTTAGAATAAAAAATAATCCTTTGTCCCTCATCTTCCCCATTCTACTTTTGAGACTTTTGGTATTTACCTACTATATATCTAGATAATACACTTATAATGCAGCCCTTTTTTTTGCATTGTAAGCATATTATTTCATGGTTTGTCAATTTTACACACTATTGATTTTCCCTTATAGTAGATAAAGGCTTAACTATCTTTTACCCACCCATATTGCTTCCACTTCATCCTCTCAATATAATAATAGTGATAATATTTGCTAAATTAATAATGCCTACATAATTGTATAAATCTTGTCCACTACAAAGCTAGTGTACCATCATTACATTATCTTAAGCAATTTTGCTTTTCCTAAGGTTAATCTTTTTTCTTTAGTTTTCTAGGTACTTTCCTTAGTTCTCCCACCAATATGCCATCATTTCTGACAAATGTCTGTTTATATTATTTTCTAAAAACCTTAACCTTGTCAGTTAATTAAGTCAGTCTTCCCCTGGAGATCTGCCTCCTGATGCCCTTTATCTTCCTCTTGTGATCTGGACAGGTTTCCCTCAAAGCTTGCTGCACAGTTGTCCTTTGCTGTAGTATATCCCCAGCTTCCCAAATCCCTTGTTTTGCTGGAACATGTCTTCTTTCTAGTGGTTTCCAAAGATAACAGTACTTGAGAAATAAAAATGTTTTTGGTCCTTCCATATGTGGAAATGCCTTTAATTTGTCCTCACACTTCATTATGAAATTCTTTGTTGGAAATACTCTCCACAGAAGGCCTTGCTTCACTATTGTTTGACATCAGTTGTTGCTGATGAGAAGTCTGATGCCATTCTGACATTGAGTCTTTTGTGTTAACCTGTTGTTGTTTTTTTTTATAGTCCATCTCTCTAAATACTTTTAGGGTCTTCTCTTTTTCTTTTTTATTTAGCATTCTGAAATTTCACAACTTGAATTGGTGTGGATTTTTGAACATTGAGAGTGAGTGTGCGCGCGCGCGCGTGTGTGTGCGCGCGCACGTGTGTGTGCGCACACGCACGCACTTTGCCATGGCCTTTTGAATGCCAGGCAAGTGCTCTACCACTGAACTACATCCTCAGCCCTTTTTTGACTTTTGAATGCACCCTCTCAGTCTAGAGAATCCTGTCCTTTGGTCTGGGAAATATTCTTGGATTATTTCTTTAATTCCCTTCTTTCTCTCTTATAGAACTCATGTTAGTCTGATGGCTTCAGGATTGAACTTATGATTTTCTCCCCACCTCACCCCCTTTTTTGCTTCCACTGTCCATCTCTTTTATTTGTGTTTAAAAATTATTCAACTCTGTTTTCTGAGCTTTCCATTAAAATTTATTTCAAAAAGTGTTTTATAATTCTCTGTTTCTTTTCCCCCCTGTTTATAGATGCAATGCATCCCCTCATGTCTTGTAGTTTCTTTGAAGACTTTTCGACTTTTTGCCTTGTTTTGGATGATTGGGAACACTTTTTCCTTTATTTTGGACTCTGCCTTTCATATTAGTGGCTTTTATGGAGTGTGCAGTGGTCCTTTACTATTTAGAAGTGAGTTGCTGGAACATCCATTGGAGGTTATTATGTGTGGACAGTACCCTGGTTGACCTCAATGGAGGGTGGTCAGACAGGGAGACATCTGTTTTGTTATGGGAACCCAAATGTCATTACCTGTGGTTATAGTCTCTGAATCTGCTCATTCACTTCAGAAATTCATACTTCTCCTTCCCTGGGGGTTACTACCTGGAGATAGCAGTGTTCTGTGAACCCAAGAGTGGGAAGGGGCTAAAGAAGGGGCTAAAGACTTTCATTTGATTTTGCTGTTTTCTGCTGGGTGTCTTATCCCTGTTCCCATCCTAATGTGTCTAGTATCCCCAGTATCCCTAGAAAATAAATCTCTGGTCTGCCAAGGTGAAGGAGAGCTGGTAATCCTTGGTTTAGGGCAAGGACAAAGAACAGGGTGTATAATGTCTTCTTATATAGACGTTAATCCTTCTGTTCTCTTTTATCCAATATTTCAAAAATTTAAGTACATCAACGATATTGTGCACCCATCACCACAATCCATTTCCTGAACTCTTTTCGTCTTGCAAAACTGAAACTGTACCTCATTCCTTCCTTCCCTGGACCCTGGCAACCACCATTCTACTTTCTCTATGCATTTGGTAACTCTGCATACCTTATATAAATGAAACCCTTTGGCATTCACCTTTTTTATGACAGGCTTATTGAATTTAGCATAATGTCTTCAAGGTCCGTCCATATTGTATCATGTTTCAGAATTTCCTTCTTTTTTAAGGTTGAATAATATTCCATTGTATGGGATAGCATATTTTGTTTATACATTAATCCCTCAATGAACACTTGGGTAGTTTTTACCTTTTAACTAAGGTTAATAATGCTACTTTGAACATGAAATTAATCTTTGAGATCCTGCCTTCAATTCTTTTGGTAAGCATCCAGAAGTGTAATTTCTAGGTCAGATGATAATTCTATTTAATTTTTTGAGAAAAGGGTCCTACTGCACTGTTTTTACCTTCCCACCAACAATACACAAGGGCTCCAGTTTCTTTATATTCTCACCAACACTTGATATTTTCCATTGTTTTGATAGTAGCCATCCTAATGAATGTGAGGCGGTTCTCATTTGCATTTCCCTAGTGACTAGTGATTACCTTTTTATGTGTTGACCATTTGCATATCTTCTTTGGAAAATGTTTATTCAAGTCCTTTGCCCATTTTTGAATCAGGTTGTTTGATTTTTTGTTTGTTTTAATCCTCCTGTTTTCATTTCCATTATCAAGAACAGTGTCCAGCGATTTTACTTTATGTCCAAACTAATAAGCCTAGCCTGTTAGTGTTGCATGGATAATAGCAGAAGATAGGAGACTCCTAAGTCAGAGACAAAGAACTTTGTCATTCATGGAAAAGCTGTAGCCAAAGCTTCATGTTCCTATTAGTTCCCTTGCCACAAGTCCCACAGGATAATGCAAAGGTCCCAAAATAGATACCTGCACACATAGTGAGTTGTGTTACAGAAGATATCTGGGGAGATGGGTAGGGTGGAATTCCTCCAACCTTCAATATTGCTTGCTGCAAATAGGAGACTAAGAAGTAGCCTGGGTGGGAGTCAGAGAATGCAAGTCAGATTCTTGCATTCTTCAAATGAATACCCATTATTAATATGCAGGGGCCCTCAAGGCCTAAGGCCCCTAGCCTTCACAGCTTCCTGATACCTCTCCTTTCTAAAAATTTTCAGGACTCTAAAGCAAAAGTTGGTAAGCTTTTTCTGTAGAGAGCCAGATAATAAATATTTTTTTTGTGTGTGTGTGTGTGTGTGGTACTGGGGATTGAACTCAGGGGCACTCGACCACTGGGTCACATCCCCAGCCCTTTTTTGTATTTTATTTAGAGACAGGGTCTCACTGAGTTGCTAAGTGCCTCGCCATTGCTGAGGCTGGCTTTGAACTCGCGATCCTCCTGCCTCAGCCTCCCAAAGTGCTGGGATTACAGGCGTGCGCCACCACGCCCGTCTAGATAATAAATATTTTGAGCTTCACCATCAACTACTCATCTCCGCTGTTTTAGTATGAAAGCCGCCATAGGCAGTATATAAACATGTAAGTGTGACTGTGTTCCAGTAAGACTTTATTTATAAAATAGCCCGTGAGTTGAATTTAACACAAGAATTGTAGTTTGCTGATCCCTACAAGTCTAACATGAGAATCTGCTTGCTTTTAGCTGCAGTAAATTTTTAGCTTTATGGGCTGGGATTGTGGCTCAGAGGTAGAGCGCTTGCCTAGCATGTGCGTGGCCCGGGTTTGATCCTCAGCACCACATAAACGCATTGTGTACAACTAAAGCAAATAAATAAATATTAAAAAAATCTTTTTTAGCTTTAACTGTTATGCTAAATTAATCATTCCATCCATCTCCAAAAAATGTGTTACATCTCTCCTTTTGTCCTAATTACTTTCTACTAGCGGAACTAATTATGTCCCCACCACCACCTGTAATTATTTTCATGGGGTTTTCATTAGGGAACTAAAATAAATACATTTTTCATCTGCCAGTATTTAAAACTATTTTTACACACACACACACACACACACACACACACACACAGAACCATTTCCAAGTAAATTTAAATACTTAAGTGTATATTTTCAAGATCAAGGCACTATTCGTTTAGGAAACAACTCAAAATCAGGACATTTAAATTAATATAATAATATTGTTTAATTTATAGAACTTCTTAAAATTTTTCCAATTGTTTCAATAATTGTATTTATTTATTTATTTTGTAGTACTGGGGATTGAATCCAGGGCCTCACAAATGCTCTGCAAGTATTCTCCCACTGAGCTCCAGCCCAGGCCCTTTTTTTTTTTTTTTTTTTAAATGACAGTACTGGGGATGAATCCACGGCCATCTACCACTGAACCACATCTCCAGCCCTTTTTATTTATTTTTATTTTTGGTACTGGGGGCTGACCCCAGGGGCACTTAACCACTGAGCCACATCCCCAGCCCTTTTTTTTTTTGTATTTTATTTAGAGACAGGGTCTCACTGAGTTGCTTAGGGCTTCACTTAGTTGTTGAGGCTGGCTTTCAACTCCAGATCCTCCTACCTACCTCAGCCTCCCAAGCCACTGGGATTACAGGCATGCGCCACTGCACCTGGCCACTTTTGATTTTTGAGGCAAGGTCTTGTTAAGTTGCTCAGGCTAGCCTCAAACTTGAGATCCTTCTGCCTCATCCTCCTGAGTAGCTGTGATTCTAGGTGCACTGCACCCAGACCAGTAATATTCTTTATAGAAATTTCTGGTCCAGGATTCATTCTAGAAGAGTATTGCCATTAGATTTCATGATTCTTCAGTCTCTTTCTTTTTCTTTTTTCTTTTTTGGTACTAAGGATTAAACCCAGGGCCTTACACATGCTCTGCAAGTGCTCTGCCACTGAGTTACATCTCCAGTCCTTTTCATTTTATTTTGAAACAGGGTCTCGCTAAGTTGCCCAAGCTGGCCTTGACCTTGTGATCCTCCTGCCTCAACCTGAAAGTAGCTGATATTAAAGGTGTAAGCCACTGCACCTGGCCTTCAGTTAGAAAGTTTTTCAGCTTTCCCTTATCTTTCCTGACATTAACTTTTTGTTGTTGTTGTTTTGGCAGTGCTGGGGATGGAACATATGCTAAGCAGACACTCTGCTTCTGAGTTGCATCCCCAACCCCTGACATTGACATTTTTGAAGAGTGCAGGCCAGCTATTTTGTAGAATGTTTCTTAATTTGTCTGGTGTTTCTTCATGATTAGATTCTGTACATTTTTTGCATAAACAAATTATAATTTCCTTTTTGGTGAATCAGGGTTATATCTATAATTTTTATCTAAAATTGTCTCCCACACGTTATTTTTCATACCTGGTATGTTTTAGTCAGCTTTCTGTTACAAATATCTGAGATAGTCAACTTATAAAAAGACAAGATATATTTTGGCTCACAGTTTTAGAGGTTTTAGTTCGTGATCAGTTTGTCCCACTGCTTTGGACCTGAGGCAACACATAATGGTGGGAATGTACACAGAACAAAACTGCTCACCTGACTGCCAGAGACCGTGAAGAGAGGAAGAAGGCGCTGAGGCCCACATTCACTTCAAGGGCATGCCCCCAAAATCTGAAGACCTCTCACTAGATTCTACCACTGCCCAACAGCCTCAAACTGGGAGTAAGCCTTTAATGGGCCTTTAGGGTATGCTCAGGATCCAAACTATAGCACCTGAAAACTCTATAGAAGTTTATACAGAGGAACAGTCTTTGTTTGGATTGTTTAAAAATGTAATTTATTCTAGAGCTCATGCTACACCCACTCCTGGTCCATAAACCTTTCAGTGGCTTTTCACCAAAAATGGGGAAGGCTGTCTAAATTTGTCCTGCTCAGTTGAATTCTGTGGATTAATTTATCAATGGCCAATATGTAAGTTGGACTTTGAAATATCTTGAACTATTTTAGATTTTATAGCCTATGCCAAATGGATGGTTAACCAAAGAGGGGGATATGAGGATACTGAAGTGAGAAGTGAGATTCCCATGTGATGACAGTGTTTGTTTTTAAATAAAATAATAGCTTTATTGAAATGTAATTTACAAATGCCCTAAAATTCACTCTCTTAGCTGGGCACAGTGGCACATGCCTGTAATCCCAGCAGCTCAGGAGGCTGAGGCAAGAAGATCGCAGGTTCAAAGCCAGCCTCAGCAAAAGCAAGGTGCTAAGCAACTCAGTGAGACCCTGTTTCTAAATAAAATACAAAAAATAGGATTGAGGGTGTGGCTCAGTGGTCGAATACCCCTGAGTTCAATACCTGGTAATGAAAAGAAAAGAAAAGAAAAAAGAAAAATATTCACTCTCTTTATCTATTTATGCAGTGCTGGAGATGTACCTAGGCCAAGTACTCTACCAATGAGCTACATTCCCAGCCCCAAATTCACCTTCTTAGAATATACAATTCAGTGTGTTTTAGTACATTCACAGTTGTAGTGATGCATCCATCGCCTGCATCTACTTTTAGAATATTTTCATCATCACTGCAGTTTTATGAGTAACAAATTTGAGTTCTTTGGTGAAATGGCCAGAGGCAGAGCTGTCCAAATTGAACAATTTGGAGGGCTGGAAGGAAACTCCCAGACTGCAAGACTTGAAGGAATACAGAGATGCCAGAGACTGCAGGTGCAAGAGAAGGCGTATGTGGGAGGGTGTGGAACTAAAGCACAGGAGATTCCATGTTTGGATGGAGGAGGGTATCCTGCTCTGAGGCACCATATGAGCAAAGATTGTGGGTAGGAATGAGTTGAATGTATTTGATGGCCAGAAACTGCCTGTATTACTTTGAAATGGGGAGTTCTTGGGCCAGGATGAGCAGGAAGGTTGGGGGCAAGGGTGGGTGGTGGTAAGCTTTATTCTGAAGTTATTTGTGCTGAGGATCAAAGTTTAAAATTGATCACAGGCCCTGCACAAGGCATCCTAGGGGACTGGTTTGTCTGATGAGATCTTGAGAATGTCTGGTTGAAACAACTGTACCTCTGAGTACATGAGGGTGTTGGCAGGGCATTCAGGAGGTAAGGAGAGGTATTGAGAGAGGTGAATGGGCAAGTTTTCTAACAGTGTAAATCTGGAGATTAAACCAAGGCCAAAGGAGTCCCAGGTCTGGTCCCTGAGCTCCTGCTGTTGATTTACTATGCAGTTGCTCTCCCAGCGCTCATTAGTCCTCACCATCAAGCCCTCAGAGTGGTTCAGACTAGTGTTCTCAGACTGTGTTGAAAGTCAAACTTGTTTTTATATTCGTCACAGACCAGTACGTTTGTAAAACACAATAACAATGAATTACTAGAAAGATGAAAGTTCTTGCCTAACACGTAAATAAATAAAACAAACTTAAAATTCTTGAAAATAAATAAATAAATAGACGTTTGTCTCCAGTTCTGGACTCGGGTACCCGGACAGCCCCTTTAAGAAGCGGGTTTTTTCCCAAGCGCAGACGGATCCTCCAGGAGGTGAGACTTTCAGGTAACCCGGCGGGGCGGCACAGAACCCGGGTAGGCCTGGCTAGGGAACGCCCCCTCTGTCAGAGGCCGGGTCTGGGCGGAGACAGCACCCTGGAGGCCAGCACACAGGCCCAGGAGGAGCCGGAGAGTCAGAGGGACAGCACGCTCGCCGCCTCCGGAGCCCGCAAGCCGAGACCGTAAGCTCCCGGGACCGCCAGGGCCCGTGCTCCTAGGACGCAGACGCGGATGCTGCTCCGCGCGCGCGGGAGCCGCAACGGGGGCGGAGGGCGGAGGGCTGGGAACAGCGGTCGGTTTGCACCTTCGCTCCAGGAGTGCAGTAGGACTTGCTGGCAGGCCACCTCATACTTCTGGGGCCGGCCACTACCGGCTGCATCTCAGAACCGAAGGGATTTGCTTGGCGCCCCTCGCACACAGCCGTCCAGAGTCCGGCCTGCAAGTGCACGCATCCCGGGGGAAGAGGCCTGAGCGGGCTCTGGACTTTGGGTGGGAATGTCTGGGCCGGGACGGAGGGTGGGCATCGCAGGACCGCTGCCAGGGCAGTGCACACGGGTCCCCGTGCCTCCACGGGGTGCGTTTCGCTTCCACAGTGAAATGAACTTGTCAAGTCCTAATACTGATCACATTGGAACATGTCTAATTGTCATCGCTGTCCAGCACCCGCCCCTCTCCACTTCCCTCGGGAGCTCAGGCCCGCCGGAGCGGCACAGCGCGCAGCGCAAGCAAGAGACCAGCCAGAGGTTAAGAGTTCTAGGGTCCGAGAAGCCAGGGGATGTGAGCCATCTGAGGAAAGCGCGTCAGAGACCCGAGTCGGGTCTGCCCACCTCCCTGGCAGGTTCAGGTTTATTCCAAGCCTTCCTGCTTAAACTTCTGGCTCCTGGCTTGCCCCGTCTCTCCCCACTTCCCACCTCCCATTGTTTACACTTGAGGCTCCACAAGGCCTGGATCCGCCCCCTGGACAACCGCCTCCTTGCTCTGTAGGATCTGGGGGGCTCAGCATGCGGGGTGGGGGTTTGAGACAAGGGGTACCCATGCATTTGGCAGATAACCCTCAGGGCAGTGCCTCTGCTGCGATTTATGACCTGTACTGTGGAAAATTGTTGAGCACGATATTTGAGGATTTATGCTTTTTTCTGTGCGGCTCTGCAGCCCCCTTGGATTTCAGCAAAATCGAAAATAAACATTTTCAGGAAGCCACACCACCCTAGAGAGTAACATTGTTTTCTGGTGTGTTGGTTGCTTTCTTCAGAGAGGAGGAGCCTTTACTGGCCCCACTTGGGCTGATTTAGTGGCGGGGAGGGGGGGGGGTGGGGTGGGGTGGGGGGGTGGACTGGGTGTGTTCAGCAAAATTTTTCTTCCTCAAATTTCAGCTTTGAAAGTCATGTGATGATTTTATGTTGTCTTAGGAATTGTGGAATGTGCCCTCATTGGATCTGTAGTGTTTTTTTGTTTTGTTTGATATAAATTATACGAGAAGATGAAGTGTGCTATAAAAAGCACTAAAGATAAAGGGAATGTTAGGTGAAAAGAAGGCTTCTTGTTCCATTACACCTGGGGAGCTAGGGATCACAGTGCTGCTATCTGTGCTGGCTGCAGAAAGCCAAGAGAAGAGTAAGTGCAAAGGTCCTGAGGCAGGAACATGCCTGGCATGAATGATTTTATGTCCAGGTTTGTACAGTATGGGCCATGCTGGTCTGAATCACCCACTGGATAAACTAGCCCAGCCTGTTAAGTGGGAACCCCAAGCTTTTTACTGCACCCCTCTATTCCAGAAGTTATTTTCCACAGAAAATAACTGCTCCACAAGGGGGTGAAACTCAACACCATCCACAACAGACTACTCCCATGCTCTCTGGGTGATCCCGCTGCCTCTCAGCTGGGCCTTAAGCAGGTTGGCTGCAGGCTTACAGATGTGGGATGTCTGTGGCGAGCCCTGAGTGAAGGCTCTGTGGGCAGAGGGACCTTTAGAGAAAGGGCATCCTGACCATGGGAGGAAGTGGAGTGCCTCTCCCCAGCCTCCTGAGGTACAAGGTTCCTGCCTAACATCCTCATTCAACGCAACTGGGACCCACAGGGAGCTCCTCTGTCACCATGTGAGCGCTCCTTCACCCATTGATTGAAGAACAAACATGCCCAGGCATGGTCACTGTTCACCTGGCACCTTGACTCTTTTTTTTTTTTTTTCCTGGTATCTTGGCCCAGGTTCAGATAAGTGAACAATAGAGGCTGCCCTCGGACTGTTTCTCAGTTCTCACTCAGAGAGACTCAAAAGCGTGGAGCACAGCTGTGTGTACCAAATAAGGGTGGGCAGTACGCACTGGTCACCACTGCTGAGGACAGAGCACAGCCACTTGGGGCTGGAGTGAGCACTGCAGTGGAGGGCATGTGATTTGAGGGGCCTCTAGAATCTTGTGCTCAAAGCCCACCTTTGCTAAGGTTGCAGATCCTACCAATCAATTCATTCCTTTGAGAAGTAATAGAGTGATGGTGATGTTGAAAGAGGAATGGCCTAGGAAGAAGACTCAGCTCCAGTCTCAGCTCAAGCATTAAAATTGGTCCTCTCCCTGGACCTCCTTCATGAAATGAGCGAGTCAGGCCTGACAATTGCCAAGTTTCCTTGCAGCTCTATTATGGGATGATTCTGTAGTTAAGAAGCCCAAAAGGATCTTCAAGATAGGAAATGTGTAGGCGGGGAGTGGTCCATTTGGGTAGGGTCTTTGTAGTCCAACAACCTACACAGGTTCCATTAAGGACGGCTGCAAGTAAAGACCCTGGATCTGAGTTGGGGTGAGGGACCAGCTTGAGACAGAGATCAGGGTAGAGAGAGACAGGAGGGTCACCACCTATCCTTGCTGGCAGTCTGAGGTCACCTGTGGGTGGTTCTGCAGTCAGGCCTGATGGCTTAGCAGAGCTTCCTGTGGGCTGTGTGGTAGAGGGGAGGCAGCGGCAGGGAGTAGGCTCCCCAGCAGTTCCCCCTAGAGAGAACCAAAGCTTTGCCAAGAATTCAGCCACACCTGCTCCTGAGGAGGTGTTGGGGGTACCCCAGGAAAAGCTGTGTAGTCCTATCCTTGGTTATATAACCAAAAACAGGATTGTGAAACCAGGCTCAAACCAAACAGCTTCCTCTGCCATCAGGGTTTAATTACTTTTTGGGGGGAGGAGTCACGGTTCACCCTTTCTCCCTACAGAGAGCATTGTTTACTCTCTCACAGTCTGGCCCCAACCATTCCTTCAGCCAGTTCATGGAGGCCCACTGACCCCCTGCCTGTGTCTGTCCTTTTGTTGAATGGCAGGGTAGCCCTGTTTAGTGCATGCATGGTCCAGCCATTGCAAAGCCACACACATTGGGCTCTCCCATGTCTAAATGAGAGGGCTCACATTAAGGGAAAAAAATATTAATATTCTTCTATGAGAAGTTAAAAAGACTTCCTAGAAAATGCTCTAGCCAACCCACAAACTGGGACCATGAGTCTTATTCAAGTCAGAAGGAGGAGTTTTTGCTGCATTTAGCAGTGGGGAAGGTTGATGAGCGGACAGAATATGAATATCTTTTTGGAACTTACTAGCTGGGATAACTGGAGCAAACAAGCTAAACCCTCTGAGCTTCATTTTTTTAATTATCTTTAAAGTGGAAAAAGCTATCTCTTACTTCTGGGCAATTGTATTACACAAAACAATGAGGTAAGGTTCTTCCTACCCCAGTGTCCCAGTCCAGGGCTTCTCTGGTCTTCCTCACAGAGGTGGTGGCTGTCCAGACACATACCGAAGCCCTGGAGAGGTCGAGTATTCCTGTGATGTGCTTGGATGGCTGGCTTAGCTGGCTAGCTTAGCTGGGCCTTGGGCTCTGCCCCATGACCTATAAAGGCTGTGAGAAGCCATGACCAGGAGCAGAAGGTTCCAATGCCTTCATAGAGCGCCAGAGAGCCTTGCAGTACACTTCAGAGAGGCTGGGAGTGGACGGCCTCCGGCCCTCCACCCAGCTGAGAAGGCTAGTCCTCTGCAGCTCAGCCTGAGCTGGGCTTTCCCTGTGGAAGGAGCAGCCTGGGCTGCATTGAGGTTGATTTTGCAGTCACACATGTTAGTACCTGCTTCTGTTAGGGCTGAAGAAACTTATAGAGCTTTTGGAAAGTACGAGAAATACTTTGGCCCCAGTGCATATACTTTCCGATTTTCCAGTTAGCATTGAGTTTCCCATTTCCAGAGTTAGCATTGAGGGGAAAGCAATCTTGCCTGCTTCCCTTTATGTGCCCCACAATCAGGACTTCCAGACCATCCCTGGAAGGCTGTACTCAGGGACACAGTGATACCTGTCACAATGGAACATCTTCATTTCAGAGTTGCCTCAGGAGTTTTTTATTGCGGTATTGGGGATTGAATGAACCCAGGGCCTCATAGATGCTTGGCACATGCTGTACCACTGAGGCATATCACCAGCCTACCCTCAAACTAACCCCCACCAAGACAAAACAACCCAGAGGGCATTCCTGGGGACTCTGACCCTAGTCCTGAGAGCTGCTGTCCATGAAGCACAACCAGCACTCTCACTACTTACTGTTCCAGACAAGAAAGCCGGCTCAGTTTACTCGAGGAGGCCCAGTTACAAGAGCTATCCTGTTACACACTATTTAGGAAGTTTTCAGACCAGCAAGCACATTGCTGAGGAAAAACCGGCTGAGGGAGGGCAGAGAAGTGCAGAGTGTGGTTAATGGTGGGAAGGAAATCAAGTAGGTGTATTAGATGGCCCACTCCTATTATCCACTGAAATAGGAGTCTCCTCCGCTCAGAGAGTGCCAAGGATTGAAAGTCCACAGAAAGGAATGCTTTTCCTTGATGGGTCATGAACTTGCCCTACTTGGTCTCCCACACCACCCCCTGGTAATTTAAAACCAGTGGAAAACAGGGTAGCTCATATTTTAATTGGTAGTGTGAGATGGGACAGGGCTTCAAATGAAACTCCAGAGCATTCACACATGAACCTTACAAGTTGGAGTCTTGGCCTTCTTGCATTATAGGACTTAAAACCTGCATGGAAGTATCAAGGGGAAGTAAAAAATAAAAATAAAAATGGGGTATAGGTGTAGTGTTCCTAGTATGCATGAGGCCCTGGGTTCTATCCACAAAAATAAAATTTCTTTTTAAATGGAGTAGTTTGGGGAGCTGGGATTGTAGCGCAGTGGTAGAGCACTTGCCTAGCACATGTGAGGCACTGGGTTCAATCCTCAGCAACACATAAAAATAAATAAATAAAATACAGGTACTGTGTCCATCTACAACTAAAAATTTTTGTACAAAAATGGAGTAGTTTTGGTTCAGGCCCTTAAAACAGAGTTGGGAGGCCGTTATTAATCAGATCTCAGACACATCTGCAGCTAAACCTTTGAACTGAGCCACAGATATGACCATGTCTGGGTGCCAACTGACCTTTGAAACATAAACTCTGCTGACCTTCTATACAACAGACACACCCCACTCGAGCACCCACAGATCCAGACCACACCACTTTATACTCAACAGTTTAACTTCTGCCAGCACCAGTCCTAATTCCTGACTAACAAATCGTCTAATTTCCAGTATCCTGTGGTTTAAAGCTATAAATACAGCCACCATTTTATAAAACCCCAAAGCATATTTTCAAGACCTCTTGAATCTATGTTTTCCTGGATCATAATCCTAATTAGCCCCCAACAAATGTAATCTGTTTCTCAACCATGTTGACTTTATCTTAGGTGAACTGAAGATTGTGTAAATGAGTTTGTGTGGCCTTAAAACACCATAAAAGTAGCCATCCCCTCTGTAGATGCTACACAGCCAACCAGACAACCCACGTGGTCCTCCCCTTCCTCCAGCCAGACCCTTCACTATAAGTGATGGAGACTGAGGCCTGGAGAAGCAGAGTCACTGTCCTGGCTGGCAAGTGTCAGGGCTGGGATTTAGAGCAGTCAGTGAGGGCCTGGCCACCAGCTGGCTCCTGGTGTCCCACCCATCTTCATCACTGTGCAATCCCAAATTATGTGACTTCCATCTCTCCCTCCTGACATGTAGATAGTTAGGGGCTGGGGGAGACCCTCCAGAGGAGATGGTGATGTTCCCTTCCCTGAGTCCTCCCTCCCCCCAGAGGCCGTCCCCCACACTGTTTTTACTCTCTCTCACTCCTGTTTGCTTTGTGTACAAACTTATTTGCCCTTTCTCTCCCTTGCTGGCTCCAAGCTGTTCTCCCAGGCTTGGCTCCAAGTCCTGCACAGAGATAATCAAGGCCTTTGGCTAGTACAGAACACTTTCCATGGCCCAGCCACCAAGGTTCAGGGGCAGTGGCTGACGGTGGAGAGGCTGTCCCCTGGCTGGGTTCTACAGAGTCCCAGGGAGGCCCCCTCAGGGTTTGCCTCACCCCTCCTGGGCCAGCCTGTAGCTGGAGCCAGCAGGCCTGTTCTATCAGGAAGTCCCCGGGAGCCTGAGGCTTGGGCAGCTGCTAACAGGGAGTCAGCTGTGGAAACATTCCTGTTCTGTGTTGCCTTGGCAGGCCAGCCCTGGAACGGAGGAGAAGCCATCTGTTTCCCCCTTTCCAGGGGATGTTCCCTCTCCTTCCCCCAGGGAGAAGAGGCAAGGCTGGGGGGCCCAGGGAGGTTGGGAGGAGACAGGCTTGGAATCTGGCTGAAGAGGCTTTGCAGACCCTCTGAGCCCCACCTTTCTCTCTAGCGTGGCATCTTAGGGGCATGAGGTGCCATGGATTTTCCTGTACTCCTTCTGTCCCCACAGTTTTCCATCCAAAAGTAGCAGACATCTCCCAGGAGGAGCACAAGGTTCTCACACTACTGTGAGTCTGAGTCACCATCAGAAAATGTCACACTGCTCCACAGAGAGAGGAATCCTCACATGTAGATAGAGCCAGAGCCTGGCCATGCTCAGCAGTGGCAGGGCTGTGTGCACCTTCTTGGCCTTTGTTCTGGAAAAACACTTGGGCATTCAACCCTGTAATGCGCTTAGCCAAGATCACATATGTGCTGATTCATGGTCAGCTGTATTTTACTATGATTTTAAGAGCATTTTCCAATTCTTGCCTGGGTTTGAGGGAGGGGAGTCTCCCTCCGAGGGCAGCTGAGTCTAATTCTCATCTTTTTAGATCCAAACCCTGAAATGTGCAGTGTATCTCCAATACTGGCTCTCTAATCTTCGGGGAAAACTTGCCACATGCTATCTACTCAACATTTTCCAGCATCTTATGATCCTTCTCTATAAAATGGATTGAGAAGCAAGCTGTCTATTACTCTTCAAGGAAAATTCAGCCATCTTTTTGTACAAAAGTTCTGGTATTTTTTTCTTTCTTTTTTTTTTTTTTTTTTTTTTTTTTTTTTTGGTGGTGCTGGGGATTGAACCCATGGCCTTGTACATGTGAGGCAAACACTCTACCAACTGAGCTATATCCCCAGCCCCCAATTCTGATAATTTTCTACACTGCTATCCAAAGAAATTTTAAATTCATTCAATAAATATTTACTGAGCATCCAATAAATGACAGGCCCTGGAGACCCAGAGGGGAGCAAAAGCAGACGTGGCTAGTACCCCAAAGGCACTTCAGTGCAGCCGGGGAGGCTATATTAGTTTAGTTACACAGTCACAAAGAAGCGTGGCAGTGACAATGGCCAGAAATTAGAGGTTCATCATGCTGGAATAGGTCAGGAGAAGTTGCCCAGAAGGAGAGATGCCTGGTCTGAAACCCAAAGGATGAGTAGAAATTAAGGAGGTTGAGAGGGAACAACCTTTTCAAAGCCCTATGGTAGGAGGGAGGATGTGAACATAAAAACTGAAGGACCTGTGGTGCAGAGGGGTGGCTGGGCCCGGGCCGTGAAGGTCATTTACCAGTATTGCTTCATCTCAAGGGTGCTGGGGATCTCTTCAAGGATGGATGTGTGTGTGTGTGTGTGTGTGTGTGTGTGTGTGTGTGTGTGGTACCGGGGATTGAACTCAGGGGCACTCGACCACTGGGTCACATCCCCAGCCCTTTTTTGTATTTTTTATTTAGAGACAGGGTCTCACTGAGTTGCTAAGTGCCTCGCCATTGCTGAGGCTGGCTTTGAACTTGCGATCCTCCTGCCTCAGCCTCCCAAAGTGCTGGGATTACAGGCATGCACCACTGCGCCCGGCTTTCTTCAAGGATTTTAACTGGGGTATGACAAGGTCAAGTCCAAAATATGACTCTGGCTGCAGAGTGGAGTGTTCGAGGGACAAAGCAAGGGTGAGGGGACCAGGCAGGGGACTTTACAGTAGTCCAGGGGAGAGGCCACAGGCACCTCGATTGGGTTGTGGTGGCAGAGATGAATTTGAGATGTATTTTGGAAATAGAACTGCTGGAACTTACTGGTGATATGTGATATATGTGGGTGGCATGAAGGAGAAGGGTTTCAAGGACATCTCCTGGGTCTTAAGCTTGGCACTTGGAGGCAGTACCAGTTGCTGTGAGACGGAACCCTGAAAGAAAGCAAAGTTTAGGGGGACAAAATCACAATGCAATTTCAGATGCACTGGAGGTTTGGAGACATTGAGAAGGTCAAGTTGGTAGGTGGGTGTACAGGTATAAAACTCAAAGGAGGTCGAGGGTAGAAACACAAACCCTGTCATCTGCAGAGGTAAAAGTGGAAGCCACATTCACGGAAATAATGGCCTCCACCTGAATACCAGTTATCTGGCGGCCACGGTTTCCCAGCAGCCCAGACAGCTTAGTTTACCCAGTTACACATTTTTTTCTGGGCTTTTGGTCATCAGGTGCCATGGATTTCTGGATTAACCTTTGTCCCACAGGCTTCTTGGGCAGGAGAAAGTCATGCAGCAGTTATCTCAGTCACAGTTACTGGAGCATGTTCTGTGAGACTCTGGTGTTGTGAAGTGTCTAAATCACCAAGGAAATGGACTCACAGGAAAAACTCTGTCACCCTTATGATTTTTCATGTTTTAAAAATGTATAATTAGAGCGGGCGCGGTGGCGCACACCTGTAATCCCAGCACTTGGGAGGCTGAGGCAGGAGGATCACGAGTTCAAAGCCAGCCTCAGCAATGGCTAGGCGCTTAGCAACTCAGTGAGACCCTATCTCTAATAGAATACAAAAAAGGGCTGGGGATGTGGCCCAGTGGTCGAATGCCCCTGAGTTCAATCCCTGGTACCAAAAAAAAAAAAAAAAAAAAAAAAAAGTATAATTAGGGGCTGGGGTTGTGGCTCAGCGGTAGAGCGCTTGCCTAGCGTGGGCGCGGCCCGGGTTCGATCCTCAGCACCACGTAAACATAAATGCATTGCATTGTGTACAACTAAAGCAAATAAATAAATATTTTTTTAAATGTATAATTATATGTGTTTGAGTAGAGTGTACATTCCTTTGCAAAATCTTGTTTTTTCCACCGGGTGGCTCAGGTGGCTGAGGCGGCAGGAGGAACGCAAGTTCAAAGCCAGCCTCAGCAACTTAGTGAGGCCCTAAGCAACTTAGCGAGACCCTGTCTCTAAATAAAATATTTAAAAAGGGCTGGGGATGTGACTCAGTGGTTAAATGCCCCTGGGTTCAATTCCCAGTACAAAAATTTAAAAAACTAGTTTTCCCAAGGTACAAAAGTTAACTTAACACATTTCCCCCTCTGCAGTGGTAGGGAGGGAACCCAGAGCCCGACAAATGCTCTACCACTGAGCTGCACCCCCAACCCCTATTCAGTGCAATTTTGCTCTTATCCTCTCCCTCATTGCCTGGTTTCCTCTTTGAAGGGGTCATTGTTACCAGTGTCTCAAGATGAACTTCCAGAGATAATCTTCACTGTGGATGTTTGTGTTCTTTGATCCACACAAATGGTACCTGTTAACTCTATACATTTTTCTGCACCTTGCTTTTTTTCACTTATTTACCATGGTACTCAATGCCTGTGATTTGTCAGGTGCCTTTTTATAGAGAGATACAGTAAGGACTTAAAGTTGAAAAGGACATTACCCCTGCCACACAGTTTCATTGCACAGAGAAACCTTCCCCAAGTAACAGAGCATAAGGACTAGAGGTAGCCTAGGGAAGAGTACAGAGTATGGGTTGTGGTATCTGGCTGGCTGTGGTATCCACCGGGTGGCCAAGCAACTTAGTGAGACCCTGTCTCTAAATAAAATATTTAAAAAGAGCTGGGGATGTGACTCAGTGGTTAAATGCCCCTGGGTTTAATTCCCAGTACAAAAATTAAAAAACTAGTTTTTTTATTGGCTGGATTTGAAAGCCTCCCTCACTTATTGGATTTGAAAGCCTCCCTCACTTATTGGCTATTTGACCTTGAACAAGTGACTCAGCCTTAGTTTTCTCTTCTGTAAAATGGGAATGTTATAAAGATGAAATCAGTTAAACAATACAAAATGCTCAGAGTGGTACCAGAGGAAGCCCTCTCTATCACCCTCAGTCTCTGCCCATAGGAGTGAAAGTCCTCTGGGCCACACCCCAGGGGAGGGTGTGAATACATGCAGCTAAAGGGGAGAGATTTTGCTAGCTCCTAAAGGACTAAGAACAGGACTTTGAGAGGTGGGAAATGAAGGAGATCCTGTGCTTCATTGTCTGTTTTTTGGGGGACAGAGGGTTGCCTATTGAGGCTTCAGGCCACAGAGCAGGGTACCCCATGTTTAGAATACAGCAATGCAGGCTGTGAGGGAGGGTTAGGGGTTTCTCTGGAGGCTCCCCCTTGGAAAAGAGAGTTGGCAAAATCTGAGGGTTGGGTTGCTGAGCCTTTCACAGTCCTGGCCAGGGGATGAGGAGCAGGTAGCCCTGAGGCTATAGCATTTATCTCACATTTCTGGTGGGATTGTGGTGGCTGTGGATCCAGAAACATCGGATCCACCTCCCCAGAGGGCATAACAAGGAGAGCAGTTAGGGTATCCAGCCTTCTGCATGGGATCAGCTCGCCAGTCTGCAAGCAGACAGAGGCTCTTGGCTTCTCTATTCTCTGTTACCTGGAGCTGGTTTTTCTCTTGCTCCTGTACAGAGACCATGTCTTCCCACCCCAGGCACAAATATTCATTCAACAGTGGTCAGTGGGATCCTTGTATCTGCCTGAAGTGAGCTCAGTGCTCAAGGAATACCTAGTGTGTAGGACAGGTCAACTAGTCTTCTTAAGGCTCCTACTCTAGTCTAGAGCAGGGGTCTCAAAGTGGGGTCCCTAGACCATAGCTCCAGTGACCACTGAGAACTTGTTAAAACCAGAGCTTCTCCAGCTCCACCCTAGGCCTCCTGAATCAGAAACTCTGGGTTTAATAAGTTCCCTAGGTGATTCTGATGCACCCCAAAGTTGAACCATTCATCTAGAGCACTGGTACTCAACTGAGGACAACCCCCACCCCATCCCATCCTACCCCATCCCACCCCACCCAGCCCCCAGGAACAGCTGGCAATGTATGGAGACATCTTCGGTTGTCACAACTAGGGAGAGGAAACCACTGGTATCTAGTGGGTAGTAGTCAGGATGCTTGCTAAACACTATACAACACATAGGGCGTCCAGAAGGCAAAGAATTACCTAGTCCCAAAGGTCTAAACTGCAGAGGTTGAAAATCCCTGCCCTGGAGAATGCAAGGATTATGGTGTGATTCTTTTTTCCCTTTATTCAAAATTGCCACATGACTTAAAATGACTCACTCCCTCCCACCTTAGTTTCTGGACTATGAAGTGAAGGACTGGAGGCTTATGGCTTGACCTTAGCTCCTGGTCAGCCTGGTGGAGCTGAGTTGCTACAGACCCTCTCTTCCTCTTAGGCGGCCATCAGAGAAGCCATGAGAGAAAAGGGAGGGCCCTGTCATTTGCCTAGTGCCAACTCCTCCCCAACCCAGGCCTACTGCCAAACAGAATGGTCTTGGGTTCCCTGTGAACAATCCCGCTCTTCATATTGGGCGATGTTTGCTTCCACCGACCCCACCCCAAACTGCGCTCCGAGTGTGATCTACTTTGGACATCTGGCCCTTCCTAGTCTGTCAGCCCTGGGCTGTGGGCATCTGGGGAGCTCAGTCTGGTTTGAGGAGCGTGTGGGCGGAGCTACGCAGATTAGAGTGGACGCTTGACTCTGATTGGTCGTGCTCAAAGGCTCCACCCATTCTCCGAGGCCTGGGAGACACGTTAGAGCAGATGAATGCAACTCCGGTGCAGTTATGGCTCATCTGTGCTCTGGGGGCGGGGGTCCCAGAGAGCTGATATGAAGGCTCCAGGTCCTGCGCAGAGTTAAATAAACCGGGAGACTGGTGGGGGGTGGGGGGGGGGGGACGAACAACATGTTCAGTGACAGCCAAGAAAGCATTCTTTGGCCACAAATTCTAATCCTCACAATAGATTGACTTGGGACAAGGCCTTTGCCTACTCTGATTCTTGCCTTAAATAAGTGAAAAGGAAAGTCAGATTTCATGAATCGTGGCTCCTTGGTGGATTTGCTTGTACCATAGTTTATCTCATCTCTTGAAAGCTGACCAGCAGATAATGCCTGCTTTTATTGTAGGCTAATCTACCTTTCTTTGTGCTCATTTAATACCTGCTATTAAATAAAGGGGCTGTTCCTAGACAGTTTAATTAATACACTGCAGTTATGCCTGCTTTTTAATCCGAGATCAGTGGCTCTAATGCACAGTCCCAGAGCAAAGTACTAATATTCTTGTTATCTTAATTAGAATGCAAGAGATAGAGCTTTTAACTTCTTTAAATCTATTACTTTGCACTCTACCTTAGCTATACAACAATCCCCCCCTGCCGGGCGTGGTGGCGCTCGCCTGTAATCCCAGCATTTGGGAGGCTGAGGCAGGAGGATCGCGAGTTCAAAGCCAGCCTCAGCAATGGCGAGGCAGTAAGCAACTCAGTGAGACCCTGTCTCTAATAAAATACAAAAAAGGGCTGGGGATGTGGCCCAGTGGTCGAGTGCCCCTGAGTTCAATCCCTGGTACAAAAAAAAAAAAAAAAAAAAAAAAAAAAAATCCCCCCCCTTATCTGAGGGGAATGCAGTCCAAGCTCCCTACCCCATGGATGCCTCAAACCAGGCGACAGTATTGAACCCTGTATATACTGTTATTTCCTATATGTACAAACTTATGATAAAGTTTATAAATTAGACAGTGAAAGATTAACAACAACAATTAATAGTATAATTTAGCATTTTTAACACTGTACTATCATAAAGTTACCAGCATCTCTACTCCTGTTTTGGTGCCATTATGAAATGAAATGAAATAAGGATTTCATTTTTCCTTTTTTTTTTTTTTTTTTTTTTTTTTTGTGTGTGTGTGTGTGTATGTGTGTGTTACTGAGGATCTGAGGATTAAACTCAGGGGTGTTCTACCAGTGAGCTACATTCCCATCCCTCCTTTGTTTCTAATTAGTTTTTTAATTTTTTATGATTTTTTTTTTAGCTATACATGACAGTACAGTCTATTCTGACATATTTCTACAAACATGGAATATATCTTATTCTAATTAGGCTCCCAGTCTTGTGGATATACACGATGCTGAGACTTACTGTGGTGTACTCATATGTACATAGGAAATTTATGTCAGACTCATTCCACTGTCTTTCCTATTCCTGTTCCCCCCTCCCTTCCCTTTATTCCCCTTTGTCTAATCCACTGAACTTCTATTCTCTCCCCTCCCCCATGATTCTTATTTAATTTTGAGACAGGGTCTCACTAAGTTTAGGAGGCTGGTGTTGCTTGAACTTGCAATCCTCCTGCCTCAGCCTCTGGAGTCACTGGGATTACAGGTCTGTGCCCCGTACCTGGTGAAATAAGTGTTTCTTAAACACAAGCCCTGCAATGCTGTCACGGTCAATTTGTTTTGTTTTTTGTTTGTTTGTTTGTTTTGGTACTGGGGATTGAACTTAGGGCACTCAACCACTGAGCTACATCTCCAGCCCTATTTTGTATTTTATTTAGGGACAGGATCTCACCGCATTGCTTAGCACCATGCTGTTGCTGAGGCTGGCTTTGAACTTGAGATCCTCCTACCTCCCGAGCTGCTGGGATTACAGATGTGCATGACTGTGCCCAGCCACCACAGTCAATTTAATAACTGAGAGGTCTAAATGACTGATGAGTGGGCAGCACATTCAGTGTGAATACATGCCCTGGCAGGATGGAGCAAGACAATGGGAGATTTCATCATGCTACTCAGGATGGCACACAATTTAAAACTTATGAACCATTTCATGCTCATTTAATATTTTCAGAATGCGGTTGGCTTTGGGTAAACAAAACCATACATAAGGGGGAACAACTGTAATGTCCTGGGCAATGCAGGATGCTCCATTACAATGTCCTTTGTCCTAGATTCCCTCCATTTAGGTGGGACTCAAGCAGTGATCATTCAACTCTGTCTCTGGGGTCAACGTGGTTCATTTTGCTGTTTGAAGTCCAAGTGAGATAACCATACTGTGCACACATAAGATCAGCTGAGTCATCAGGACTGTGCAATTTTAAAAAGGCAGAGGTGGGTGGCAACCTGTCCTACCTCTCCCACAGTCTCTAGAGTGTCACTGTGTGCAGAGCTCTGCAGCTCTGCTTCCCAAGGAGGTGCTCAAAGGGTGAGAACACAAAGCCCAAGTGGGACAGGTGAAAGTACTGGGAAAACTGCCCAGAAAAGGGAAAGTCAGGCAGTCATATCCCAGAAGGAAGATACCACAGAGCTCTCGGCCTCCTGCTACTAAAGTCAGGTAAGGAGGGCAGATGGTCAAGTTCACTTGGGAGGTTGATCCTTTATTGTTCATTATGCTTGCAGCTCCCTTATAGCATCATGCAAAATTTGCCTAATTTGCATCCAGTGCCTATGAAGTTGGTACAAATATTGGCAGAATACCTCTCTGTGTGGTGCTGGGTGCTAGGAGTTGGGACAGTGACCAGGACAGATGTAGTTTGTGCTTTCCAGAACTGTGGTTTATTATGGTGTGAACCTTGTGCCTGGAGAATTATATCCACCTGTTCCTGATGCTGGAAGAAGCTCTGGTATTTGCTTTCTATCTCCTGCTAGTTCCACCAGTGCACCACAGCCCCTAAACCCCACCCTGCCTTCAATATCATGGAGGCTAGTGTCACATGTTCCCCATATTCTCAAAAGGGGAGAATTTCCTGGGAGGGACAGAGGGTCTCTTTGAAAATGGAAAAAGCTTATGCAGGTTTTCTTTTCTGGGGGCTGGGGCTGTGGCTCAGTGGTAGAGCACTTGTCTCGCATGTGTGAGGCCCTGGGTTCGATCCTCAGCACCACATAAATAAAATAAAGTTTTCTTTTCTGGATACCTTAAAATCAGAGGGAGATGAATGTTTTCCCTGATAAGCGGATGCTGATCCATAGTGGGGTGGGGGGATAGGGAAGAATGAAAGAACTTTGGTTTGTGTAGAGGGGAGTGAGGGGAGGGGTGGGGGGCTGTGGGGATGAGAAGGATAGTAGAATGAGACAGACATTATCACCCTATACTATTGGAGTGACTCTGCACCATGTACAGCCAGAGGAAGGAGAAGTTGTGCTCCATTTGTGTACAATATGTCAAAGTGCACTCTACTGTAAATAAATATTCTGTGGCAAAAAAAAAAAAAAAAAATCAGGGACTCCTCTCCAGCCATCCCTTGCCTTGTTTTAGTTGCAGGTATGCTGGTTCTAGCCACCCATATGATCAGCTGTCACATACAGGGCACTTATGGACAGGGACTGCTAGTGCTTGGGATTGAAAGATGAAAGCCATGGCCTGTCTTAGCTAAGGATAGAACATGCACCAACATGTTCTATTACAACCCCACATTACATCTCAGGCTGGGATAGTCAAGACCTACTACCCTGGCACATTGCAGATTTTTAGGAAATATCGATTCATTGAGATCATGAGTAGGCCAGGCACAGTGGCACGCGTCTGTAATCCTAGCACTTGGGAGGCTGAGGCAGGAGGATCCCAAGTTCAAAGCCAACCTCAGCAATGGCAAGGCACTTAGCAACTCAGTGAGACCCTATCTCTAAATAAAATACAAAAAAGGGCTGGGGATGTGGCTCAGTGGTCCAGTGCCACTGAGTTCAATCCCCAGTACAAGAGAGAGAGAGAGAGAGAGAGAGAGAGAAAGAGAGAGAGAGAGAGAGAGAGACCATGAGTTACTTCAGAGTTTCATACCCCAGAGAGGAAGATACGTTGAACATTCAATGATGGTTTCCAGGAAGACTGCAGTGGCTTCTAAAGAGTGACTGAGATACAGGGTGGTCTCTCTTGAAAGCTGCCCCACTGTGCTAAAAGAAGAGAGTAGAGTTGACACCATGGAGAGATCTCTAGGGAAGTTCCATTGCTGGATCTCTGTGGACAGGAATGGCTGCCAGCCACCAAATTCTCAGTGTAAGGGGCAACTCTTGGCAGGAGCAAGCCTCTGCAACCCCCTGGCAGGATCCTGAACATGTAACTGAAGGGCACATAAATGGTGGTTTCCTAGCAGGCCCCTCTTCCTGCCTTGGGTTTCCAGGATGGAATCAGGGTGGTACTGGGGCATCCTAGTAGGTGGAGCATCCTGCCTTTCTTCTAATTGGGTCCTGACCACATTACATCTAGTAGAACCTGTCAGAGGCAGAGGATGGTGTTCGTGTTCATGCAGGTTTCTCTGAACATGAATAGGCCATGAACTCCTTCCCTGGGAAGATGGAAGATGAGAAGCCAGACCACAATGCTGGGCTGGTATCTTCCTGGCATTGGTTGGCAGAGAACAAGTTCTTCTTTCTTCCTCTTTGAGAATAAATGCACAGGATTCAGACAAATGAGGATTAAAACATAGTTGAATTTATTTGAAACATAATAGGTAAATCTGTAGTGACAGAAAGAGGAATAGTAGTTGCTTAGGGCCCAGGATGGGCTGAGGCAATAGAAGAGTGAGTTACAGGGTATAGGGTTTCTCATTGTAGTGACAAAAGTGCCCTAAAATTGGCTGTGGTGATGGTTGCATAATGGGGGAGCCACAGCCATTGGGGGATTCTTCCGGCCAAGGAGGGTGTAAGCCACTAAAAAGCTTAAAGTCTAAAATATAATTAGTGAAGAACAAAAGACTAAGAGTCAGAAATATATTTACAAAAGCAGAGCCCCTGATACATCCAGTCCACTCAAGAGCTGGAACTTGGCTCTGAAGGTTTATTTAAGGGGGTACATCAAAGGCAGAGATAAGGTTTCAAGGGCGGAGTCTTGCTTCCCGATGCCTTACATCAGCAGGTTGATTGGCATCTTGGCAGGTCACACCCATCTCAGTTGCTGTGTGAGATATGGCAGAGTGGGATAGAAATTCACAGTGTACCTAGGCATTGACAAGAGAAAAAGTGCACTGCTCATTCCCAGATACCAGATGTTTCTATCCACTAGGCTTCAAAGCGTGATGACCCACACGCAGCCCATGGACAGCTTGTGACAGTTGCACATGTCTGTGAACACATCTCAATACTGCCAAATTGTCCACTTTAAGTGGGAAAATTGTATAATACATGAATTATATTTCATAAGGCCATTAAACATACACACAGCCAAGATGTGTGGCCATGGTAGCATTTTCTAACATGGCCCTCTCACCTAAACTTCATCTTCCAGCACTTCAGTCATCCCCTTTAACCCTCGTATATCATGAGAACAGGCCCTCTCCCAGAGAGACAGAGCCACACTTAGCCTTGTGCCCCATCCCTTCTCCCAAGCCCACTGTACCCAAAAGCTCCTCGGCCCGCAGGGGAGGGAGTCAGGAGGTGGGAGCAGAGCCTTCTCAGAAGGTCTCTTAGAGTCCTTGAGGCATCAGAAGTGCAGCCTCCAGGGCTGTGCAGAAGCCAAGTTCATGTTTTCCCAATGTGGTGAACGATTTTCATTGCTTGGTAGAATTATAGGTGATTTTGTTTTCTTTCTCTACTGTTTTCCAATTTTTCTATAATGCATACACATGTGTATATATTACAGAAAATATCATGTACATATATGTATGTATTTTTCTTTTTTTTAGGATTGTCAACCTAAATTGAAAGACAGGGGCTGGAGATACAGCTCCATGGTAGAGCATATGCTTAAGCATGCATGAGGTCTTGGGTTCAATCCCCAGCACAAACCAGCCAACAAATAAAAAAACTCTGAGTGTATTCAAAGAAGTTGAGGCAAGGGGGAGTTTTTAAAGACAAAACTGAGGAGAATCAAATCTGTTAATTTTGAAACAATAATCCTTGGCCACAATGATTAAAAACAAGACTGGTGTCAGTCCAAGGTTGTACAGAGAGCTGCTGGGCAGATGTCCTTGTAGAAGAACTTTTTGTATTCAATTGCAGTGGCTTCTGTACAAGATTGTGGTTTTGGCGGAGTCTTTTGTATACCTATTATCAGGCAATCATGCATAAAAATCCTTTCTTCATAATCCCTGCTTTTATTTATTTATTTTTGGTATGGTTAACACAAGTACTTTTGATTCTGGCAACTTTCACATTTCTTTCACAGGACATATATACATAAAACCAGGAACTGGGTGGAAAGGGAGCTGGGGGGAAGCCTGCTGGGAATTGCAGTCTCCCAGTCTCTTGCTGATGGCTGCTCCTTTGTCTTGCAGGAGTCATGTGGCTGGAGATTCTCCTCGCCTCAGTGCTGGGCTTCTTCATCTACTGTTTCATCTCCCGTGACAGGGAGGAAACTTTGCCACTTGGAGATGGGTGGTGGGGACCAGGGGTGAAGAGCGTAGCCAGGGAGGATGACAGCATCCGCCCTTTCAAGGTGGAAACATCAGACGAGGAGATCAATGTAAGTAAGGCACCTTCTCCTAGTAGGGAAGGGCAAAGGGAGGGTAGGGCGCCGCTGTGGCTTCTCTGTGATGAGTTGGGCTTAGACCGGGACAAGGGTTTGGGAATAGCCCTTTTGGGGAGTTTTTTCTCTCTACCTTCTGTCACAGGGCAGGTGCAGGTTGCTTACAAAAGGCATACCCAGCTCCCTGCTCTGCCCCTTCCCTCCTGCTCCTTTCCCCTCCCCAGGAGCTGCAGTGCCAGGGCAGGGAGCTGCCAGCTGGACCAGTTATGTGCATCAAAGGTCACAGAAAGCAGATGTTTTCTCTTCTTCTGAGTCCCAGGTCGAGATCCTGAATGTAATGTGAGGTGACGTCCACATGAAACACTATAGCACTGAGAAGGCTGTACCAGTGTTGGTTAGTGTGTCAGCCATCCACGGTCACCTTCAGTCCCTATAGTCCAGGGTTACTGTTGTTCCCAGCTCACAGATATAGAAACTGAAGGTCCAAGGTGATGGAGCCAACAAGCAGAAGGATTTGAACTTGGGTCTAACTCCAAAGCTACTGCCCCTTCCCACAAGAGCTAGAATCAGGAAGGAAGTGATCAGTGGGGTGGGATCACCTGAGGGTGGAGTGAGGCATGAGCAGGGCCAGGATCCTCTGCCCATTCTTTCCTTCATTCTGTGGCACTTGAGCACCTACTCTGTGCAGGTGCTCTGCTGAGTGCTTGAAAGAAACCAGAGACTCTTTCCTCAAATGGCTTACTCCACTAGATGAGAAAAGAAACATTCACAAAGATTATTAATTAAAACATTAGTAAGGATGATTGTGCTGATGAAAGGTCATTGAAAATTTCAAGAAGGAAGGAATTTTAAAATGGAAACTGGACTAAATCCAAGAGACACCAGGCTGGGGCTTCCTTGATAGAACTTGCTATGGTCTTGCAATTGAGGGCAGAAACTGAGCTCTGAAGATAATAACTCCTTTAGTGGATTCTATATGGTAAAGGAGTCTGAGGTTTTAAAAATCTGTGTGGGGGTAGCCAAAGCACTTGGGAGGAAGCCCTGGGAACAGAGACACTTGAGATGATCCATGAACTATCATGAACGTCCCCCAAGGAGGACTGCTGGCCTTTTAGCCTTATACGTACCTAAAGGACTTCCTTCTATCTCCTTGGCAGTAATTTGATCTCAACCGAGTTACAGCATTCAATTCTGTGTGTCAAAAGTTGGCAAGCCAGGGTCCATGGGTAAAATGTAGCCTGCCACCCGTTTTTGCACTGCCCCCATGCCAGGAATAGTTTTTGCACCTTTAAATGGCTAGGAGGAGACAATCAAAAGAATGATATTTGGGCTGGGGTTGTGGCTTAGCGGTAGAGCGCTTGCCTAGCACGTGTGCGGCCCAGGTTTGATCCTCAGCACCACGTAAACATAAATGCATTGCACTGTGTACAACTAAAGCAGATAAATAAATATTTAAAAAAGAATGATATTTAGTGACATGAAAATTATATGGATTCAAATTTTTCTTTTCTTTTCTTTTCTTTTTTTTTTTTTTGGTACTGGGGATTTGAACTCAGGGGCACTCGACCACTGGGCCACATCCCCAGCCCTTTTTTGTATTTTATTAGAGACAGGGTCTCATTGAGTTGCTAAGTGCCTCGCCACTGCTGAGGCTGGCTTTGAACTCGCGATCCTCCTGCCTCAGCCTCCCAAGTGCTAGGATTACAGGCGTGCGCCACCATGCCCGGCTCATGGATTCAAATTTCAATACCCATAAACACAGTTTTATTAGAACAGAGCCATACCTGTTCATCCATATATCATCTGTAGCTGCTTTCTCACTACAGAGACAAAATGGAGTAGTTGCATCTTGCAAACTCAAAAATATTTGCTATCTGGTTTTTTACCAATAAAAAATGCTGCCAATCCCTGATATATAGAAGTATTGGTAAGTTGAAGATGAATATTATTCATATATTTCAAACTTGGAAGATAAGAGCTGGAGATACAACTCAATGGTAGAGCACTGGCCTAGCATATGTGAGACCCTGGGTGCTCTCCTGAGCACTGCCAAAAAAGTAAGAAGGAAAAAGAAAAGAAAGATGAAAAGGGAATCTGCAGTTTTCAGTGATGGACACAAATGTGTGGAAGCAGCCAATGATATGGGGAGCTTTTCTTTGCCACTGCTCTACTGCAGTGTGTTTGCAGGGTTAGTTTTGTCCTGTAGAAACAAACCTTCTCTTATTCTCTGGGTCCCGGCCCCACTGTCCTTGGGTCCCTGCATTTCACTCCAGGACTTACACCAGCGCATCGATAAGTTTCGCTTCACTCCACCTTTGGAGGACAGCTACTTCCACTATGGTTTCAACTCCAACTACCTGAAGAAAATCCTGTCCTACTGGAGGAATGAATTCAACTGGAGGAAGCAGGTGGAGTTCCTCAACAAGTACCCTCACTTCAAGACTAAGATTGAAGGTATGTTTCCAGAACACCAGCTCAAAGGGATGTACGTCACAGGAGCAGCCATCTTGCATAAGGTGATTCAGAGTCCAGTAAAGCTGGGGGGACCCGAATCCAATTATAAGTCACTGTGACCTTACCAGAATGCAAAAATATTGCCAGTTCTCAATGAACCGTTGATCTTCAGAGCTAAACAGGAAAAATAAAGCCAAAGAAATGCAGAGTCCATCAGGGTATGGTGGTGCACGCCTGGAATCTCAGCAGCTCAGGAAGCTGAGGCAGGAGTTCTAAGCCAGCCTCAGCAATTTAGCAAGGCCCTAAGCAACTCAGAGAGACCCTGACTCTAAATAAAATATTTTTAAAGGGCTGGGGACGTGGCTCAGTTGTTAAGTGCCATTGGGTTTAATCCTTAGTACAAAAGAAAAAGAAAGAAAAAAGAAAAGAAAGAAATGTACAGTCCAGTCTGACTATGTAGCAATCTCTGAGGAGAAGGAGGGAGAGGATGACGGACCTGGGCATGGCCTCAGTCAGCTCAGCCCCTCCTTAAAGTTTGGTACTCCATGATAGCACAACTGTTCAAAGGGGCTCAGATGGTCAGTCCTTTGAAAAATTGCCCTGTCTGTCCTCAATTCTAGACCTCATGTCCCAACTATGTCACAGATTGTCATACAAATTCTCCAGAAAGAGAAGATCACTTTCAAATTTTTCTTGGGAATGTGACCCCTGGATCAAGTGGGATGAGTAATAGTTTCCTAGTGGAAAAGAATTTTTTGACTGCGGAAAGTCTTAAAATCAAATATAGAAACATTTAAGAAATTAGAGCCATTTTGTAACCTTAAAACATTTTTAAACTTTTAATTGTGGTAAAATAAACATAACATGAAATTTATCATTGTCACTATTTGGGGGGCAGGTAACCAGGGATTGAACTCAGGGGCACTCAATCACTGGGCCACATCACCAGCCCCATTTTTGTATTTTATTTAGAGACAGGGTCTCACTGAGTTGCTTAGCACCTTGCCATTGCTGAGGTTGGCTTTGAACTCTCAATCCTCCTGCCTCAGCCTCCTGAGCCGCTGGGATTACAAGTGTGCCACTGTGCTTGGCTCATTGCCACCATTTTCAAGGGTACAGTTCAGTGGTGTTAAGTACATGGTGGTTCATTGTTACGCCAGCATCACCTCCATCTTCAGAACTGTTTTCATCATCCCAAACTGAAACTCAGTACCCATTAAACAATCATTCCCCCACCTGCCTCCCACAGCCCTTGGCAACTCTCTTCTTTATGTCTTTATGAATATGACTGCTCTAAGTACCTCATATAAATGGTTATACAGGAAGGACAAATGTACTTCTGTGTCTGGCTTATTTCACTTAGCATGAGGTCCTCACATGCATTTGTGTTACAGCATGTGTCAGAATTCCTTTGCTTTTTAAGGCATAGTATATGGCACATTTTGTTTATCCATTCATTGATTGATGGACACTTAGGTTGCTTCTATTTTTTTTTTTTTTTTTTAATTTATTTATTTGGGCTGGGGCTGTGGCTCAGCGGCAAAGTGCTCGCCTTGCACGTGCGCGGCCCGAGTTCGATCCTCAGCACCACGTAAACATAAATGCATTGCATTGTGTACAACTAAAGTAAATAAATAAATATTTTTTAAAAATTTACTTATTTGCTTTAGTTGTACACAATGTGTTTATTTGTATGTGGTGCTGAGGATCGAACCCGGGCCGCGCACGTGCTAGGCGAGCGCTCTACAGCTGAGCCACAACCCCAGCCCAGTTGCTTCTATTTTAAACAGTGCTCCTGTGAACATGGGTGTACAGATATTCCTCCAAGACCCTGCTTTCAATTCTTTCTGTTTTCACCCAGAAGTACATCTGCTAGATCATATAATAGTTCTACATTTATTTATTTATTTTTTTTTTAGGAACAACCATACTGTTTTCTATAGTGACTGCACCATTTTCTATTCCCCTCCCATAGTGCACACGAATTCCAAATCTCCAGTTTCTCTCTGCATCCTCACCAATACTTGATAATTTTTGGCTTATTTTATTTTTTTATTTTTGGTGGTACTGGCTATCAAATCCAGAGCCTAGCATCCAGTCCTAAATCCAGTCCTGATTTATTTTTTAATAGAAACCATCCTAATGGGCATGAAGTGGTTATGATTTGGATTTCCTTAATGATTAGTGATGTTGAGCATCTTTTCATGTACTTACTGGCCATTATAGATCTTTGTGGAAATGTCTATTCAAGTCCTTTGCCCATTTTTGTTTGTTTGAGACAGTGTCCCACTGTTTTGCCCAGGCTGGCCTTAAATTCCTGGACTCAAACAATTATCTTTGACTCAGCCTCCAAGTACCTGGGACTACAGATTCTCACCACATGCCTCACTCCCCTTGCCCATCTTTGAGTCAAAAATGTTGTGGTGGTAGTTATTGGTTTTAAGAGTTCTCTTTATATTCTGCATAATAACTCTTTATCAGAGGTGATATTTGCAAATAGTTTCTTTGAGTGGCCATACTATTATTATTATTATTTTTTTTTTTTTTTTTGGTACCGGGCATTGAACTCAGGGGCACTCAGCCACTGGGCCACATCACCAGCCCCTTTTTTTGTATTTTTATTAGAGACAGGGTCTCACTGAGTTGCTAAGTGCCTCGCCATTGCTGAGGCTGGCTTTGAACTCTCAATCCTCCTGCCTCAGCCTCCTGAGTGCTGGGATTACAGGTGTGCCACTGTGCTTGGCTCATTGCCACCATTTTCAAGGGTACAGTTCAGTGGTGTTAAGTACATGGTGGTTCATTGTTACGCCAGCATCACCTCCATCTTCAGAACTGTTTTCATCATCCCAAACTGAAACTCAGTACCCATTAAACAATCATTCCCCCACCTGCCTCCCACAGCCCTTGGCAACCTCTTCTTTATGTCTTTATGAATATGACTGCTCTAAGTACCTCATATAAATGGTTATACAGGAAGGACAAATGTACTTCTGTGTCTGGCTTATTTCACTTAGCATGAGGTCCTCACATGCATTTGTGTTACAGCATGTGTCAGAATTCCTTTGCTTTTTAAGGCATAGTATATGGCACATTTTGTTTATCCATTCATTGATTGATGGACACTTAGGTTGCTTCTATTTTTTTTTTTTTTAATTTATTTATTTGGGCTGGGGCTGTGGCTCAGCGGCAAAGTGCTCGCCTTGCACGTGCGCGGCCCGAGTTCGATCCTCAGCACCACGTAAACATAAATGCATTGCATTGTGTACAACTAAAGTAAATAAATAAATATTTTTTAAAAATTTACTTATTTGCTTTAGTTGTACACAATGTGTTTATTTGTATGTGGTGCTGAGGATCGAACCCGGGCCGCGCACGTGCTAGGCGAGCGCTCTACAGCTGAGCCACAACCCCAGCCCAGTTGCTTCTATTTTAAACAGTGCTCCTGTGAACATGGGTGTACAGATATTCCTCCAAGACCCTGCTTTCAATTCTTTCTGTTTTCACCCAGAAGTACATCTGCTAGATCATATAATAGTTCTACATTTATTTATTTATTTTTTTTTAGGAACAACCATACTGTTTTCTATAGTGACTGCACCATTTTCTATTCCCCTCCCATAGTGCACACGAATTCCAAATCTCCAGTTTCTCTCCGCATCCTCACCAATACTTGATAATTTTTGGCTTATTTTATTTTTTTATTTTTGGTGGTACTGGCTATCAAATCCAGAGCCTAGCATCCAGTCCTAAATCCAGTCCTGATTTATTTTTTAATAGAAACCATCCTAATGGGCATGAAGTGGTTATGATTTGGATTTCCTTAATGATTAGTGATGTTGAGCATCTTTTCATGTACTTACTGGCCATTATAGATCTTTGTGGAAATGTCTATTCAAGTCCTTTGCCCATTTTTGTTTGTTTGAGACAGTGTCCCACTGTTTTGCCCAGGCTGGCCTTAAATTCCTGGACTCAAACAATTATCTTTGACTCAGCCTCCCAAGTACCTGGGACTACAGATTCTCACCACATGCCTCACTCCCCTTGCCCATCTTTGAGTCAAAAATGTTGTGGTGGTAGTTATTGGTTTTAAGAGTTCTCTTTATATTCTGCATAATAACCCTTTATCAGAGGTGATATTTGCAAATAGTTTCTTTGAGTGGCCATACTATTATTATTATTATTATTTTTTTTTTTTTTTGGTACCGGGCATTGAACTCAGGGGCACTCAGCCATTGGGCCACATCCCCAGCCCTTTTTTGTATTTTATTAGAGACAGGGTCTCACTGAGTTGCTAAGTGCCTCGCCATTGCTGAGGCTGGCTTTGAACTCGAGATCCTCCTGCTTCAGCCTCCCAAGTGCTGGGATTACAGGTGTGCGCCACCACGCCCGGCTACTATTAATTTTTATGTTGAGTAAATTGTGCATATTTGGAATTTTAAATGTTTGTAACATTTAAGAGAATTTGGCTTCTGCAAGTAACAGTTAAGATTTAATTTATTAACTGGGTGTGGTGTCACAAACCTGTAATCCCGGTGATTTGGGAGGCAGAAACAGGAGGATTGAAAGTTAGAGCACAGCCTCAGCAACTTAGCAAGACCCTGTTTCAAAAAATTTGAAAAAGAGCTGGAGAATATAGCTTGGTAGTAGAGTGCCCCTGGGTTCAATCTCTAATAACCCCCCCACACCAAAAAAAAGAATATTAAAAAAATATTTGGGGCTGGGGCTGGGGCTCAGCAGTAGCAGCACACTTGCCTGGCATGTGTGAGGCACTGGGTTCAATTCTCAGCACTGCTTATAAATAAATAAAATAAAGGCCTATCAACAATTTTAAAAATATTTTTTAAATATTTAATTTATTTAAAATTCTAGGTTTTACATAAAATATGTGAAAGATATAACATATTGGTCCATCAGATCAACTAAAGTTCTTATTTATTTTTTTTTTAGTTAATTAATTTATTTATTGGTACTAGGGATTAAACCAGGGGCACTAACAACTGAACCACACCCCTAGCTTTTTTTTATTTTTTATTTTGAGACAGTGTCTCACTAAGTTGCTGAGGATGGCTTTGAATTTGTCATCCTCCTGCCTTAGCCTCCTGAGGACTGGGATTACAGGTGTGTGCCACCACGTCCGGCATAATAAAGTTTTGGAAAAGGACATTGAAGTTGGGCATGCTGGCACAATGCCTGTAATCCCAGCTACTCGCAAGGCTGAGGCAGGAGCGTCACAAATTTGAGGCCAGACTGAGCAACATAGTGAAAACTTGTCTCAAAATAAAACTAGATAAAAAGGGCTTGGAATGTAGTTCAGCAATAGAGCACTTGCCTAGCATACGTGAGGCCTGGGGTTTAATCCCAAGTACCTACCTCCCTCCACCAAAAAGAAAAAAAAGAAATTGAAATTATACAATATTTAAAGGAGGAGCATCATTAAACAAGTTTAGAAATGCAACAACCTATTAATCAGAGTTCTCTGGAAAGTAACTGTCACATTTGCTCATAAATATATGGCACAAAATTCATAAGCATAAGCTGGGTGCCATGGTGCACGCCTGTAATCCCAGCACTTGGGAGGCTGAGGCAGGAGGATCGTGAGTTCAAAGCCAGCCTCAGCAATGGCGAGGCACTTAGCAACTCAGTGAGACCCTGTCTCTAATAAAATACAAAAAAGGGCTGGGGATGTGGCCCAGTGGTTGAGTGCCCTGAGTTCAATCCCTGGAACAAAAAATAAAAAATAAAAAATAAAAAAATAAATTCACAAGCATAACTCAAATGCTTACTGAAAAAATATTTTTATAAACTTGTAAGTTTAATAAATTGAAGAATAATTGTAAAAATCAAAGTAATCTCTGAATAGTCTCTTCTACACATAAAATCCACCCTCAAGATCATTGGAAACTCACAACATAGGTGGAAGAGCGCACCCTGGTGGTAGGAATGCTGCCCCCAGGGCCAGAGAACTCAAGCTAGGGCTGGTGTCTGAGCTTCTGATCCTCAAAGGCTTTGTTATAGGATGGAGAAATGATGGTTCCCACTTCACAGAGTGGGTGTAAAGATGACAGGATGGGGTGTGTGGAAACCCTGGCCCAGAGACGCCTGCTCAACAAATGCTATTGTCCTCTGATATGAGGAGACTGGGTCTGAGGGAGAACAGAAGAGGGAAAAGCTAAGTAGAATCCCAGTGGTGTGGATCCTGGACCTGGAACCCTTCGTGGAGCTAAGCCAGCAGCACATAACAAAATTCTAGAATGATTTTTGCCTTCTTTCTCATTTCTATTTTGAGATGGGGTCTCGCTGTGTTGCCTAGACTAGGCTCAAATGATTCTCCTGCCTCAGCCTCCTGAGTAGCTGGGACTACAGGCACATGCCTAGCTTTGGAATTATTATTATTATTATTATTATTATTATTATTATTATTACTATTTTTGGTCAAATTTGTACTCCTCAAAATTGAGCGTTGCTGTGCACTTTAGAGGATTCTAATGTCTTTTGAGCCTAACAAGACAGCCAAGTCAAATCATACACAGTTTGTCATCTACAGTTTCCAAGGATCATCATTTAAAACCCTGGTGCCAAACCACCTGGCCTCCTGCCTCCTGGAGTTTGACTTGGATCCCTCAGTTACCTCTGCTCTTCAATTCCCCTCCAGCAGATAGTGACGGGAAACTTCCAGATCCCAGGCACTCTGCTGGGGCTGGGGACACATAGTCACTGAGGACAGGGTCCCCGTCTTCATGGCTCATGGGCTCCTCTGGGGCAATTACAGCACATGATGAGGGACGCTAGGAGAGAGGAGGCTTCAGGAGCTTTGAGAGCCCACACTTCCTTCAAGTGTGAGGGAAGGCTTCCCAGAGAGAAGGCTCACTAGGCCAAGATGAATATGTATGTGGGGAAGGTGGTCCAAGGAGAAGGGAAGAGCAAAGACCCAGAGGCAAGGGGCAATAAAGGGCTGTTTCCCTTCTAGGTGTTTGTTTGTTTGTTTGTTTGTTTGTTTGTTTGTTTGCTACTGGGGATTGAACCAAGGGGCACTTTACCACTGAGCTACATCCCCAGTCCTTTTTACTTTTTATTTTGAGACAGGGTCTTGCTAAGTTGCTGAGGGTCTCTCTAAGTTGCTGAGTCTAGCCTAAAACTTGTGATCCTCCTGCCTCAGCTCCTGGTGGCTGAGATTACAAGCTACACTATCACTGTGGCCTGTTTCCTTTCTGGAGGCTGCAAGCTTACCCCACTGGACCATCTCAGGGTTTCCCAGGACAACGGGGATACAGAACAAAACCTCTCTCAGAGCACAAAGGCCCCGAAGAGGGCAATTCCTGGTATTAAGTTCATCATGGACAGTGGCCCACTGTGACTCAACCCATGTGCAGTTCTGGCACACTTCCCAGGGCTGGCAGCCTGTTCTTGCCCTGGTCCTTGAAGGATGGAGTCCTTCCCCTGGGACAGGGTTTACATTTTCTTTACCCCACCCCCAGAGCACCAGCTGACAGCCGTGGTCCTCAGGCCCAGCAAACCTTCAGCTCATCTCTTTTCCTGAGCTTCCCAGGCTGGGATGGTTCAGGAAGGTCCTGTATCAGTCTCTGTTTGCTGCCGTTCTCCTCCATGATGCTGGACCTTTTCAGGGTCCTCTCTGACCCCTGTGCTCCTGGCATAGCTTCACCTGGGACCTCTACCCCAGTGTTCTGTCCACATTCCCACTGGCTGCACTCTTCCTGCCACTTACCTGCTCATTCTGTGATTAACTTCCAGATCCAACCCATGTCTGGGGCCTCCTGTGGCAGAACACTGTCTATTCCCAGGCAGTCTGAGGGTTTGCTGGGCCTCAGTTGCTCCTGGGGAAACTCAACTCCGTCGTATCCAGAGAGGAGGAAGAATTGCCCAAGACAAAAGGGAGGTGGAGATGCAGGGCCACAAACCAGCTCTGTAGACTTCTAGCCTGTCCCTTTTCCTTTACCCTAGACACTATCAGAACCCTCTGGCTGCAGTGCCCTCCACCTAAGCCCTTCTCTCACTCCTCCTAGCTAGCACTGCCTTCCTGAGCAGAGCTCAGCTCCTGGATTCTGACCCAGCAGCCTTGTCATAGAGCATCCCATGGGTATCACAGACCTACAGGAAACCCAGAGAGAGCATTTCCTTCCACAAAAGAAAAGAGGGGCCCATGGAGTGAATGATGAGACAGGGTTTTTTTTTTTTTTTCTTGGGGCTGGATGGCGTGGCACATTAATATAATTGCAGCTACTTGGAGGCTGAAGCAGGAGGATCACAAATTTAAGACAGCTTTCACAACTTAGTGAGATTCTGTCTGAAAGTTTTAAAAAGGAGGCAGGGTCTGGGGATGTAATTCAGTGGCAGAGTACTTCTTCGAACATGGGAGGCCCTGAATTTGACCTATAGTACTGCAAAAAAATTAAATAAATAAATTTAACATGTCTTGGAACTGGGGATATAGCTCAGTAGTAGACCATTTGCCTAGTGTGCAGAAGGCTCTGGGTTCCATTCCCAGCACATAAAAAAAAAAAAAAAAAAAAAAAAAAAAAAAAAATCAGCATCATGAATGTCTTAATTTTTACTATGCAAAAATTTTAAAATTTAGAAGTACAGAAGGGAATACAGAGAAAAGGAAGTCTCCCTCTCCTCCCTGCCCCCAGCCTGAGACAGCTCCTGCTTTCTGCGTTCCTTATATACACTTCTAGGGAGAGCCCATGTGTACGCAAGCATGTGTGTGTATTTTTTTCCTAATTTTAAACTCAAATGATAATGTGGTAGAATTTGAATTAAAAATAATCTCACATCATGCAATGTGCCCCAAAAAGGATAAGATTACCTACTAAAATAAACTTCAGGACAGGAATAAATTTAGCAACATGAAAAGACACCCAGGATATATTGTTAAGTGAAAAAAAAAAAAAAAAAAAGTTTCCAAAATAGGATGAATGTAGGGTTCTATTTTTGTTAAAAGAAAGTTATGTTCCCTGTGTATCTTTTAAAAGTTCAAACTGTCACAACCAAAAGGAGTCTAAGGAGACATGACAGTTAAATGTAATGTGGGATCCCGGGTGGGATCCTGGGATGGAAAGAGGACACTAGGTTAAAACTAAGGAAATCTGAGCAATATTCCATTGACTATATATACAAATATTATCCAACCTTAAAAAAGAAGGAAATCCTGCAAAATATGACTACACAGAAGACCCTCAAGGATATTATGCCAAGTTAAATAAGCCAGTCACAGAAGGACAAATACTTTATGACCCCACCTACGTGAGGTACCTAAAATGGGAAAACTCATAGAAGAGGAGAGGAGGGGACGGGTCATAGCCAGGGGTAGGGAGCAATGGAAATGAGGAATTGCTAATCAATGTGGATAAAGTTCAGTTATGCCAGATAAATAAGTTCTAGAGATCTGCTCTGACAACATAGTGCCTATAATGAACAGTACTGTAGGGGTGGGGGTGTGGCTTAGTGGTAGAGCACTGGCCTAGCATGTACAAGGCCCTGGATTTCATTCCCAGTACTGAAAAAAAAAAAAAATCACCAAAACCCCCAACACTATGTGATATGCTTAAAAATCTGTTATAAGAGTAATCTCATATTAAGTGTTCTTACCACAGTAAAATTTTGTGGGCTGGGGGGGAGCACTTGCTTGGCATGTAAAGGGCTCTGGGTTCCATTCCCAACAATAAATAAAAAGAAAAAAGCTAACAAAGGAAATCTGAACCTGGTATGTTCAGATACCTGTAATTCCTGCTGCTTGAAAGACTGAGACAGGAAGGTCACAAGTTGGAGGCCAGCCCTGGCAACTTAGGGAGACCCTGTCTCAAAATAAAAAATATAAAGGGCTGGGAATGTAGTAAGAGTGCCCTTGGGTTTGATCCCCAGCACTGCAAACAAAGAAACTATGCTAAGGAGATCTGAAAAAAAGTATGAACTTCAATTAATAATATAATCAATACTGGTTTATTAATCATAAGGCATATTACAATAAATTACCATATTAATGTAATATGTTAAGAATAGGGGAGACTGAATCCCACAGCTCGGGAGGCTGAGGCAGGAAGATCTCAAGTTTGAGGTCAGCCTCAGCAATTTAACAAGATCCTATCTCAAAAAAAAAAAAAAAAAAATGCTGGGGATGTGGCTCAGTGGTAAAGCACCCCTGGGTTCAATCCCCAGTACATATATATATGGGAGACTGGGTGTAGTGGTGTTCTATACTCTGCATTTTTTCAATAATTCTAAAAACTGTTCCAAAATAAAAAGTTTAAGAAAAATCTGGATGACAACACAATATTCCCTTCTGATATGGGGATTACATGTGATTTTCCCCCATTTGTTTTTTTTTTTTTTTTTTTTTTTTTGGGTAGTGACCATGTATTATTTGTATCATGAATTAGCAACAGACCAGAACATTAGCTAGACCATGCTGCTGTCTCCACCCTCAAGGTGTAGCGTCCTCGGCATGGCAGCCACTCTGCAGTGTGTGCCATGAATGCTCAGGGGCATAGGGCCACACACCAGGGAAAGGGCTGCTCTCCTTGGAGACATAAAGACTCAAGGAGACTCTGGGGGACTGTAATGTGTTCACCTACTGTTGGCTAGGACCACCTTACAAGTTCACAGCATTCTACTTAAAAAAAGAAATTCTCCACTTAAGTAAAAAGTTATGGGCTGGGGGGGTGTGTCAGTGGTAGAGTGCTTGCCTAGCATGCTTGAGGACCTGGGTTCCATCCCCAGAAAAAAATATAAATAAATTGTACTGCAGAAAAACAACGATAACAATTCATTTTTTGATACCAGGGATTGAACCCAGGAGTACTAGACCACTGAGCCACAAAAAAGCCCTTTTTAATATTTTATTTAGAGACTGGGTCTCACTAAGTTGCTTAGGGCCTTGCTAAGTTGCTGAAGCTGGCTTTGAACTCACGATCCTCCTGCCTCAGCCTCCCAAGCCACTGGGATTACAGGTGTGCATCACCACACCCAGCAAAAATGACAGTTTTTTTAAAATTAAAAAATTATGTTTTATAATTGGGAAAAATAATGTTTATGTCAATGCATATGGGGGAAATTTATGCACTTAGTGTATGTTCATTGTAGAAGAATTAGAAATACATATAACACAATTAAGAAGAACATCAAAGCACTTGGTTCTACTGCTCAGGGAGAATGACTTTGTACATTTTTGGAGTTTCTTCTCAGACCCTTAAATTCATACCTTCAAAGTACAGACAGTCCCTGACTTATTATGGTTCCACTTATGATTTTTAACTTTTATAATGGTACGAAAACAATATGCATTCAGTAGAAATCATATTTTGAATTTGGATCTTTTCGCGGGCTAGTGATATCCTATATAGGCACAGCTCCCAGCCAGTCCCACGATCATGAGAGGAAGCCACTGATTCTCTACAGGGTTGCTAAGCTAGGAGTTTAGTAGGTTAGGTATATTCAATGCATTTTATTCAGTATCTATTTATTTATTGTGGTGTAGGGGATAGAACATACACGGGCTTTGCATGTGCTAGGCAATTGCTCTACTGAGCCACATCTCCAACCCTTAAATGCATTTTAGACTTAGAAAATTTTCAGCTTAAGCTGAGTGTGGTGGTACATGCCTATAATCCCAGCTACTCAGAAGGCCCAGGCAGGAGAATCTCAAGTTCAAGGCTAGCCTGGACAACTTAGCAACAGCCTGTCTCAAAGTAAAAAAGGTTCAATTCCCCGTACCACCACCCACACACACACACACACACACACACACACACACACACACACATAAAGCAAGAAATTTTCAATTCAAGTTGAGGAACATCTTCATGAATATATATGCATACATATAACTGTTTGGAAAAAATTGGATCACACAATGACTATGACTTGATAATTCACTTTTACCAGCTAGCAATGAACTGTTTTTCTGTGTTAAATAAATACACATCTTCTCCCTGTCCACTGATTTTTAAATAATTGAACAAATGTTTATGGAATCCCACCATAAGCCAGGAACTGTTCTGGGGCCTGGGAACCCGACAGTGCACACAGACCCACTCTGCCCTTCCAAGCAGGGACACTGTGAAGTGTGAGCGAGGAATCTGCATAGCTGGGGCATGGTGTGAAACAGGACGTGAACAGCACATGGCGGGGGGTGGGAGCAAAGGTGGCAGCACACACTGCCTGTGCCCTGGAGGGTGCAGAGCCTGCCCGGGCACTCTCAGGACTGCAGCCTCCTCCTCTTCTCCCCTCCCTCACAATTGTGCTTCGTCCTCCAGGGCTGGATATCCACTTCATCCACGTGAAGCCCCCCCAGCTGCCTTCAGGTCGTACCCCAAAGCCCTTGCTGATGGTGCACGGCTGGCCTGGCTCCTTCTACGAGTTTTATAAGATCATCCCACTCCTGACTGACCCCAAGAGCCACGGCCTGAGTGACGAGCATATTTTTGAAGTCATCTGCCCTTCTATTCCTGGCTACGGCTTCTCAGAGGCATCTTATAAAAAGGGTACGAGGTGCGGGGGGTACTGATGAGGCCATGGAATGCTCTCCTTCCAGGAGGATGAGGTGGGCCGGGGACCGGAGAGGCTGGGAAAAGAAGGGTCCAAGAGGCATTTTTCTTATGCTAAAGGGCCAGCACATCTTAGGATCTGAATCTGAGGAGGTGGTGGGCCATAGGCTGGGCAGAGCAATGGTCAGCACTGTTCAGGGCTGCTCAAGGCTTGGACTCTTGTGTTCTATGAGCTCTGCTCAGGGGCAGGTCCACATCTATGTCCTAGATTGTTCCAGTCCATCAAGACTGACCAAGCCTATGCAGTATGGGCCCATAAACACCTCACAGGGGCTGTCCCAAGCCCTTCTGTGCCCATACTGCTGGGCAGAGCAGCTGTCCATTCACTGCCCCTGCACAGAAGTAGGCACAGGGCACACTGTTTTCTGGAACAAGAGGATCCCTCCCCACTTTGGACCCGAGGACTCCTCCTTACCTCCTGTGGGTGGCTCTCACCTTAGCCCATGGGGAGGTGGGCCTGAGGAATTTCACAAACCCAAGGAGTGACCTCTCTGTGACTCCATTCTTTTTCCCCTTCACAACCAGGCTTCAACTCGGTGGCCTGTGCAAGGATCTTTTATAAGCTGATGCTGCGGCTGGGCTTTCAGAAATTCTATCTTCAAGGCGGGGACTGGGGTTGCCTGATCTGCACCAACATTGCTCAGCTGGTGCCCAGGTGAGCTCTCATTCAGGTGTGTGTTCATGCGCACAACCTCTAAAAGGATTTTTGTTCAGGGCAGGTCCTGCCTGGGAGTAGTGTCTGAGCCAAGGGCCACCCAGGCAGGGGTGCTTGTAGGCCCATGGGAGAGAAGAGAGGTTCTGTGATCATTCTTCAGGGCATATAGGCATGTTGACCTGGATCCTCCCGTTTGGTGTAAAACAGGGTTGGTGACTGTGGGCCAGGTATACAGGGAGAGACTGCCTGAGAGGAGGTAAAAGTGGGGGATTGGACCTTTCTGGAGGACCACGCTTTGGAGGAGCCCTGAACAGAACTTTCTAGAAACTATTTTCTTCCTCAACTCCTCTGGTCCAACTCATGTGGACACCCCAGAGGGGCAGGTGCTGAAGGAGCCTGGCACATCAGTCCTGTGGCCTGTCCCTTCGTCTTCGGTCTCTTCTTCCTGCCTTTCTTATACTAGCCCAGCTTCACCTGAGCCTGTTTCTCTGCCCTCAGACACGTGAAAGGCCTGCACTTGAACATGGCTTTTATTATAAGAAATTTCTCCAACCTGACCCTTTTTCTGGGACGGCGTTTCGCGGGATATTTGGGCTACACTGAGAGAGATGTGGAGTTGTTGTTTCCTTTGAAGGACAAGATTTTCTATAGCATCATGAGGGAGAGCGGCTACCTTCACATCCAGGCCACCAAGCCAGACACCGTGGGTGAGCACACTGGGGTGGGATGAAAACCCCTTGTAGGGAACTAAGAGCTAGTTTTGTTATTGCTGTTTGGGGGATGAGTTGGGTATTTTGTTTGTTTGCAACGCTAGGGATGGGACCCAGGGCCTCAGGCATGCTAGGCAAACAGTCTGCCACTGAGGCATAACCCCAGCCCTTCTCAGAGCTCTTTAGACCTTTAACCTGGATTTCCTCATAGAAGTGAGTTTATGCATCATCATCAGATTCCCAGGCTAAACCAAATTCTGTGTGGTTCACTCAGGGTTGGTTAGTAGCTTTAAAGCCCCCCACCCCCATGCCCCTGAGGCTAAGTCCTGTCCTAAGAAGCAGAGGGGCCTTGGCAGCTCTGGAGCCATGGGAGAAGGGCATAGGGGGCCCAGACTCTGGGGGAAAGTTCACCCTAACAGCAAGGGTGGGCCCAGCAGCCATTTCTGCCACCAGGGCCCTATTAAAGGACACTTTGGGGCTGGGGTTGTGGCTCAGCGGTGGAGTGCTTGCCTAGTACATGTGAGGCCCTGGGTTTGGTCCTCAGCACCACATAAAAATAAACAAATAAAATAAAGGTATTGTGTCCAACTACAACTAAAAAATAAATATTAAAAAAAGGACACTTTTCTAAAAAGCAAAAACTTGTAATTCTCACACAAATATAAAATGAACATGTGTCCAAAATTTTATTTAACTCAATTCCTAAAGGAACTAGTAAAATGTTAAAACAATAATAATAGGGGCTGGGGATATAGCTTAGTCAATAGAGTGCTTGCCTCGCATGCACAAGGCCCTGGGTTCGATCCCCAGCACCACAAAAAAAAAAAAAAAAAAAAAAAAAAGAAAGAAAGAAAGAAAAAGAAAAAAGTTCAAGGGCAATTAAGAACACAAATTAATTTGCTAATGGATATAGAACTATTCAAATCCACAGAGTGATAATTAAATGTCCACCGCATAAAACTTGTTTGCTTTTCTATGAACAAAAACGATTTGTGTCACTCTGACTTTTCTGTGATAGCAGAGTGCTCTCCTAGAACATGTGAGGCACTGGGTTCCATCCTCAGCACCACATTAAAAAATAAACAAATAAAATAAAGGAGCCGGGGCGCAGTGGCACACGCCTGTAATCCCAGCACTTTGGGAGGCTGAGGCAGGAGGATCGCGAGTTCAAAGCCAGCCTCAGCAATGGGGAGGCTCTTAGCAACTCGGTGAGACCCTGTCTCTAAATAAAATACAAAAAAGGTCTGGGGATGTGACCCAGTGGTCAAGTGCCCCTGAGTTCAATCCCCGGTACCACAAAAAAATAAAAATAAATAAAATAAAATAAAATAAAGGCATGCTGTCCATCTACAAACACAGAAATCTTTTTTTAATTTTGAAAACCGCAAAAAAACATAAAACAGAAGACAATCACCTATAAGTACTCTTCCTCCCTGCCTCCCTCTCCTTCAGAAGAGCTTGCTAACATTTCACTTGATAAATGTTCACAAGCCACTATGCCTATACGCCCCACATGACCCTGACACCCAGACACCCGTGGTGGTCTCTTGCAGGCACTGTCCCCACTGAGGGTGTCCTCCCTCCTGACTTCCAACCACACTCTTGATAGTTTAGCTTTGCCTGCTCTCGCTCTTCCTGTGAATGGAACCATAGAACGTGTACTCATGGGAGTCTGGCTTCTTTTGTTCAATGTAGTGTTTGTGAGGGTTATTTAGGTGTTTTCCCAGACATTTTTTTTGTGAAGAGCAAACCCAGGGCCTTGTACATGCCAAGCACACACTACCAATGTGAGCTCCACTCCTGGCGTCCTCAGCTTTTTTTTTTCGGGGGGGGGGGGGCAGTGGATGGGGGAGTACTGAGGATTGAATCCAGGGGCACTCAACCACTGAGCCACATCCCCAGCCCTTTTTGGTATTTTATTTAGAGACAGGGTCCCGCTAAGTTGCTTAGGGCCTCTCTAAATTGCTGAGGCTAGCTTTGAACTCACAATCCTGCCTCAGCCTCCCGAGACACTGGGATTACAGGTGTGTGCCACCATGCCCAGCCCCTCAGCTATTTTTAATTACTGCACAGGATTTTAGCTTATGGGTGTATTGATATTTATTTGTAACTGATTCCCCTATTTTGGATTAAAATTTTAGGTTGTTTTTGTTTTTCAATATTAGGGCATATGGATCCTCAAAAAACAAAAACCCAAAATTTATCTCTAAAAACAGCGTCCTGGGCTAGGGGCATAGCTCAGTGGTATTTATCTAGCAGGCACAAGGCCCTAGGCTTGATCCCCAGCACTGCAAGATAGATGATAGATAGAGAGTTCTCACTTGGGTATCACTAAACCCAGATATAGACCCTTAAGTTTGAAGAAAGGTGCATATATTCTATACAAATCCCCATGAGATTATGGGAAGTATGACCCCAATTTATCCAACGAAGCTGCCAAGGGTTAAGAAAGTGGTGTGCATAGCACTCTGTGGGGCCAGCATCATAGCTCAGTCCTAATGGCCAGTGCCCTGGTGCCCATGTACCCTGGCCTGAGTGCCTCCCTTCCTCCTTCCCACCCAGGCTGTGCTCTGAATGACTCTCCTGTGGGACTGGCTGCCTACATTCTAGAGAAGTTTTCCACCTGGACCAATTCGGAATTCCGAAACCTGGAAGATGGAGGCCTGGAGAGGTGAGCCCTCCTCTACCCCCCTGTCAGGTCCCTGGTCCCAGCAGCCACCTTCCTCGCCCTACCCACCCTCTTGGTCCTCATCTCTGGTTTCTCCATGTGGGGTTCCAGCAAGTTCCAGCTCTCTTTGGCTTTCCCACAAATCCTAACCCTGTCACCAATGTGTCCCCATTTGGGCGATGAGTAAGTGTCTCACAGCTGGCTCCAAGCTTCACAGTAGGGTGGTGAGGAACAGGATGCAGGGCACACAGCCCCACCCTGGGATGAGGGAATTGAGGGCACTGAACACTTCTTCATTGCCAAGAATAGCCAGGGCCTTTCCTCCTGAGCTCCTGGGAGCCTGGCACCAGGCACTGCGTGCTCTGTGGAAGCTGACCAGGATGGGAGCTGCAGGAGGACGAGGGGTGGGGCAGCATCCTGTATCCTGGAGCCTTAGAGGCTACAGCCTTAGAGTGCGTGACTCTCCACTCCTGGCCTTCAAGGTCAGCTCTGACTCACTGTCCAGAGGCCACCCTTTCTTCATCCCTTCAGTGACATACAGAACACAAGACCCAGGACTGGGGGTGGGGAATACAGAATGTAATGAGACTGGATCTGCCTTGGGGGCAAGGATTCTATCTCTGCCATGCTTAGTCCCAGCACCTACAAGAGTGCTGAGCTATAGTAGGTGCTCAATAAATAGGTGTTGGATGAATGAGCTCTAAAGATAATATGCAAAGGACTGTGGGAAATCAGAAAAAATGAGGGTTCACTCTAAGGGGGACGGGGGGGAAGTGACTGCAAAAATATATTTGATCTGGGACTTGAAGAATGAGTGGGAGTTTACTGGATGAAGGAAAGAAACTCAGGTAAAGAGAAAAAGAATAAACTGCAAGGTACACTTGGAAAGGGTGACTTGTCCACAGGCAAGTCATTAGGGATGGACCTGGAACTCACTCCTCGAAGCATGTCCTCCAGGAGCCTCAGCAAGCCCTACCCCTGAGATCTCTTCCCCACCTCACACTCCGCAGGACCCAAGGGTGGATGGCATTTCATCAGGACCACCATAGCAAGGGCCTGGCCTGCTCCTTGCACACATGTGCCTGCAGCCAGGTGTGGGCCCCACCAGACTGGGCAGCTCCTGCAGCACCCGCCCTGGCAACAGGGAACACCAGAGCTCTGAGCAGGGGACTGACAGGATGAGATCTGTGTTCTAGAAAAAACACTAACACAGGAAATGGTGGAAGTGGTGGTTGTGGTAGTTTTCAAGCTGTGATCAGAACCAAAGGGAGATAGAAGCACTCAGCTAACTTGGCAAAAGCCAGCTCACAGAGTTTACATGTTTGTTTTAATTACAGTATGTATCATTGACTGGTTTTTATTTTATCATATATTATACTTAAAAGGACATAAATTATACTTAAAAGGACATTCATATAGGGGCAGTGGGTGTAGCTCAGTGGTAGAGCTAGCATATGCAAAGCCCTGAGTTTCCCAGCACCACAAATAAAGTTGCATATGCTGCCAGGCATGGTGGTGCATGCCTATAATCCCTGCAGTTCCAAAGGCTGAGGCAGGAGGATTGTGAGTTCAAAGCCAGCCTCAGCAATTTAGTGAGGCCCTAAGCAACTCAGCAAGACTCTATCTCTTAAATAAAATACAAAAAAGGCCCAGGAATGTGGCTCAGTGGTTAAGCGCCCCTGGATTAAATTCCTGGTACCAAAAAAAAACAAAACAAAACAAAACAAAAATGCATGATTTCTGTGTAGCTAGTGATGTCTAAATAGCCAGCCCTAAGTTCATTCCCCTGTTCTTGCTCCATGCTGCTGCTGCTAGAGATCAGGATTTTAGAGAGGAAAGAGTAAGGACTAAGAAGAACATATTCCTGAGTATGAAAATGTCTTAATGTGTTCTTTCTTCCCAAGAAGCCCCTCGTTACACAAATTCTTCATGTTTTCCTATTTAATATCATTGCCCTGGAGCTGAGGGCCAGGCAGGAGGCCCAGGAAGTGTTCTGGGATTCAGGGAACAACCACAGGAGCAGGGATGGAGATGAGTGGGAGTGGAGTGAGGTCAGCCAGGGCTTGGAGGAACAGGGACAAGGAAGACTCCACAAGGACCCAGGCTTCTGGCTCGACTACCAGGGCCTGGAGATGCTGTTTTTCAATGGGGAATGGAGGATGAGAAGGGGAGCCACCGTGTGTGAGTGTGTACAAGTGTGTGTGTGGGGGGGGGGAGGTATCAGGGGAAGGGCTCAGCAAAGATGCCAAGCTCATTCTTGCCGTGGACATTGAAAGGCAGTTACCAGCCGGATGTCCAGGCAGAGATGTTCACTTGGTAACTGAACTCACAGATCTGGAGCTCGGGTGGGGCTGGACCAGAGGAGATTATTCCCACTGTGTTGGTGGTGGAGTTAGTGGTCAGAGGCAGATAGATCTCCACAGAGAAAAACACAAGCTGCAGGATGCCAGGGAAAGCCTTATTGGCTACTGAGGAGCGGGGAAGGAAAGAGAGAGGGAGAGAAAGAGATAGGCAGACAGACCAGGGGGACAAAACCTAGAGAGAGGCCCCTACCCATGAGGCCTGGGCAGCAGGGGCAGTTTCAGGGTGCAGAGTTGAGAAGGGATGGGAGGAGAGGACGGGGCAGGAGAAAGGGGACAGGAGCATGGAGAGAGGGCAGGTGGAAGAAGGGCCTTGGGGTGACATGAGACCTTAGGCAGTGGCCAGGCCAGGGAAGAGGTCACTGGCAGTTGGGCCGAGGAAGCAGATGGAGGCATTCAGGGGTCCCCAAAGGTAGTTTAATCCCTGCAACTACCCTCTGCATTCGTCCTGCTGCCCTTGCCAAGCTAATCTGACCGAACACCCTTCCCATTTTACTCTCCTCATAAGGCTCAGTGCAAAGGTCACCTCTGAGAAGCCTGCCTTGACTTCTCCCTCCACCTGGGCAAAACTTGTCCCTATCCCCCCACCTCTGTCATGGGACAGTGTAGTCAAGGACTTATGACTCAGTCTCTCTGCCAGGCCATAAGGTCCCTCCTCCAGGAAGGCACCCAGCCTCATGCATCTTTGGAGCCTTAGCACCTAGCACACAGTTGGTGCTCAATAAATGAATTCTCACTGCACTAACGTAAGAGTTCCAGCATTCCAGATGAATGGGCTGTCGTATTAATGGTCCTGGATTTTTGTAGAGTGGTTTTACTTCTGATGCTTCCACATGTTTTCTATGCAGTGGTAATCCTGTTTTTGTCAAAAGAAAAACTGGGGAACCTACAGGGTAAACAGAGTTCACCAGAGTCCCAGGGCTCTTTGGTAATATGGCCACGACCAGAACCTGGGTACCTTGACTCCTGGTTCATTACCTCCACCCAGCTGTGTGCTGGGTTCTGAGGAAGACTCAGAGGCCAGGCCTCTTCCTGCTTCCTGGGGCTCCAAGTCCAGACAGCACCCAATGAGTACAGAAGTCCCTTGGGATTCTGGGAAGTGGGAAATTCATTGCCCTGGAGAACCCTGGATCCTTGGAACCGGGCTTTCCTGGATGGTAGAATTGGCAGAGCCCACTGTGGGAGAGCTGAGGCAGGCAGGCCAGGGGCAGGGGCTATGGAATATGTATCCTGGACCAAAGTGCCTGGGTTTGGATTCTCCTCCTAGCAGTACAACAGATGACAACACTACATACATCAGATGAGTTATTGAGAGCAATCAATGGATTAGATACACACTCTGCCTTGTGATCTGCATCAAGGGTCCTCACGATAGCTGGTGCCCCTGGACCAAGCCTGCCTGTGGCAGTGGATAATGCTACCTACCTTGCAATGATATCTAAGGAGGGAAGCCAGGTGGCAGTGCTTTGTTTTTTTATACAACTACATTTGGCACCAAGAGTGGGGCTTTGTGTTCTGCTTTCTCAGGAAGTTCTCTCTGGATGATCTGCTGACCAACATCATGCTCTACTGGACAACAAAGACCATTGTCTCCTCCCAGCGCTTCTACAAGGAGAACCTGGGTCAGGGCATCACCCAAAAGCATGATAGGTGAGCCTGGCTGAGCTGGGAGTAGGAGCCTTTGAGGCTAGGAACAGGGGGTTGGCCTGGTTTTTAACTCAAGCAGGGGGGAAGCAGGGGGTGTCATGATGTCAAAATAAGTGTAGCTGAGGGAACCCCAGGCCTGGCCCCCAGATGGCCTGGCCTGGTGTGGCACTAATGATACTTAAATTTCCAAGTCCAATATGCAGACCCTCAGGTGGCAACAAAGGGAAAGGCAAGCAAACATGAGGCCTTAGAGGCTGTCCCATGGGTGGCCTGCATGGGTGGCCTCACAGAAAACACAGGGTCCTTAGTGAGTTGGAATTGAGGGGTATAGTGGGAGGGTGGTTAAACCTTGGGTCTCCCTTTTTCTTTATGACTCCATGTGGGCTAGCTGAGCCCTCCCCCATGCCCTTGGACCCCCTGTTGTGGGGGGACCAGAGAGTGCACACCACAGGCTCGCCCCTCTTGGAATTTGTTTTCCTTCTAGGATGAAGGTCTTGGTGCCCACTGGCTTTGCTGCCTTCCCTTGTGAGATCCTGCACGTCCCACAAAAGTGGCTGAAATCCAAGTTCCCCAAACTCATTTCTTATTCCTACATGGCCGCAGGAGGCCACTTTGCTGCCTTCGAGGAGCCCAAGCTGCTCGCCCAGGACATCCGCAAGTTTGTTACACTGGCGGAGCAACAGTGACACCACCTGTGGGGCCTAACTGTGGCCTCAGAAGCAGCCCTGGCTCCCCAGTCTTGTCTTGAAGAAGATGCCCCTTTTCTGAAAAAGGGGTTTGCTTCCGTCCCTTGCCCGCTCTGGGAGCCCAGCTTGCCCCTCCACGTTCATCTACACCCGTAGTACAACATGGCTTTCGTAATAAATGATTTTACTTCTAAGAGTGGCTGGAACCAAATAACATGCCTGGAGCTCCCCTTTCAGAGGAGAGCTAGTAGGTCCACATTTGTACAGAGAAGGCCTCCCCTCATGGCCCTCTGCTGCCCCTCCTCACTGATAAGGGTAGGAGAAGCTTTTGGGGACCAAGGTTACTGGCCAGGGCCACACTGTGGGAGGCAGCCCCCAAAGGACACAGGTGGTGCTACCCTAGCGCTTCCCAGGAGCAATGTCACTCAGCAGAGGCATGCCTGAGGGGCTCAGTGTGAGATGACCTGGAAAGTCCAGGCCCCGGGGGATTGTGGACAAGCACAGGTGGGGCCTACAGAGCCCCATCTGGACTAGTGGAAGCCTTTGTGCACCGAAACCACCCAGCCCTCCTCCTCCACGCTGCGCCCCTGGCCTCTGCGTGCATCCTGACAAGCCTTTGTGCTTCTGGCGCCCTCTGGAGGCAGCAGGGCAAAAGTGAGACAGGTCCCAGCCCCCAGATCCTGAAGGAAGGAAAAAGATAAGGTGCAGCCAGTACTTCCTGCTGGGGTCGCAGCTCAGGGGCAGCAGACAGTCCTGCATCCAGCCCAGATACCTCCTCACTCCTCTCTACTCACCACACTGTCCTCCCTTGGCTCCAAGAAAGACCTGAGCACTGCCCCTCCCCATCTTGAGGCTGGAGGGAACCTCCCTGGAGTGGAACCCCACACATTTGCCCAGAGTCCAGATCTCACCAGCCTAGCCCAATGGGCACTTTATTAATGATCCTCATTTTCTCTGCCTTTCTCCCTGATCTTGTCTTGAAGAAGATGCCCCTTTTCTGAAGAAGGGGCTCACCTCTGTCCCCTGATCCTCATTTTCTCTCCCTTACCCAGTCACAGAATCCCTGGCAACATGACAAAAACCTAGATCTAGGGGTGTGTGCCCAGCTGGCACATCCTGCTGTCGCCAGCACTGGTACTCCCATCCCAGCTCCCCACAGCTCACTTCAGGAGCAGCCTAGTGGGCTGCCTGGCTAGGGCCAGCTGGGTGCTGGACTCCCATCTAGGTTTCATCTCAGACATGATTGCTGCAGGCTTTCTGGTCACTATTGTCCATGAGCCTGCAGAGGGTCAGGCTGTATTTGGGTACTCAGAGAGAAAAGGTCTTCCCCTTGTTACTTTTCTCCTTATCCTCCAACATAATCTCCAGGGCTAATCAGTCTGGGGAACAAAATTCCAGCACATGATCTTGACCACAAACCATTGGGAATGCGTCCCAGCTAAAGCTGGAAGCTTGCGCAGGAGGGGGAATGGGAGCATGAATGTGCAGAATCTCAGGTGAGCAAATGAGGGTGAGGAGCCGCAGCTGTTCCCCACACTTCCATTGTGAGCAGAACAAAAGAGGACCCATTTGATGGCTCTTAACCTGGCCGTCCCAACCTGTCCCCCCTCAGCTAACAGCCTGAGTCCCAGGCCCTTCTGGTTCTATCTTTTCAGAACAGTGGGGCTTACAACAGATGGGAAGAAGTCCTGAACTTGGTAGGGGTTGGAGTCAAACTTCTTTTCCACCTGAGTCTTCTCCTGGACTACTGAGCCTGGCGCAGACCAGCAGCTTGCCTGCCCTCAGGCCTCCTGGTAGGCAGAAACCACACTGTCTGCAGGGCTCTGGGCTAAGTGCTGTCCAGGGAGAGTCCCACTGATGTTGTGGATGGCGCCATAGGTCTGTTGCTGTTGTGGGGACAGGGCTGTCCTCTCCGAGGCCAAACCATTCAGAATCCTGGGCACATAGGGCTGTCAACAGATAGGGGAGTTAGTGCCTAGGTGGTGGCAGGCATGAGATTCCATACCCATTCCCCTGCGGTCCCTCCTTCCAGCAGAAGGACCATGCAAAGAAATAACATCATCAACTTAGGACATCAGGGCACAAAATATGCCAAGTGCAGAATTTCCAAGCAGCCAAGGCAAAACAGAAAACAACCCATGACACAGTTCTCGTGATCATATAGGAAGAAGCACAACAGGGAGGTTTCCTGTATTTCTCAGAAGAAACAGAACTTCCTAGCAATGGACTCTAGGAGAACTTCTCTCTTTATATAGGAAACAAGTCTATCTACAGAGGCAGGGCTGTATAAATTACCATCCTCCCCATTCCAGGCTCCCGCTCCCAGCCCTGAGCACACCGTCCTGCCCCAGCCCTCCCCAGACCCAGGCTGAGAATGAAGCACTTACGTCCTCCCCCTGCCCTGCTTTCCCCTTGCCTGGCTTGCACAGCCACAGGTGTCTCTGGGTAATGAATCTCTGTCTGAGGACCTTTTCCTCTGGGGCTTGTCCAAGGATAGACACTGATAAGAGTGCCTGACTTGGAGGAGGCAGACACTGGAAAGAACACTGCTGATGAGATCAGCCACCATCCTAGCCTCGTCTGTCAGGATGGCCAGCAGTCACAGCTCTGGCATCCCGTGGCTTTGAGAACCTGCCCCACTCTGGGAGGAGGACACTGGAGACTAGAGGCAGGGAGAACTGGCCCAGTAAGAGTCCTGGTATCTTTGGAGCACTGTGCCTCCCTCTGAGGCAGGTGCATCATCCATTTATTGAACTCAAAGGGGACTACATTGACACCTCTTGGTGCCTGAGGGAGGACCTCACACAGGCAGGTAAATGACTGGGTTCCTGATGGTGTTCACTAAGCCCCAGACTCATAAGACATTAGACATGCAGAGAGGAAAATTGAGCAGGGAACTGAACCTAGGGGGAAGGGCGAACATCCGCCAAGACCAATTATCTTCCTGATGACTGATGTGGCTTCAGATATGCAGGTTAAAATATTCAGAGGGACTAGGGATTCCTTCTTCACTCACATTAATTCAGAAACTTGCCTGCCGCGTGATCAAGGGATTTCTATCCTAACAAGAGATGATCAAAGCACATCAGCCAGAACCTGTCTGGAGGGAACATTTACCACCAGCTCGACAGAGGGCAACAAGCACTCAGGGGTAAAGATAGATAATGATAGCTTACTGTGAATGGTTGGGACATGTGGGCCTCTGTCTCGCTTCCTTTGTCACTGGATGATTCTTCTGTCTGCAGATAATAGCAAAGACTCACGATGATAAACAAAACTGATCTCCCTGAGCTAGCCCCTCCAAACCAACCTCCAAACAAATGACTATTAACATGCAGAATAATAGTACCAGATGGCACCAAGCTCCCAGCAGCCCAGCCCAAAATGGGGTGGGGTGTGGGTGCTGGGAACAGGGATGAGGGAAAGGAGGGAAGCTTCACATCACACCCAACTACCCATGCCTTTCCATGGAATAAATACAATCTGGAGAAGGCTGTTGCTGTGTGGAGAGGGAGGGGTGGAGAGGAAACCTACTGTCTTTCCAGCATCCTCGCTGGGCAGCAGAGGAGGGCCCTGTACCTTGTAGTTCATAGGGCTGAAGTGCTTGAAGCATCCAAAGCAAGTGTAGGCCAGGCAGACCAGGATGGTGAGCAGCACAACCAGGAAGGCGAACAGGGTAGCAGGGGCCTTCAGACCTGGGGACAGAGACGCCAGCCTTGGGGTAAGGGGTAGGGACCACGCCTGGTGCAGGAATTGTGTGTGACTTCTCCCTAACCCTCACTCCAGCAGGTGGAATGGTGTCCTCACAGCCAGGAGCACACAGAGTGACCCGTGAATGGTGACTGTTATCCCTGGTCAGATTTCAGGCACTGGGATGCCAAGCCAATGGCTACTTACAGCCTCCTTGCGAGGATAGTTCCCTCCAGTCTCTGGGAGAGACAACCCTGGGCTAGGTAGGATGGAGGCTCCCCCAGCCTGACTGTGGGAAACTTTTTCCTACAAGTATCAGTTTTCCCTCCAGCACACCCCATCTCCTCTGTTCTGTAACTTGTGAGGACCTCCACAACACCCAAAGAGCAACTGGTTCAGTTTCCCCATACCATTGGGTTCAGTCACCCCAGAATTGATAAAGGGAATGTCTACTCCCTAGGGAGGCCTGAGGCAACTGACTAGGCCTTCAGGAGGTTATACCTGAGCTTCAGTGAGCTGGGGTGGGGCGGGGGGCCTGGCTGTCAACACCACATTCTGATTGGATGACTAACCTACCCTCACCCTGGGGCACCACATTCTGATTGGATGACCAACCTACCCTCACCCTGGGGCACCATGTTCTGATTGGATGACCAACCTACCCTTACCCTGGGGCACCACATTCTAATTGGATGTCCAAACTACCCTCACCCTGGGGCACCATGTTCTGATTGGACATCATGTTGATACTATTAAAGCAGTGAGGCATCTGACAGGCTGGTATGGCTGCAGGAATATAAGGCCAACGGCTGGGCCCCCAGGTCAGAAAAGCCCCTCACCCAGGCGCAGGAAGGAGAAGAAGAAGAGCCAGAAGAGGCAGAGGATGGGAGCAGCCAAGGCCTGGTTCACTGCGGCGAAGTGGATCCTCTTCTCCAGTTTGGCCGGGAGGTAGGCGAAGTAGAGGTTGTGCCGATCCACCATGTGCTTGAGCAGGATGTAGATGAGGCCTGCAGAGGTGGGGCTGTGAGCTGGAGTCCCTGCTAGGCCCCAAGGGCATCTCTGCCCCTTTCCTCAGGGTACAATTTCTGGCATGGAGTAGAGGTAGGGCTGCTGATCTAGGGCTTAAACCTGAAATTAGGCAAAATGTGCAACCTACCTGCTGGTTCTCTGACCCCTTCTCTCCTTCCCTGCATCTTTCCTCACTGCCTCCTGACCCCCAAAGAATGGCAACGTCTGTGATTCTGTCCCCATGGAACAATGAAATTTTAGAATCATCTTGGGGAAAGGCTGTTTCACATGGAGATGCCTGGCCTCAGTCTTCCTGGCCTCAGTCTGCCTGGCCCTCCCACACTGAACCCCCATACTTCAGCATCCCTATATCCTCCTGCCTTCCTCATAGTCCACAGATGCCCAAAGTTCATACTCCAAGGGGGGACACAGAGAAGGTGGGTGTTACCTTTCCTACTTACCAGGTTCTGTTTTTTGTTTGTTTTGCATGGAACCTAGGCATGCATCCTACTACTGAGCTACATCCCCAATCCCACTTGGTTGATTCTTTTTTTTTTTTTTTTTTTTTTTTTTGTAGTTGGACACAATACCTTTATTTTATTTATTTATTTTTACATGGTGCTGAAGATCGAACCCAGGGCCACACACTTCCGCTGAGCCACAACGCCAGCCCCTTGGTTGATTCTTTAGCAGTAACACAGTGCAGTAATAATCAAAGTTCTCACTTTGGAGATAGGGTTGTAGCTCAGTGTAGAGCAGGTATGTAGCATGCGCAAGGCCCTGGGTTCCATCCTCAGAAGGGTAAAAAAAATCACCCAAGAATAATATGGTCTGCTAGCCAGAGAACCTCACACCAGGACAAGTACTAAGGGATTTCGTAGCTGGGAAGCCAGTGGAAGGAACTGATTTAAACATGAAATGACATTTGGTGTCCCATGTGGTTCCTTGGCAGCTTTTGGTTCTAGTGGCTATAAAAAGTCCATGTATCCAGGATCCACAATGTCCTGGTGATGACTTTCCCTGGGAGGCTTGGTGAAATCAGCCGCCCATGTACCCTGGAATGGGCCTCAGGGCCACTTACCAAATGGCACGATGATGGGGCAGGTGATGCTGTAGGCCATGATGACAGTGAAGACGCACAGCATCCACGCGTACATGGCTCCAAACTCATACTCGAAGGCCTGGTTCTGGGAGGAAGAGGTGGCAAGGAGCTCCTAACACTGCTCTGTGCACTCCAAGCAGTGGCGTACAAGCTGGGTGGAGGAGGACTTGAGAAAGGGAGACTTCTGGAAGTCTTTGCTATCCCTCCCCCAGCCTGCTCCAGTTTCTCTTGTGGTGCTGGGGATCAAACTCAGGGCCTTGTACTTGATACCACTGAGCTATATCCCAGCCCAGGAATTTGTGGGTTTTAGTTGTTTGTATGTATACATATGGGACTAAACTGGTTAAAATGTAAAAATCCTTGCCAGGTATGGTGGTGCACACTTGTAATCCCAGTGACTTGGGAGGCTGAGATAGGAGGATTGGAAATTTGAGGTCAGCCTCAGCAACTTAGCAAGACATTTCAAAATAAAAAGGTCTGGGGGTGTAGCTCAGTGGTAAAGCTCTCCCCTACCTCCTATCCCAAGTTTAAACCCTAGTACAAAATAAAAAAAAAAAAAAAGCAAAAAAAAAAAAAAATCTCAAAGTTCTCTCCTCCAGCCCATGAGTTAGAGTGGAATCTAAATGGTGACATGCCAAGTCCCAAAGCAGTTTCTGGCAGAAGTGGCCCTGGTCCAGGTTTGAGAAGCCCTTGGCTCAGTGCTTAGCACTAGTAGGTGGCCAGGTAAATCCAGGTCGGGGGCTCTAGAGAGGGAGTCAGCGGTGGTACCTGCTTGACATTCCTGCGGTCAGCGGCTGTCTTGGCCATGATCATGCGGAAGGTGTAGAGGATGAGGCCAGGCAGCCGCAGCAGCTCCATGCCGTTGCCGATGAAGGCTGAGGCGATGATGTAGTTCACAAAGAAGGCCCCCTGGTCCGGCAGGAAGACGCACCTGGGGAACCCAGCAGGGTCTGTAAGCTGGGAGCCAGGGAGCCTCCTTTCCACCAGAGGGAGAGGCAGGGGCCCCTTGAGGACTTAGCCTCATTCCCTCATTCGGCATGTATTTGTGGAGCACATCTCTGTGCCAGGCGCTGAGACTAAAACCTAGCCTCAGACTCTGCTGTCTTTGCATTTACGTGCTCTCTGGGGGGTATACACACAAACATCCAAATATACAGCATGCCAGGCAAGTGCTCCAGAGGAAATCGAGCATGTGGGGATGTCCACGATGTTAGCAAGGTGGTCAGAGAGGCCTCTCATGAGCTGACACTGGTGCAGAGACATGAAGGAGCAAGTCACGTGGATGTCTGGGCAGGGGGCATTTCAGGCAGAGGGAACCCCAGACAACACCTCTCCAAGGAGGCATGTGCCTGGCATTTCCAAGGAACAGCATAAGGTGGGGAACCACACACAGACAGCTACTACTGTCATCCTTCCAGCCGTGTGCCGGACGAGGGCAGTGCTGGCAAGGAGGGAGATATGGTCATCGGATTCTGGATCTATCTTAGAGAGAGAGCTGTTGGATCTGCTGATAGACTGGGTGTGGTGTGGGCAAGAAAGGAGATAAAGTGAACTCCAAGCTTTTTGCTGCAGAAACTAGAGAAAGACATTATGGAAGGGGGAAAACTGTGGGAGTGGCAGATTTGGAAATAAAAAGTCAAGCATTTGGTTTTGGGAAAGTAAAATCTGCACTGTCCAGCAGAACTTTTTTTTGTTGTTTTATCTCCAGATGGAGTTGAGATAGAGGTGGGGAACCACACAGACAGGATCCAGCCGTGTGCCGGACGAGGGATGAGAAGAGATCTATCTTAGAGGAGGTGCTGATAGACTGTGGAGTGATAAAGTGAACGTCCAAGCTTTTTGCTGCAGAAACTAGAAAGACTGTGTGTGCTGTGCACGTCAAGCATTTGGTTTTGGGAAAGTGTGCTGGATGGAAGAGTCTGGAGGTGCAGTCTAAACGTGAGTTGTCTGCTCTCTGTGTGTGCGTGCACGTGTGTGCTAAGAGCCTCTGCATGATGCTAAGCCACCCTGCCCCCGAGTTACATCCCCAGTAGCACTGAAGTCATGTATGCACCCGAGGTCTCCTAGAGGGGGGACTATGGATAGAGAACCAAGTCTGAGCCCTCGTAGCTAATGTCTAAGCTGGGGAGACCTGGAGGAGGCTGGGTAGGTGCCACCACTGGACAAGATCGCTGAGAGAACGTAGTCCCAGGGCTGAGTGAAGACAGTGTTTGGGGGGTAGAAGGTGTGATAAGAGAACTAAAGGGACTCCATCTTGTTCTTCAGCAGCCATCTTAGGAGTTCCGAGAAATAGTTCTGTTTCTCAGAAATAATAGAACATGGAAAGTACTGCCTTTGTACCCATTAATCGTTACCTATCATCATACGCTTGACAGCATAAAAATAGCAATTTCTATACAATGTAAAATTGTTCTCTTTGGTTTCCATTTTTCCTGGGCAACATACCTTGTCAGAGATTGATTGTCTAGACGTTAGTAACCATTCTCTAACATGTACTCAACTAGGGTCATCTTGACCCCATTCCCTTCTACTTGATCGTTGCTATATCAACCTGGAAATTCCCATGGGAAATATTATTGTACCCATTGCTTTGTTTTGCTAACTGCCTAGATTCAGCTTCTGTACCGTGGCTTGTTTGCATTGGCTGAAACCCTGCAATTGAATATTCCGTCCTCTGTGATTTTTCTCTTTATAAACCCTGAAAATCACTGCCGGCACGCCATCTTGTCACACTGTGTGATGTGTGAGGATGGTGGCCACTGATCAGCTTAATAAAGGCTTTTTATTGGCTCAAGTGTGATGTGGCTTGGAGTTTTAATTGGCATTATGCTGGGCACAACATTTTTGGTACAACAAAGGGTTCAATCAAATGTGTTAGATGTTGCTGATAAATCATAGAAGATGGGAACTGGGAATTGGCCATTGGATTTGGTAATCTGGAAGTCACCATCAACCTAGACAAGAGCTGGGCTGCCAGCTCCTGAATCTTTGCCCTACCCAGAAGAACTCACTTAAAATAATTGGATCCCCCCTTACAGGTAGGTATACCAGTTTGCCCTGCAAACATACCCTTGCAAGAGCTAATCCCAGGCCTCTGGGCCTATATTTAGCCCCAAAGTACAATGCAATAGAGGCTGGGCTTAAATCCCAACTCTGTCTACTTAGCTGGGTAACCTTGGATGAGTTAATCAAAACCTCTGAGTCTCAGTCTCCTCATCTGTAAAATGGAGATGATAATAGTCCATACCTCAGAGCTTGTTGTAAAGTTTAAATGAGAAAAAAATGTACTAAAGGATTTAGCACAGCACTTCTGTAACTGACTATTACTGTTCAGCGGGTGTGGTATAGGTTTACAATACTAACAAGACATACATCAGCCATAAATTGAACTCCATTTTCCCAACAAAAATAATCCCCAGGCCAGACAGTCCCTCCAGCTGCCATGCTTAATTATTATCCTCCTTCCCCGCTCCCTGGCACTACTGAGACTAGCAGTTCCTTTTCCCTGAGCGGCTCTGTGCTCAGTAAGTAAGTTTCAAAGAATGGAAATGACTGTCGCTGAGTTTTGGCCTAAAAAATTAATCACATTTCTGCAAGGGCAGCACAAAGTGGGTCATTTCCCCTGGTGTGTACCAGCACCTGGCAGGGGTACTCGTGAGGCCCAGGCCCCACCGTCAGGGGTAGCAATATGCCTGACTACCACCCCAGCCCTCCCACTGTAGCCTGAAGCCCTGTGGACATGGACCCAGGACGGTGGCTCCAGAACTCCATCTGTCCGATACTTACTCCAATCTGATAGAGGTCTCAGAGGAAGTTTTGTCAAAAAGCCACCGGAAGAAAAAATCCAAACTGAAACACAAATGAATCTCAGTTTATTTCTTTTCTTTTTTGTAGTGCTGGGGATGGAACCCACGGTCTCACACTGGGCTACCCCACCAGCCCCTAAGAGTTTATTTCTAACACTCCATGTGACCACAAAAATATTTTCATTTTGCTCCACTCTAAAAACAGGCCAGGGCTGGGGCTGTGGCTCAGCGGCAGAGCGCTCTCCTGGCATGTGCGCGGCCCGGGTTCGATCCTCAGCACCACGTAAACATAAATGCATTGCATTGTGTACAACTAAAGCAAATAAATAAATATTTTTTTAAAATATTTATTTTTTAAAATATTTATTTATTTGCTTTAGTTGTACACAATGAATTTTATTTTTACGTGGTGCTGAGGATCGAACCCGGGCCGCGACGTGCAAGGCGAGCGCTCCACCGCTGAGCCACAACCCCAGCCCCAATAAATAAATATTTTAAAAAAAACAGGCCAGATCTTAAGATGTACCTTTGTTCTCTACAATGCCATTTACTACAACGTGACTCATTAGGGCTTTTTAACTGCAACTTCCCTCCCTCCTTAAGATAATCACAGCTCTGATTAGACCCTCCCTAAGTAGGAGGTCCCTAATAAGTTCTATGTACAGACTTTTTTTTTTTTTTAAAGGAAGATGATATTTTCAGGAGAATCAGTGGACCAGTACAACTGCAACCCAAGTGAACACGACAGGCTTAAAAGTTGTTAGGGTGTTGCATCTGCTCCAAAACCATTCACATTCTCCTTGGGGCAAGGCTTCCCAGAAGTGGCCCTAATTCTGAATGTAGGACAGGAGGCAGAGGTGTATACCTGGTGAGGCCCAGGGAGGGCAGAATCAGCACCATGAAGATCAAGAATATGTAGACCTTGGTCATCATGATCCGGTTTTCCCCTGACCTGTAGGAAGTCAGAGATGAGTACTTATGGTCCCCCAAGTGCTCCAGGTGCCCCCAATTAAGGCTCTGCTATGTGCCCATTGCTCTGGCTTGGAGTGTCAGAGAATGGGGGGAACTTGAGGCTCCAACACTCACTTGGTCCAGTGAGACTCCAACAGCGTAGAGTAGTAGACAATGGATGGGAGCAGGGCTGAGAAGGACCAGAGGAGGAGCGTTGGGAAGAACTGGCTGACAATTGGGTTCTGGAAGACAAAGTCCATAGCAGAGAGAGTTGGCTGAGGCCAAGACCTAAGGGCATGGTGGCTCAGTGGACTCCTGGGACAGAGTCTTGGTCATCTTCCAGAATCAATGTTGTACTGGGTATAGGGTAGGTGGTTCTCAAATCTTGGTCAAATAAACAATAATAGCCCCTTATGGTTCTATAGCTCTTTATAGCAAAGAAGGCAATTTCACACATAACAGAACTCCATTGATCTGAGGGCCGACTTCTCTGTTCCCTAGAGAAAATGAATGGCTGATGCTAAGGAAGACCAAAGGCTTAAGGCCAGGGCCCCTCTCCAGTTGGCCTTCCCACTCAGCTCCCACTGATCCAATTGTAGCTTACCAGGACTCTGTGATGTTTGATCCCGATCCTGTTATGCTGGTTATACTTGTTATTGTCATTATGTAACTTGACTTATTATTTTCACTGATTAAATGGACATAAAAATAGAAATTCTCTTTGAATACTAAACTGGGACTGGGAGTGTAATTCAATGGCAGAGTATTTGCCATCACCCATGTGAGGCTCTGGGTTCCGTCCCCAGCACCTTGAAAAACAAGTAAACCAACCAATGAAAGAAAGGGAGAGGAAGAATGAACAAATGAACTAAGCTGGATATTTTGAAAAGATTTATAAAGGTAATATCTTAAAAGTGCTGTTGAATTAGATAACAGCCAATTACCTGTAAAATACCAAGGGATATGAAATCTAGGAGGTTCTGTACTTGGAATGACTTTGCAAGTATCTTTAAGTGCTTGCTTTGCTTTATTTATGGATTTTTAGGTGCTGGGGATGGAAACAAGTCCTTGTACATGCTAAGAACTTGCTCTACCACTGAGCTGTGTCACCAGAATAAATTCTTACTGTATTTTAAAGCAACCCAAGCTGGAATCACAAATGATGACATAAGAATGTAGTTTATGTAAAATAGACAAAGAGGAACTTGAAATAGCAAATCCATCTTCAAAAAATTGCCAAAGGAAATAAACATTCACCTGCTGTAAATCTAAAACAAACTGCTTGATGTATACTTAAGCAGCCTTTTATTACATATCGAGTCAGATAAGAGCTCCAACCACATACCAGCTCGTTGGATCATCATCACAACCTGAATATTTTATGGCAGGTGTACCAATTCCAGTTCTTGGGTGAAACATGGAGGATCAGAATTCATCACCCAGGGATGACTAGCCCAGTGGAATTGGAGAAAAAAAGAAAAAAGATCCAGGCAGATATTTTAGTAAAGTTAAGTATGGAAAAATGTTTCTCAGTAGATGTCTATTTAGAGTGTTTTCAGGCTGTTATCTCATTGATTCATGTTTACTTTTTGTTTTGTTTTGTTTGTTTTTGAGACAATGTCTCAACTAAGTTGCTGAGACTGACCTTGAATTAGCAATCCTGCCTCAGCCTTCCAAATTGCTTAGATTACAGTTGTGTGCCACCACACCTGGCCATAAAAGGTGGGGTTTATGTTGTTTTGTTTGTTTGCTTTTTGTTTTGGTACCAGGAATTGAACCCAGGAGTGCTTAACTACTGAGCCACATCCCCAACCCTTTTTATTTTTTATTTTGAGACAGGGTCTTGCTAAGTTGCTGAGACTGGCCTCAAACTTGTGATCTTCCTGCCTCAGCCTCCCAAGCCGCTGGGATTACAGGCATGGGTCACTGTGCCCCCAGCTAAGGTATTTTGAAAATCATTCATTACCTATATAGAAAAAATGAGTTTAAAACAAAATTAGGAGAAAAAACATAAAGGAGTCATCATCCATGATCCTAACACCCCAATCAACAAAGTGCTTTCCATTCTTTCCTGTCCCTTCTCCATAGCGTCTACTATTTACACAAATCACTGTGTATTCCCTGGAACCATTGCTTAGAGATAATTTTACATTCTGTTTTTTTTATCATAAGTCCCTCCTCTGTGCAACAAAATCTTTACAATTTTTATTAGATGCTTAATATTCTATCAGACTGAATATATTGCATTTAGCTCAAATGATCCCTCCTGTTGAGCATTTTTAGCTTGATTCCATTAACTGAATATATGTATCTATATATATATATTTACTATAAAGACATTGTAATAAACATGGTCATGCTTTTAAACCCCTGCTTGGGGTTTAAAAGTGAAGACATGGCCTGAGTAACTTGGCCTCCTGGTTCAGTTCCCCCAAACCCTTTGACCCTCATTCCTTCCCCACCCATGATGCCTGCCTCTTGCTAGCCCTCCTAGATGGGTTTTGCAGCACAGTTACTCACATTTAATGCATGGATGGGTTTGGTGACATTGAACTTGTCCATGGTGGACAGGATGATGGAGGGTGTGGTCAGGAAAAACAGCACTATGAAGAGGGTGAAGTTGATGCCAAGCCATTGGAACCACCAGCGGAGGCCCTGGATGGAGAGGTTCTTCCTGCAGAGGGCGGGGACACAGGCCCAAAGGCTTATTTCCAGGCATAGGCCAACAGTGCCAACAGTGCTCAGGTGGGTGAGAAGGTCAGATTTAGACATGCCAGGAGACTAGCCGCAGGGCTCTGGCTAAGTGCTTAGTTGGCCTTCAGGAGTAAAGGCAAGTTCTCTGCAGTGGCCTTCAGCTACAAGAAGGCCAAGTTTCAGTTCCCCAGCTCAGACGGAAAAACACTATTCACTGATGACGTGGCTCCTGGCCAGAGTCGGGGAACCAAAACCTACCAAAGAGATGTCACGAGCACCCAAACAGACCAAACAGAGCTCCAGCATGACATTTCTTGGACATCTGCAATGCTCTGTGACTAGCAACACATTCTTCCCAATGGCACCATGGGTTGGGGTGCAAGAAGGTGACAGGCAGAGAAAAAGGGACACAGACACAGCTGGAGCTGCCGTGGACCCTCATTCCCACCAAGAACAGACCCACAAACCAATCCCAAGTTTGAACCAGAAAGCAAAACTGTCAGAGGCTAAACTTGAATTCAGTGGAGATGGGCATCCAGAACTCATTCTGTGCAGGTACCAGAGACCACCCTGGACAGGAAGCCAGGCCAGGTGCCTCCATCCTCAGCATCCATTATACTTAAGTCTCCTCCATGGCTCTGGGGATAGCTGGCTCACCGGCTGTGCTGTATAATGTGGTAGCCTACATGTGGTTAATGAGCACTTGAAGTATGGTCTCAACTGAGAGGTGCTAGAAGCATAAAATAGGCAATAGCTTTCTAAGACTAAGCATGTAAAAGAGAATATAAAGAAATCTTGATTTAAAAAATATAATTACATCTGCAAATGTTAACATTTTGGATCTATTAGGAGAGAGAGATTATTAACTTGAATTGTTTCCTTTTTTAACAGACCTACTAGGAAATGTAAATTACATATATAGTTCATATTGTCTTTTGCTGGACACTGTTTGAATGCTAAGGAGAAACAGTGGAGGCAAGAGCTAGGTGTAGACTCCCCAGCTAGGCCACATCATGGCACCTGGGCCCAGAGAATTACACGAGACATGTGTAGATCTCCACTGAATGTCAGGTCACACCTGTGCCCTGGATGACAGGATGGCCCAGCAAGGAGCCCAGGTCTCTCTTCCACCCCTTTCCTGGCCTGGGAGCTCACCAGCAGATGTCCTCTGGGTATGAGGCAAAGGTGACCATCCAGTTGGAGATGCAGAGCTCTCTGCCGTAGGAAGATGGCTGGGGCTCACCTTTGCATCGAAGGCCCTGACACTTGCAGGCGTTGAAGTCTTTCAGGATGCTGCCAGGAAATGCAGAACCAGTCAGGGCCCAGCTCGGCTGAGGTACCACATACACCAAATGGGGACCAAGGAAAAGTGGGAGCCACACAGTACAGGTCTTTGCTTTAATATGCTCTTATTCATAATGGAAGCTGTGAAAGAGGTGTCACACTTGGCACACAATGTCGAAGATTTTTTTTTAATCCTTACCCTGCAGTAGGGGATTACTGTTCCCATCTTATACATAAGGAAACAGGCTCACCAAGTTGGATTTCATATCCCCATGTGTCTGACTCCATCTCCCATGTTGTTTGCACTGCCCCAACACACTGCTCCTCCAAAGGCCACTCCCTCCACCTGCCCATGGGGCTGGAGCTCTGATCTGATCCTGCTGCCAGCCCAGGGGTTTCGCCTTTCCATATCTTCACTTCACCCCTAGCCTGACAGCATTAGGCCACATTACACACTGCCTGATCCTAAACCTCCCTCCCAGGACTCCCACCTCCACCCTCATCGTCTCCATGGATACCATTCTTTAGCCTCCCATGAAGAACCCAACACCTCTTGACTCCTGTCTCCCTTCCTACTGGCCTCCTTCCATGCCTGAGTCTGAGGCAGGAACCCCAGTGCGTAACATCCAAGAGACCACATCCAAGGTCATGATGCCAGAGACAGTGAAGGCAGGGGCAGGGGCGTGGCCTCCTCCTTTCCTCATCCCACTCCCAACCTACACCCAAGGCAAGGTGACCCCAAGGTCTCAGGTATAGGAGCACTTTATAAGCTTGTAGCTCTAGGATTCCCAAAGCTTCTAATGCCACGGTGTTCCCCATGGGTCCTCCTCCCAGCTACACATTGGGCCCGTGAGCAGAAGCATCTGCAGTTCTAGAGCAAATGTCTGCGAGGAGGGAGCATCCGCTCAGAATGCTAGACACAGAGCCATTGGGAAGGATACCTGGAGCAGCTGGTGAGAGCCTGGCGGTGGACCAGGCCACATCAGCCCAGCAGGGGGTCAGCTTAATCACCCCATGCAAAGCCCTGCCAGATATCACACAAACATGGGTTGGGCTCCCTGAAGGAGGAATGGCAGGGCCATCTCTACCCAGAAGAGAAAGCAAGTTATCCAGATGGGGCCTAGGAGTCAGCCAAGAAAGGGCCCGGGATGGGCTCCTACTCACTAGGTAGCCATGGACTTCTCCTGGAAGGTGACAAAGGCCATTCCCAGGGGCTGATTCTGGACCTGGCATTCCTCTGCTGAGATCCTCTCTAGCAGCCTGTCCTTCAGGCGTGTGTAGTAAGAGATGGCATCCTCCTGCCAGAAGACACAACCACGGGGGGTGATGTGGCCCTGGATAGGTGTCAGGGGTGCCCCCACATCAGTGCCCATGCTCCTGGCAGGGGTGTGGGGCCCGCACCTGCTCACAGCCCTGCACTTCACAGCAGCAAAACTGGCCACAGGGCTTGGGGTTGATGAGGGTTGCCCGACCCGTCTTCATCTGCAGATTTGTGTAATAGGTCAGGCTCTTCTCTGTCTTCTTTCTGTAGAGGTGAGAGTGGGGTTGGAGACAGGGCACAAGTGTCAGACTCACAGTCCTATGGACAGGGCCCCCTTGCACACAGTCTGTCACCAGGGCCCCATGCACACCATCTGTCACCAGGACAGAATGGGAGTTAAGCCTTGCAAACCACAAAAGGGAAAGACCACCCTTCTCCCTTCCCAGTGGAGTGATCCCAGGCTAGCAAGGAAGAAGGTGGGCATTCAGGGGGAAAGGGTCAGAAAGCTCCAGGACAGGTGAACCAAGACACACACCAGCAACCCTCCCTTACCTCTCCTTGCACAGGTAGATCAACTTGGCCACGTTGTAGCACAGCTGGACGTCCACCACCTCACACGTGGGATATGCGTCCCTGTGGCCAGGGTGGGCCAAGGCAAAAAACAGTCATTGGAAGAGTGACCAGATCAGGGAGGACAAATTGCCCCCAATCACCAAGGAAAAGAGTGGTAAAGCATTATGGCTACTAGTTTCTGTGCCAGCGGAGACCTCTCTTCTGTTTGTCTTTTATTCCCCAAAAGGGGAAAATTTTTGAAATCTGAAATTTTGAATTTTGAAATTTTTTTTTCTTTTCGTGATGCTGGGATAGAACCCAGGACCTTGCATATGCTAAGAAAGCATTCTACCACTGACCTTCATCCCCAGCCCTTTATATTTTTTATTTTGAGACAGAATCTCACAAAATTGCCCAGGTTGGCCTTAAATTTGTGTTCCTCCTGCCTCAGTCTCCCAAGCATCTGGGATTACAGGTGTGCACTACCACATCTGGCCAAAGAGGCATTTTTTAATATCATGATGGTAACTGTCTTGAAACTGACAAGTTTATATCTACTTGGCTTTCAATCATCAGGTACTTCTCATGGGGAAATTTGAACACATCAGGGCTGGGGAATGTGGCTCAGGGGTGGAACTTGGCCTGGGTTCCATCTACCACCAAACAAACAAACAAATCTCATCCATTATTCCCTCTTACCTACCCAAAGGAAGAGATTTATCATTTGTCCTAGGGTAATATCTATCCTGGGCTATCATTGAAATCCTAGTCAGTTCATAAGCTTTGTGAAGGTCAGAGACCTTAAGCAGGTCTAATGAAAGCAAAAGACTCCAGCCAATCAAGTGTCTACACACATATCGACAACAATCAGCAAAATATGTACTCTCTTACTATTGGCCAGGTACTGTTATATATGTTAATATATGTAATCCTCATCATAACCTGTGAGTTTTTGTCCTTTATTATTTTTTGGCAGTACAAGGGATCGAACCTAGGGCCTCGCACATGCTAGGCTAGTGCTCTACCACTGAACTGTATCCTCAGCCTTTGTCCCCATTTTATAAATGTGTAAACTGAAGCCCACAGATTCTAAGTGGCTTTGCCCAAGGTCACATAGCTTGTGAGTGGTTGATGCCCATAGCCACCACACAATGCCCCCTCATCATACACACAATTGTACTCTTGGGGACATCAAGACCATGTCAATCTCCACCCACTACTGTTCTAAGAAGTGGGAAGAAAAAAAAATTCTGATAAGCTCACATTCTAGTGAGAGGACAGCCCATGGATGTGGAAATTATTCAACTAATCAATAGGACTATTTCGGGTCCCAATAAGAGTTTCCAGGAAGAGATGCCCCATTTAAGTATCTCTGCTACAAGGGAAATTCACACATGGCTTCCCATGGATTGCAACAGTGTTCACCAAGAAGGATTCCTAAAATAGGAAAAAGTGTGAGTCATACAATGTTTGCTTGGGAATGAGGGGACAACTTTTATTTTCCTCTTTCAGTATATACATGAAGTAGAACTATTATTTCCAAATGCTGCCTCGCAGGCAATTTGGGGGAATTGTTTCAAGGAATAGGAAAATTTTATTGTAGTATTGAGACTTTATATAAAGTGATTATTTCTAAAATACTTGCAGTTTCTGAATAAACATTAAATATTCATTTAATAAATTGTAAATATTCCTTTCGCAATTCTGTTTATACTAATAATTTGCTTAGCAAGTGCTTTCTTCATAAAAAGCACAAAGTTAAACTGTAGCCCACTTCTAGTGCATGCTACTAATTAGTGACTGCTGAATTGATAAGGAAAGGAGAGAAAATAAGACCTCAGCAATGGAGCCTGCCCTTCCAGTCCTCCAGCCCTGAGCCTCGGGGGGGCCTATTGCTCCATTCCACCCTCTTGCCGGATGTTCCCTAGGAGGTCCTGGGGCTTTTCCCTGCCTTCCTGCTGTGCATATCCTCCTGCCTCCACTTGCAGGAATTACACCTGAGGCTCATCAGGGTCTGCTGAAAAGAAGGTTTTGCATGGAAAGCCAGAGATGGGCAGAGTGCTCCAGCAACAGACACCTTCTGAGTGGGTGGATAAGCCAACAAATGCAGGCACCTGATATCCTTCTGCACAGACTCTAGTTGGTGGTTGGCAGAAAAGCTCAGCTTACGCATCTCTTACTTGGTAAAGTAGACACTCACACTCCAAGGTGAACAATTTTCTTTTCTCACATACTCTCAAGATATTTCTTTGCACCTGTGCCATGGTCCACACTCTGGACACTAGGGTCATGTGGGGCAGCCGTGGTTGCTTGCAGAGGATGGGCCCCCCACCCCTCTCTCTAGCATAGCACCAACAGAGCTAGCACACAGCAGCCATTCAACACTTTTGTGGCAGTGCCAGTCCTTCTCGGATCTCACCTGAATACCCAAGTGGAAGATATAAGGTGCTCACCTAAGGTACCTGCCTTAGGGGACTATGCTAGGACTATCCTCTGGGACTATCCCAGAGCTTCCCAGCCTTGGTTTGGGAAGGACACCTGGACCAGTCCTAGGGTGATGTCCATCCAGTCTTTTCAGAGCTACACCAACCAAGGCCTCTGCTTGACTCCTGACAACTTCTCAACATCCTAGGCGGTCACCTGGGGGAACTCAGCTCCCATTCTGTGTCCCACAGCCCTGCTCACCGGAAGTGGCTCTCCACCGTCTCTTTTTTGGCATCTCTGGAGAGTCCTGTGATGAATAAGGTCCTTCTCACCTGCCAGAAAAACATGACAGGAGGAAAAGTCACTGAGGCAAGCCAGTTTCTGAGCGGGCCCAGGTTTTTACCCCATTCAAGCCTCCTGAAAGAAACAATAGAAAATTAGACAGCTTGGGTTTTCTCTTCTCATGGTCTTGGCAAGCCCTGGAGCATGTTATTTATACAGCATCCTCTTCTGGGCTATAGAAGAATCCATTTCCAAAGCAACTCTATGAGCCTCCTTTGCAGAGCAGGGGACTGAGAAAGAACCCAGAGAAGATTGTGACTCAAATGGGTCACACAGAATACAGAGGAGGACCCAGGCCTGGGACCAAGTCACAGTAAGGAGGACTGCCTTCAACCTAAACTTTTCTTTTTTCTGTTTCGGATTGTTTTTTGCACCTGAACCAGGGCCTTGTGCATGCTAGCCAAGCACTGTACCACTAAGTTACACCCCCAGTCCCTCAACCTTGAACTCCTTACTCAATGTCAATAACTACAAGTCCAAACCCCACAGATCAAAGAACAAGTTAGCAAGGGGGTGGATGGAGCAGGGAATTCAATCAGGTCCATACTGGAAGGGGCACGCCACACAGCTCAGCATGTAAGACAAAAATACCCAGATATTGACACTCTTTCAGCCCACTCTATTCTGCTTTACAGAGTGTTACTTCTCACATTCATCTCCAATAAATCTATGCTTCACCTGTTTAAAAAAAAATGATTTGGGGCAAAATATCCAAATCTTAAAACAATCCACCAGCAAATTAAAACAACAACAACAACAAAAAGATAATGCCAAGTGAGAGTATGAATACAGGCCAGATTCTAGAGGCTCCTCCCTGAGCTCATTGCTGTCATGGTCCTGTGGCTCAAACCTGGGAGGCTGTTCCCCTCTGACTCCCGCCCACACCCCTCCTCACATGTGTCCCAGACCCCCGCCTCACTTACCAGGTTCTCTTCTTTGTACTTGATGGACTGGGTATGGTGCCGCATGAAGCCCACAGTGAGGAAGAGGTAAATGACGGCAAAGATGGTGTGCAGCCAAAGAAGGTCATTGCTAAGGGGGGACACCACGTGACATCAGGGCTGGGCTCCCAGGCAGCAGAGTTGGGGGCACAGGCTGGGGCCAGGTGACCCTTAGTGGGCATCATGCCAAGGGCCAATGGTTTCATCACAAGAGAACATCCAACAGAGGCCATGTGGCCAATGCCCCTTCACCCTCAGCAAACACTTCAGAGAGGTCCCTGTCCCCATCCTGAAAAATGAACTCTAGATCCTCATCCTTGTCTATGTTGGGACGGTGCAGAGCAGTGGCCCTGGGGAAAGGGCTCATTGTGATAGACCAGGTCCAGGAGGACCCTCTGTGATTCCTAACCCCCCTGCAAACAGCAGCTACCTGTGTCATGTTCACGGTCCCAGCACAGCAACATAACAGCTTCAAGAGGCTTTCAGACAGAGCTCTGGACTCCCTCCAGCCTACCCTGGATCCTGACTCTTGTCTCCTCCTCATTTTCACCTATCAGCACCCCCACACCCATGGGCTCCATACTTACCCTGTCTGCAGGTTTGCTATTGTCGTCCTTCCAAAACTATAAGGATCTTTGTCTGTGGAGAAGCACAGATAATTAGTTCCAGGTTCACAATGGGGAAGCAGGAAGGGCATAACCAGCCTGGGTTTGGGAAACTCTGGGATACAGAGCCAGGACACCTGGACCAGTCCTAGAGTGATGCCAATCCTATCTTTTCAGAGAGACACCAACCAAGGCCTGATTCCAGAATGCTCCCTGACAACTTCTCAACCTAACATGCAGGTAAAGTCAGAATTTTAACTCATCTTGCTTTGAGATTTACAAAAACAGAAATACTTTGAGAAAACTAGAAACATCCTAAGCTGTCACCAAAACTGAGATTGGGAATCACTGGTGGATTCGTGATGGCATCTTGGAAGCTGGGGAGACATGATTCCACACTGATTTTGACTAAGCATCTTCCAGATCCTCAACTGTGGCCTCCTGATTGGCCTTCTGGGTGAGGGCAGGAAAATATAAAACACTTTCTGAAATTCCCTGATCTGATTCTATAAATATTTGGGTCTTTTCCCCCTTCTTTTTAGATAGAACCAGAAACTGATATTAGGGGCCTTAGTTTTTGACTCATGTTTGGAGCAGATTCTCCTCTAGATCTTTACACAGATGGAAAATTTCCAAAAGTCACCCCAAGACTGTCTCACATCTGAATAGAGGCCTGACTCCTGGGCCTGGTCTATCACAAGGAGCCCTTTCCCCAGGGCCACTGCTCTGCACCACCCCAACATAGACAAGGATGAAGAGGGGCGTTACCTAGCAAGTCTCCTGAGAGGTTGACGGGCAGGATGACACACAGGGACAAGAAGCTGACCACCGCCAGCAGGAAAATGATGTGCCTCTGGAAAGACAGGTAGTGGATGGCATCCTCCCCACACCACTCCAGGATCTGGTCATCGCTGGCCAAAACACACATGGAATCTTAATAAGTAGCGATAATAGCTGAGCCCTGGCATGGATTGTCTCATCTAATCTTCACAACAATCCTGTGAGATCGTTTGCTATTATTCCTCCTCTTTTTTTTTTTTTTTTTTTTTGGTACCAGGGATTAAACTCAGGGGCACTCAACCACTGAGATAGGGTATTTTATTTAGAGACAGGGTCTTATTGAGTTGCTAAGTGCCTCGCCATTGCTGAGGCTGGCTTTGAACTTGTGATCCTCCTGCCTCAGCCTCCCAAGTGCTGGGATTACAGGCATGTGCCACACCTCACCAGGTGCATAACACGGGCACAGATGTTTCTGGCAATATGAAGTGGGGTGGCAGCGGTACCTTTGCCCTCGCTGTATCCCTGCCATGGTCCCAGAGATGGAGAGGTAATCTGCTCCACCATTTTCTACCCTCTGAAATGCCACATTAGGAAGCTCTGGGTCAGTCGGGAAACTGGAAAATTCCAGGTTCAGACAGCCAGACTTCCTTGCTGCAGAGGGGCAAGGTGCTTCATTCGTTCCCACTCTCCTGTCAGGAAGGGATCCCAAGATCCTTGCTTCCAGAAGGCCTGGAAAGTACTGCACTAGAAAAGCTCAGAAAAGCAAGTACAGCATAAAAGAACCAGTCTGAAAGGTATCAGTGTGGGCCCTGCCATCAGAAATCCAGTTCAAGCCAGGTGCAGTGGCTCACGCCTGTAATCCCAATGGTTCAGGAGGCTGAGGCAGGAGGATCGCAAGTTCAAAACCAGCATCAGCAACCGCAAGGCCCTGAGCAACAGGTCTCAGTGAGACCCTGTCTCTAAATAAAATATAAAATAGGGCTGGGGATGTGGCTCAGTGGTTGAGTGACTCTGAGTTCAATCCCCAGTACCAAAAAATAAAAAAGAAATCCAGTTCAGCCACCTCTGTCTGGGAGCAGATCCTGTGGCCTACCTGAGCCCTTACCCAGAACAGGAAACTGTCCACAACCTATTTTATCAGCCTAGCAGGATTCAAAGAGGCAGTGATCACCAAGTACCGAATGCTGCACCTGGACACCAGAAGATGCTTAGAAATATGCATGTGAGTGTACAACTAAAGTAAATAAATAAATATTTAAAAAAAAGAAATATGCATGTGAATGTGACTTCTGCTTTCTCTCCATCTCCAGACAAAGCTTGGCAATTACTACATGCATGCTTTCACTTCTAAATAAGCCACCCCTCCTCTGAAATGGTATGTGCCCTACAGTTATAGTTGATGGTAGTTTAAATGGCAGCATTTTCTTGTTTTTAGTGTTATGCAAAATAATACACATCTTCCAATGAAGGCTTCTTAGACTCAAGTGGCAGAGCAAAGGTTTCTCCAGCCCCTGACTCCCAGTTCCTTTTGCTACATGAGAGGTGATAAGCCAGTTCTTAATTGCCAGGTACTTTTTAGGTTTCTCTCCATGGGCTCCAAGTTTTGAGAAACAGAAAACCTTTAAACAAATGAGCCAAATGTATTTTATTTCTCCGCTTTTTGCTCATTCAAAAATATGTATACCTGCTTAACAGAGCTTCTACCCACATCTAGACAGTGTTAAATATTAAGTAGAATAATTCCTGCTTAAGGGGGAAAAAATAACATTAGGTAACCTGTGTAGCAATATGAAAGAAAAGGACATCATAGAATTGATGAAATTTAGTGGCTGCAGGACATTTGAGTAAGTTCCTCTCTCTGGGTCTCAGATATGACACATGCCTGGCCCAATTCAAATGAACTAAATGTGAGAGATATAAATTATTGACTTTGTGGGAGTTATTCCCAGAGAAACTGGCAGGAAACAGAGCCTTGAGATGCCAGTGAACTCTGGCCTGCATCAGGAGGAGAGGTGGCTTATTTAGAATATTTTGAAATTCCATGGATTATTCTAGAAAGAAAAATAAAGTTCATTGCTACTTTAAGAATCTTTGGAGGGGCTGGGGTTGAGGCTCAGTGTAGAGTTCTCGCCTAGCATGCATAAGGCACTGTGTTAGATTCTCAGCACCACATAAAAATAAAATAAATATATTGTATCTACCTAAAACTAAAACATATTAATAAAAAAAGAACCTTTGGGGTCCAACTGCAGTTTGGAAACCTTGAGCTCCAACAGAACTGTGTACTCTCCAGCATCAAGTCTGCAGTTCTACAGGCCTCCTTCCTCCCTGTGACCCTGATTCAGGAGCCTCCAGTGGCACCTTTATTTTTAGTCCCCACATATTGCTTTGGACCTGAACTGAAAAGTATCTAAGAGATCAAATCTCAGGATCAAGCATCTTGGCTTTTTCCTCCTGATTGATCAAACACCTGAACAAAGAAGCCCAAACAAAGCCACCTGCCCCCAGCAGCTGCCCTCTAGTGTACTCACTGCAGGCGGAAGATCGCAGTCAGCCAGGGGCAGCATCCCTGGAAACAGAGAGAACAGGGATTGGCATCCAACATCTGTGTCTTTGGGGAGGTAGATGCAATCATTACCCTTGAGATTATGTTCTTTGCAAGATATTCCCCATGCCTGGAATTCTTGCTAAAATCTATCAAATTTTGACAATTAGTGTTATCACACAAGCTCCAGGGTCACATCACAAAACATGGATCAAGAGCAATAATGGCAGGCATAGTGGTGCACGCCTATAATCCCAGCTAATCAGTAGGCGGAAGCGGAGAATAAAGTATGAGGTTGTCCTGGGAAACTTAGCAAGACCTGTCTAAAAAAGAAGAGGAGGAGGAGGAGCAGCTAATGAAAGCTCAAGGAAGATGCAGAGAAAGTGATATGGGCTTCCATCAGACTGTTTCAAAGTGACATAATGAGGTAAGACAATGAGAGGAAACAAGTCTAATAAATTGGACGATCCCCTGGAGTGGGATTTAGAGAGAGAAAGGGGTGTGTGTAGGTTTTACTGTCCTTCACATCTTTTAAACTTAACACCCCCTAAAGCTGGATGTTATCTAGCTGGAAAAGACAAATATTTGTTCACCATTTATTCAACAATGACTAAGAACCTCCTAGATACCTGGTTCAGGGGAACAAGGACAGATAAGGCAGGGTTCCTACCTACATCTGGCTCACAAACTAGCAGATAAGTTAATAATTAACTGTAATACCAAGCCATAAGTATAAAACAAGTACTGGGTGGGGCACAGTGGCTCAGGAGGCTAAGGCAGGAGGATCGTGAGTTCAAAGCCAGCCTCAGCAAAGGTGAAGCGCTAAGCAACTCAGTGAGACCCTGTCTCTAAATAAAATATAAAAAGGCTGGGGGGGGGGGGGTGCTGGGATTGTGGCTCAGCGGTAGAGTGCTCGCCTAGCACGTGGGCGACCCGGGTTTGATCCTCAGCACCACGTACAAATAAAACACATTGAATAAAACGCGTTGTGTACAACTAAAGCAAATAAATAAAAATATTTAAAAAAATAAATAAACGCATTGTGTACAACTAAAGTAAACAAAAGAATATTTAAAAAAAAAAAAAAAAAAGGCTGGGGATGTGGCTCAGTAGTTAAGTGCCCCTGGGTTTAATCCTCAGTACCAAAGAGAGACAGAGAGAGAAAGATATATATATATCTCACCACCCTGCCCCCACCTCAGGTTAAGGGCACAGGAATCTGCTACCCTAGCCCTGACAGTGATGAGACAAGACTAAGTTCCTTATACCAACAGCTGAAGGCTCAGTATCAAGACTGACAGCTCTCTCTTAAATGGCCTCAGGTTGAAGTGAAGAATTCCAAGTTAAAAGTCAAATGTGAAAGCATTTTTCCCAGACCATCTCTCTCTCTCTCTCTCTCTCTAGAGAGAGAGAGAGAGAGAGAGAGAGAGAAAGTAGTAAAGTAGTGCTGGGAAACCCCAGGGGATTCCATAGCCTTTTCTGCCTGAGAGTTGATCAAATCTCATGATGCTAGGTCTCCATCTTCCCTGCTTTAACGGGTGTTAAGTTCAAAATTCAGGTGCCTTTGTTGATGTAGAGAAGACCTTTCTCTAGCACAAGCCACTCAGGAACCATAGTAGGAAGTTAGCCACTGAATCAGGATTACAACTGCCCCCACCCCACTAAGCATTACTGTGGGTCCCCACCCCAGCCACACTCCAACTGTCCCTTAGATACCAACCAGCTCATTTTCAAAGTCATGTTGCCCTGAAGAAGAAGTTGATGACAATCTCTGGAATCTGGACTCACTAGAGACACAAAAGGAAAAAAGAAATAAATGATTCTAAAAAATAAAAAGTAAAAAAAATTATATCCAAGCCGGGCGCAGTGGCGCACGCCTGTAATCCCAGCACTTTGGGAGGCTGAGTCAGGAGGATCGCGAGTTCAAAGCCAGCCTCAGCAATGGCGAGGCACTTAGCAACTCAGTGAGACCCTGTCTCTAATAAAATACAAAAATGGGCTGGGGATGTGGCCCAGTGGTCTAGTGCCGCTGAGTTCAATCCCCGGTACCAAAAAAAAAAAAAAAAAAAAAAAAAAAAAAAAAAATTATATCCAGTATTTTGCTGTCCAGTCTTAAATGTCAGGACCAAAGCTACTATCCCTCAATGGCTGTGAAAAATAAAGAAAAGATAATACCCATTGCACTCTGAAAAATACAGTCAAGGGCAATACCCATTCCCAGGCATAGTAAATTAATAACGTGGGGTCCCGGCATCAATAGAACATACCTGTGTGCTCATAACCTCCAAGCTCAGCACAGGACTCATGCACCTAAAGTGACTTCAAAGTGTTGCCTTATAAAATACCTCCTAAAATATCAAATAAAATTGTGAATAAATACTGCCTTTGGTCCTAACATGGTGACCTAGAGTGGTGACAGAGAATTAGGGTTCAGTTTAGAGAGGGAACCTGAGAAACAGACACTCATATCCACAGAAGGTGACAGACTGCACACTCCACCCAGGGAAGTAATAACAAAAGGAAAAAAGAAATAAATGATTCTAAAAAATAAAAAGTAAAAAAAATTATATCCAAGCCGGGCGCAGTGGCGCACGCCTGTAATCCCAGCACTTTGGGAGGCTGAGTCAGGAGGATCGCGAGTTCAAAGCCAGCCTCAGCAATGGCGAGGCACTTAGCAACTCAGTGAGACCCTGTCTCTAATAAAATACAAAAATGGGCTGGGGATGTGGCCCAGTGGTCTAGTGCCGCTGAGTTCAATCCCCGGTACCAAAAAAAAAAAAAAAAAAAAAAAAAAAAAAAAATTATATCCAGTATTTTGCTGTCCAGTCTTAAATGTCAGGACCAAAGCTACTATCCCTCAATGGCTGTAAAAAATAAAGAAAAGATAATACCCATTGCACTCTGAAAAATACAGTCAAGGGCAATACCCATTCCCAGGCATAGTAAATTAATAACGTGGGGTCCCGGCATCAATAGAACATACCTGTGTGCTCATAACCTCCAAGCTCAGCACAGGACTCATGCACCTAAAGTGACTTCAAAGTGTTGCCTGTTTATAAAATACCTCCTAAAATATCAAATAAAATTGTGAATAAATACTGCCTTTGGTCCTAACATGGTGACCTAGAGTGGTGACAGAGAATTAGGGTTCAGTTTAGAGAGGGAACCTGAGAAACAGACACTCATATCCACAGAAGGTGACAGACTGCACACTCCACCCAGGGAAGTAATAACAAAAGGAAAAAAGAAATAGATGATTCTAAAAAATAAAAAGTAAAAAAAAATTATATCTAGGGCTGGGGTTGTGGCTCAGCGGTAGAGCGCTCGCCTTGCACGTGTGCGGCCCGGGTTCAATCCTCAGCACCACATAAACATAAATGCATTGCATTGTGTACAACTAAAGTAAATAAACAAATATTAAAAAAAATTTTTTTTTAAAATTATATCTAGTATTTTGCTGGATATAATTTTGCTGGAGGAATGCAGGATCTTTCAGGGCCCTGTAATTGGAGTGAGGAGGAGGAAGAGGGGGAGGAGAAAGGAGAGAGGGAGAGAAAGAAGGAGAAGGAGGAGAAAGATGAAAAAGAGGAAGAGGAGGAGGAAAAGGAAGAGAAAGAAGAGGAAAAAGAAGAAATATAGAGACAGGCACAGTGGCATATACCTATAATCCCAGTGACTCCAGAGGCTGAGGCTGAAAGATCACAAGTTCAAGGCTAGCTTGGTCAACTTAGCTAGACCCTGTTTCAAAATAAAAAAGGGCTAGGGAGCTGGGTGCAATAGTGCACACCTGTAATGCCAGCAACTTAGGAGGCTGAGGCAGGGGATTGCAAGTTCAAGGCCAGCCTCAGCAACTTAGTGAGGCCCTAAGCAACTGAGTAAGAGCTTGTCTCAAAATGAAAAATAAAAATAACTGGGGATGTGGCTGTGTGGCAAAGCATCCCTGGGTTCAATCCCCAGTACCCCACCCCCACCCCCAAAGCCCTCTGATGCCCTAGAGCCATGCTAGTAATTTCATATAACACAAAGTTTCATACCATACCTATGAATGGGTACTGCCCTTGTCTTCATTTTTCAGAGTGAAATGGGTATTGCCCTGTCTTTATTTTTCACAGCCATTGAGAGCTAGCTAGTAGGTTTGGTCCAAAAATAAATAAATAAACACTATCTATTTACCTATCTATACCTATCTATCTATATATACATATATATTTTTTAAAAATTTTTTTGTTGTAGTTGGACACAATACCTTTATTTTATTTATTATTTTTATGTGGTTCTGAGGATCGAACCCAGGGCCTCGCACATGCTAGGCGAGCACTCTACGACTGAGCCACAACCCTAGCCCCCTAAACACTATATTTTATGAAATCTAAAATACCACTGGTTGTCAGTTGCATATTATTTTATGAACCACTAAAAAAGAAACAATGTTGCCAATTAAACTGTGACCATCATTTATAAGACACATCTCAATTTCAGATCTGAGAAAACGTCAAAACGTGTGTTTTAGGTAGATGAACTGTTATTTCATATTGTGCATTCTAATCAGATCCTTTGTTTTGAGTACTCCCCATTCACAGTGAATTGGAGGTGTTAGCAGTATGTGAATTTCTGCTTTTCTCCCAATCCTGGCCCACTGTCCCACTTCTAAGAGCATAAAACATGATGAAACTTAACTTTCAAAGCATTTACACAGACAGTCTCATTTGACATTCACACCATGGGGAAAGGAAGGCAGGAGGAAACCCTGATCAGCCTGGACTTGACCAGGCCCCACACAGCCCCAGAAGTGGCAGGGCCTCCTGATCCCTCACACTCTTTTCTACTGTAGAGCACAGCCACACTCGGGGCTCAATGTGCCTGGAAGTATCAGATGTCCCCAAAAGTTCTTCACCTTGCTTTCACAAATGCCAGATGAGAGATAATCTTCTTGTCAGGAAGATACATTTACAGAGACTCCTCTTCCTAGCTCAGAGGACCCCCCTCCACAAGACCACATGTCAAGAGGGGCTGCAGAGTGGAGGGCCTGCTTAGAAGAGAGGCTCTGGGCAGGTGGCTGGTGAGTTCCTGAGTTCCCATTCACTTCTTTTTTTTTTTTAATATTTATTTATTTACTTTAGTTGTACACAACGCAATGCATTTATGTTTATGTGGTGCTGAGGATTGAACCCGGGCCGCGCACGTGCGAGGCAAGCGCCCTGCCGCTGAGCCACAACCCCCGCCCCCACTCACTTCTTATTGCCATATCTCACCCAAGATTCAGGGATGTGCAAAGGCCAGCTGGAGCTGGGAAACCCAGGTGTACAGTTGAGAATTCATCATCACCCTCATGTTAAATGAACAGAGCCACCAGAGCCCAGGGTAGAATTGAGGGGCCTGAGGTCTGACTGGGAGGAGCCTGTGTTTTTGTTTTTTGGTTTTTTAAAATATTTTTTAGTTCTCAGTGGACCTTTATTTTTATTTATTTATATGCAGTGCTGAGAATTGGACCCAGTGCCTCACACATGCTACATAAGCACTCTACCACTGAGCCACAACCCCAGCCCGAGCCTGTGTTTTTCAATGAGCTCCTCTGAAGCCAGTGCTGACCCAGAAAGAGGACCGGGAGGTTCCTGGCAGCCCTGCTGCCCTTCTTAATCCACCTTGGTCAGCCCAGGGCCTAAACTAATAATGAAGATGACACATTAAAAATATTCAAAGAGGGGCTGGGGTTGTGGCTCAGCGGCAGAGTGCTCGCCTCAAACGTGCACGGCCCGGGTTCGATCCTCAGCACCACGTAAACATAAAAATGCATTGCATTGTGTACAACTAAAGTAAATAAATAAATATTTTTAAAAAATATATTCAAAGAGCCGGGCGCGGTGGCGCACGCCTGTAATCCCAGCACTTTGGGAGGCTGAGGCAGGAGGATCATGAGTTCAAAGCCAGCCTCAGCAGTGGCGAGGCACTTAGCAACTCAGTGAGACCCTGTCTCTAAATAAAATACAAAAAAGGGCTGGGGATGTGGCCCAGTGGTCGAGTGCCCCTGAGTTCAATCCCCGGTACCACAAAAAAAAAAAAAAAAAAAAAAAAAAAAAAAAATTCAAAGTACAAAAGAAAGCAGCCATCTTTCTCCATTGACAGCAAAAGCCTTACAAATATCAGGGTTTCCAAGGTGGCCATGGTGGTTTGAGCAGCAGCAGTAGCTATGGCAGTGGCAGAAGGTTTTAATACTGCCAGGAAACAAAGCTTAGCAGGAGAATTGAGCCAGAGAAGTGACTCAGCCAAGCACGATGGTGGCAGGTCCTCACTGCTACAAAGAAGACATGGTTCAGACAATACTCATGTGTATGGGCAAAAAACCTCAAGGACTATGTTGTGACTAATCGTATAACAGGTTATTTTAGTTTCTGTCCTGTGGAAAGTGTAGAGCATTCCAACAAAGGGTTTTAATGTAGACTTTAAAAAATTTTTTTGGCACCCATGCTGTTGATTGCTAAATGTGATAGTCTGATCATGATGCTGAATAAATGTGTCTTTAAAAAAAAAAAAAAAAAAGGTATTGGGGTTTCTTCTATAGCCAGACGCCAACAGGGCTCATGGCCATGGCCCAGCAAGAAGCCCCAAGAGAGAGTGGGTGTCTATGCCTTGGTTTTCTCCCGAACACAGTTATTGTGTTAAAAAAGGCTGATCTCATGGGTCTGTGGTGATGAGCAGAGAGAACACAGCTTATTGTACAGGCCTGGCAGATAAGCTCAATGAACATGATCTGATACCAACATCACTGGTGGGCCTGCCCCCTGCCCATTCCAGTGTGTGTGTGTCTGTCTGTCTGTCTGTCTCTCTCTCTCTCTCTCTCTCTCTGTCACACACACACACACACACACACACACACTCACACACTCTCTCTCTCTCACACACACACACATGCTCACATTCTAGGTGATGTATCTTTTTTACCTGTCTGTTTCTGACACCAGGGCAATGCGGCCATAATCCCAGAATCTTCTTCTTATGATGGAAAACACCAATATTAAACACTAAAAGTAGAAAAGACACCACGTAAAAGTAGATTGGATGGCTTTAGGAGCAAAGCCCACCTTCCCAGACTCAGCAAGGTAAGAAGAAAATCATCTAGGCCCAGAGATAGCATGGAGCTACCCAATGTCACACAGCTCAGTGGCCCAATGCTCTGTTTGCCTCCTTCACCAGCTCCCATCACCTGTGCCCGGGTCACCAAGGCTGTCAGCACTGATGCCAAACATAGCCTGAAGCCCTTCCAGTCAAGAACACCAGTCCTAACCTTTGCCTTCAAGGTAGTATTAATGCCACAAGGTTCTGATCTCAGCCAGGATCTGCTTCAGTGGCTCCAACAAGAAAACAAGGTCTGGCCTTACAGCAGCCCTGGGAATCCCCTTCCTTCCTCGTTTTACACAGAACTTCTTTTTTTGTTTGTTGTTTGTTTTGTTTTGTTTGAGACAGGCTCTCCCTATATCACCCAGGCTGACCTTGATTATTCCTTGGCTGAAACAATTCTCCTGCCTCAGCATCCTGAGTAGCTGGGGCACATGCCACCTTGCCCAGCTCTAGAGCTTCATTTTAAATAATAGACCCATAAGCTAGGCACAGTGGCATATACCTTCCATCCCAGCAATTCAGGAGGCTGAGGTGGGAGGATTGCAGGTTCAAGGCTAGCTTCAGCAACTTAGTGAGGAAGCAGCTTAGTGAGAGCCTGTCTTAAAATAAAAAATAAAATATTAGGGATGTAGCTAAGTGGTAAAGTGCCCCTGGGTGGTTCAATCCCCGGTACAAAAAAAATTACAGAACCATAGCAGCAAAGCCATACAGGCTGAGCCAGAGATGGTCAGGTTTCTACTTTGAATTTGGTTCTCCTAAAAGCAATCTATGTGGACTCTGGCATAGAAAGTGTACAGACAGAAACCCAACAAGGCCCTGGAGCTCTGGGTGGACTCAGCCTCAGTAAGCTGGGATAATCGCAGGCCTATGTGTCCCACAGCAGCACAAGGAGAGGACCCAGGACTGCTGAAGGACTCTCTTGACTTTTGCTGGCTCTAGACAGCTGTGAATTCTAGACCTCCTTACACCCTATATGTTCTTCGATGGGTCCCTGACTTTCCCTCGGCAGGCTCCCTTCCTTCAAGATTCATGGAGGTGGAGAGATATATCTCAATTGGCACACTATTGCTAACCAGAAACTGAGGTTTTATTTCTTTTATTATTATTTTATGTGTATATGGTGCCAGGGATGGACCCCAGGGCTTGAACATGCTTGGCAAGCATTCCACTTTGAGCTACACACCCCAGCCCCGAACAGATTTTATTTACTTTTTTTTTTTTTTTTTTGTGGTACCGGGGATTGAACTCAGGGGCACTTGACCACTAGGTCACATCCCTAGCCCTTTTTTGTATTTTTATTAGAGACAGGGTCTCACTGAGTTGTTAAGTGCCTCGCCATTGCTGAGGCTGGCTTTGAACTCACCATCCTCCTGCCTCAGCCTCCCAAGTGCTGGGAGTACAGGCATGCGCCACTGCTCCCGGCTCCGGAACGGATTTTAAAGGCATGTTTTCCAAAGGGCCTGATGAACCCCCAGAAACCCTGAGTTCCTGTGGTATTTTCTCAAGGTGGATCAGGAAGTCAGGGATATACTTCCAAAGATGAGTGAGTCATGCTGTAACATGAAAGCCACTCAGCAAGCGCCTGCCCTCTGTCCACAGCTGCTTCCTCCTTGGCATGTGTGGTGTGGACATCTCCCACAAATCCATGTTTTCCAGGCCCCTCTGACTCTTATGTGTCCCCCACTCACTGTATAACTTCCTGCAAATAAAAACCCACCCCCAGAGAGATGGAGGTAAGGCTCAGTGGTACAGCATGTGCTTAGCGTATGTGAAGCCCTGATTCAATCCCCAGCAAAAAACAAACAAATTTGCCCCCATGAGGCCAGGCATGGTGGTATATTCCTGTAGCCCAGTTACTCAGGAGTTCAAGGTCACTTGGGCAACATAGTGAGACTCTGTCTTAAAACAACAACAAATCTACACCACTACCACTACCACCACACTGCCAATACACTCTAATAGAATATCTTTCTTCCCAACCAGCTACCCAGGCTGCTTGGGGCCCTTGCCCAGGCTCCAGAATCCTCACCTCAGACAAACTTCCCACCCTGAAGATTCAGGGCCACTTGCTTCCATCAATCCCACAGGCTCTCAATCTACTGCCTACTCCTCCCTATCAACTAAGGCTAGTATGCATGACAGTGCTTTCCACCTACAAATGGGTCTTATCTCTAAGAAATGGTTACTTGGGCCTGATGTGGTGGTGCATGCCTATAATCCCAGTGACTCAGGAGGCTGAGGGAGGAAGATCACAAGTTCCAGGTCAGTCTCAGCAACTTGGTGAGGCCCTAAGCAACTTAGCAAGATCCTGTCTCAAAATAAAAAATTTTAAAAGGGCTTGGGATGTGACTCAGTGGCTCTTGGTTCAATCCCCAGTATCAAATAAAAATCAATCATAGTGGCTCTGGGTTCAATCCCCAGTACCAAGTAAAAAGAAATGGTTACTTGTTACCTAAAGAGCCCTTTTTCATGAAAGCCAAGAGAACCAAGTAATGTAGCAAACCTCTTGTGCAACAATGTAGACCTTGATCCTAGGATCAACAACAACAACAACAAAAAAAAAAAAAAAAAAAAAAAAAAAGGAAGAGAGAATCTCCCTCTCTCCTTCCAGTAGACATATTTTTACTGGCAAACTTGGGTTTGAGAACCTCACCTCCTACCATTCAGGGCGTCTTTTACTAGGGACTGGGGCCCTCTGACTATCCTAACTCCCCTCTCAACTTCTTCACTCAACCTAGCCTCCAGGCCTAGGTGGTCCAAGGATGTCCACTCAATCTGCCCCCGTCCACCTAGATGGACTCTGTTAGATGTTAGGAGTTGGCATTAAGAGGGCCCCATCATCCCATGTGCATTTGTGAAAAGGTACATGATAAACCAAATAAATTTCAACTAAAGGCCTGGGGGCCTGGCTCAGTGGTAGAGTGCTTGCTTAACATGTGGAAGGCCCTGGGTTCCATCCCCAGCACTGCAAAAAAGAGAAAGGCCTTGTGCTGAGGGCTGACTCTGAGAATCACTTAATGGTCCTCTAAAGCCACAAGAATCCCCAGAAGGAGCAGGGTACGGTGGCACATGCTTGTAATCCCAGCAGCTCAGGAGACTGAGGCAGGAAAATTGCAAGTTCAAAGCCTCAGCAATGGCAAGGTGCTAAGCAAACTAGTGCTGGGGATGTGACTCAGTGGTCCAGTACCCCTGAATTCAATCCCTGGAACCAAAAAAAAAAAAAAAAAAAAAAAAAAAATAGGACTGAGGATATGTGTGGCTCAATGGTTGAGTGCACCTGAATTTAATCCCTGGTACAAAACACAAACACACACACACACACACAGAATCCCAGAGGGGACAGCAGGTCAGCAGGTAACCCTAATGAACTGGGAATTGCACCTACTCTACTCTAGTTCATACTTTCTCTTCCCCCTGAAACTCGCCCTTCCCCAGGGCCATGAAGACACAACCGCTGGTAGCTCTACAACCAGGGTCAGAAGACGACAGCATCTCCGTGTGCTCTATATGTGCACGACCTCATCCAATCTTCTCCAAAATTCTCTGAGGGAGGAATTATTCCAGATCAGAAACCTGAGGCCCAGACAAGCTATATCACATGCGCAAGATCCCAGATTTGAATGTCTGAAACCTCATCTGAGTCTCTCTGAAGGCCCTGGGGGCATTAGTTAAACACAGACTGACAGGGGACATGTTCGTGAGGGATCTCACCAGGAAGCAGCTGATGTCTATGAGCAGGACAGTAGGGATACCTCCGAAAGTGACCCCCTGAAGCACGGTGCTGTTTTTGGCTGAGTTGTAGCAATAGGAGTCATTGGCTGGTCCCCAAGGCCCAGTTGCTCTCGGATGGACACGGTCTTGGACTGCCACAGCTCCAGGAATGGGGAGTTGGTCATCGCGCCTGCCGTCCCTGGGGAACAGGACAAGACGGGTGGTGAGGGTGCAAACTCTGCCACAGTTTTCCCAGGCAATGCTAGCAGAGCCAGAGATGGGTGCTCCCCAGGGGCTGGTGGGGCACAGGGAGCCAACAGCCTGGAATCAGGGAGAGCTGGACACTGGGCCTCTTGGTGCCTGGCAGAGTCTGCAGAGAATAGCTCCATTGTGGAAACAGCCCTGGAGGGTCAGATGGCCCCAGTGGACAGCTTATCCAGGAACTTGGCGGGTGATGCCCCAGTGGGGAGAAAGGAGGGACAGAATTTATTGTGGCTGGTGGCTAAAGAGGTACTAGCTTCAAGTACAACTATTCCTATGGAGTCACCAGGAGATCCAGGCAAGGGAGAGGGGACAGGGACACAAGGCAGGGAAGAATAAAGTACAAAGATAGGTGAATGGGGAAGAAGGGAAGAGCCAAGGATACACCCCAATCTATCCATCTGAGCCACAGATAGGAGTTCATTCCCACTAGTCTCAGAATGTCAGAGCTGGTACCTCAGAGATGGGCCCAGGTGACACACTTGGAAGTTGAGGCACAGGTTTTTAAAGCCTGCCCTGAGACCATGAAGCTGGCTGATGCAAGACTGAGTCTCAAGCCTCCTGACTCCCCAGCTCTTTTTTTTTGATTGATTGATTGTACCAGGGATTGAACCCAGGGGCACTTAATCACCGAGCCACATCCCCAGCCCTTTTTTATATCTTAGAGACAGGGTCTCACTGAGTTACTTAGGGCCTCTCTTTGAATTCATGATCCTTCTGCCTCAGCTTCCTGAGCCACTGGGACCAGCTCTTTTTCTCTAGGCCACACTACCACATGTTAATTCACTGAGAGACAGAAGACAGGAAGGGCAGCCAGGGAGGGGAAGGCAAAGGGGGTGGTCTAGGGGGTGTTGGGGGGAGTGTCTCAGGACCTCCAAAGACCCTCCCCCCAGCTCTGTCCTCTCACCCATGTCTCCTAGGTACCTTTGATCTAACGGAAGCCTCAGCCTTTCCAAAACAAATACCACGCCAGGCTGGGTGCTGTACTTTCCTTCCCAAGGTTCCTGGCACCCCTGGTGAAGCTAATGGAAAGCTCCAGTATCTGTCCCCTGGCACCGAAGACGAGGGATTTAGTGCCCAAGTTCTGGCCTGCTCATACTGCCTGTGGCTAAAGAACAAGAAATGCTCAGCCCTCCCTTCCTTGAGCTTCTGCCATCCCCACATCTGGCTAAATTAGAATTATCAGGGGACATCATCTGCTCAGTTGAGCCTTTCTACCTGTTAGAGAGAAAAAAATCTTGGGGATGAGAAAAAAAGGCATGGAGAACCCAAACACATGTGCAGACTACCTGGGAGTGCTGGCATGGTGTTCACAGGGCGGCAGGGGGAGGGGAATGATTCTCAATTCAAACTCCTGGGATAGCTATGCCATGCCAGGGATAATCTCTCCCTCCCCCACTCCCCCATACTATATACACACACATGCACACACACACACACTCATTTCCCCCAGCCCCAGAAGTGCAGGAAGGATGGGTGGATGGCAGGCCCAAGACATGGGAAGATTGCCTGGAAAGCCACGTCACTTTCCCACCCTGGTAAGAGACTTGGCAATGGATGGAGGTATTGGGTGTTTTCATGCCACACCTGTGAATTTGTGGCTCTAAACAGACTCACAAAAGCTATGTCCAGGAGCAAATATTTTTTACTTCTCTACTTTGAACCCCATCCATGGGCACTAACCCAACAGAATACTCCAGCCTGACACTGAAGACCAATGCCCATCTCTCTTTACTGTCTTCACAATTACCAGATGCCAAGGTAGGGGTATTGGGGATTGTTGGAGAGGTCTCAGCTGAAATTGTCTCCAGACGAGGCAAAGAGAGCCCCCACCCCCATACACACAGCCCAAACTGCAGCTGAGCCAGGCCCAGGCTAGCCACTCCCTTCCTGCCAGGTTTTCCTGACCACAAAACCCTCCCTGAGGCCCATTCTGCAAGACCTGCAGCTCCAGACTCCACAGACCTGGGACATAGGCCTTTACAGACTCTCCTGAGGCAAGGCAGATCATGGCATCGCATGGGAGCTACCAGGGATTGAACTCAGGGGCACTCAACCACTGAGCCACATGCCCTGTTTTGTATTTTTTTATTTAGAGACAGGGTCTCACTGAGTTGCTTAGTGTCTTGCTGTTGCTGAGGCTGGCTTTGAACTCATGATCCTCCTGTCTCAGCCTCCCGAGCTGCTGGGATTACAGGCATAAGCCACTACGCCCGGCCCAGTTTAGGGATTCTGGACAGAAAGCCTTCACCATTTTCCCACTGCACACATATCTGCCCAGATGTGTCTGAACCCATATGGATCTTCTGGTTTTGTCCTCCTGCTCTGGATCTCCCCCAAACTCCCAGAATTGGGTCCCCATGTGCCAGCACTCCACTGTACTACCCTATTCTTCTCTCCTCACCCAGCAACACCCCTTGTCCAATGGCTTGAAGCACTGCCTGGCCCAGAGGAATGGTCCTCTCCCCACAGAAGTACTGTGGCTGTCAGCTTAAGGTAGGACCCCAAGCTGAGGGACTTATGAGGGAACTTGAGGGCTAGTACTATACCCCAAGTTCCCCAGAGTGCTAAAATCAGGAAAAGGAAACACAGGAGAATAAAAAAGGAAGGCTTGGAAAGTGAAATAGAAAGGAAAAAATTCCTCACAAAATGCTCACAGAGGGAACATTGTCCCTGGAAAGGGGAGGCTGCAATGGTGGTGCTGGAAGGGGTGGTGCTGGAGATCCAGAGCAGGAGGACAAAACCAGAAGATCCATATGGGTTCAGACACATCTGGGCAGATATGTGTGCAGTGGGAAAATGGTGAAGGCTTTCTGTCCAGAATCCCTAAACTGGGCCGGGCGTAGTAGCTTATGCCTGTAATCCCAGCAGCTGGGGGGGGGGGGGGGGGGGGGGGGGCGGTGCTTGCCAATGCTGCTTTGGAGAAACAGAGGAAGGAGGGTCCCTGTGACTCCTCTTCCCCTGCAGCCCCAGTCACATCTTTAAGTCATTTTGCTCTTAACATACAGGGACCCCAAGCAATTACAAAGTTTGATAAGAACTGCCAGGCATGGTGGCACATGCCTGTATAATTCCAGCTGCTAGGGAGGCTGAGGCAAGAAGGAAGATTGCAAGTTCAAAGCCAGCCTCTGTAATTTAGTGAGGCCCTAAGCAACCTAGGGAGACCCTGTCTCAAAATAAAAAGTGCTGTAGTTCAGTGGTTAAGGATCCCTGGGTTCAATCAATTCCTGGTACAAAACAAACAAACAAACAACAACAACAAAAACTAAGAAAGATCGGTCAGCAAATAAACCAGCCTGGTAGTCTGCAGGTCAGGCCAGATGTCAAGGCTCCCTCACCCAGGTGTCCTGTCCTGCCTGCTCCAGGTGAGGAACCAGGTGAGGGCATAGCTTCCAGTCCAATCACAGGCTGTCCCTGCCCATTAGACCCATGAGTCAGACCCTGATGAAACATATCCCCTGCTCTGGCTTTCAGTGGGCCAGGCCCCTCTGTGTCTTCCTAATAGGCATGCTCTGAGAGGACAGCTTGGGAACACACCCATCACGAGGTAGTCCTGCCAGCTGAAGAGAAGACTGTGAAGGGTGTGGAAGGAGAGCTGGCAGTGATGGGGAGGGAGCCAACCCAGCAAATTGGGGCTGGGGGACATAGGGCCCTGGGTTCCATCCCCAGTACCACAAAAAATAAAATAAAATAAAATCAGTTTACTGCCCAGGAGGATCACAAGTTTGAGACCAGCCTCAGCAACTTAGTGAGAACCTGTGAAAAATAAAAAAGGACTGTGATGTAGCTTGGTGCTAGAACACTCCTGGGTTCAATCCCCAGTGCCAGAAACACATACACACCAAACAAACAAAAACCCAGCAACTAGGACTGACTGCATACTACTGGCAGTATTTGGTCATCTCATATTTGTTACACATATAGGCAAATGCCTGGCACTTATCCATGACTTTGAAAAAGGTCTCCATTCATTCTCTCATTCCTACCCAATACCTAAGGTTATATGAAAGGCAAAAATTACTGATAAGGCCCAGAAGTCAGGTGAGCTGCAGGTGACAAAGTTAAGCCCACAAGCACCCAAAAGACTGGTTGTGGTCAGTGAACATGGCTGATCCAACAGGTGGTCTCAAAATTGCCAAAGTAAACCACCCAGACTAACCCACTGCCCACCTGAGTTGGCAGCAAGGGCCAGCCTCCTTGCTAGGCCTCCCTTCCAAAAATGCCAGCAGAAGACCCCAGAAAGTGTGTGAACATTGGCAGTTCTTGCAAGCAAGAAGGCCATGTGCAAATTCAGAGCCCTTTAGTCATCACTAAATCTTTCGATTTTGTTATGATAGCAATACTTCAAATGACTTTAGCTCTTCAGTCTTTCATCAGTTAATTTGGATATTCCAGGTGCAGACAAGGGTGTACAAACACAAACTTTTTTTTTTCTTTTTGGTTCTGGGGATTAAATTCAGAGGCACTGAGCCACCTCCCCAACCCTATTTTGTATTTTATTTAGAGACAGGGTCTCACTGAGTTGCTCATTTTGGCTGAGGCTGGCTTTGAACTTGCGATCATCCCTAGCTGTCTTGGCCTTCTTAGCTGCTGCACCTGGCCAAACACAAACTTCTTATAGCCCCACCAAACAGGGCCCAGGGACCTGGACAACTGTTTACCTCTACAGACATCAGCCCTGGAGCATGAAGAGGATTTCAGCCTCTGAAATTGGAAGCAGTGGGACTCAGTGGTCATATGAGAACGCTCCAGAGCTGGGATCCTACCACCAGGGAGATTAGATGTTTAACCACTCTGACCTTGGTTAAAATAGGGGGAAATGATGCTGTTTCTCTCAGAGGGCTGCTGGGAGGCACATACCAGGGCCAGTGCCTGAAAAACACTTAGCCCAGAGCCTGGCCCTACTGACCACTCAAAAGCTGTTTGTTTCATTTTAAGTCACTCTCCCAACGAATGGAAAACATAGTAGCAGGACCTCACCTGTCTTCCCTCTTAGAGCCAGATGAACAGCTAGGAGAGACCTTTGTCCCAACACTAAGCAAAGGAGGCCTCAGCTTCTGTTCTGAGAGCACAGAAGATTTGAAGACATCCTGGCATGTGGCAGAGGAAGGAAGTAGGGAGGAAGACAATGGGGGCAGGAGTGTTTCTCCATTAAGGGATGACCTGTCTTTCATTATGCCCAGTCAGTGGTCGTCTACAACTCTGCCAGAGCTAGCAACAGAAAAGCCCCAGGATGCCTCCCACAGCCCCTTTGATCCCATAGGGCTTGTATTGGTGACCACCACCCACTGGCTTAATCCCAAACCCTCAACAGAGTAGGGGTGGGGACAGAGCCAGAGCTTCAGAGCTAGAAGGAAGCTGGGAGGTCACTGGCTCCATCAAGCTCTTGGCCCCTGCCTTTGAGGACACCACCTGAGGCTGAAAGACAGAAGCCACCCCAGGGTCTCAGGTAGCCAGTCTTATCGGGTACTAGAACCTTGGAGGATTTGGTTTCTTTGCTCTGAACACCCTCCTTGCTCTCCCCCAAGTCCCTAGCCTCCCTCAACAGGACACCACCAGGGCAGCAGGGAGTGGTCACCGGGGCCGATTTCCTTGGACACCTGGTCCTTTCCCAGGCTTGCCTCAAAGAAATGAAGAAAAGCCCTCCTAATTAATCCGAGAGCGCTCCTGCCGCCAACAAATTCCAAAGAGAAAGGTGGAGAGGAGGAAAGGATCCGCCACTGGGGTGAACAGCTGGAGCTGGGAGGGGGAAGTCTGGAAAAGCTGTCAGGAAGTCCGGAGAAATTCGGGGCTGGAATGAGTCGCAGGGACCCCTAGACTGATCCTCTCCTCCCACCCACCCACTGTAGGACCCCTGCTTGGGGATGAGAGCCGCAGAAACGGCGAACCGCGCCCGGGAAGCGGACAGTTGGCGTGGCACCTCAGCGTGGACCCTAGGTCGCGCAGTCCCAACAAACACGGAGGGCCACATTCGCCCTCCTCAAAGCCCCCTTCCCACTTTACCTGCGACGGCGGCGCGGCTGACGCGGCCTGGGGGAGTGGTCTGGCTCCACCTGGCCGGGCGGGGCGACGTCCGGACCACTTAAAAGTTACAAAGTGAAACTCTGGCGCTTCCTGCACATGCGCAGAGCTGAGTCCACCGCTTGCCCAATTTGGAGTTTTCGCCTGCGCCGGCGCGGGCCACGATGCCACCAACTGCGCCCTAAGCTCTGCGCCCCTCCTCTGTCCTCCGCGGCAGCCTAGCCCACCTGTTGCTGCTCGGCCTTGCAGCCCTGGCCTGCTTGCAGGCCCCAGAGGCCAAGGAGGGCGCCACCGGACTTTCTTCAGTCGCGCAGCACGTCGCCTCTGCCCGGACACTTCGTGGGGGAACTGGGCAGAACACAGGGTGGTCGTGGCGCCGGGAGAGCATCTGCAGACGTTCGTGTCCGACCCGGTGTTGCTCGGAATTCCCCCCTCGAGCTCTTAGGCCCGCCCGGGAAACTGGGGTTGGGGTGGGGTGGGGTGGGGTGAGGTGGGGTGGGAGTTCGCGGAGCTCAGCTTGAGCCTGCGCCTCAACTCCAGGCAGCCTGCGGCTACACAGAGCCCCCTACAAAAGGCCCATGAAAGTTCAGATGGGTCTCCGTTCGAACCCAAATGGAGGTCGCAGCATTTCCAGCGCTTCCTGAAGCTAAGCCCGGTACCGCCCCTGCCAGGGCTTCCTGAGGCGCCAACTCCTGAGCAGTTCATGAGTTCTCCAGGCGGGGGGAGAACAGGTGTTTTCCAGCGAGTCGGTGACCTCCGCAACTGATCTGCGAGCTCTCCGAGGGCAAGACCCGCTCGAGGTGGGCAAGGTGGTGCGGCTAGGACGGCGCGCCGGCGGCAGCTAACTGTCCCCTTCTCAGGCCTGAGTTTCCGCTTCTGCAAAGCAAGTCTGTTGAACTAAAGCTTGCTCTTGGGCCCTTTGCAGCACTATCTCTACGTCCTGAACCGCTCCGCACGGCCCAAAGTACAAGGCTTTGCAAGTTCTCTGACCTCTCTTCCATTTCTGGACTTTCATCTTGTACTGTAATGATAAAAATATCCTCCTAACCTCCCTGTCCCCGATTCTAGCAACCAGCCCATGGCTGCCCGGGCAGGGTGGGGGTGTCTTCTCCCTCCTCTCTCAGTTCCTCTCTGTCCTATCTGGCTTTCATCTCTCCCCTCAAACCCTTAACCACTAGTTATTTCCCAGAGTTTTCCTCTGCCCCGGAACTCTGCCCTTGCCCCCCCCCCCCTTACCTCTGCCCATCCTTACCCCTCCTGCTCAGGTACCTGCTGTTGCCAAGAACCCCACACCTGGCCTTCCCAGGTTCCTGGTAATAGTCCCCTGGACATCCCTCTAGCTCCTCAGACTGATCCTGTCCAAACTCTTTCCTCCTTTCATCCCCCAGCTGTGGGTCCTCATCTCTGCCTCAGATGATGTTGCCCCACCTGCCTGGTCTGTGCCCTGGGTCCAGGGAAATGCAGGTTCTAGCTCCAGTTATATTAGAATGGTGAAGCCACTGACAAAAAGAAAATGTAGGATCCTCGATTTTGGAGAGGGAAAAACTTTTTAAAATTTGTTATTCGGAGTCGGGCGCGGTGGCGCATGCCTGATCCCAGCACTTTGGGAGGCTGAGGCAGGAGGATCGCGAGTTCAAAAGCTAGCCTCAGCAATGGCGAGGCACTTAGTAACTCAGTGAGACCCTGCTTCTAATAAAATACAAAAAAGGGCTGGGGGTGTGGCCCAGTGGTCAAGTGCCCCTGAGTTCAATCCCCGGTACCAAAAAAAAAAAAAAAAAAAAAAAAAAAGAAAAGAAAAAAAAAAAAATTGTTATTCGGCATACTAAATTTATTTCAAAATTAAGAGAAGGCTGTTATGTATCCGAATGTGAGTTGAGATAACCATAACCCTCCTTATGCCAGTGTGTGAAGTGCTTATAAAATCAATATTTCCTTAAGAGTATGGAAGTTGGGGATTGATCCTACTTGATAGAGAAGGAAGTGAAGATTTAAAGGTTATCGAATTTACAGCTAACAGAGGCTGTGGAGACTGGTAAAGAACCTAGAATATCAAGGTTACAGCTTAAAAGGCCCTGTAATCTTGACATTCTAAAATATTATATCCAACATTGTGAACACTTGCTCCCTTTATTTGCCCAAGATCTGAAGGAGTGACCCACATTCTTGTAGTATCAGTGATGATTTGGGTAACAGCTTTTTCTATTTTCATGCAACTAGAATTGAAATAAAGTCCCAATCATTGCCCTGAAAAGTCTAAATGTCAACAACAAAAAGATCTCTGTCCCAATTCTGGGAAAAAAAAAAAAAAAAAAAAAAAAAAACAGTTACCACAGATACTAGAATCTGAAAATCTAAATGCATTTAATTCTAACTTCCTAAATTACTTAAGACCTTAACCAAGCCTGGGCCAAATCAAGCTCTTTCCTTACTTTTCCAATCAAGTTGACCTCTGTAGAATTTTCTGTTCCCTCATCAATTTGCAGAGCTTTGGTTAAAATAGAGAAATACAAAATTACAGAATAAAATGTGTTTTATTTGTGTCTTGCAAAAAAAGCCCTAATTATCTGGGTTGGTGATGCATAGTCCACACTTAAATTCAGGTCCTAGGTTAAGGGTAGAGACTGGAGCTCAGCCCAGACCCAGTAACAGGACAAAAAAACAATGAAAATTTGTGGGTGTCTGCCCATATGTTACAGTATCTACACATTTAAGTGCTTAGAATATAGTGCAGGGGCTATCCAGCGGCCAGAGAGTCTCATTCCTGGGAAGCAAATTTTAGAAAGTAAGCTGAATTGTCAGAGGAAGCAAATCCAGAGCTCAGTTGAGAGCACAGAGCATTAGTTCTTCAAAGTTCAATCTCTCTGGGGCCCTAGAACACTTCAGACACACACAGAAGCCAAGTCCCTTTATGGCTACACCAAGGCCTAGGCCTCGAGCCCCCTTGGCACAGGAGCCCCATCTGAGGCACAGCTGCACTTCTGCACCCTCATGTTGGGCAGGCTGACCACCTGGGGCCTGGTCCTGCCTCCTTCCTTGAGGTTCACAATCATTGGCAGCGAGGTTGTCTCTGAGGCAATGCACTGTCTTGGCCCCAGATATGGCCACCTGAAGGTCAGGGACTCTGGGGGCTGCAGGCAGCTGCCCACACATTCATAGACCAGGAAGCCTGGGGGCTCCAGGACCCAGTTCTCAGCCCACTTCATTCCCTGAAGGTCCAAATACATCTGCTGGCGGCAGCATCGGGTTGCCTGAGTCACTGGTGCCTCAGGGTCACAATTGCCTTGAGCTCTGTGGGGACAAAAAGAGGTAGGTCAGAGATGAGCTGGAAGAGCTGAGGTCAAAAGCACTGAAAGTTTATGATCCATCTCCATATGTTCAAAAAGTTGGATACTGGACTGGGGTTGTAGTTCAGTGGTAGAGTGTTTGCTTAGCATGCACAACGCCCTGGGGTCCATCCCCTGCATTATAATAAAAGAAAGAGGGCTGGGATTGTGGCTCAGTGGTAGAGCACTTGCCTAGCATGCATGAGGCACTGGGTTCGATCCTCAGCACCACATAAAAATAAAAAAGATATTGTGTCCTAAAACTGAAAAATAAATATTAAAAAAAAAAAAAAAAAAAAAAAGGAAAGATGCAGGGTATTGTGTCAGAGACTGGATAACTAAAAGTAACTATAAAATAACTGATATTTACTGAAAGCCTCCTAAGAGTCGGAGGGCAAATTTGCAAATGTTCTCATTCATTATAACACACTGAAGCCGGGCGTGGTGGCGCACGCCTGTAATCCCAGCACTTTGGGAGGCTGAGGCAGGAGGATCACGAGTTCAAAGCCAGCCTCAGCAATGGCGAGGCACTTAGCAACTCAGTGAGACCCTGTCTCTAATAAAATACAAAAAAGGGCTGGGGATGTGACCCAGTGGTCGAGTGCCGCCAAGTTCAATCCCCGGGTACCAAAAAAATAACACACTGAAAAGTTGCCCGTTTCAAAATTAATTTAATTTCCCTGTCTCTCTACTTGAGCTCATCAGTTTGACCCACAACGCCTACCCATAGTCCTTGAGGTCCAGCGTGTGCAGCTCCAGCTGGGGCTCGCTCTGCTCAGTGCCCAGTGCCCCCTGCGCGGCGAAGCGGACCAGCTTGTGTGTGCCCGAGGCCCCGGGGCCCAGGTGCTCCCTCTGCACCGACACCTGCAGCAGCAGGGGCTGCCGGGGCGGGCTCAGCAGCTGCTGCCAAAAGTTCACGGCCTCGGTCACATCGAAGGCTTTCCAGCCGCTCTCGTGGATGGATACCAGCCTGAGACAGAGACCCGCAGGAGGGGTGAAGACTGCGACAGCCTTCAGGAGGGCCCTGGGGAAAAGCTACCCATCCTGCGTCTCCATCCCTGGCCCCGCCCTTTCCTGCTCTCCTCTGGGGTGCTGGACAGAGCAGCCTCCTTTCCGCCTGTCCCCTCCCCTCTCCTAGCACACAGCGGCCGGAATCCCCACCTGGAGTCTATGAGAGAGGTACGGTTGGAGCCGTCGTCGCGAAAGCGCAGCCACTCAATGGTGACCCGAACCCAGGCGTTTCTCCCGTGCCTGCGGAGGGCAGCCTGAGGCACAGGCTCCTGGAAGAGCCGCAGCACAGCCTGCACCAGTTCGCTGTTGGGTGGCAGCCGCCGCTCCATGCCAAACACCAGCAGCTGCGTGGAAGCCTCGGACACCAGGAACTTGCCAACCACCTCTGGAGAGAAGAGCAGGTTAGCTGGGCCTCTCAGGGCACCAGGCGAGCTCAGAGGGTTGCAGGGCCCAGGGCCAATGACCAATAATTTCCTGGTAATCCACAGGGAAAGTTTGGGGCCTGGGAAATTGGTGGGCCAGGAAAGGAGCCACCTTCCCTCTCCCCCAATAAAAGATAATTTTAAAAATTTGCAGTCAGGCCTTGTGTCCTAAAACAATCACATGGGATTGGGTCTTGTTTGCTAGCAACCTCCACCTTCAGTGGGGAGGGGCAGCTTAGGGACTCTCTGCCAAGGACTGGGCCCTCAAGTATCCAGCAATGCTGACTTCTTTAGGAGAAGGGAGTAGGATGTAATAGAAGGGGAAATAGAGAGGGGGCTGCAGAGAACCTAGAAAATGGAAATCCACCGGGCGTGGTGGTGCATGCCTGTAATCCCAGCACTTGGGAGGCTGAGGCAGGAGGATCACAAATTCAAAGCCAGCCTCAGCAATGGTGAGGCACTTAGCAACTCAGTGAGACCCTGTCTCTAATAAAATACACAAAAGGGCTGGGGATGTGGCCCAGTGGTCGAGTGCCCCTGAGTTCAATCCCCAGTACAAAAAAAAAAAAGAAAAAAGAAAGAAAGAAAGAAAATGGAAATCCGTGGTCACCAGTTGAACTGCACTTTTCTTAAATTCAGAGAGAAAGTCCTGAATTTACTCTCATTTCCTCCTGTAGTGAGGGAACTCATGCTCAGCTAAATGTCCCCAAAGGGAGGAACAGGGAGCCAAGTGCTTCTAAACAACCTTGGCAGGTCTACTGAGCCTTGAGGCAGATATCTGGGACATGTACACCACCCTTCTCAGAGACACTCCATCAACCTGTCACTAACACCTGAGGCTCCAGGTTAGCAGCATGATCACCCGACAGGCCAGCCACATTTGATGCCAACAGTCACCTTAGCTTCCTGTTCTGAATCCTCATCTCCCAAAGCATGGTAGGAAAGAAGAAAAGGGGTGGGTCTAGCTTGGGCAAAAGGGGGTGATTCCAGCTCTGGGGGTGAAAGGCTGCACTAGGATGGGGGTACAGCTAGATCCCTGACAGCTGGACACCTCTGCTGTCCCACTTAAGTATTCCCAGCTACCCACAGCCACTCACTCACTTCAGTGTTCACCATGCTGGGAGGGAGACAGGTGAGACACAGTCGTCCGCTGTTCCAGGTAAGCAAATGGTTGAGAGAGGTTTTTAAGGCAACTTGTTCCAGGTCACCATCAGAGCAGAGCAGCAATGTGAAAACAGACCCCAGGAAATCCTGCCTGCACCCCAGCTCTCTGGGGGAACTTGGTCCTAGCCACACCCACCCAAGCCCAGTGGTTCTGCTTTCCTCTGTCTCTTCCTCTCCTCTGGCGCCTGGGCTTTGCCAACAGGTTCAACCTGGCACCTAAGGAGTCCTTCAGTGCATAGCCCAGGCCCAAACACCCTCCCCACTGCCCCTTAGATCATAGCCCCCACACATCCTCTTAACAGAGCACCACAAAACAGAGGCCCCTTGACACCATCAGAGTGGTGAAAACCAATCTGTTCCTTCCCCACAAGGACCAAGATGCAGAAAGGGGAGGGAGGGCTCACCTGGAAAGCTCTGGCTGAACCTCTTCCCACGGGAACGGTCCCCATGGCTGTGCTGCAGCAGGGCTACATACTGGGCCCGCACGTCAGCAGGAATGGTCAACCCCTCCACATCAGCCTTGTCCAGGACTGGAACCTGGCTGAGCCTCAGCTGCCTCAACAGGCTGCCCAGGACCTGCTGCTCAGTCAGGGCCTCCCCGGGGCTGATCAGGGGCAGCACCCAGAGAGCCCAGCAGAGCCACAGGAGTCGCATGGTTCTGCTCAGGAGCAGCAAGGAGTCCATGAATGTGTGTCCAAGGAGGCTGCAGAAGGGTCTTGGGTCCAGGAGCTGGGTCTGCTGAGATTCAGCACTGGCCAGCTTTATAGCCTGCCCTGGGGTGGAGAGGGTGGGGGTAGGTCACACCCCTTGGACCTCCTGGGAGCTCAGCAGCCAGACAGGATCTTGAGCCCTGAGGAGGGGCACAAAGGGCTGTCTGGACTGAGGATAGCTGGTTATTGCTGTCTGCCCCGTGGCAGTGGAACTCTACCTTGGCTTAGTTAAATAAAAGAAAGTTTGGGTTAGGGATGTGGCTCAGTGGTAGAGCACTGGCCTAGCATGGATGAGGCTCTGAGTGTGACCCCTGGCACTGGGGGTAGGAGGAGTCTGTTTCCTGGAGAAGAGGCTCTCATTCCCTACTGGAGGCCAGTTTCCCAATTGCTGGAATTTGGACCTAGAATGCTGTCCCAGGACTCTCTAAGGACCACTCCTGCCCAGTGTTCTGAAGTCCATGCTTCAGAGGATGCCTGGGGGCTAACAAAATCCAAGGTTTGTGTCAACAGTTGGGAAACTTAGTGTTTCCCACTGTTGGAGAGTGGGGGGCTTATTGGTCAGGGATTCTGGGAGCCTTTAGTACCAGGGGGTTTTGTCCAAGAAGGAGCTCTAACCTCTCCCTCTTTCTTAGAGTTGAAAGTCCACCCTTACACACACACACACACACACACACACACACACACACACACACATACTTCTTGTTGTTGTTGTTGTTGTTGTTGTTGTTTTAAAGACCTGGTCTTGCTAAATTGCTGAGGCTGGCAACTAGCCTGGAATTTGTGATCCTCCTGCCTCAGCCTCTGGAGTCACTGAGATTACAGGCATGTACCACCACATCCAACTCCTCTCTCCCAGTTTTGAGCCAAGAAAATTGAGACTAAGAGAAGTGGCAACTTCCTCAGGCTCTCAGTTGAAGATTGAGACACTGCATAAAGTCAGGTCTTTCAATTCCCAGCCCTAAGTTCTTTCCACACCATGAAACCACTTGCAGCAGAGTCCTGCCCTGGAGGCCTTGAGGGGAGCCAGGTGGACTCAATTCAGTGATCAGGTCTGGGGACGTGGGGAGCATGGTGGCAATCCCCCACTCTCCTGAGGCTTCCCCAAGACACGGGAATGTGGATTTGGTTGAAGAGTTATATTGGGAAAATAAAACTGGGCAATCAGCCATGGAAAAGCCTGCCAGATAGAATACAGGATGCAATTTGAAATATATTATAAGTATTCATTGCTTGTCTATGATTCGGATTTCACCAGTCCTATGTTTTATTTGCCAAATCTGGCAACCCTACCCAGAAGCCAAAAGAAAAAAGCCGATGTGGATTGGGAGACTTGTCAACCGGCTGGATTGTTGCCCTGTGGGAGGTCAGCCCCACCCTTTGTTATGCAGAGAGGAGCCTGGCTATGCCGCCACCCCCACCTGTGTCTGGCCCAGGTCCGGGCTGCTGGAGGTGGTAAAGTGACCTCAGAAACAGATCTTCTGTTCTGAGCAAAGAGTCAGGGGCACTGGAATGATGCTCAGTCCCCCTAACTCAGGGCCCATTTTGGCTCTGGCCCTGGGTTTAGAACTAAGGACACTGGAGAGGGCAGTGATCTGACCGTCCTGGGGAAATGGGTAACGAAAGGAGTACAAGTGGAGCCCTCACTATCACCCCCCTTTCCCTGCAAGGACAGGATTTGACCCCAAACAGAAGTCAGGCTGCCAGTTGAGGGCCAGGAAAAAACAGCCAGAGGTCATCAGGGGGCCTCCGTGGGTAGGAATCAGCTGGACCCAGACTTAAAACCCAGGGAGACTCGGAGGTCAAAAAAGATTGGGTCCAGGAGTGGGGTCACCTCCAGGTTAGAAACCCAGCATCTGGGGGTTTCCAGGGTGGCTGCTGTCCCTTTCCAGTACAGGAACAGGCACTACTGTGGCTTCTTAGGTGCTCTGGGCTGCCCCAACCCCACACCTTCAACCTCCTGACCCCATGTGGTCACTGGGGTCTTTAGACACCTCCTTGATGAGCCTTATTGTTCTCCCAGAGCAGCCTAGCCTTCCTTGAGGCTCTCTGGGGGCTGAGGAGGGTGTGAGACAAGACAGGAATAAAAATTCGCTTGTAACTGGGCACGGTGGCACATGCCTGTAATCCCAGCAGCTCAGGAGGCTGAGGCAAGAGGATCACGAATTCAAAGCCAGCCTCAGCAACAGCGAGACTCAGTGAGACCCTGTCTCTAAATAAAATACAAAATAGGGCTGAGGATGTGGCTCAGATGGCCAAGTGTCCCTGAGTTTAATCCCCAATACCAAAATAATAATAATAATAATAATTCATTTGTGGTGTGTGTGTGTTGTGGGGTGGGGGAGGTTACTGGGAATTGAACCCAGGGACACTTAACCACTGAGTCATGTCCCAGCCCTTTTTATTTTTTGAGATAGGGTCTCACTTAGCTGCTTAGGGCCTCATTAAGTTGCTGAGTTGGCCTCAGCCTCCCAAGTCGCTGTACCACCACCACACCCTGCAGGATTCACATTTAAGTTCATCTACCTTCAGGGCAGGTGTGAGTTCAAACTGTAAGCACACTAGCTGTGTGCTTTCTCTGTGTGTCTTCTGCCATCTTCAACATGAGTCTCCCTCTAGAAATAGGGATAATGTCTTTTTCTTTCTCTTTTTTTGGCACTGGAGATTAAACCCAAGGGTGCTCTACTACTGAATTATATCCCTGACCCTTTTCGTTTTTTTATTTTGAGACAGGATTTCTCTAAATTGCCAAGGCTGGCCTTAAACTTGCAGTCCCTGGCCTCAGCCTCCCAAGTTGCTGGGATTACAGCTAGCAACCCCACCAAGCTGAAATAATGTGCTGGGTTTTTTTTACAGGAAATTTGTCCACATCAATCGAGGTGTTTGCAGGCCTCCTGATCACAGTAGTTGCTCAATACATAGGAGACTTTCCCACTGCTATTAAGTATTTAAATGTTTAACTTTTAAAAATATAGATAGATTAAGAACAAAATATAGTTTAACATTTCTGAAATGTTTTGATAAATAATTCAAATAGTGCAACATTTAAGTATATGGAAGAAAATGTAGGGAAATGTCATTCTCCCTTCATTCCTGTTTGCTCCTTTTACCTCCACCTGTGCTCTTACAGATAACATGAAAATATTGTTTCCACCATACACATATTCCCTGCTTTTCAAAATTATAATTTATCTTTATGATTTTTTTGGGGGGGGTACCCAGGATTGAACCCAAGGGCTCTTAACTACTGAGCCACATCCTCAGCCCTTTTATTAGATTTTTTTAAAATATATCTTTAGTTATAGATGGACACAATATGTTTATTTATTTATTTTTAAATATTTATTTTTTAGTTGTAGTTGGACACAATACCTTTATCTTATTTATTTATTTTTACGTGGATGCAGAGGATTGAACCCAGGGCCACATACATGCTAGGCCAGTGCTCTACTGCTAAGCTACAACCCCAGCCCCCAGCCCCCTTTTTTTAGATTTTATTTAGAGACAGGGTCTTGCTGAGTTTCTTAGGGCCTCACTAAATTGCTGAGGCTGGCTTGGAACTCTCAATCCTTCTGCCTCAGCCTCTGGAGCCACTGGGATTACAGGTGTGTACCACTGTGCCCAGCATCTTTATAATTTTTTTGCATTGTTGGAGGTCAAACTCAGAACCTGGGAGATGCTAAGCACAGACTCTACTACTAAGCTATAGCTCCAGCCCCCCAAAAAAAAAATTTTTTTTGAGGTGCAGTCTCACTATGCTGCCCAAGCTAGACTTGAACTCACCACTCTCCTGCTGCAGTCTCCAAAGTAGCTGGGGTTACCGCCATACCCAACTTTTTCCTCCCCTCTCCTCTGTTCCTTTCTTCTCCCCACCTGTCCCCTCTCCTGTTCTTTTCTTTCTTTTCCTCTGTTTTTATGGTGCTAAGATAAAACCCAGAGCCTCACACAGGCCAGGCAAATGCTCCACCTCTGAGCTCTACCCCCAGCCCCTCCTCTGGTTTTTTCCTATTGTCTAATTTCATTAGCTGGTATCTCTAGAACAATTTTAAATAAAATCAGTGATAGGAGATATCATTGTTTTGCTCTTGATTTTAATAGGACTCCTTTACTGTTTCTTCATTAAGTTATGAGCTTTACAGCTGAGGTAAATGTATTGTATCATGTTAGGAAGTATCTATAATAGCTTTAACAAATTTTATTTTTGCTTTTGTGTTTGGTGCTATGAATTGAACCCAGGGCCTCAGGCATGCATGTACTTCACCACTGTGCTACACCCTGAACCCAATAATAGGAGGATTAAGAAAAATCAAGAATAGATGTTGAATAATACCAATTTGGTAACTATCTGAAGGAATAAGAACTCTTGTATATTGCTAGCGAGAATATAAGCACACTAGAGAACTCCTTTACAGTATTTACAGCACAGCAAGTTATCTCATTACCCAAAGACCCAACAATTCCATCCAGTCAGACAGAAATACATGCATAAGAATGATTATTGCAGCATTGTTTATGAATCCAAACAGGCCAAAGGTGTAGCTCAGAAGTAGAGTGTGTGCTTAGTATGGATGAGGCCCTGGGTTCAATCCTCAGCACCGCCCCCCCCCCACACACACACACAAAATCTGAATAGAAGCAACCACTAAAAATATCCATCAACAGTGTAAAAGATAAGTAAAATGAAGTATAGTCCTGCAATGGATTCCTTTGCAGCAAAGACAATGAACCAAAGTTGTATAAATAGCAGTAACCAAACACAAAACATGTAAATGATTCCATGTATTTAAAATTTAAAACGAGGGCAGAACTAAGCCATAGTGTTTATTTATTTGGGAAAGGAAAAAAAATCATTTTCTAATAGTGATCATTTTGTTCCTTTTTCTAATATATACATCTCTGATTGCCTTCTACATGTACTCACTTGAAGGATTTGCAGTCATAGTGCACACAATTTTTTTTTTTTTTTTTTTTTTTTTTTTTTTTTAGGAAATACCCTCAGGCTTGCAGACAGCCTGAGGTGGAAACTATAGGACCACCTTTGTCCCCCCTGTTAAGGCCCCCCTGAGTCCTAGGAGGCTGCAATTCCTGCTCCTGACCTATCCCACCAATAACCTGCCCTCCCAGGTACCCAAGGGACCACAGCCCAGCCTAGGGCTCCAGTGCTACCCTGTGCTGTTAGCTGTTGCTAAATGGTCCTACAGCAGATAAAGGGGGACTCCACTGGCCTCTCAACACCCCCTGGATTCAGGCCTACCAGTGTGTGTGTGCCTGGGGGCAGTGTGCTGAGACCACCAGCACTCACGTCACATGGAGGACACCTGGACCCACACCAGACTCAGCAAGTGCATGTATGGACAAATGTGGGTGCACAGTGACCTGGCTACACACATTTCTCAGGGCCCGAAGTCCTCCTTTATTACTGGGGCAGTCTGGGCAGGTAGAGAAGGCAGGTGACTGTGTCACAGAATACCAAAGCCAGGCGCAGTGGTGCACACCTATAATCCCAGGGGTTCAGGAGGCCGAGGCAGGAGGATCTCAAGTTCAAAGTCAGCCTCAGCAATTTAGTGAGGCTCTAAGCAACTTAGCAAAATCCTGTCTCTAAATAAAATATAGAAAAGGGTTAGGGATGTGGCTCAGTGGGAAAATGTTACTGGGTTCAACCCCCAGGACCAAAAAAAAAGGACACCAAACCCACCGGCTGCTTCATCAGGCTTGACTCTTCTCCACTCGTCTTTTCCCTAATTTTAAAGGTGTATCTCAAAGAATTTGTCCTATCTTTTCCTTGTTGTGGGCTTCTCTGGGGAACCTCTTACTTAGCTCAGAAGAAAACCAGCCTGAAACTTGGTTGGAATTGGAATCAGTTAAACATATGCAAAAGTGAACTGAATATATTATTTTACATCTAAGACAAATCAACATGAAAAGAATTTCACCCCCCAGCCCTTTTTTGTTTTGTTTTGTTTTTTTTACAGGAAAAGAATCTCTCTCTCTCTCTCTCTCTCTCTCTCTCTCTCTCTCTCTCTCTCTCTCACACACACACACACACACACACCTTTTTTTTTTTTTAAATGGACAAAATGATGAAACCTCAGGACTAGACTGGAACAAAATAAAATAAGTGTAGCTTAATATTCTGATAGCTCTTAGAACAACAGTAATTGAAAAAATAATCAAACAGTCTTGAAAAATAATAAACATCATCAAATTCACCTATTATAGGGAATACACAAATAATGCAGCAGGGTTTTTTTGTTTGTTTGTTTGTTTTTGTTTTTTACTGGTTTACCAAACACAAAGGGGCTCTCAAGATGGGAGAGAATCAAACAGACCTGGTTTCATTTTGTTTTGTTTGTTTTCTTTACGGCTTTAGTCACACCTGGGCTCCACCTGCCTGTGAATCACTTCCGGTGGTTAGGGAAACCACCTGGGAGGTAAACAGCCTGGGTATGTGTTTCTGCCACATTTCCTGTCTGTGGCAGCATCAACTTGCAAGCAGGCCCTCGTGCCCTGAGTAAAAACTACTGCACTGATGGGGCTGGCCTTCCTACTCTCTCTCCAGGGCCACAGTTTTTTTTTTTTGTTTTTTTTTTTTTTTTTTTTTTGGTACTGGGGATTGAACTCAGGGGCACTCGACCACTGGGCCACATCCCCAGCCCTTTTTTTGTATTTTATTAGAGACAGGGTCTCACTGAGTTGCTAAGTGCCTCACCATTGCTGAGGCTGGCTTTGAACTCGCGATCCTCCTGCCTCAGCCTCCCAAGTGCTGGGATTACAGGCGTGTGCCACCGCGCCTGGCTCAGGGCCACAGTTTTGAGCTTCCCACTTCTCCTTCCATAGCTGTGAGCTGCCTCATCCCAGCAGCCAAGCTCAAATCCTTCCTCTCCCTTTTTAAAGGAAAGACTTTAGGATTCAGAAAAATCACAGGGGCTAGGATTGTTGCTCAGTGTTAGAGCGCTTGCTTAGCACACCCAAGACCGACCCTGGTTTCATGCCCAACACTGCAAAGTAATAATTTTAAAAATGAAAACACTGTGTTATGTGGAAGGATTGGAGGCATTTTTTGTTTTTGTTTTTATGCAGGGGGGGTGGGAGTGGTTAGCAGAATACCACATTCTTTTATTTGCTTTCCCCAGTAAAAAATGTTCATGAAAAGCTGAGTGCAGTAGCGCACGCCTATAATCCCAGTTGGGGGAGGTTGAGGCAGGAGGATCGCAAGTTCAAAGCCAGCCTCAGCAACTTAAAGAGGCCCTAAGAACTTAGTGAGCTGGGGATGTGGCTCAGTGGTTAAGCACCCCTGGGGTCAATCTCTGGTACCAAAAAAGAAAAACAAAGGTTCATGAAAGAAAAAGCTCATGTAAACCAGCTTCTTTCCCTAAATCTAGAAACCATTCATTTCTATAAATTCCTCTTTCTGCTTCCCTTTCTCTTCAATTAGTTGATGATGATTTTGACCCTTTTCAGTGTCCTGAGGGACACAAAGGCAACTGGTACAACAGGAAGCTCAGGTGCAGGGAGGCGCTCTGCCAAGGTGGCCCAAATGCTGCTGCAGGGTTCCAGTGTCCCCAGGAGGGAGGCACTCTCTCACCCTTGGGCAGCCTTTCTCTCTGTGCGCTTTATTTACCTCATGTGCCCTCATCATCAGCAAGAAGGCTCTGTTGCCATTCCACAGAGGAGGGGCACAGAGCAGTTCAGACCCTGAGGCCACATGTTGTCCAAGAGAGCACCAAGGTCACAGGTTGTTCATGGGAGCAACACCATGGGTCAATACTGGCTGGGTGACCTTGGACACCTTTATCAGTGACAAGTGCCTTGGTTTCTTTATCTGTGAAATGGGGGCATTAGTAACATGGATGCTTGGAGTGAGATTCAGGACAGCAGAGCAAATGCCTAATCTGTACCTGGCTGCCTGGCTTCCTTCCCACCCTCCTTTCAGAGTCCTGCCTCTCCTTACCTCACCTAACTGACTAGCAGGCGGCTTGTCAGACAGAGTTTCCTAGATTTGTCCAGGACCACAATGGCTGGAAAGTGGCACACAAAACTGAACTAGCCAGGAAGGGGCCAGATGAACTGAAATGTGGTTCTTTTTTTTTTTTTTTTTTTTTTTTATTATTTACTTTTTAGTTGTAGTTGGGCACAATACCTTTATTTTATTTATTTTATGTGGTGCTGAGGATCAAACCCAGGGCCTCACACATGCTAGGTGGGCGCTCCACCACTGTGCCACAACCGGAGCCCTGAAATGTGGGTTCTTATTCCTGCATTGTCCCCCACCCTCCTCAGCCCCAGAGAGCCCCAGGAAAGACTGGGCTGCTCTGGGAGAACAATGCCGGCTCATCCAAGGGGCATCTGGAGACCCCAGCTGCCACATAGACCCCAGGCTGGGGTCAGGGAGGTTGACAGTATGGGGTTGGGGCAGCCCAGGGCACCTAAGCATTCACGGCAGTGTCTGTTCCTATGCAGGAAGGGACAGCGGCCACCCTGGAGACCCCCAAATGCCGGGCTCCAACCTGTAGTGACTCCACTCCTGAGTCTCCCTTGGTTCTGAGCCTGGGTCCAGTTGATTCCCACCCTCAGAGGCCCCTGATGACCTCTGACTCTCTGTGTTTTCCCCTGGCCCTCATATGGCAGCCTGACCTCTGCTTGGGGTCAAACACTGTCCTTGCAGAGGCAGAAGGGTATGAGTGGACACCAGGCCCCACTCCTGCTGCTCACCTGTCACAGACTCCCTCACTCACCTCATCCCCCCACCCCAGGTCCCCAAGTCCTCAGGTCTGGGCCCTCAGAGCTGGTCTGCCTCTTCTCATCTCCATTCCCCTTCTATCCTCTAGGACAGCCAATCTGGCTTTGGAATAACTTCCCCACCTCACCCAATCTGACTCTGCAGATAGCCAGATCCCCTCCCCGCAGCCCACTGGAAGTTGGGCTACTTCTTCCCCTTGACAAAGGGTGGGGTCTTCCTCCTACCTGACAACTAATCAGTCCATTGTGAAAAGTCTCCCAATCCACATTCGCTTTCTTCTGGCTGATTGGCCAATTACTTTATTTCCCCAGCAAAACTCTTGAACCTACCTGGAATCCACATTCCAGAAAGAGGCTTGTGTTTGCAAAGGGATATTTGCCCTCTGTCTGGGGGATTTGCCCTCCGTCTGCCTTTACTGATCCTTTCTCCAGTCCCAGGCCAGAAAGGCCCTGGGCCTGAACTGCAGGTTGCAAACAGCCCGAGGTCATGGAAAGAGCCTGGGCCAGCTTTTTTCTTTCTCTGTGAGTGATGGCTTCAGGTGCTTTTCATCACAGATGCCTTCCAGTCTCTCACCTCTAGGTTGGTCTCCCCAAGGCGCACCAGAACCTTATGTCCAAATGCCCATCATGCCTACCTATTGCCAGCTCATACACCCGGCTAGGCCCCCAGACCTAGTGGTCATTCTGGATTCCTTTCCTGTCTTACATACTTTGGAGTCAATCCCCAGCCCTTGTATCAATTTGCAACCCTCCACATTCCCCAGCCCTGTGGTCAATGCTGTAGTAGTCTTGGAAGGAGTTGAATCAGTAAATATACTCCATGAATGAAAACCCTCCAAAAATGAACTAAAAATGAATCATGGACCTAAATATAAAAGATGAAACTATAAAATTCCCAGAAGACAACATAGAAGAAAATCTAGATGACCTTGGGTTTGGCACAACACCAAATCATTGTACATAAAAGAAATAACCAATAATTGGACTTCACTAAAATTAACTTCTGCTCTTCAAAAGACACTGTTGAGAGAATGAGAAGACAAGATACAGACTGTAATAGAGTTGCAAAAAAAAAATAATAATAATAATCTGGTCAGGTGAGGTGTCACATGAATATAATCCCAGCAATTCAGGAGGCTAAGGCAGGAGAATTGCAAGTTCAAGGTCAGCCTTAGCAACTTATTTAGACTCTGTCTCAGAATAAAATAAAAAATGTAAAAGGGCTGGGGATTTAGCTCAGTGGTATATCCCCAGTATAAAATAATAATAGTAGTAATAAATAAATAATAATAATAATAAATATATATATATATGAGATAAAGGGCTGTTATTCAAAACAAAAACAAAGAATTCTGTGTGTGTGTGTGTGTGTGTGTGTGTGTGTGTGTGTGTGTTTGTTTTGCAGCTGCCTCTGTTGCTGGAAATCAACCCAGGGCCTACTATATGCCAGGCAAACACTTTACCATAGGATTACATCCCCAGCCCCCTACAAAAAACTCTTAAAACTCAACAATAAGAAAACAATATGACAAAAATAAAATGGACAAAAGACCTGAATAGACACTGCACAAAAGAAGATACACTGCCAGGCACAGTGGCACATGACTATAATCCCAGTGCTTTAGGAAGCAAGAGGATAGTAAGTTGGAGGTCAGCCTCAGAAACTTTGTGAGACCCTCCCTGTCTCAAAAGAAAAAATAAAAAGAACTGGACAGGGGACTGGGAATGTAGCTCAGTGGTAGAGTGCTTGCCTAGTACTTGTGAGACATTGGGTTTGATCCTCAGCATCGCATATAAATAAATAAAATAAAGGCATTGTGTTCACCTAGATCAACAACACAAAAACACAATCAAAAGAAAAAAGGACTGGGCAGTAGATGGGAAGTGGGGAGGGAAGGGGAAATGCTAGGGAGTGATATTGGCCAAATTATATTGTTATATATTGTGTGGTAAGAATATGTAACAATAAATCCCATCATTATGTACAACTATAATGCACCAATAAAAAAAAATGTAGGAAAAAAAGGACTAGGGATGTAGCTCTGTGGTAAAAGTGCTCCTGGGTTCATCCCCAGTACTAAATAAATAAATAAGAAGAAGATATACTGGTTGCAAATAAGCATATGAAGAAATGTTCCCCATCATCTCTTCTTTTTTTTTTTTTTTTTTTTTTTTTTTTTTGTGGTACCAGGGATTGAACTCAGGGTCACTTGTCCTCTGGGTCACATCCCAGCCCTTTTTTGTATTTTATTTAGAGACAGGGTCTCACTGAGTTGCTAAGTGCCTCGCCATTGCTGAGGCTGGCTTTGAACTCGCGATCCTCCTGCCTCAGCCTCCCAAAGTGCTGGGATTACAGGCGTGCGCCACTGCGCCCGGCTCATCATCTCTTCTTAGAGAACAAAAAATGATGAGATACCATTATACAACTATTAGAATGACCAGTATATCAAAAACACTGAGAAACACAAAATGCTGGTGAGAATGTGGAACAACTGGAACTTGTTGGTTTTTTTTTGTTGTTGTTGTTGTTTTTTGTTTGTTTGTGGTGCTGGGGATTGAACCCAGGTCCTTGCACATTGTAGAAAAGCATTTTACCACAGAGCTACATCCCCATTTCTATTGGATAGGGCCTTGCACATGCTAGCACCCTACTCCTGGCTACATCACCAGTGCCTCTGTTCTTTCAATTTTATTATTTAAAAAAAAAATTTGTTTAGTTGTTTATAGACCTTTATTTTATTTATTTATATGCAGTGCTGAGAATCAAACCCAGTGCCTCACACATGCAAGTGCGCTACTGCTGAGTCACAGCCCCAGCTCAATTTTTTTTTTTTTTTTTTTTTTTTTGAAGCAGGGTCTCATTAAGTTGTCCAGGCTGGTCTTGAACTTGCAACCCTCCTGCCTCAGCCTCCCTAGTAGCTGGGGTTACAGGCATGTACCACTGTGCCCAGCTTGAACTCCTATTCATTGCTGGTGGGAATGCAAAATGTTACAGGCACTTTGGAAGATAGTTTGGCAATTTCTTAAAAACCTAAATATATTCTTGCCACAAGATCCAGCAACTGCCCTCCTTGGTATTTACCTAAATGAATGGAAGACTTCTGTTCACACAAACACCTGCCCATGATGGTTTACAGCACCTTATTCGTAATTTCCAAGACTCAGATTCCCTTCTGTAGGCAAATGGGTAAATAAACTGTGGTAACCCTGACAATGAAATATTTGACTTAAAAAGAAATGAGCTATCAAGTAAAAAATGGACATGAAAGAAACTTAAGAGCATATTACTAAGTGAAAGAAGTCAATCTAAAAAGGTGCCTGAGTCCAACTCTATGACATTCTAGAAATGTCAAAACTGGAGACAGTAGAAAGACCTGCAGTTTAACAGAGGTTGAGGGGGGAGGGATGAATAGGCAAAGCACAAAGGATTTTTAGGGCAATGGAATTACTCTGTGTGATACTCTTAGAGTAGATACATGTTATTATACATTTGTCTAAACTCATAAAATATACAACACCAAGTGAACCAAGTACAGGGGCTGTGGTTGTGGCTCAGTGGTAGAGCACTTGCCTAGCATGTGTGAGGCACTAGGTTCGATCCTCAGCACCACATAAAAAATAAATACATAAAATAAAGGTATTGTGTCCATCTATGGTTTAAAAAAAAAAAAAAAAAAAAAAAAGGAGTGAACCAAATACAGACACGGGATGCTAGTGATGTGTCAGTATGGGGTCAATTGTAACACATGTAACTCTCTTGATGGGGCTGGGGATTAAGTATCAGAGGGGAAGGTAGTGTGGGAAATTCTGTACTTCTCCCTCAATTTTCTTATGAACCTAAAACTGCTTTAAAAAAAAAAAAAAAAAAAAAGTAAAGTATATAGGGGCTGGGGTTGTGGCTCAGTGGTAGAGAGCTCACCTAGCACTTGTGAGGCACTGGGTTCTATCCTCAGCACCACATAAAAACAAATAAAATAAAGGTATTGTGTCCATCTAAACTAAAAAAAGTTTAAAAAGTAAAGTATGTATGTATATATGTATATATACATACATTTAAACAAACAAATCTCCAAAGGCTTCTTATTACATTTTGGGGAAAAATTCAAATCAATTTCCATGTATTTCCATTAATTTCCCCAGGCTGACCTGGGCCAGGCTCTCTCCTTCTCTACCACACCTGCTTTCTGAGAGCCAGCCACACAGACCCCTCCTTTCCCATGCCAGTCCCACCTCAGTATCTGCTGATGGCCAGCCCCAGCCAGGGGGTACAACGCGAGCGCTCAACGAAGTACGAAGGCAGAGAAGCAGCGATGGGGAAAATAACACACCGACACACAAGTCAGGCTGTGGAATCTTCTCTCTTTACTTTCACTTTGTTGTAGGTTTTAAGCATAATTTTTGGCAGTACAGATTGTTTATACTTTCTTTGGTGATTTCATTACAGACATGACTTAATTTATAGATTACATTTTAGACATATTAAATTTCTTATTTTATATATATTTCAAAGTTTTGAGGTCACTTGCACCTTTTCAAGGCCCTGTACATGACTGCCTGGGCATATTATATTTTCGTCATTATTTATCTAATTAGTTTGAGTGAAAATTTATCTCTCACGGATTCCCTGAAACTGTTTTCTCTGCACACCATTCAGGCTGTCTGATAAAAGTCAACTTTCTCTGTCTGGGATTCCAAAGCACTAATGTTTTTCTTTTATAGCAATTGTTTATAAAACCTAGAAGCAGGGAAAAGAGGGAGGCAAGGCTGAATGTTAGCTCATGAAGGGCTTTTTGCTCTAAGGGATTTATATCTACTTTAAAGTAAGAGAAATTTATTTTTAATCACAAAAAGACTCTTAAAGCTTATTAACTAGAAATTAAGTACTTATAGAAAAAGATCTGTGTTACTTTTTTAAAGAAAAGATAAATGTACAGAGTTAGTCTGGATCTAAATAATTGAAATAGCGATACCTGGTGGCCATATATGTGAATAAAGAACTGAACAGCAAGTAGAAGTCAAAGTTAACTCTTTCAACACCATGATATCTTTCATGAAAAAGGAGAGGGCTTTATAGAAAATGCCACAACAAGTATCTTTAGCCATTGTCTTTGCCTTCAAGAACCTGCATCCAGCCGGGCACAGTGATGCACACCTGTAATCCCAGCACTTGGGAGGCTGAGGCAGGAAGATGGCAAGTTCAAAGCCAGCCATCAGCAATGGCAAGGCACTTAGCAACTCAGTGAGACCCTGTCTAATAAAATACAAAAAAGGGATGGGGATGTGGCCCAGAGGTCGAGTGGTCCTGAGTTCAATCTCCAGTAAAAACAAAACAAAACAAAAACAACAACAACAAAAAAAAAAACAAAAAAAAAAAAAAAAAAAAAAAAACAAACAAAAAAAAAACCGCATCCAGATCTTTACAGAGTTAGTTAATTCTTTTTTCTTTTTTTGGTACTGGGGATTGAACCCAGGGGTGCTTAATCACTGAGCTATCTCCTCAGCCCTTTTTTGTATTTTATTTAGAGACAGGGTCTCACTGAGTTGCTTTGAGCCTCCCTAAGTTGCTGAGGCTTGTTTTGAACTCAAAACTCACCATCCTCCTGTCTTAGCCTCCCAAGCCACTGGAATTACAGGTGTGTGCTACGGTGCCCGGCAGGATTAATTAATTCTTATCATTCAGGGTTTAGCACAAATGTCAGCTCCTCAGAAAGCCCTCTTCTTGTCTATGCAGTCACAGTCTCTCTAATCATCCTGGCCTATTTTCTTTCTGGTACTTAGTAAAATTCCCTTCCTCAACTCTTTATTTAACCCTTTATTGACTGCCTTCCCAGTGAACTGCAGCATCCATGAACTCAGTGACTTTCTCTGGCCTATTCCTATGTCCCTGTGCCTAAAACAATTCCCAGCACTCATGGCAGCTACTTCAGCAATATTTATTGAATGAACAAATGAAGAGATGGGAGTTTAAAAGCTTGCTGAGGGCCTTGGTGTAATGGCACACACCTGTTAATCCCAAGTACTCAGGAGGTTGAGGCAGGAGGATCATGAGTTCAAGGCCAGCCTGGGCAACTTAGTAAAACCCTGTCTCAAAATGTTTAAAAATAAAAATAAAAAGGGTTGGGGATGTAGCTCAGTGGTAGAGCACTTTATCTAGCATGTGTGAGACCCTGCTGCAATCCCCGATACCAAAAATAAAAAATTTTAAATTTAAATAAAAAAATTTTTAAAAAGCTTCATGAACTTCTCTGGATCTCAATTTCTTTGTGAGATGAGGGATATGAACTTGATAGTTCCTTCCATCTCTAACCAACAGAAGAGAGAAAAGGGGTGGACCTGGCTTCTCTCTAGACAAACCCCTACTTGGCATTCAGTGCTGCCAGGTTCCTGCCAAGGAAGGTCTCCTCAGGACCAGGAAGAGTTGTCAGTTACCCACTGTGGGCCACTGCCTCAGGGCCTTCAGAGAGGCAGATCTGAACATTCCTCAGTCAGTGAGCCCTATGTGGATTGGGGAGTTACTGGATCTATGCAGGGCTCTTGTTCCATTCAGGAGCAAGATTCTGGATTCCCAGAGTGTTCCCAACTGGTTCTACCTTTAGGATGTGTCTTAGTGAGAAGTGGGCCCCACTTTATCTCCTCCAGTGAAAGATAAACTTTAATTAAATTGTTTGCAGCTAATCAGGAGGCTGAGGCAAGAGAACCACAAGTTCAAGACCAGCCTGGGCAACTTAGTGACAATGTGTCTCAAAATAAAATCAAAAGGGCTGGGAATGTAACTCAGTGTTACAGTGCTTACCTAGCATGCATGAGGCCCTGGGTTTAATCCTCAGTATCACAAAAAACAAACAAGCAAATAAAAAGAAGTGTTTGGTCTCCCCAGACCCAGGAGGGGCTCTGGCCACCCAGGAACTCTGAGAACATCTCTCTCTCTCTCTCTCTCTCTCTCTCTCTCTCTCTCTCTCTCTGGTACTGGGGATTAAACTCAGGGGCACTCAACCCCTGAGCCACATCCCCAGCCCTATTTTGCATTTTATTTAGAAACAGAGTCTCACTGAGTTGTTTAGCACCTCGCTTTTGCTGAGGCTGGCTTTGAACTCGTGATCCTCCTGCCTCAGCCTCCCGAGCTGCTAGGATCACAGGCGTGTGCTACCGTGCCCAACCTCTCAGAGCATCTCATGGCAGGAGGTTTCTTAGTTCATTTTTTGTGGGACTTATCAGTGAGGAGACAGCTCCGGAGACCTATGACAACAGGTCTTTCTTGAAGCCAGCCAGCGGCCCAGGGAGCTCCCAGCAAGTCTAGATTTGGGGGTTTAGGAAGGGATATGACATGAGCTCAAGGAGACCCTGGGGCAAGAGTCTGAAGACCTGGATTTGGCCTGGCTCCATCATCAACTCATAACTAGGACACTCCTTCCTATACCCTGGCCTGAGGGGTCAACAGAAGTCCTGCAATTTTTTTTTTTTTAAATTGTGGTACTGGGGATTGAACTCAGGGGCACTCGACCACTGGGCCACATCCCCAGCCCTTTTTTGTATTTTATTTAGAGACAGGGTCTCACTGAGTTGCTAAGTGCCTCGCCACTGCTGAGGCTGGCTTTGAACTCGCGATCCTCCTGCCTCAGCCTCCCAAAGTGCTGGGATTACAGGCGTGCGCCACCGCGCCCGGCTAGGTCCTGCAATTTTGAACAAGAATATCTGTCCCCATCATTCTGAAGCAAGAAAGATGCACTGTGTGGGAGAGAAGAGAGTGGAACAGGCTACTCTGGGGAGAGCTGAAAAGAGGATCCTTCTTTGCCTTAAATTGAGGCCCATCCTCCTGGTCCTAGGGCCAGAAACTTGCATTTCCCGGGAAACATGGCATAGATCAGGTAGGTGGGGGCACCATCAACTGAGGCAAAGATGAGGACATACAGGTGGGGGATGAGAGAAGGAAGGTAATTTGGACATGATCAGTTTGGGAAGCCAGAGGGATTCCTACCAGAAACCTGGGAAGGTCAGGTGTGTGTGGGGTTCTTGGCAACAGCAGGTACCAGAGCAGGAGGGATCGTGACAGGTAGAGGTAGGAGGGACAAGGACAGAGGAAACCTCTGGGAAATAACTAGTGGCTAAGGGTTTGAGGGGAGAAAAGAAAGCCAGAAAAGACAGAGAAGAACTGAGAGAGGAGGGAGAAGACACCCCCACCCTGCCCGGGCAGCCATGGGCTGGTGCTAGAATCAGGGACAGGGAGGTTAGGAGGATATTTTTATCACTGCAGTACAAGACGAAAATCCAGAAATGGAAGAGAGGTCAGAGAACTTGCAAAGCCTTGTGCTTTGGGGATTGCGGAGCGGTTCAGGATGTAGGGATGGTTAGTGCCACAAAGGGCCCGACAGCAAGCTTTGGTCCAAGCCTGCATCTCACAGCTGGGGAAACTGAGGCTCACTAAGGTCCACCCCAAGGTTGATGGTAGGGCCAGGCTGGAGACAAGTAAGTGGGTCACAGGATCCATCCATATCCCCAAGGCCCAGGCCTCCTGCTGCCCTGGCTTCCTCGCTCTGCCTTGGACCCATGAGGTGCTCCTTCGGGAGAACAAAAAGTGAATTAAAAAGCTGACTATTTTTGGCTCAGCCTGTGAAACTCTGTTATCTTAGTTCTGTAATTAAAAATGAAATAACATGTAAAGTGAGGAAGGGAGCTGGTTCCTGGGGCTGTTGCGGGGCCGGCCTCTCATCTTCCACACCTGGCTTCATCTTCCTGCCCATGGGTCCCTCCCTGAAAGCAAATAGGGGCTGTGGGAGCTGGTTGGAGGTTGGCCACAGTCACCTTTGGGGCAGGGAAGTCTCCACCTTGGATCAATGCACCAGGCTGCTGTGCTGGGGAAGGAAGTTTCATGGAGCCTAAGGCCAGGACTGACTTTGGTAACTTGACCATGAGCTAAGAGAGTCTGCAGGAGTGGACACAGCACAGTGCCATGAACTATGTACCCCTGGGCAGCACAGGACTTTCTCTGGATAGTGAGGGATTTGACCTGCACATCCCTCCAGGGTCTCGGGCTCTAGATCATGGCTGTCTCCACTAATTACCATCATCTATGTTGGATGTGCTTCTGTTTTATTTCTACTTTTCATTTTTCCCATCTGTGTTTTCCATGATAAGATTCTAAGACGTGTTAGTGTTGTGTCAGTAGCAATAGAGTAAAACAGAAGCATCCTCTGGGGTAAGTGTGACTGTGGAAACGTGTATGATCCTGTCACTGACCATGGCAGCTCTCGGGGCAAGGTAGGCTCTGTGACAATGCCATGCCCACTGAGCGGCCTCATCATGGTCCCAGGACATGTGGGTTTGCTTTTATTGATGTGAAAAGATACTGGTTCCTGAGAAGGTTTGGTCCTCTCGCCTGATATCCTGAGGCCCCCAGAATGTGTCCTACTAGGGTCCAGGCTTTACCTACCTTACAGCCCAATGTCCCTCGGCCACTAGATGGGAGCAGCTAAAGGCAGATTCCACACAGCAGGGATATGGAGAAGGAAAAGAACAAAACAGGTCCCTCTGGAGGTGGGTGAGATGAGGAGAGCTCATAACTTCACAAATGTGGGTCGGATGGAAGCTCTGGGTCCTGTGGTTTGTTGGTACTTATGACTGCTGTTGTCCAAAGTGGGAAGTGTGGCCTGGGGCACCCTTGAGGCAGATCCTGTGTGCTGAGGAGGAAGGGGAGGACACACCTGGAGGGAGCGGGTTTCCCTGAAGCCTTGACTGGATTTCCAGCTGGCCAGCCCAGCAGGGAACCGGCCAGTACAGCACGACGCCCCTCCCGTGCAGCTCTGGGGGGCAGTCTTCCCTCTCCCTGATGGAGACACCACAGGCCTGGTTGCCCATGACCAGAGGCCTCCACCACCATGTGGCCTTGGTCTGACACCAGTCTGACTGACTGCTACTCTTGCAGATGGAGGTGGCCATTCAGCCTCATCCTTATCCTGAGCATCCCCCTATTTCTCCAGGTTCTGGGTCCAGCCCTACTCACCCTGTCCCTTCCCACCTGGATGGCCTGAGGCACGACCTGACCCCAGACCCTCTATTCTACTCTCATCCTACGAGCTCCTCCCTGCTTTCCCAGTCCTCTCTGTCCTTCCCTGCTCATCTTTGACTATTAATGATAGTCTGGGCTGAATCTTATCTGCCCCAAATTCATAGGTTGAAGCCCTAACCCCCAGCACCTCAGATGCCACTGTCTGTACACAGGGCCTGTGAAGATATAACTAAATTCAAATAAGTTAATGAGAGTGGTCCCTCATCTAATATGGCTGGCGTCTTTTTTTTTTTTTTTTTTTTTGTATCAGGGATCAAATCCAGGGCATTTAACCACTGAGCCACATCCCCAGCCCTTTTTATATTTTATTTAGAGATAGTCTCACTAAGTTGCTGAGGCTGGCTTTGAACTTGCCATCCTTCTGCCTCAGCCTCCTGAGCCGCTAGGATTACAGGTGGGTGCCACCACACCTGGCTGGCTGGTATCCTTTGGAGGAGATCAGGACACAGACACATACAGAGAGAAGACCATGTGAGGACACAGAGAGAAAGAAGGCATCTGTGAGGACAGGGGAGAAGATCCAGAAGACAGCAACCCTGCTGAAACCTTGATGTCAGACTTCCAGAATCCAGAACCATGAGACCACATGTTTCTGTTGCTGAAGACCCCCAGTCTGAGGCTCTTTGTTACAGCAGGAATCTACTGTAGGGGCTAACACACTGCTCTTGTCACATAGATGTGCCCTGGCTCCAATTCTACCATCACTGTGCTGGGTTACGAACCTCCATCTGAGCCCCAGCCTCTTCTGAAGCTGTCTCCACCTCACCCCAAGTGGAACCCTGTACCATGGCATGTGGTGAGCGCAGGCTCTGGCCACCACTTCTCACCATGGCCCTGGGCAAACCAGTGAGCCTCTGTGTCCTCATTTGTAAACTTGGGATGAAAACATCTACTTGACAGGATGTTGGAGAGGATCAGGGAAGGTGGTATAAAGGTCCCAGTCCTAGTTTGACCTATGCCAGGCATGCCACCAATGGAAGCTGTTCTTTTTATTGTTGTTGTTTTTTTTTTTTTTTTCCTCAAACCTGATCTTCCAGTATGTATCCCCTGCATTTAAAAAAGTAAAATGGAGTCGAGGAGCCAGAAGCTTTGCTTGGTCCAGTTTCCACACCTGCTTCTCCCTCAGCTGCCGCCACCCCACAGCTCAACAATCTCCATTAAGCACCTACTAAATGACAGTTATTGTGCTCTGGCTGAGCATACAATGGTGAACCCTGTAGACAGGAAGAGGTTTCAGCTTATCTGTACATTATGCAAATTGGCTTTTAAACAATAAATTGCTATGGGAGGTGTATTCTGCAAAACCAAGGGTCCTTAAACTTTGTGGATTACCCTCTTCCACTGGCCTCCCTCCTCTTTCACCCAGGTGGCTGCAGACTCCAGTTATTGGTTTCCAAAACTTCCAAAGTTTTCTTTCTTTAGCAAATATTAGGTCTGATCCCTGTTTTTTAAAAAAAAAAAAAAAACTCATGTAGGGCTGGGGTTGTGGCTCAGTGGTAAAGCACTTACCTCACATGTGTGAGGCCCTGGGTTCGATCCTCAGCACCACATAAAAATAAATAAACAAAAATAAAGATATTGTATCCATCTAAAAAAAAAACCTTCCTGTGGCTGCTCCTCCCTTCCAATGGGCTAAGTCCAGTATCTTCATGGTCCAGCCTCTCCTGTTACCCTGCCCCATACACATTCACTCTTCATTCCTCACTCCACCAGATGAAAGATTTTACCCACACTGGGCACAGTTCACATGCTGCACCTATACACAGGCAGTGCCATCCCTGGGGGTCATTCTTAGCCTCTTTGTCCTGTACTACTTATTTTTTTAAAATATTTATTTATTTGCTTTAGTTGTACACAATGCCTTTTTATGTGGTGCTGAGGATCGAACCCAGGCCGTGCACGTGCTAGGCAAGCGCTCTACTGCTTAGCCACAACCCCAGCCCTGCCCTACTTATTTTCTAGCTGGAAACTCCCTCTTATCTTTCCAGACCCCATCCAACACCTTTGCCAAGGCTCTGAGGGCAGAGCCAGGCAGTGGCTCACACGTCTGGCTGAGGGGCAGATTTTCTCATGAAACCTTCAGAGATTCTGATTCTTCATTTGGGGGTGGGAGATGAGGGTCTGATGTACTTTGGCAAAGAAGATAAGGTAAAAATGTCTCTGGTGGAAGAGGGATGAGCAAACACTGGAGACATATGGGTAAAGGTGAGTCTGGGGTTTATACTGAGGGAGCATTTTGAAGAATCAAGGATAATAAGGTTAGAGATGGAGCTCAACAAATGCTTGCTTCTCTTCATTTCCCTTAATTAAAGAAAGTGGGTGGGGCTGGGGATCTGGCTCAGTGGAAGAACCCTTGCCTAGCATGCATGAGGCCCTGGGTGTACCCCCAGCCCCCCAACCCCCAGAAAGGTGATCAGTTGGTATGAGAACCAGGTCTGGAGCCAGCAGTGCTGCAGGGAACAAGGGCCATGGGCCCAGATGGATCAGGGTCTTGACTGGTTCCTTTGAGGCCTGGCTCTGGGACCTGACAAGGTAGTCTTTCTGAGCCTCAGATTCCTTAATGATGGTATTAACACCAGCAACTTTAGGTTATTAGATCTCACTCCTGCCAGACATCAAGCCAAGTCCTTTATCTCATTTAATTCTCAGCATCCCCACCCCCAGGTGGGGACTATTCTCACCCTCACTTTACAGATAAGTTCCTGGAAGCTCAGGAATTCTCTCAAGGTCAAGGGTAGTAAGTGATCTGACTCTCAACGTTGCTTCCTGAGCAAGACTGCTGTGTATTGTATCAGATGATCTATGAGAGGTCTGGGCATCATGGATACTTGATGATGCTCTTGTCCCTAAGCCACGTACTCAGGAAAACAGACCCAGGTCTGTGGACAGTCAGGAAGTTGCCTTCCTGCTTTGCCTTGCTGGAGACTGGGAGGGTAGCGGCAAAAGCTGCTGACAAGAAGCAGATAATTCATTCAGGAGCTTACCTCTCTGACCAACACTGACAGACCTGGCAACTAGCAGGACTGTCTGATCTTTCTTCCAGGACACAGACTCCTGGAAATTTGTGCAGCGGCCAAGTTCAGTGGTTGGCGCCTGGCGCCCCCTAGTGACAAAAGAGCTTCTGCAGGGCCGCTCAGCAGGAGGTGGGCAGCAGTGATCACCTTACTTCCTGCTCCTGCTTGGCAGCCTAAGTGGCATTTTTATGCTGTCCTCTGAGAACTCGTCTGTGAATTTAGTAGGGGAAAACTGGAAAGAGGATTTCGATCTGGAGACTGAAAATTTTAAAAAAATTTATTTTAGTTGTAAATGGACACAATACCTTCATTTTGTTTATTTATATGGTGCTGAGGATCAAACCTAGTGCCTCACACATGCGAGGCAAGTGCTCTACCACTGAGCCACAACCCCAGCCCCTGGAGACTGAAATTTTGTTGCTAGCTCCCAGTCACCTTTGAAAACTGCATTGGGCTCTTCATGTATGATATGAGGATACCAACCCCTGTCCTTACCTCCCAGAATCTTTGCGGGAATCCTAGTGGATGCAATGGATGACAGATTCCTGTCAACTCAAAAACTCTGCTATACAGTAAAGTATTGTGTTCCACCACTGAGCCAAACCCCCAGCCCTGATCACCTGGTGGGGAAGACAGGAAAGGATGTGGTTTCATTGAAGAGGAGACTCAGGTGTCAGAGGAGCCCAGGGAGAGCTCCCAACCCATCTCTGGGTATAGTTGCAAAGAAGGCAAGTTTCTGTGGAAAGAAGAAATGGGGTGCAGAGGATATGTCAGACCACCTTGCTAAGGATGACGTTCTCATGTTCAAGAGTGTTTCTGGACACAGCTATGGACTAAAGTGGGGCAGGCAGGGCATGTTCCACCCCTGACTGACCACCTCAGGCCCATGCTTTCATGCCGAGGCAGCCTGGTAGATGTTTCAAATGTATTTTGTGACCAGGTAATACCTTCATGATTCCTAAATCAATATAGTACCAAAAGAGATATAATGAAAGGTCTTGTTCTGGTCCTGCCCCAACATAACATATTCTTGAGCCCCACACCACCACCCTGCTGAAGGAGGCCCCTTTTTATTGATCTGTTTATTATGTATCCTTCTAGAATTTTCTTATCCAATATTGTACTTCCCCCTACATTTTTTATGTTTATTTATTTTTATGTGGTGCAGAGGATCTAACCCAGTGCCTCACATGTGCTAGGTAGGCGCTGTACACTGAGCCACAACCCTAACCCCATTCCCCACCCCACTTTTTTAAAAAAATATTTCTTTTTAGTTGTACACAATGCCTTTATTTTTACGTGGTGCTGAGGATCGAACCTGGGCCATGCACGTGCTAGGCGAGCACTCTACCTCTGAGCCACAACCCCAGCCCCTTCCCCCTCTTTTTATATAAGGTAGTATACTAACCACACTGGCTTGGGACCTTGAAATGAGATGCATTTCATCTTCAAAATACTACTTATTTAATAGCTACAATATCCATTTTTTTTCTCCCAGTGCTGGGGATTGAACCCAGGACCTCCCACGTTGTTGAGCATGCGCTCTACCACAGCGCTACACCCCAGCCCTCACAAAATCTGCTTCTATGTTCTATCTACTTTATTGGTAAAAGAGGAGCACAGGTCAAGGCTTCACAAGTTTTTTGATTAGATACACAAAAAGGCCTGAAACGGTGAGGGAAAGTGCAGCCAGACACTTGGGCTCAGGCGACTCTCCAGCAGCTCTCTGGAGAGCGTTGCCTAGTAACAAACACGTTGGGATGCAGGGAGGAGGGTGTGTATGTGTTCCCGAAAGGCCTACAGAGTGGAGAGCCATGGAAAAAAATGTTAAATCTTTTTTTTTTTTTTAACATTTATTTGTTTTTGTTGTACACAATGCCTTTATTTTTACGTGGTGCTGAGAATTGATCCCGAGCCGTGCACTACCGCTGAGCCACAACCCCAGCCCCTGTTAAATCTTTTAACTACCTTCTCACATCTGCTTATTATCACCAACAAACAATCTAAAGTAAAATAAATAAATCATGAGATCAGGTGAAAAAAAAAAATCAGGTGAGAAGTCAACCTCAATTCCACATCCCCAAAGGAACTATCAGTAACAAATGGATGCAGAAGTTTTTGTTACAGGATATTAAAATGGATGTGCTCCTGTAATATATTATATAGGAGATAAGGAAATGTTTTTCTGGGGCTCTGAGAGAAGTCCACCATGAAATAGGAATGAGGGCTGCTCTAGGCCTGCCTGTCTAGGAGTCCTGAGAGGGAGAGGAGTCAGGGAGCTGGGAACAGGGGGGATGGGCAGAGAGGGAACAGGTGACCAGTCAGTGTTGAGCAAGTGGCATCTGCTACCTGTTATTAGAAGCAGAAATCCTAGCAGAAACTCACTGCCTCTTGTTCTGGGACTTGTCAAGGAAAACACAACTAGTCAAGCACTGGCTAGAACATTTACTCATGAATGAGATAGGGCACAATCAGCTTTAGTGGTGGGCATTAGTCCCTCAAGGCCAAGGACTTCCTCCCAGCAGCCAACCAGTACCATTGGCCTGAACTCATCCCTCTGTTACAGCAGGACCCCGCTCCCTCATCCCAGGTAACTGATATAGCAGTGGGGTTGGACAGGTGCCATACAACACATATACTTAACCAAAGAAATACACAATAAGGCTTAAACAGGAATTGTGTTCCCACACAAGGTAACAAGTCCAACACCAACTGTGAGGACTCTGTCTTGGTAAGGAAATGTTCCAGGCCCAGGGCCCATTCTAATGTGGCCAAGATGGGGTGAAAAGACTGAGAAACACTTCCTTACTCTCTTGGCCCTCTCCATGCTATCTTCACTCCTTCCCATGGGTGCTACATCTCCTGTGTGTCCACATCTGTTTTTGATCCTTGTGCAACTTTCAGCAGAGACAGTCTTACTGACTAGGCCACACCCTGGCCCCACAGGGCACTTGCCACAGAGGAGCATTCAGCAAATACTTATCAGAAAATCTGTGCTAGGCCCCAGTGCCAGCTCTCGTAGGAGATATCCAGGGGGTTCCTGGTGGCTCAGGTTTCTAATGGGACTGAAATAAGCTCTAGAACCTCTGTCCAGGCCTGACACATTGTGGGATCCCTTGACCACCTCAGAGTTGCCACCCTGACTAGGGTCAGCTATATGAGGTGTGCAGCTGGGAGGGGAAGTCCTGGGTGCTTGTCAGCATCCCCAGGCAGACTTGTGGCACTGGGGAGACCAAAAATGGTCCTCCCAAGGAGGTACTGCTCTCACCTCTCCCTGGAGAAGGACCAGGGCACCAGACACCTTCAGTCAAATTTGGCCCTGGCCATACCAAATGGAAGCTTGGACGCTTCCACTCCCCCCACAATGTACCAAGACATAAGCCTGGCTGTTAGGAGGTCCTCAATAAATCTATGTTGGCAGATTTAAGCCAGGGAAGTGGGTGATCTTTCAGGGGTTGAAGGAAAGGAAGATGAAGGGGACAAATTTCTGTCATCCTGGATAGTTTACCAGAAGGCCAGGTACAAAGGACAAAATTTTATCAAATTCTGATATGGACCTCAGTAAGTAGAATCATACAGTAATTATCTTTTATTAATTAATTTATTTTAATTAGGTGTAATTGTCCTTTGTAACTGGGTTCTTTCATCCATCTTTTCTTGAGTTTCTGTATGTAGCATGTATCAGTACTTCCTATTGCCAACTGACATTTCATTGTACAGATGTTTTGTTTTATCCACTTACTCCAGCTACTAGATATTTGGGTTGTCTCTCTTTTTTTGGTACTGGGGATTGTACCTAGAATCACATCTCCAGCCCATTTTATTGAGACAGGGTCTCACTAAGTTGGGGAGGCTAACCTCAAACTTGCCTCACCCTTGGCCTCTTGAGTTGCTGGGATTACAGGTGTGTGCCACCACGCCTGGCTTTATCTTTCTACCTTTTGGCATTTTTATTTTTCCTCCAGTACTGGGATCAAACCCAGGGCCTCATGAATGCTAAACAAGTTTTCTACCACTCAATTGCACCCCCAGCCCCTTTTGGCTATTATTATTTAATTTATTTTTATTTATTTGGTACCAGGATTGAACTCAGGGGCACTCGACCACTGGGCCACATCCCCAGCCCTTTTTTGTATTTTATTAGACAGGGTCTCACTGAGTTGCTAAGTGCCTCGCCATTGTTGAGGCTGGCTTTGAACTCACGATCCTCCTGCCTCAGCCTCCCAAGTGCTGGGATTATAGGCATGCCACCACAACCGGCTATCCCTTTTGGCTATTATTAATAAAGCTGCCATGAAGATTCATGTGCAAGTTTCTGTAAAGACATGTTTTTATTTCTGTTGGGCATATACTTTGGAGTGGAATTGCTGGGTTCTATGGTAGCTCTGTTTAATCTCCGAGGAACTGCCAGACAGCTTTCCAAAGTGGCTGTACCATTTCACATCCCTAACAGCAATACACAAGGATTCTAATTACTCCACTTCCATTCCAACATGTTATTGCCATTTCTTATTTTCTCTTTGGCCATACTGTGGACTGAACCCAGGGCCTCACACATGCTAGGCAAGTGCTCTGCCACTGAGTTACATCCCTAGCCCTTTTGGAGACAGGGTCTCGCCAAGTTGCCCAGGCTGGCCTCAAACTTGCAGTTCTCCTGTCTCAGCCTCCTGAGCAATTCCAAGCTGATGGTAATTGCCAATGCTTGCACCTTTTCCAAAAAAGGGAAGCTTGTTCCTAGGAGCCCTTGCACAGGCAGTGTGCTCCTAGGAACAGTTGTTAGCCACAGGCTCAGTATGGCTGTGCAGATGGTCTAACCAGCCCCAGCTTCTGGGAGACTGGAGAGTCAGTGGCTAAGAACAAAGGACCCACTGTTGACCAGCAACACAGCTAGGAGTAAGGAGCTTCTTCCTTCTAGGCCCAGCATCTCCTACCAAGTGAAGAAAAGGAGTCCCTGCCTCAGAGGGCAGTGCCAGGGATCACATGCTTAGCATGGTTCCTGACCCACCACTCCCACACCTTCCTCCTTTGTGTCTGGGGCTATTGCCTACACCCCACCTGGGCCACTGGTTCTTCTCTGCCATGGGCTTTGCCCATCCTAGAACACAACACCTTGTCCCTGACCCTGGGAATGGGGCTAGAGTAGTCATTACAGCTCTTAGGACCTGGCCCCTTATTCCTTCTCATCTGTAACTCTTGCCCTTGGACAGAGTAGGCAGGACCTAGTAATGGCCTCATGTTCTCTAGAACAAAATAAGACTAAACATAAGAAAAACAGGATAATATAAAATAAACTTTATTAAAGCAGCTAAACTTAGCACTGAATAACACTTTCTAAATGGCACATCTATGAAGCTATAGTTAAATATAAGCATTATCTAATTCTACACGCTTCTTTTTTAAAATTCTTTTTGTGTTGCTGGGGATGGAACCCAGGGCCTCACCATTGCTGGCCAAATGCTCTACCACTGAACTACATCCCAGCCCCTAATACCACACACTTTTGATTAACTGTGATTCTAAGTTGCTCACTTCTTTTCCATGTATCAATTCAGATGGGCCTTTCATGTTTTTTCTCACTTCTTTCTCTTGATATTGAACTCTAGGAGGACCCCAGCTGAAGTCCTCCCCAGACCTTCCCCTCAGCTGAGCACTGACTCAGGGATGAGCCACTCTCTCCATGAGCAGAGGAAGGTGTGCACAGGTGTGTCTGGCTTCCAGCATTGGCCACCCACCCCTCAGAGCATCTTCCTACATGGCACAGGAGAGGCAACTAGTGCAGCTTAGTCTGAACAGATCTAAGGAGTTTATCAGAGGAACCTGAAACCACCTGAGCTGGCCCTTTCCTGCAGTTGTGGAAGGAAGGACACAGGGGTCAAAACCTTTCAGGGCTCTGGATCACAGAGAGGAGGGCAGATGATGCCTTAGTCCTTCTTTCCTCCCAGGGCTGGGCTTCTTGTGAGGAGCTTTCCTGGGTTGGAGGGGGTCTGTGTGGACGCTGTGGAAGACTCCAGCTTCACTCTGTCTAGGAGCGTCTTCTTAACAGCAGCCGGAGAGATCTTTTCTTTGTCAGCCATGGACTGCAGCTCTCTGCAGACAAAGTCCCAGAAGGGTTGAAGGAAGGCAATAAATCTTGGAGCAAGAGCTTTATGATATCTTCCCTATCCATAGAGCCTCAGACCCAAAATTTGATACACTAAAAATTAGAACCCCAAACCAAATGTTCCCCTCAGCTTCTTAGTATTTAACTAAGTAGGGGTTTGTCTTATTTATCTCATTTGATTCAAGCTAAACATAGAGCTCCAGTGTGTATCTGTGACCCTATGGCGAGGGAAAAAGTGTGGAAAATTACAGGGCTTAAGTCAAGAGATGGGGCTGGGGTTGTGGCTCAGTGGTAGGGCACCTGCCTAGCATGTGTGAGGCACTGGGTTTGATTCTCAGCACCACATATAAATAAATGAATGAAATAAAGGTCTGTCAACATCTAAAAAAATATTTTTAAATAAAAAGAGTCAGAGATGACTGGAGACTATCATGCTAAGTGAGATAAGCCAATCCCACAAAACCAAAAGCCAAATGTTCTCTCTGATATGGTGATGCTAACACATGATAAGGGGTGGGTGAGGGAAGAATAGAAGTTCATTGGATTAGACAAAGGGGAAAGAAGAGATGGAATAGGAAAGACAGTAGAATGAATCAGAGGTAACTTCCCTATGTTCGTATATAAATACACAACAAGTGATACTCCAAGTCATGCACAACCACAAGAATGGGGAGTTATACTTCATGTATGTATAAAGTCAAAATACATCCTACTGTCATGTATAACTAAAAAGAACAAATATAAAGTCTAACAAGTCAAGGTCTAATAAGTGCATTCTGGCACTGCTGATAAGACCCAAGAGAGAAGGACAGCAAGATGGAGTCCAGCCCAGCCCAGCCCTGTCCAGGGAGGCTGAGCGTGGAGAGCCTGGGGCAGAGGACAGCAAGATACACCCACCGTGTTCGGATACAGGAAGCCTCAACTGCATTGATGAGCAGAGAGCGGAACCCCCCACTCTCTAGGAAGTGCAGGGCATGGATGGTGGCCCCGCCAGGGGAGCAGACATTGTCCTTGAGCTGGCCTGGATGGTCTTCTGAATCCAGCAGCATCTTGGCAGCTCCCTACAGCATAAAGGAGCATTAGAAGAGGAAGCTGCTGGTGTACCTTAGGACAGACCTCCCCGCACCCACTACTCATGGCCAATCTCTATGCCAACTTCCAAACCAGCCCATCCCAGCTCAGTGACCCATAAGAACCCCTGTTGCACACCCTGGTCCCAAACGTGCAGGGGAAAAGATACTGACCAGTAAGGCCTGGGCTCCTAATCGGACTGCTAGCCGCCGTGGCACACCCATCTTCACCCCACCATCTGCCAACGCATCCAGGGCCATGAATGCCTGTGGAGACACTCACTGAGCCCTGGGCAGCAGGCACAAAGCCCTCCCCAGGGTCTGTTTTTGTGATGATTGGAACTAGCTCCATTGGTCAGCTTTCTTCATCAGTCAGCCATGCCCAAGATGTAGGCACTGTCCCCCAGCCTGAGACTGCCTGCCAGCCCATCCAGCTGCCTAGGTTCCCTGAAGATTGACTGAACAGATAGGGTCTCACATAGGCAGGCCCACTGCCGCTCAGCCCTGTGATGGCATCGATCAGGTCCTCTTCCACCTCAGTGCAGAAGCCCACACTGCTCATGAGCTGCTCCAGGAGCTGCCCATCCTCCACCAGGGCATGGGTGCCAGTGGCATATACTGTGGCTCCCTCCCGCACCACCACAGGTGTGTTGGTCATGCAGCGAATCACTTTGGGGGCTGGCTGGAACGCCATCAGCTTCTGCAACAAGACAGAGGGCCATAGTTCCCACCAGCACCCACCCTCAGTTGCCATTCCCAGGCCACCCTTTCTTCACACAAAGGGCATCAGGAGTGAGACAGGTACCTTCTCTACAGAGCTGATGGTGACACCGGCCGCACAGGAGACCACGATATGCCTGGCCTGCACGTTGGCCCCAATCTCATCCAGGACAAAGGGGATGATGTGTGGCTTCACAGCCAGGAACAGGACATCACTGTGCCTAACTGTCTCCTTGTTGCTTCGGGTTATGTTCACGCCCATCTTCTGTAAGAGGAGACAGCAAAACTAAAAGTGCTGGAGAGCCTCGCTAAATCCAAGCCTCCCAGGAAGTAGCCAAAACCCTACTAAGCCCACTCTGCCAGCTGCAGCCCTGAATTCCTTGCCCTGTCTCCCATCAGGATTCCACCCCAACTGACATAAAAAATTTCCATTCTGCTACTGGACAAGAAAGCACAGGGGTTGGACATGAAAAGCTTCACCAAGGTGTTGCTGCCTGAAGCGATGGCCGCTTGGAGCAATGAAGCCGCGGGAAGAAGTTCAGAGGCGAACTGGAAACAAACAGCTTTTTATTCTGATAACTTTTCTCTCTGGCTCTAACAACGACTAACACGCACCACACACACCACCAAAAAAAATGGCGCAGACCCGATCAGCAATCTCGGCTCAAGTCACTGGGGATCCTGGGCCAAGTCCCGTGAGACCCTGGGCCAAGTCCCGTGAGACTACGGAAGGCAGCAATGCCCAAATCTCCATGGCCCATAGTCAACCGCAATTTAAGCCATCTCCCCAAACAGGGCTCCTACACCAAGGTAGCCAGGAAGTGGCTGTCCCCTCATCCTCACCAATCTTCTGGCATCCAAGGGAGCCCCTTGCCAGGTAGAAAGTGTCACAGGCAAAGAGAAAAGTGAAATCTAGTCCCAGGGGTTGGGAGCAGCGCTGGGTCAGGTCCTATCCCAACCCCAGCCATTTGTTCACCAGATTGCACAGCCTCTACGAGGTTCAGCTGTGGCTAGAAGACACCCATCCCTCTAGGACTCCAAACTGAGAATAAGGGCCATCCTAGACACAGACACTGCCTAGACAGTGTATACTACCTGTCTACTCAGCCATCTTCTACCTCGCTGCCCAGGTCTTGGAAGAAGACAGGTATTTATGCTTTGTGAGAGAGAAACAACTAATTCCCCAGGTTCTTTCCTGAAATGCTCATTCATGTCTTAGGACAGCAGCAAAGTGACTACTGTAAATGAGGAAGGAGAGATTCACAGTGGTTGCATACTTTAAGATCACAGGACTAATTAAAAACATAAAATAAGTCTTTAAGTGCACCTACTATATATGTGTGCCCATGTATAATTACCTCAGTTAATCCTCTAACACCCACATCCAGCACTAGGGGTCTGGATTTGACCCCAAGTCTCCCTGCCTAGAGGCTCCCACTGAAACTGGGACAAAAGGACTGTCAGGGAAGATGGGGCTGATTCAAAAGGAAATAAAATGAATACCTCCAGAGCACTTCCCCCTCCTCCAACCAGTTGCCAAAGTCACCTGCCTCCAGGGAATTGTTCCTCCCAGCAAGGAGTGGTTAATGGATGCCCCTTGGGCCCATGGTCACAACCTTTTGGTCACGCAGGCAAGATAAGAGGAGGAGAGGACATGAGAAGAAAGGAAAACCAAAATGTATAAAAGGGACAAGACACCCCCATTCCTGGGGACACCAGCTTTGGACCCCTCCTCTCCAGAGGAGTGTCTCTATCTCTATCTCTCGGTTCTATCCCTTAAATAAAATTTTTTTCTCCTGCCTCAGTGTTTCTCAGGTGTTTCATCTTCAACACTGGGGAAACGGGACCCGATCCTGATTTTCAAGATTAGTTTCACCAGTACCTCAAGTTGCTCCAGAGAAGATGGAAGGATTGAGATGGGAACCCAAAGACCAGCACAGAGGCTCAGGGGCAGCCCGACTCAGTTCATCTCAGGTTATTCTTTTCCTGAGTCTCCACCCTTTTCCCCACATCCCTCCACCCCACTTACCCTGAGCACAGACACGGTAGGCAGGTCCATTTCCGGGAGCTGGCTATTATCTTGTGAGCCGACAGGATGCCTGCAGAAGACAAGGCGTTTCAATGTAATCATAGCCCACCCCGTGGCCGTGTTTCTCCTGGAAAAGCAGGATCAAAACGCACCGCTGCTCTTCACAGTGCCAGTCTCTGACACCAACTTAATCCCTTACGCGGATGGATATGACTTGCCGCTTAAAAACAGTCTCATCTACCCCACCATACGCAAATTCCCGCATTCATTCATTCACGCTAGTGGGGTGAAGGGCGGTTCACAGACCAGGCCTCCCGGGAATCCGCCTCCCGCCTCCACGCGCTTACCTGCGGCGGTAAAGCCCCGCGCCAGAGCACAGGTCAGCTGGCCAGCGCCGATAAAACCCACGCTCATGGTGGCGGGCTCCCGAGTCCCGGCGGCCGCCGCAGAAACCCAGTGAGCGCAGTCCAGGTGACGCTGCTAGCGGAAGGACTGGGAGTAAGAAGCCGGATCCCGAGAATTCCGGGAAGTTTCCGGGATCTGGATAGCCGCCGGGACTCACTCCTGGGCGGGACCCCGCGACCCCCCTCACTCACACAGGAGGCTCTGGCAGCAGGCCTGGCTGTAGGCCACGTGGCCCGGGAGGCCAATCCGCGGCTGGGAGCTCCGAGAGACCAATCCGCGGCCAGGATCTCAGGGAGAGCCAATCAGCGGTCACTCTGGGGCCGTGTGCCCGCCCCAGAACTGGCGCTCTGAACCTCTGGGGCAACTCCAGAGATGGTACTTACTGTACGGCGCCCGCGATCTGAACTCGGAGTTTGCGGTCCCCACGCAGTGTGGGACTCAGAACCCAGGCCTCGCGGAGGCCTGGCTAATATTGTTTCTGGCGCTGGCCGTCAGCCGCCCCTCATGACCAAGAGGGATCCTCCAGACTGCCGATTTTATATGAATGAGGCCCTCCTGGCAGGGCTCAGCCGGGATCGTGCAAGCCTGTGGGGCCCAGGCCAGTCGCATCGGTGCCACCCGGGACTAGCGGGATCCGCGCTTCGAAACCCCTAGTTTCTGCCGGCTCCCTCCCGGCCCAAGTTGGATGGCAGCGGGGCAGCTGCGGTTTATTCGCTTGTACTTGTGTGGTTCGCGTGAATTTCTTGACTAGATCGCAAGCGGAACCAGTTCCTTTGTTGAGGAAATGATTGGCTCCCAGACTCCTCTTCTACAATTGGGCATCCCTCTCTCTTGGTCGCCCCTTGCTGCTGTTGTTGTTTTCCTTTCCCCTGTGGCACCAGGGATTGAAACTAGGAGCAATTACCTAGAAGTGATTAACCACTGAGCCACACCCCCAAGAATCCCCTTTACTGTACCTCTAAGTCAGGAGTAAATATAACTTTTTTTTTTTAATTAGAAAAGCAATGCTCGCGTATTAATCAAAACTAAAAAAAAAAAAAAAAAAAAAAAAAAAAAAAAAAAAAAAGACAGCCGTGGTAGCCCACACCTGTAATCCCAGCGACTGGGTAGGCTGAGGCAGAAGGATCTCAAGTTTGAGACCAGCTTCAGCAATTTAGTGACACTCAGCAGTTTAGGGAGACCCTCTCAAGATAAAAAAAAATAAAAAGGTCTAGGGATGTAGTTCAGTGGTAAAGCACTTGGGTTGAGTCCCCAGCATCCCTCCCCCCCAAAAAAGAGAATGCTCCAAATGATGAGTGATTTATTTTATTTATTTATTTATTTATTTATTTATTTATTTTGTACCAGGGATTGAACTCAGGGGCACTGGACCACTGGGCCACATCCCCAGCCCTTCTTTTGTATTTTATTTAGAGACAGGGTCTCACTGAGTTGCTAAGTGCCTCGCCATTGCTGAGGCTGGCTTTGAACTCATGATCTTCCTGCCTCAGCCTCCCAAGTGCTGGGACTACAGGCATGTGCCACCGCACCCGGCGATGAGTGATTTTTAATAGCATAAAAAATAATATTTATTTAAGTGAGAAGAGACAAAACTCCTGCAGGGCAAGAGGGGACCCAAGAGGAGTTGCCCAACTTCACTCCTATTTATGACTGAATAATATTTCATTATGTGTATGTTCCACATTTTCTTTATCCATTCAGGAATGCTGCCGCCTGAAGCGCTTGGAGCAACGGAGCCACGGGAAGAAGTTTAGAGGCAAACTGGAGACGAACAGCTTTTTATTTTGATAACTTTTCTCGCTGGTTCTAACAATGACTAACACAGGCCACAAACATACACCACCAAAATGGCGCTGACCCGATCAGCAATTTCGGCCAAGTCACTCGAGATCCTGGGACAAGCCCCGTGAGACTACGGAAGGCGACAATGCCCAAATCTCCACGGCTCATAGTCAACCGCATTTCAAGCCATCTCCCCAAACAGGGCTCCTGCACAGGAACAGGGGTGAAATGGGAGGACTATAAGCCTCTAAGAAAGGAGACCCTGTGTTGGTCACCTCCAGTGCTGGCTCTTACCAGCCAGGTCAGACAACACAAGAGAGGGAGCAATGAAAGGACTTGCTCCCTAAGTTTAAAAGTGGAAACTGCTGACCAGAAACTGGTTATTGTGCTGGACATGTAGCTCAGTGGTAGAGTCCATGCTTAGCATGCAGGAGGCCCTGGGTTCAATTCCCCGGCACCTAAAAAGAAAAGAAACTGGTTATTTTATGGTACTTTGAGGTCTATTATTTTTCACCTCCTAAGTTTTTGTTTTGTTTTGCTTTGTTTTGTTTTGTTTTTGCAGTACTAGGGATTGAACCCAGGGGTGCTCCACTACTGAGCTATATCCCCAGTCCTTTATTTTTTAAATTTTGAGACAGGGTCTTACTAAGTTGCCCAGGCTGGTCTTGAATTTGAGATCCTCCTGCCTCAACTTCCCAAATCACTGGGATTATAGGAATGTGCCACCATATCCAGCTTCATCTCCAAATTTCACATGTACACAGTTTTTCTGTTTGCTTGCTTTTTTTTTCTTCATTTCTTTTTTTCTCCTTCTCCCTCTTTTTCTTTCTCCTTCTCCCTCTTTTCTTTCTTTCTCCCTTTCTCTCTTTCTGATGCTGGGAACCAAACCCAGGAGCTCCCACATGTTAGGTAGACAGACACTCTACCACTGAGCTATACCCCCAGCCCATATATTCACAACTTTGTTGTCTATTTTAATGAAAGTCCCATTTCATAGGATTTAAGGGCCTTGCTGACACTAAAGTCCTATTTCCTTGGTATTATAGCCTCTTCCATGGCTCCCAGGGAGATTATGTCTGATGTCTGTTAAAGTTCCTATGGGAATGAAATGATAGAGAGATGAGATGAGAGCAGAGGCCTGTGGTCCCCACCCAGTCACTTGGGACACATTCTCAAGGAGAGCCCTAGCCTGGCACTGCCATGGACATATTCTCTCCATGTGTAAAACCTATCTTCTTGGGTGCCTGCTCTACTGAACAAGACAGATGTGTCTGCCAGGCCACCAGGACATCTCTACTCCTATTCTCCCAGCCACTAGTCAAGCAGGTTCAGCCATCTTGCTCTTCCTTTCCTCCCTCCCCTCAGTCCTGTGTTCTCCCCCTCCAGCTGTCACAGACAAAATGGGTAGTGTTCCATTTCTGTCTTTATTTGTCCTAGTTATTCACTCTCAGGGCCTCCCTTCTGGTTTATCTCTAAAAACAGCCAGCCCATCTCTTCTAAGAACTGAGATGATCCAGGCAATGGAGGTGAACCTGAGCTGACCCCAGCTACACAGATGGCAAGTCCTTTGGCACCCAGGTCCTTCCTGACCTAGGAACCTCTCTAGGAAGTTTTGCATACATTTTTGCACCTTTTTTTCAGTACTGGGGATTCAACCCAGGAGTGCTTTACCACTGAGCTACATCTCCAGTTCTTTTATATTTTTTTTTTTTTTTTTTTGAGACAGAGCATCATTAAGTTGCCTAGACTGGCCTTGAACTTGTGATCCTCCTGCATTAGTCTTCCATCTCTGTTATTACTGGCATGCACCTGGCTTTCATTTATTTTTGATTACACAAACAATTCATGTTTAAATATAGGAAAATTAGAAATTAGAACAAATGAGCCAGGCACAGTGGTGCACACCTGTAATCCCAGCACTTGGGAGGCTGAGGCAGGAGGATCACGAGTTCAAAGCTAGCCTCAGCAATGGCCAGGCACTTAGCAATTCAGCGAGACCCTATCTCTAATAAAATACAAAAAAGGGCTGGGGATGTGGCCCAGTGGTCGAGTGCCCTTGAGTTCAATCCCTGGTACCAAAAAAGAAAAAAATAGGGGCTGGGGTTGTGGCTCAGCGGTAGAGCGCTCGCCTAGCACGTGCGCAGCCCGGGTTCGATCCTCAGCACCACGTAAACATAAATGCATTGCATTGTGTACAACTAAAGCAAATAAATAATGTAAAAAATTTTTTTTAAAAAAAGAAAAAATAGAAATTAGAACAAATGAGAAAATGAACACTTGTCTTATTGTTTTTTGTTTTTAGGGTTGATTTTTTTTTTTTTTTTTTTTTTTTTTTTTTTTTTTTTGCAGTGCTGGGAATGGAACCCTGGAGCTCACACATGCTAGACAATTGCTCTGCCACTGAGCTACCTCCCCAGCCCACAAACCATCTCTAATCCCACCACTAAAGGAGAACCATTAATGATGCTTTTGGAAAATAACTCTCTATACACTGCTTTTTCCTATGCAATAAGGTACATCTTTAACTTGTTTTTTTTTAATTTAAAAATAATTTTTTTTAGTCGTAGGTGGACACAATACCTTTATTTTATTTATGTGGTTCTCAGGTTTGAACCCAGGGCCTCACACATGTGAGACGAGCGCTCTATCGCTGAGCCATAGCCCCAGCCCCTTTAACTTGGTTTTACCTTTTATTTGTTAGAACAACTCAGCCAAATAAGATTCCAGTTTACTGTTGGACATCATTGTTTCACACATAGATCAAACATATAAAAAAGTAAACAGCAATATCGTAGACAAAAATAAAGGAATAAAATAAACCTTTTATCTTGATATTTTTTAACCATCTCATATAAATCATCTACTAATAGCACACACAAAAAAAGTTATTGGAATGTGCGGAAGATTTTCTTATCTTTTTTTTCTTTTTCTTTCCCTCTCCTTTGAGATTATAATGAACATAGTCACACAACAAGTAAAGTCAAAAGTAGGTAGAGAATGCCCCAATGACTGGTTGGGTCATCCAAATCATTCAAAGCAGCTGACACCCACAATATGTACAAAAATTTAAAGTGTAAGTTTAAAAAAAAACACAAAGCAGAAAAGAAAAAGAGGGAAAAATGCAAAGCAGAGCCAGGCATGGTGATGCATGCCTGTAATCAGAGCAGTTTGGGAGGTTGAGGCAGGATGATCACAAGTTCAAGACCAACCTTGGCAACTTAGCAAAATTGTCCCAAAATAAAAAATAAAAAGAACTGGGGATATAGGTCAGTGGTAAAGCACTCCTATGTTCAATTCCTAGTGCCAAAATTTTTTTTTAAATATTTTTTTAAAGGTTTGGATGTAACTCAGAGGCAGAATGCTTCTGGGTTCAAACCCCACTACTTGAAAAAAAAAAAGAAAAAAAGAAAATTTCCTTTCTAAGGTACTTTGAAGAAAAAAAAAAAAAAAAAAAGCAGGCACTTGGAACTTCTGGTTCTTTTATCCTTCCCTGTTGCAAATTCATGTTGTGGTTTTGGTTGGGTGATAGACAGCAGGTGCCATGTGTGGGTGGTTCTGCCCTATGTGGGCAAGAAGACCTCTCTACTTGAAGGTGACTCTGTTTAGAGTCTGAGACGGGAGGTGGAGGGTAACTAGGTCACAGGTGAGCATTTTTAAGTTTTGCTGTCTAGTCATTCTCATTGGTCTGCTTCCTGGATCCACATTGTCATCGTCATCATCTTCTACTGTTTGTCCTTAGCAGCCTCAGCCTTCTCATCTTCATCTTCATCATCTTCCTCACTACCGCCCTCTTCTTCCTCCTCCTCCCCACTTTCTTCCTCTTGATAGTCTACCTCATTGTCACCTCCTGCTCCCCATTTTCCTCATTAGCATTCAAATTAGCCGGGGCATCTCTTCCAATCTCCAGCTCCTCCACAGCTTCCTTCTTCTCCTTCTTCTTTAAGTTCTTGTTGGCAATTTTCTTTTTTTCTTTTCTTTTTTAGGTACTGAGGATTAATCCCAGAGGCACTTTACCATTGAGCTACATCCCCTGTCCTTTTCTCTTTTCATTTTGAGACAGATTCTCACTGAGTTATCCAGGATGGCCTTGAACTTTTGATCCTCCTGCCTGAGCCTTCCCAGGAGCTAGATTTATAGGCCTGCACCATTGTTTCTGACTATGTCCCACTTCTAATGGGATCTGTCTTACTTTTGTATTCTTTTCCTATTGTGGCTGTAATAATGCACCACATATTTAGCCTCTAAGACGAAACAATTTACTCTCACAATTTGTAGGTTAGAAGTCTCAGTAGGCTCAGCTTGTGTCTCTGTTGCAGGTTCCACAAGGTCAAATAAAAATGTCAGCTGATTTGGACTCTTATCTGGAGGATCTGGGGAAAATTTTGCCTCCAAACTCATTCAGGTGCTGGCAAAATTTATTCCATGGTGCTGGCAAAATTTAGTTCCATGCAGTTGTAGGAATCAGGTCTCTTTTCCTTGCTCGCTATCAGCCCAGAGTCCATAGTTTTCCTAGAGGCCACTCATTTTCCCAAGTTCATGGTCCCTTTCATGTTCCATCCAGCAATGGCAGGTCGAGTCCTTCTCATGCATCAAATCTCTTTGCCCTCTCCCTTCTACTTCATCTCTCCTGCTTCTTGCCAGAGAACATTCTCTGCTTTTGAAGGGCTCATGTGATTAGATCCAGTGCTCCTGGATAATCCATGATAATCTCCCTATTTTAATAGTTGTGATCTTGATTACATCTGCAAAGTCCCTTTTGCCATGTAACATAACATATTCACCAGTTCTAAGGATTAGGGTATGGATGTGTTTAGAGAGAAGCTTCTGTCTACCACACTTTCTCCCTGAGCTAATGAGCACATCTTTATTTACATTGAAATGAAGCCATCTCCTGTATTTTTAAAATTAATTATTTTGGTACTGGGGATTGAACCCAGGGGTAATTTACCACTGAGCTACATCCCCAATCTTTTTAATTTTTTTTAAAAATCAGGGTCTTGCTAAGTTGCTGAGGGACTTGCTAAGTTGCCAAGGCTGCCTCAAACTTGTGATCCTCCTGCCTCACTCAAGCTGGCATGAGCAGGCCAATCCTTAACACTGATTGTATGTTACTGGCTGGGAAACCACAGACTTTTAGAACCACAAATACATCACTGAGTAGCTGGTAGAATTCTTTACAAGATAACCATATTGCTCTTACAGACAAGGCAACCATATGCCATATGGTACTTACAATGCCCACATATAAAGGCTTCATTCTGATATCTTATGGAGATGATCTAGCCATTTATAAGTCAGAGCCAACTCCTCTTCCCCTACTTTCTACAATATTCTTGTCATGTCCTCAGACAATTATTTTTGTTTTATTTCTTTCTTCTACTATTCCATTGATATTTATTAGCTTTGTGGGTAAGAAATAGTCCATGAACTTGAAGTATAACTTCCTCCATAGTTGGGCATAAGAAAACCCTGGTGAATGAGAAAGGTAAATTCAGGGGAAATGCCAGATGTGACAGCTTCCAAATGATATTTTAACTCAACATCTGTGTCATCAGTAAAGCATTGGGGACTGGAGTGGGAATGAGTATATAACCAATTCTATGAAGTGGAAATTCAACAGGTTCGCATTGCTTTGGCCTCAGTTTCTTTATCTGAAAAGTGGAAATAATAATACTTAATTCAAGGAATAGCTGCAAAAATTTAAGTGATATGATATATGTGACATAGCCTGGCTCCCTGGTTCTTCATGAATGCTCAATAAGTATAAACTTTCTTACCTCAACATTACACCCCACTGGACCCCATAATCATCTTTGCAGAGGTTAAAGTGCTTTCCAAAAAGCAGGAATAGGGCTGAGGTTGTGGCTCAGTGGCAGAGTTCTTGCCTTGCACATGTGAAGCACTGGGTTTGATCATCAGCACCACATAAAAATAAATAAATAAAATAAAGATATTGTGTCCATGTATAACTAGGAAAACTAAAAAAAAAAAAAGGAGTATGTGATCATTCATGATACTATTTTTGAAATGAGAGTTGTGTGGGAAAATATAAAAATCATAAATGAAAGTCTAAACTAAATTTAGTTATTACAGTCTTCAATGTCACTAGAAGTTGGGGGTTCTTGGCAACCTCCTTGATTTCAATCATTACATTGCTCTCCTTCACTAGTATATTCACTTCCTTCTCTCTTAAAGAAAGAGTACTAGAAATTAAATACAGAAACACAGAGTGAAACATCACTTTATTTTATTTCTTCATATTATCTACATTTAATTGGTTTTGCTAAATATAAAAACAGCAACATGTAAATATATGTGGTCTCTGGTGATAAGTTCTCTAAAAAGTGGGGGCTCACCTAAATACACACAGGCAATGTCTGTGGAGTAGAAGATAGTGCGAGGGACTGTCAGATCCCCGGGGCAAAGAAGTTTGGGAGCTGAATCCCACTCCTCCTTTTTAAGAGGAAATGGGAACCCAAAGTCTTCTGCATTTGCTGGAGATCCCAGCTTGTAGCCCGGTCAAATTAAAAAACCAGGTGTCCTAATTCCCTGTCTACAGCCCCCTGACTGAAACCGTTCGTCCTGCCTCCTCCACCACTCTCTCAGGGAAACAGAGACCTAAGTACCTTTACAAAAGTCTCAAATAGGTCAGTATTTGGGGGAGAAGGAGTTGTTTTTCAGATATCCTTCTTGTGCAGGGAAAAAAGCAATTTTTAAATTGTTGTAATTCATCAGGTAATAGAGTAAATCAGTTCTGCTTTCCCAGCTCTCATTATAGGGTTTATTCCCCATTCATTTGAGAATTTGTCAGAGAATAGAAACTCTGAGCTGCCAATCTGTTCATTGCTCAGCCATATCCTCTACTAAGTAGGCCAGGGTCTCCTACTGGAACTCAGCATCTGGAACTGCATTATTTATTCATGTAAGTGCTTAGGATGGATGATAGACAAGAAGGACAGGAACTGGAAGAACACAGGGCAAAGGTAACATGGAGGAACTAAACTGGGACAAGGGTAAGTTGCTAAGTATAAATTTAAGACCTAGATCAAGACCTGCTTCTATACACGTCTGATCAGAGGCCTCAGTGGCTACACAGGGTGCCTATGGCTGGAGGCCCCTTGACACAGGAGCTCCATCTGAGGCACAGCTGCACTCCTGCACCCTCATGTTGGGCAGGCTGACCACCTGGGGCCTGGTCCTGCCTCCTTCCTTGACGTTCACAATCACGGGCAGTGAGGTGGTTCCCGAAGCGATGCACTGTCTTGGTCCGAGAAATGGCCACTTGTTGGCCAGGCGCTCTGGGAGCTGTTGACAGCTGCCTGCACACTCATAGACCAAGAAGCCAGGGGGCTCCACGACCCAGTTCTCAGCCCACTTCATCCTCTCGATGTCCAAGTATGCCTGTCTGCGGCAGCAGCGGGTGCCCTGGGTCACTGGTGCCTCAGGATCACAATTGCCTTGAGCTCTGTGGGGACAAGGAGAGATAGGGTTAGAGGTCAGCTGGAAGGGCTGAGATCAGGAGGCCCAGTGGGCAGCTTAGCAGAGAATCTGAAAGGAGATTATGTAAAAAAAAAAAAAAAAAAAAAAAAAAAAAAAAAAAAACCTGGGTATTTTTAATAGAAGATAAATTAATAAACATATTCAGAACATAAAGTGATCTACTGTTTATTAACAGTCTCCTAATATGCCAGACATTGAACTAGGTATGCCACGTGTATTATCTCAGGTGATATCTACATTTCATCTTCAGATGAAATTTGGGAAGGGTTTCCCTATTACACTTGAGAACAATGAAGCCCAAAGATGTTCAGTAGACAAGCCAGAGGACCTGAAGCCAGTGGAAGGCAGAACTAGAAGGAACTTTGGCTGTCTGATTCCAAAGGGCCTGGTCTTAACCACTATATAGTCATCCTCAATATAGAGTATCCATGAGGGATTGGTTCCAGGACCCCCTTGGTTACCTAAATCTGAGGGTGCTCAAGTCACTTGTATAAAATGGGGTAGAATTTTTATATTATGCACATCTTCCCATATACTAAAATCATGTCTGGATTACTTATCATACTTAATACAATGTAAATGCTATGCACATAGTTGTTACACTGTATTGCCTGGGGAATAATGACAAGGAAAAAAGGCTCTTCATGTTCAGTAAGATGAGGGGTTTTTCCCGTAAATGTTTTTGATCTGTGATTGGTTGAATCCACAGATGTGAAATCCATAGATCCAGAAAGCTGACTATACTATGCAGCCCTTGTCTGCTCCAAATAGCTAGATTGTCCCAGGAGAAAAAGAATTCATCCTTGCTAACAGCTAGGGTTCATATTTTTCAAAGACTTAATCATGGTGGTAAAAGTGAAAATAGATGATTATAATAATGTGTATGATTCGATGGCAATGTGAAAATTTTTTTTCAATAAAAGGTTTGCATAAGTGAGGTGCCATGGCCCATGCCTGTTATCCCAGCCACTGAGGAGGCTGAGGGTGAAGGATCGCAAATTTGAGACCTCAGAGACTTAGAGAGACCCTCAGAAACTTAGCAATACTCTGTCTTAAATATAAATAAAAAAGACTAGGAGTGGGGCTGGGGTTGTGGCTGAGTCGTAGAGTGCTTGCCTAGCATGTGTGAGGCACTGGGTTCGATTCTCAGCACCACATATAAATAAGTAAATAAAATAAAGGTCCATCGTCGCACGCCTGTAATCCCAGCACTTGGGAGGCTGAGGCAGGAAGATCGTGAATTCAAAGCCAGCCTCAGCAATGGCGAGGCACTTAACAACTCAGTGAGACCCTGTCTCTAATAAAATAAAAATAAATAAAAATAAAATAAAATAAAAAGGTCCATCAACAACTAATAAAAATATTAAAAAAAAAAAAAAAAAGACTGGGAGTGTAGCTCAGTCACAAAGCTCCCCTGAGTTCAATCCCCAGAAAGAATAATTAAGTAAATAAATAAATAAACGTTTGAATAATACGATTTCTTTCCTTTTTTATTCAGGGGCACTCGACCACTGGGTCACATCCCCAGCCTTTTTTGTATTTTATTAGAGACAGGGTCTCACTGAGTTGCTAAGCGCCTAGCCATTGCTGAGGCTGGCTTTGAACTCATGATCCTCCTGCCTCAGCCTCCCAAGTGCTGGGATTACAGGCATGTGCCACCGCGCCCGGCTTGAATAATACAATTTCTATCGTTAGAAACTCTGACCTATAGGAATCGGTCTTATCCTGGGTAGTCTGCACAGCCGCCCCCTATCCAGTCCCGAGATGGTAGACCCGGACCACCCTGTCTGCTGTGTCCCTGGCCTCCCAGCGGAAGCATACCCGTACTCCTTGAGGTCCAGCGTGTGCAACTCCAGCTGGGGCTCGCTCTGCTCAGCGCCCTCGGCCCCCTGCGCGGAGAAGCGGACCAGCTTGTGGGCGTCCGAGGCCCCGGGGCCCAGGTGCTCCCTCAGCACGGACACCTGCAGCAGCAGGGGCTGCCGAGGCCGCCTCAGCTGCTGCCAGAAGTTCACCGCCTCGGTCACATCGAAGGTCTTCCAGCCGCTCTTGTGGATGGATACCAGCCTGAGACAGACACCCACGGGAGGGGTGAGGTCTCCGTCAGCCGTCAGGAGGGCCCTGGGAGGTAGCTTCTCCGCCCCGCCCCCACCCCTTGGCCCCGCCTCCACCCCTTGGCCCCGCCTCCACCCCTTAGCCCCGCCTCCGTCCCTTGGCCCCGCCTTTCTTGCTCCCTTTTCTCGCGCTCAACCGAGCAGCCCCCTCCCCGCTCCGTCCCCACTCCATTCCCCCAGCACACAGCAGCCAGGACCCACACCTGGAGTCTATGAGGGAGGTGCGGTTAGAGCCATCGTCGCGGACACGCAGCCATTCAATGGTGACCCGGGCCCGGTTGCTGCCGCGCGTGGCCGGCTTCTCTTGCTTGCGGAGCGCAGTCTTGGGGACAGGCTCCTGGAAGAGCCGCAGCACAGCCTGCACCAGTTCGCTGTTGGGTGGCAGTCGTCCCCCTCCATGCCAAACACCAGCAGCTGCGTGGAAGCCTCGGACATCAGGAACTTGCCCACCATTTCTGGCGAGGAGAGCAGGGTCAGGAGAGCCTCTCAGTACACCAGGGGAGTTCTGAAGGTGGCAAGGCCACTGAGCAGGCTGCCAGGCCAGGAGAGACCAGCCCCTGTTCTGTGTTTCTGGGGCAAACCCAGTTACCTAAAAATCTCCCTTGAGTCTGGGCCTCCTTTAATAACGATTTCCACCAGCAGGAAGAGGCATTTCTGGGAACCTTGGCTAACTCCAACATATGTAAGATCAAAAATCAGCATCTGGGGTGTCTGGCATTGGATGTAGCACCTTAGCAGGTGGTTCCAGCTTTGAGGCAAGAGGCTGCACTAAGATCGAGATGCAGCTGGATCCCTGACAGCGGGACACCTCTGCTGTCACACTTAAGTATTCCTAGCAACCCACAGTCACTCACTCACTTCAGTGTTCACCATGCTGGGAGGGAGCCAGGAGAGACACAGTTGTCCACTGTTCCAGGTGAGCAAATGGTTAAGAGAGATTTTTAAGGAAATTTGTTCCATGTCACCCTCAGACCAGAGCAGCAATGTGGAAACAGACCCCAGGAAATCCTGCCTGCACCCGAGCTCTCCAGGGGAAAGTGATCCTAGCCACACCCACCCAAGCCCAGTGGTTCTGCTCTCCTCTATCTCCTCCTCTCCTCTGGGGCCTGGGCTTTGCCAGCAGGTCCAGCCTGGAACACCTCCTCCTGGCCTTGAGAGATCCATCAGTTCACAGCCAGAGCCCAGGGGCCAGGCCCACCCACCCTCACAGGCCATGGTCCCTCCTCACTGCCCCTTAGCCATGGGCACCACATGGTCTCTCCACAGAGCCTCACAAAGCAGGGGCCTCTTGACACCACCAGAATGGTTAAGGCCAGTCTGTCTGTCCCTCCCCACTAAGAACCAAGATGCAGAAGGTGGAGGGCTCACCTCGAAAGCTCTGGCTGAACCTCTTCCCACGGGAGCGGTCCCCATGGCTGCGCTGCAGCAGGGCTACGTACTGGGCTTGCACTTCAGGAGGCAAGGTTAGCCCCTCTACATCGGCCCTGTCCATGGTGGGCGCCTGGCTGAGCTGCAGCTGCTGCAGCAGGCTGTCCAGGACCTGTTCCTCAGTCAGGGCCTCCACAGGGCCCACCAGTGGCATCACCCAGAGTGCCAAGCAGAGCCACAGGGGCCACATGGTACTGCTCAGGATGGTAGATGTGTCCGCAAGAAGGCTGTAGGAGGATCTTAGGCCTGGCTGGGTCTGCTGAGAACTAGGGCTGGCCAGCTTTATAGCCAGCCCTGGGTTGAAAGGGAGGGGCATAGGTCACACCCCTTGGACCTCCTGGGAGCTCAGCAGCCAGACAGGCTCTTCAGTCCCAGGGAGCGGGCTGTCCAGAAAAAGCACAAAAGACTGGATGCCTGGGGTTTCTAGCTATACTGCCTTGACAGCTCCCAATATTTTTAGTGTCCATTAAATTTCCCTGAACATACCCCAATCTTGTTTTATGAAAAAGCAAGATTATTCTGTGAAAAAGTGCCAGCTTTTAAATCTCTTCCTGGAAGACATTCTGGGTCTAGGTTTGTTCCAGAAGGAGAGAGGGAAAGTGTTCTGCAGTCCTGCTGGTTCTGGGCACTTTCACTGATGCCCCTTGAGTCAAAGGAATTTCCCTATATCCTTTAGTCCTTGCAACCTCCTCCTGCTCCATACCATGGGTCTCTCAAGGTTCTGTCACATTCCTTGCCTTCCCCCATGACAGAGGAAGGTAGATGCTGTCAGGACAGAACTCAGGCAGCTGACTCAGGAAAAGCAATTCTTGCTGGTGTCTTCCCAGTCAGACAAACACAGAGTGAGTTTCTGCCTTCAGATAGCAGAATCTTTCTGGGGAGGGGGTCTGCCCACTGAGCCAGCTCACACCACCGGCACTCAGCCTGAATCTTAGTTATTTCCAGACATGGGAGGAAGGACAGAAACCTGGAAAGCAGAAGCCACGACACAGAGGCATGTCCTGTCCAAAGCCATATAGGTACTGGGGGCATATTGAGGTGGGAGTCCTCAGTGCCTTTTCTGACACAGTTTAGACTAGCTGGGTTTAAATATGGGATCTACTGCTTATTCCATGTTAAACATGCTAGTGAGTTATTTAACTTCCCACCCAGTGCCTCAGTTTCCTCATCTGAAGGCAGAAGATGATAATAACAGGATCTACCTCATAGAATTAGTATGAAGATTAAGTAAATGAATATGAATAAGATGTCTAGTCCAGTGCCTTGTTCTAGTAATCACTCTAGAAAGGAGTGCTTTTATTATTTGTCTGAAATCTACATTCTCAAGGTTGTGGCCTTTCTAAAACTATCATCAACAAGAACATGACACGTTTCTCGAGTGCTCACCATGTGTCAGGCATGTATTCAGGAGACACATGTCAGCCTTGCTGCATCTTCCAGATGCAATATTGGAGCACTGCAGGGTGAACTGATGCTCAATTGGTGGAATGCTCAGGACAAAAATGCAAGGGCCTGTCTCCAGTAGGCCTCTCCCGGCTCGGGGGATTTGAGGGCATGCAGGAGGAAGCCCTTTCTAAAACTCCACAACCTTGATTCCTGTGTTCTGTCATGTGGGAGGTGAGCGATGATGGTGGAGGGGGACAAGGACTGTGGTCTGAAGGCCAAAGGGCCGGTTGGGCAGGGATCACTTCTGCCACCTTCCCAGGTGGGGTAGCACCCTGACACCTTTGTGGGGATGCTGAGTCACTGACAAACCTCCCATGTCACACATTCCAGGCAGAAGAGAACTTTCTGATCCTCAAGGGCAAAATTTCTTCTGGGTGAGAGCCCAGGGATACCATGCACAAATTGCCAGTATATACATATGTACACACACACACACACACACACACACACACACATTCATGTATTTGCATATACACAAGCATTTGTAAACATACATTCATTTGCATATGCTTATATATAGTAGGGTTTTAGTAGTAAGTGGGGTTGGCTTAGAATTAGAAGAGGGGATAAAAATAACACTGATGGGGCTGGGGATATAGCTCAGTTGGTAGAGTGCTTGCCTCACATGCGGAAGGCCCTGGGTTCAATCCCCAGCACCACGGAAATAAATAAATAACACTGATAGTGCTGGGGGTGAAGTCAGATGTAAAGCACTTGCTTAGCATGTTTGACACCCAGCCCTGCAAAATAAATAAATAATAATAAATATCCCTTTTAATAGTTTGAACATCCTCTGAAAAATAAGGCTCTCATCCTGTGTCCGGTGCAAACCACCCTCCCACTCTCTTGGTGACAAACATAGCCTTCTTCAAAAGAAATGCTGTTGCCTTTCTTTACAAGTTATTATCAGAGAAAGGACTTAAGTGATGCAAACATTTGGGCCTTAAGTCGGACCAAAAGGTGCAGAAGTGTCACATTTACAGGCGACCCAGGACCTGTGGTCCTCAGTCCTAGAAGCTCTTCTGGGTTGGTGTTCCATAAATATGCGATAGTCCGCCACCCTTGCTGCTGGGTGAGAGGAAGCCCTGTGGCTTATCACAGGCCAGGAAGGTGCCAAGGATATAACACCCAGGCTGCCCTTGCATGCCACAACCCCCTCCCCAAGCCTCCAGCATCTATTGGGAACTCCCTGGGGCCAGAGGCTTACAAGGAGACCTTGCGGACCCTGTTGTGGTTCAACGACATGCTGTCCCAGAGCTGAAGGAGGCCTGGTCCCTGGTGCTGCTGCTTCTCTGACCTACAGATGTGCACAAGAGCCACCTAGGAGACACATCAGTGCAAGAACCTGGGAGTACCTGGGAACTGACATGCTAAATGGAAACCACATTTTCCAGAGAAAACAGTGAAGTGGAGGGACCCTTCCTGCTTCCTCCAGATGTCTTCTTGGCGCTTCTGGATTGGCCTGTCAGGACAGAGCCAAGTCTAGAACTGAGCCCTCAGTGGGAACCAGAACTATCCAGTCAAGACCTAGCCTCCCCGAGGATGGGACCAGGCATGTGAGGCCTGGTGCTGAGGGTGGTTCTGGGAGTTGGGTGTGGTCTCTGGGAGCCTGCACAGGTGGTACCTGGTTGGAAAACAGCCCCCTTCCCAATTTAGGGAAGTGTCCCTTGAGCAAGGAGCCTGGGAACATGTAGCACCAAAGGAGAGTTTATCGGGTCAACCACCTTGCTCTCCTGGGCTTTGAGATGAAGTGGATGAATGAGCTTAGAGCTGAAATGGAGTGTCAAAGCCATTCTTCTGTCCCCAGGTTTTGAGCTAAGAAAACCGAGGCTCAGAGACGAGACAAAGTCCCCAAAACTCACACAGTTAATGATGACACCTGCACAAAGCCAGTTATTCCAATTCCCAGGCCATAGTGCTTTCTACAACCTCAAATTATTTCCAGTGCCCATTTTGCCCTGTTCCAGGAAGCCTGCAGGGCTCATCCATCAGCCTCAAGCAAGCTGGGGATTCATCAGCCTAGAGTTGGGTCTGGGCAGGGGAAGGGGGCAGGGCAGCGTGAGAAGCAGACAGACAGAGGACAAATTCTGCAGACTCCTCAGGTTTCCCCAAGACACAGGCTTCTGTCCTGAATGTGGATTCCCAGCAGCCTGGAGAGTTCTTTTGGGAAATAAAGTAATTGGGCAATTAGCCAAAAGCCAAAAGAAGGACACGAATGTGGATTGGGAAACTTTTTACAAAGGACAGATTAGCCCTCAGGAGGGAGGGCAGCTGCTCTTTGTCATGCAGAGGAAGGGGCCAGGCCGCCCCTCAGACTGTGGATCTGGATGGAGAGTCTGGCTTTGGGGTCAGGTCAGGCTAACAAAACAGAAAAATTGTAAAATAGCCCCTCTGTCCTGGTGGGAGGAAAGAAGTTTGGAGAATAGGAAGCAGTCACTTAAAGCTGTCTGAATCAGAACTCTCTTCCCCAAAGATGTAGTCCAGATTGTTTATGAACCTGAATGTTCAGGTTTTTAAAATTTTAAGCAAAGGCTTTTTTTTCTTCTTTAGAGATATTGTAAATGTTTTAAGTGTGATTATCTGAATGCTGTACCAAAAATGCAAATTCTTAGCACTATCATTTGCATATCTATTAGGACTGAGAACCATAGGACCAAAGTCTCCTCCAACCTGGATGGCTTTAGGCAACCCAAATGTCTCAGCCTGCTGTGTCCTCTGAGGACCACATTCCATGATTCAGGCTGCTGCTTTCCTTGCCATTGTGTTGTCTGGCCTGGCAATTCCACACAGCTTAGCCATTATGAAACCATGATACAGGCTGCCCCTGAGCTCTGGGCAGCTCTCCATTCTTCACCTCCTCTCTGCCCAGAAAACTTTTCCATAACCCCACTATTCTGGCACCTCCCACCTTCCATCAAGGAGTCACTGCCTAGAATTGCACAAGGAATGCAGGGAATTGACTCCACCAGGGAGGAGCAAGGCAGGGTGAGGAGGGGTCCACTAGCAGTCTCTTGAGGCAAAGGGAGGATACTGGAAAACGCTGAAAAAAAACAGCCCATCATGCCATCCAAGTTACTCATAATCTTGCTCTTCTAGATGATTCCTTGGCTTCATGATTATCTCTGATGAGAGGAAAGAAAACGACCAGGAAAAAACTTTTTTTTTTTTTTTCCCTGAGATCTTTTCTGGACTTTCTTTAGAAATTTTTTTTAAATATTCACTTATTTGCTTTAGTTGTACACAATGCATTTATTTACGTGGTGCTGAGGATTGAACCCGGGCCAAGCACGTGCTAGGCAAGTGCTCTACCGCTGAGTCACAACCCCAGCCCCTTTCTTTAGAAATTTGAGAATAAGAACAGGTGAACAGCCGGACGGACGTGGTGGTGCACGCCTGTAATCCCAGCACTTGGGAGGCTGAGGCAGGAGGATCATGAGTTCAAAGCCAGCCTCAGCAATGGTGAGGCACTTAGCAACTCAGTGAGACCCTGTCTCTAATAAAATATAAAAAAGGGCTGGGGATGTGGCCCAGCGGTCCAGTGTCCCTGAGTTCAATCCCTAGTACAAAAAAAAAAAAAAAAGAACAGGTGAACAGAAAAGTTTTTTGTTCTTTTTCTCTAAATACTCTGAACAGCCTCATGGTATATGCGAACTAAGTACCACAATATTTAATACTCCAATGTTAGAAGCTCAATAGATCTATTGAATTGTAGTTATCTCCATCCATTTTCCTCTAAATTTCCATTTCTTCTCCTCTCTGTCTTTTCTAAAAACTCCTTTTGTTTTTCTCCACAGCTGCCATGCTTCTGGAAATTTTCACATCTAAGAACCCTGACGTAGGAGGCAGGAGACCAGATGCTGATTTGTTACTGTCCCTCCTTGCCTGGTGACCACTTCCCTGCCATTTCTGTGCCTACGCAAGACAGTTCCTATCTTGCCCCAGATCAGTCACCGCTGTCACGACTTCCCACATCACAAATAGAGGTTCCTCCTCCTCGGCCCATCTGGAATCTCCTCTCCAGGTCCCAGCCTGACTTTCCATCCCTGTCTCCAACCCCCTGCATTTGGCATTCTGGCCTCTCACAGAATGGACCCTGGATGGTCATCTACCTGCTCATTCTTTCTCCCACATGCTCTTCTTTTCTTCTTTACCCTTGAAATATTTCTCATCTGGAAAAGTCTTAGCATTTTTTTTTTTTTTTCTGATGCTGAAGTTGAAACCCAGAGTTGGCCTAATGTTCTGACCACCCCCTCTCTCCCCAGGACAGTTGGATGGCACTCCCTCCTGGCATCACAGAGAGATGATTCACTCCCCCCAAGAGTGAAGAGCACTCTTGTACGATCCTGCAATTGTGCCCAGCACAGTGCCTGGCAAGTTATTGCTCAGATAGTTTTTGCTGAAAGAGAGAGGGGAGAAGGAAAAGATGGAGAAGGAGGAGGAAGAGGAGGAGCAGGAGAAGAGAGGAAATACATGTCTTTCTTTTCTAAGAAAATTGAAATGGGAAATTAGAGACACGAGATCTGAGCCCAGATTAAGGCCAGTATTCGTCAGAAACTAGTAACCAACACATAAAAAAATTTTTTTTCATGGTGTTGGAGATGGAACCCAGGGCCTCATGGATGTGTAGCTACACTTAATCCAACACATTCAATTTTAAAATTGAAAAAAGTCATGTTCACTTGGCAAAGGAGCAGAGGGGGAGAAAAAGTCTCCCGCAAAGACACCTAAATCCTGGTCAGCTTCTCCAAAGCAACACTGTATCTTGTCTGCACTTCCTGCACAGTCTAAATTTGCACAAGGCCAGGTGTGTGATAACGTGTATTTGGTATCAGTGTTTCTTGCCGTTTTCACCTGACAACACTCAACCCACTCCCTTCCCTCTGAGACACAGTTCTCCTGATATCTTGTGATTCCCCTGGCCTTTCTTTAGGATCACTCTGTTCTAGATGGAATTCTAAAAATTATTTAATTATTAAAAATTCTAATTGATATAATAATTGCACATATTTAGGGGTACAGTGTGATAATGATGAAGTCTGGATATTTATAATTTCAAAAATTATAATTTCTTTGTGGTGAGACCATTTGAAAATCCTCTTTTAGCTATTTTGAAGCACGCACTACATAGGGCCAGGGATATAGTTCAGTGGTAGAGTGTATGCTCAGCATGCATGAAAATATAACATTTCTTGCTTTCTCTTTTCTTTTCCCTGCAGTGCTGGGGAGCAAACCCAGAGCCTCACATGTTAAGCACACCTTCCTCCACTGAGCTACACCCCAGCCACTACAACAGTGTTATTAACCCCGGTCACCTCTCTGTGTAATAGCACACCTGAAATTATTTCACCCACCTAGCTGTGACTTTATGTTCCTTAACCAATCCTTCCCCATTGCCCACTCCTCAGGTAACCACTATTCTATGAGATCAGCTTTTTTAGATTCTTTTTTTTTTTTTTGTGTGTGTGTGTGTGTGTGTGTGTGTGTGTGTGTGTGTTTGTGTGGTGCTGGGGATTGAACCCAGGGCCTTGTGCATGCAAGCCAAGCACTCTACCAACTGAGCTATATCCCCACCCCTTTTTTAGATTCCAGTGAGTGAAATTATTTAGTATTTGGGGATGAAATTTTTTTTTTTTCATTTTAAAAGTTGGGTTTTTTGTTTATTCACTTTGGGTTTTGTTTTTTTGTTTTTGTTGGTTTTTTTTTTTTTTTTTTTTTTTTTTTTTTTTTTTTGGCGGGGGGAGTTGTTTTATTTTTGGTAATGAGGATTTAACTCAGGGAATCTTTACCACTGAGCCATATCCCCAATCCTCTTTATTTTTCTTTTGAGACAGGGTCTTGCTAAATTGCTGAGACTGGCTTCAAGCTTGTGATCCTCCTGCTTCAACCTCCCAAGTCGCTGGAATTACAGGGGCATGCCACCATGCCTGGCAAGAGATGGGGTCTTACTATGTTGCCCAGGCTGGTCCTGAACTTCTAGGCTCAAGCAATCTTTTTGCCTCAGCTCCAGAGTAGCTGGGACTATAGGCATGCACCACCCATGCTCTGCCTAAAGATGAAAAGAAGAAAAAATTTTTTTTTGTACTGGGGACCAAACCCATGGTCTTGTGCATGCCAGACAACCACTATACCACTGAGCTACATCCCCAGCCCAGAGATGGAACATTCTTAAACAGTCGTGTTTTCTTGGCTGTGGGTACCCAGCTGATTAGTAAGGAGGGAGAGTTCTCACCAGCTCAGGGGAGAGCATTAGGGGGGCTGTGGTATTGATAGTAAGGGTCATTACCCTATTCCCTAATCTCCAGAGTGAGGTTGATAACACAGGGAGGGGGATTTGCACATTCTGATAGGTAATGGAAAGGTGGGCTGAGCAAACAGAATACATACTAATGAATATGGAGTCATTTGGGAATCCCTAAGACAAGCCCTCTCCTGCTGGGACAGATCCTCTTTCCAGAAACCTCAGCTTGTTATCAATTGCTCAGCCTGCAGCTATCACATAAAGGAAACGAGCTTTTGCCATCCACTCCGGTGAGAAGCCACTGGCATGTTTTACCCCCTTCCTGCGTGTTAGGGAATGTGACACTCCAGCCACCAAGCGGCCGACACCTCCTGGAAACACTTTTTGCTTCCTCTGCCAGCAATTCTAAGCTGTCCTTTGAGCATTTGGCCTGCCTCTTGGTCTTGGAGTTCTGAGAGGTTCCTGGTGGGAGCTGAATTTTCTAAGGAGGCTTTTGGGGACCTGCGTGTGATCAAAGCCATGTCTATGATACAATGTCAAACAGCACAGGCGGGTTTATAAAGAAAAAAACCATCCTCTCCTGCCTCACCCTTCCCCATTCTTAGAGGTCACTTCTGATTCTTTACCTGCAAAACCACAATGCCTTTTTCCATCATCCTTTCAAATTTTTATTTTTATTTTTTATTATTTATTTATTTATTTTTTGGTACCAGGGATTGAACTCAGGGGCACTCGACCACTGGGCCACATCCCCAGCACCCCCTTTTTTTTTTTTTATTGTATTTTATTAGAGACAGGGTCTCACTGAGTTGCTAAGTGCCTCGCCATTGCTGAGGCTAGCTTTGAACTCGCGATCCTCCTGCCTCAGCCTCCCAAGTGCTGGGATTACAGGCGTGCGCCACTGTGCCCGGCTCTTTATTTTTATTTTTGACAGTGCTGGGAGATTGAAACTAGGCCCTCAGACATGATAGGCAAGTGCTCTACCATGGAGCTACATCCCCAGCTCACCTCTTGAATTTTTTATAAATACATTGGTAATTTTATCTCTTTCTATTACTTTTACAAGTTGAAACAATATACAGAAGCCTGTGTTTCTCACTCCCTGAACTTTATATTATTTTTGTGGTGATGGAGATTGAACCCAGGGACACTATCACTGAGCTACATTCCCAGCCCTTTTTACTTTTTGTTCTGAGACAGTGCCTCACTCACTAAATTGCTGAGGCTGGCCTTGAACTTGCAATCCTCCTGCCTCAGCCTCCCAAGTCTCTGGGATTACAGGCATGCCTAGTGCTCCCCAAGATTTAAATAATGTCTGCTTCACCAGGTAAGACTATGACATATTCCTCATTTTCCCTCCCTTTTCCATCCCCATCTCTAATCTCTACCAGCTACATCCTTACTTTTGCATTGTCCATCCTGGCAACCTTCCCATTCGGTTCAGTCCTTTGTTTATAAGTTGATTTTAAATGCTGAGAGTCAGTAAATAACATTATTATGTATTTTTAAAATTAGGCAAAAGTGCTTGACTGGAGAGGATTTAAACAATACTGATATTTTAAAATTTATTGTATTATTATTTTTAAAAACTTTTTTTGTGGCATTGGAGATCAAATCTAGGGCCTGGAGAATGCTAGTTAACTACTTTACCACTGAGCCACATTCCCAGCCCAACAAATAAAACAAAACAAAACTTTCCTATTCCAATTCCCCCCATTCATCTTCCCTAACTCCCTGAAAAATTTTCAAAGGTAATTAACCACTGCTATCATCTTTACGTATATCCTTTCAACCATTTTTTCCATAAACGTATTAGTATGCAAATTAATAAGTATTTTATGTACATACCAAAATATATATTTTGCATTCATTTCTCTTTTTCACAGTGTTGGATTCAAACTGCACATAATGTCCTACAACTGGTTTTTCTCACTTAGCCATATGTCTTGGAGATATTTCCATGTTGCCGCCCCCCCAACAAGGTCTACTACATTCTTTTCATTGCTGGATAGAGTATAGAAACATTACCCTAATTGACTTTTAGATTTTTTCCCACATTATAAACAATACTGCAGTGAAAATTTTTAAGGATTCCTCTTTGTGTACCTGTGTGTAGGTATTTCTCTCTGTTAGATACTGAGAAGGGTGTACATATTTTATAGTTTTGTTAGATGCCAGCAGATTGCCCTCCAAGAAATCGTTACCAATTTAGCCAGTTGTGGTAGCCACACACCTTCAATCTCAGGTACTCAGAGGCTGAGGCAGCTGGTTCACAAGTTCAAGGATAACCTTGGCAATTTGTCAAAACCCTGTCTCAAATAATGATAAATAAATAAAAGGTTTGGGAGTAGCTCAATGGTAAATTACCTGAGTTCAATCCCCAGCACAGAAGAAGAAAAATGAAAAGAAATCTCTATTAATTTATAAACCCACTCAACTGTTTGTGAGAGAGCATATTTCCTCATGTCCTTGCCTCTTTTATTTAAGTGCCTACATTTGAACTAATCTAATGTGGGGGTGGGAGTTTGAAAGACTCAGATATTACCTGTATTTTGCATTCCCCTGATTATCAGTGAGATTGAACAACTTTTCCAATGTTAGGAGCCATTAAAATTTATTCTACTCATTTTCTTTTTTCTTTTTTTAAAAATATTTATTTATTTAGTTTAGTTGTACACAATGTAATGCATTTATGTTTACGTGGTGCTGAGGATTGAACCCCAGCCGCGCACATGCGAGGCGAGCACTCTGCCGCTGAGCCACAACCCCAGGCCCATGTTCTACTCATTTTCTATTGTATGGTTTGAACCTAAGGGCAATTAACCACCGAGCCATATTTTTTTTTTTTTTTTTTTTTTTTTTTTTTTTTTTTTTTTGGTACCGGGGATTGAACTCAGGGGCACTCGACCACTGGGCCACATCCCCAGCCCATTTTTTTTTGTATTTTATTAGAGACAGGGTCTCACTGAGTTGCTAAGTGCCTCGCCATGGCTGAGGCTGGCTTTGAACTCGCGATCCTCCTGCCTCAGCCTCCCAAGTACTGGGATTACAGGCGTGCGCCACCGCGCCCGGCTCCGAGCCATATTTTTATTTTGAGACAGGGTCTCACTAGTATGCTTACAACCTCAGTAGGTCGCTAGGGGTGGCTTCGAAAACTGTGATCCTCCTGCTTTAGCCTCTGGAGTTGCTGGGATTACAGTCATATGCTACCACTCCCAGTTTGTTTTTTTCTGTATTGATTTGCAGTAGCTCTTTATATATTGTGCTTATAGATCCTTTCTTGATTATATGCATGGTGAATACATTCTTCTAGATCCTGGCTGGAATGTTCTCTTTTTTATTACTTCTTTTGAAGTTTATAATGTTTTGTTTTGTTTTGTTTTTTTGTTGAAGTCAAATTTATTAGTCCCTGCTGGACATGGTGGTACATGCCTGTAATCCCAGTGACTTGGGAGGGCTGAGGCAGGAGCTGATGTAGGACAGAAGAGGCTGGACACCTGAGGAATTTTCAGGAAATAGGTTTATTGGCTGCAGGGTCCAGAGGGTCTATTGCCTAAAAAATTCTCTGGACCTTAAGTCTGGAAATTCTTTGAACTTTATACCCAGTGGGAGGAGGGCTTTGAAGGTTTACATGACAAGTGCTTTTTGTCCCAATTTTTAGATTAGTCAGAAGTTTTACAAGTTTTATCACAAAAACAGAAGTAACATCATTTAGTCTGCAGCCAGACTTAGCTTTTGCAAGACTGAGCAACTTAGTCCTCACAAAAGATAGGAAGTCTTCTCCCACGTTGAGTTTTTTTGCAGAAATTTTTGCTGATATTCTGTTAATCAGAACAATCATGGAGAGGGTCTAGGGAGAAGCTTAATTAAGATTCTTTGGTGGAGGAGGGGGCATCACTACAGAGGATCGCAGGGAGCTGTAAGCAGAAGCATCCCAAGACATCACAAGGCCCTTCTCCAAGGGCAGTTTCTGGGCTCCCCCAAGGCACCAACCACTGGGCAATATGGCTCTTTCACTTTTTTCCTGAGGAAGCCTCCTCTGAGCAAAGGAGGACCCGCCTGTCTCCACAGCCTGAAGAAGCCTGTGACCACACAAATTGAGAGGGCAGGTATAGAGGCCAACACTTTCAAAAAGCCTGTGGAAGGCTCCAGTTAGGGGGAAGAAATGACTAGGGACCACCCAGGGATCATGCAGAGATGGTGCCTCGCTTTCTGGCTGAGTTGCTTCTTTAATATGCACACAGTCATCTTAGGCAGGTTGCATGTTCTCTCCTCAGTTGAAGACTGTGGGACAAAGGACTGAGACAGTCCCACACTCACCAGGAAGGATAGCAGGGTTCAGGCTTATTAGGGTTATCCTAGAATGAGAAGCCATCAGCCTGGCTGAGCCATGCCTCCTCGGGCTGACATGGCTTGGCTTTAATTATCTGTGCAGGGAGCCAGGGAGGTAGTGGTCATTAGAGGCATGGAGGGTGGGAGACCGGATAAGAAGTTTCCATTTTATTCTGAAGACAACAAGATCTCTGGGGCAGAGCCATGGTTCTAAAAGTTCACTCAGTGACTTTATGGAATGTAGGATGGGAGGCCAGGAGGCAGGGCTGTGGTGGTCACATAAAAGAAAAAGCGATGGAATGGGACCTGAACCATGGCAGTAGCATATGAGGTGAATTCACCAGCAACCCAAATGGTTGTGGTGACTGATGACTGAATGGATGTGGCAGAGGCAGGGGAGGTGATTCCTGGGTTCCTAGATTGGGTGCCTATATGAGGATGGGGTCCAGGTGTTGAGGGAGAAGACATTCGGTTCTGCCTGAGCCATGAGAAGCCCATGGGAAACCTGGGAGGAAGGAGTATGGTGGGAAACTCTGGGAAGATGTTTAGGTTGGAGAGCCACAGCACCAGGCAACATCAGCACAGCACACAGGTGGTACCTAAAGCCATGGGGGCAGACACCACCAGCAGGAAAGATTACATAGAAAAAGCATACATTGAGCCTGACATGGTGGTGCATGCCTGTAATCCAACAGCTCGGGAGGCTGAGGCAGGAGGATTGAGAGTTCAAAGCCAGCCTCAGCAAGAGAGAGGTGCTAAGCAACCCTGTCTCTAAATAAAATACAAAATAGGGCTGGGGGTGGGCTCAGTGGTTGAGTATCCCTGAGTTCAATCCCCAGTGCCCCCCCCCCAAAAAAAGAAAAAGGATATTTTGCAAGCCTGTGAAGAAATCCACCAAAATCTCACCAACATCTTATCAGAGAGAAAGAAAGATTGCTGTGTAATGTCAACTCAGGACTTAAACACCAAGCATCTTTTGTCCCCTTCCTTCTCTATCTGTCTCTCTCATACACACACACACACACACACACACACACACACACACACATTTTTGGTACCATGGATTGAATCCAGGAGTGCTCTATCACTGAGCTACATACCCAGACCTTTTTATTTCAAGACAGGGTCTCACTAAATTGCTGAGGCTGGCTTCAAACTTGTGATCCTCCTGCCTCAGTCTCCTGAGTAGGTGAGATTACAGGTGCATGCTACTGTACCCTGTTCCAAGGAGAAGTTTAGCTGTATGTTTCTGGCTTAAGGTCTCCCATGCCCTCCACTGAAGGTTTCACTGGGGCTGAAAGACCCTACTTTTAAGTCAGGCGTGGTGGTGCACACCTGTAATCCCAGTGGCTCAGGAGGCTGAGGCAGGAGGATCTCGAGTTCAAAGAAAGTTACTGATCAACTCAGTGAGACCCTATCTGTAGACAAAAAAAAATTAAAAAGGGCTGGGGATGTGGCTCAGTGGTTAAGCACTCCTGGAGTCAATCCCTGCTACCAAAAAAAGGAAGGAAGGAAGGCAGGGAGGGAGGGAGGGAGGGAGGGAGGGAGGAAGGCCCACTTCTACACTTCCAGGATCCACTCACATAGCTTTTGGCTGGAGGCCTCAGCTCCTCACTGATCAGACCTCTCCGTGGGGCTTCAGAAGGCAGCTGCAGATCCATGACTTTTGTGTACAGAGGAGGTCAGGGGCCAGAAGTAGAAGTCTAGGAATTGTCCAAATAGAAATGATCCATTATGGGCTGGGGTTGTGGCTCAGTGGCAGAGCGCTCGCCTAACACGTGCGCGGCCCAGGTTCGATCCTTAGCACCACATAAAAATAAAGGCATTGTGTACAACTAAAATAAATAAATATTAAAAAAAAGAAAGAAAGAATGCATTATGTCACAAAAGCAAATGTCTGGGAGAGCAACTGATTCTGCCTTTATTTAAAATTTTGATATTTTGCTCATTATGTAGTTTTAGCCTGGATTTTGACTTTTTAACTTATTTATATTTTATTTTTAATTTATAACCAAAAATATAAAAGTTATATGTATTAATGGAGTACCATGTAATATTCCATACATATCTACATTGTGGAATGTTTAAATCGGATAAAACATCTATCTCCTCAAACATTCATCAATTCTTTTTGCAGACCACATTATCTTTTAATTTATTTTTTATTGGTGCATTATGATTATACCTAATAGTGGGAATAATTATGCCATATTCATATATACATATAACATAATTTGATCAATCTTATTCCCTAGCATTTATCAATTCTTTGTGGTGAAAACTCTCAAAATTCTTTCTTTTCATTTTTTGAAATGTAAGTACAGAATTGTTATCTTAATTTTGATTTTTTAAAATATTAAATTAAGAGCTGGGCATGGTGGCACACACCTGTGATCCTAGCAATCAGAAGACTGAAAAAGAAGGATCGCTTGAGTCCAGGAGTTTGAAGATAGTCTGGGCAACACAGGGAAATCCTGTCTTAAAAAAAATAAATAAATAAATAAAACCAAAACAAAGTAAAACATTACATTAAAATATTATCTTGATTCCTGAGATTTTGGGTGCCCATCTGGGCTGAGGATGTAGCCCAGTGGCAGAGTGATTGCTTAGCATATGTGAGGCCCTGGGTTCTATTCTCAGCACTGGACAGGAGGGGGCCACCCACTCACCCACCCCTGTCCCTGCCCTAGGAGGAGCAGAGGGCCCTAGCTAAGCCTGTGAGAATGCCAGGAAAAATGAATCCTTGTCAACAGAGACACCCTGGAGAGGGGAGCTTGCGTCCTTCCTCTGACTTTGCCACAACATCATGGTTTCTTCTGATTTGTCAAAGGTGGGAAGAGAATTAGAACTTCCTGGAGTCCATCTTCAGCCCAGTGTGAGACACTTCCAGGTAGATACCCAGCAGCCCTTAAACCCCAGCATCCTGCCTCCAAGAGGCTGAAGCCCTGTCAAAACGGCATAGCCTCTTTTAGGAAAGCATTCTCAACCTGTAAACCCAGCTGCTCATGAGGCTGAGGCAGGAGGATTGCCTGTTCAAAGCCAGCCTCATCAGTTTAGTGAGAGGGTAAGCAACCTAGTGAGACCCTGTCTCAAAATAAAAAAGAAAAATGTCTGGGGGTGTGGCTCAGTGGTTAATCGTGCCTGGGTTCAATCCCTGGTAAAGAAAGAAAGAAAGAAAGAAAGAAAGAAAAAGGAAGGAAGGAAAGAAAGAAAGAAAGAAAAGTATTTTCAAGGAGGAGAGGAAGTCAATCTTGGGACCCCAAATGGATTGTGTCACCTTTCCTCAGAAGGATCAAATCTGGGAGTGGATGAAGACCCTGTGGCTCTCTAATCCCAGTCCAAAGGCTCTGTGCTAATGTTTCTGTCCACCTAGGGCTCCTTGCCGTCACATACAATTTCTACCTCCCAAAAAATGGCGGCCTTTGAGAAGGGAAACCAAAGCCAAAACATACACACTCACCTGTCCAAGGTCATGGGGTCTGACTGTCATGTCTGTTCCTGCTGGGATTTGAACTCAACCCCCTGAGGCTGCATCCTCAGCACCATAATCTTATGGGCAAACAATCTCCTAATCCCCATAGAAGAACTACTTCTGGGGAGGCACCTAATCCTTTCCACAGTTCATTCATTCAATCAACATTTACAGAACACCTGTGCACCATCAGACACCTCAGAGCTTAGAAAACAAAGATGAGGTTCCACCCTTAAGGAGCTCAGTGTTTAGTAAACAGACACCCTTAAGGAGCTCAGTGTTTAGTAAACAAAATATGGGGCCTAAGTGTGGCTGGGCCCAGGTAATGCTAATGCTAATGTGGATTCTCATTAGCTTCCCAGTGAGCAGATTTCCTTCCATGTTAACTGGGCAGATGCAGCCCTGCTGTCAACTGAGCATTCCAGGGGGTTGGGGAAGCTCCTGAACAGTAACTCACAGTATAATCCCTTCAGACCTGGCTGTACTCTTGCCTCTTGGCTGGAGGGCTGTGTTATAGCCTGCACTAAAAAGCAAGTGTCATTCTTGCCACCCCAAAGGACACTGGCCAGACTTATTGCCTGTAAACCCCAGTTAATGTGACCAGGCTTTACAGCAATGACAACAAAGCAGTGCTCAGGGCACTAAAGAAATAAGATGAGGCTTAAAGGAAATAAAGTGGCAAAACCGGAAATGTTGGTAATGTAGCTCAGTAGTAGAGCACTAGCATGAGGCCCTGGGTTTTATTCCCAGCACCACAATATAAGTGCCATGAAATGTGTGTCTGAGACCCAAGGAAGGGACACTGGTTTCTTTTCTTTTTCTTTCTTTCTTTCTTTTTTTTTTTTTTTTTTTTGGTACCAGGGATTGAACTCAGGGGCACTGGACCACTGGGTCACATCCCAGCCCTTTTTTATATTTTATTAGAGACAGGGTCTCACTGAGTTGCTAAGTGCCTCGCCATTGCTGAGTCTGGCTTTGAACTCGCTATCCTCCTGCCTCAGCCTCCCAAGTGCTGGGATTACAGGGGACACCGGTTTCTTTTCATGGCAGAGATGATCCCTCTCCAGCCTCCACTGTCCCACCTGTTTCTGAGTGGCCCTAGCACCAGTGTGCTAGTCAAGCCCACAGGGTCCTAAGCCACACTCCCTGGGCTCCAGGCTACCTACCACTCCACGAGTCAGGTGACTGCGGGCTGCTCTCTGTGCCTCAGTTTCTACATGGTGAAGAGGATGACAGAGCCTTCTGTGCAGAGTTGTTTACATCAGTATTTATTTGTGGTGCTGGGAATCAAATCCAAGGCCTGTCACATGCTAGGCAAGCATTCTACCACTGAACAACATCCACAGTCACCTTATAATTTAAAAAAGTATCAGAAGGAAGTGCTTCCCAGCTACAGAAGCTGTCTTTATACACCCACGCATTCAAAACAATTTTCTTTTGAGCATCTCAATGAGGGAGCTTTGTTAAGAGTCTGGCATGGGGCTGGGGTTGTGGCTCAGCGGTAGAGCGCTCGCCTAGCACGTGTGCGGCCTGGGTTCCATCCTCAGCACCACGTACAAATAAACGCATCGTGCACAACTAAAGCAAATAAATTAAAAAAAAAAAAAAAAAAAAAAAGAGTCTGGCATGTTAAAAAGTCATGGGCTGCCCAGTGATAGGGGATGTCATGGGTAGGAATTATGTGAGGTTTCTGGGTTCCCTGCCCCACCCCGGCCTGTAGTGGGAGAAGAAAGTAAGAAGAACAATGGGTGAGGAGAAGAAAAAGGACCCAAGGTTCCCCACCAGTCCTGGGCTCAGGCTCTGGCCAGTGCCCTCCAGGCCATGCAGAGGCATGTATGGTGTAAGGATTGTGGCGGAAGCCAAGCCCCGGCTGGCAGCCAGCAGGGGTCGTTGCAGAGCAGGAAACCATGATGCTAAGGGTGCGTCTGCAGCATCGCCAGGTAAGCTTGCAAAGTGATCATCTTCTCTTCTCCAAAACTCTGTATGAGCTGGGGCGGTGGCACATAAGCCTGTAATCACAGCCACTCGGAGGTGGAAGCAAGAGGATCACAAGTTCCAGGCCAGCCTCAATAACTTCGTGAGACCCCTGTTTCAAAAAACAAAACAAAGACCAGGGGTGGAGCTCAGTGTGAACACGCCCATAGGATCAATCCCCAGCACCCTACTTCACAAAAACTCAAAACTGTCTGAGTACATGGTCTTCCAATGAAGAAACCGAGACCAGAGAGGTTGCAGGATTTTTTTTTCCAGAGTAACTAGCCCTTCTGGGGAGCCCATCTGCTTTGATACCCACTTAGTGTCTTAGGGGAATGAACTTAAAAGCAGGTACTTTTCTCTGATTTCCCAGGGCCAAGTGTGGAATTTTGTCCTTTGATCTCCCTGTGCCTTTCCCACAGTCCATTCACCGAAGCTGTTGTTCAGCCTTAAAGAGGAAGATACTATATAACCTTGTGTTTCCCACCTTGTTTTCCAGATGTGGTCTCCAGGCAGAGGCCTATTCTGCCTGCCTGGCCTAAGAGCAAGGCAGGTCGGGAGTCCTGATGGAGTTGAAGCATGGTATCAATGTATACATTTCCCTCTCAGGTGACATGCAGTCTTCAGACAGAAATAAATATATTAGCTCCATAAAACACATAGGGCTGAGGATACAGCTTAGTGGTAGAGCACTTACTTGCCTAGTATGCTCGAAGTCCTGGGCTCAATCCTCAGCACTGCTAAACAACAACAAAAATAGCCCTATGACAAAAGGAATGTTTTGTTTTGTTTGGATAACAGTTGGATGCACTCAATATATATTCAATTTCCTTCAAAAGAAAAATAAAATGTGGATGATTAGAGTTGTTAAGTAGAAAAGTAATAATGTTAAAGAATATTGAGCACACCTGGACATGATTTATTCATAGCTTGTAGAGTGAAAACTGAAGTGAAATCTGAGAATTCAAAAGTCAGAGAGAACAGATCCCAATCAAATCCGGGCCAGCTGCACCTAACCATCTGCCTGCCACATGATCTGTGTGAGGAAAAGTAGGAGTGGGCAGCTGTACCCGCTCTTGGGGATCCAGTTACTGCCACCTGCTACCCCATACCACTGTCCTCCCACCTCCCCGTTGTCCTTTGAGCTGTCTTCCTGTCTTCTCTGCTTGCATTTATTGGTGGACAGCGCCCTCTTCTGTCCATAGAAAGTCTTTCCTCAGGGCTGGGGCTATATAGCTCAGTGGCAGGGCACTTGTCTAGCACGTGTGAGGCACTGTTCTTCTATCCTTAGCACCGCATAACAAAATAAATAAGATAAAGACATGCTGTCCATCTGCAACTACAAAAGAAAGAAATAAAGAAGAAGGAAAGAAAGAAAGAAAGAAAGAAAGAAAGGAAGGAAGGAAGGAAGGAAGAAAGAAAGGAAGAAAGAAAAGAAAAGAAAAAAAATTATTCACAGAACAGGTAATCTTTTTCACAATTGGCTGGTGGTATGCAACTCATGGAACCCCTTCATAGAATTGCCGTGCACACTTGCCCTTCAATTGCTCTCAGGTCTCATTTTGGAAAAACAGTCATTCATTTCACCAATATTTGTGGAGCATCTTCTATGTCCTAAACACTAACAGATAAAACTCTCTGTCCTAAGAAGGTTATTTTCAATGGAGAGGGACATTCAATAAGTGAAATAAACAATATAATTGGTAATAAGTACTATGAAAAAATAGGCAGGAAAGAAAGATAGGGAATCCAGGCATGCTACTGCCTTCTACCTTCTCCTTCTCCTTCTTCTACATGACTCAATGGTTCAGTGTCCGTGTGTTCAAACGTTTTTATTTTTTAATCTTGACAGGATCTTGCTAAATTACCCAGCTTGACCTCAAACTTGTGATCCTCCTGCCTCACCCTCCAAAGTCATTGGGATTACAGGCGTGTGCCACCATGCCCAACCTGCCATTTTAAATTATAGTGAGAGGTGAAGAAGCCATCCTGTGAACATTTGGGGAAAAGAATGTTCCAGGTGAAGGGAAGAGTCATTGTTGAGCTGTAGAACACCATTGGTTTGTTCAAGGAACATCCCACTGTGGCTGGGGCAGTCAGGCAAGGAAATTGTCAGAAAGGGGAGAGGGGTACAGATTGAGGGGCTTTGCAGACCATTTTAAGTGTGTAGTTTGCCTTCAAAGGGAGATGAGAACCAAATGGAGGCCTCTAAAGATAAGTGACGTTATCTGGGATGTACATCCTCAATGTTTTACTGGTAAATATGCACGATCAATAAAGTTTGGAACTCTAAATCTGCTGAGTAAACGTCATAATAAGCTATCACTGAGACCAGCAGCTGGAGGATATAGCATGGAACTGTCTTGAAAGATGAGCAGAACTTTGAACAGCAGAGACATGACATGCCTCCCCAGACAAACCACCATTCCTATACTAAACCATGAAGTGATCAAGTGATCTACTTAGTAAACTTAGAAGTTTCAGTGCAGCCGGGCACGGTGGCGCACGCCTGTAATCCCAGCACTTTGGGAGGCTGAGACAGGAGGATCGCGAGTTCAAAGCCAGCCTCAGCAATGGCGAGGCACTTAGCAACTCAGTGAGACCCTGTCTCTAAAGAAAATACAAAAAAGGGCTGGTGATGTGGCCCAGTGGTCGAGTGCCCCTGAGTTTAATCCCCGGTACCAAAAAAAAAAAAAAAAAGAAGTTTCAGTGCAATATCCAATATCCAGTATTACACCCTATTTCCACTGAGCATTTACTCCAACTCCTTATTACTTTTTCACTTTAGATACTTTAGTCTCCTGTTTTTTTTTTTTTTCTTGGTGTTGGTAATTGAACCCAGGACCTTGTACACACTAAATGAATGCTCTGTCACTGAACTATAACCCCCTGCAAGATTCTTCAATCCTAAATAGACTTTTGTCATAGCCAATTTCAGCTATGCCTTGCAGCTCTATTCATGAAAGTGAGCAGAGATACCTTGAACAATTTGCCAGGTGAGGCTACCCAGCCCTGCACCAGCAAGACCAGGACCAGGCCTCACAGACCACAGTTCTCACACATTTCTGCACCTGTGCCACCCTGGCCTATCCTGAGTCCCTGCAGGAGAAACCCTTCCATTTTCCACACAACATTTGACTGTTCACAAAGCTTTCATTTCTTATACATTCCATTTGATTATCACGGCTGCCCTGTGGAGAACACACTGAAAGCCCCCATTCCTTTCAGCCTGATTTGGCTGATTCAGTTCTGTACTCACAGGTTTGGAGTGAGTTGTGTTCTCACCTTGTCTTAGACGTGTTCTAGGGTGGCATTTCCCAGTACAGGAGCCATAGGGCCCATGGGGCTACTAAGCCCTTGAAATACATCTAGTCCAAATGGAGGATCACTCTAAGTATAAAATACACACCAGATTTCAAATACTTAAGATACAAAAGAGTAAACTATCTTATTAATACTTTTCTTATATTGATCAAATGCTGAAATGAGGTACTGTGTTAAAATTAATTTCACTTGCTTCTGTATTTTTTAATGTGACAAGAAAATTTAAAATTACATATGTGTCTCACATTACATTTCTATTATACAGGTGAGCTCTGGAGTATTCCAACAGCTTCAATTTGCTGAGCAACTACAATTTGCCAAACACTGTGCTAGATGCCTTACATACTAGTATTTACTCAATTCTAACTATTTTAAAAGCAGATATAGCCCGTTTAATAGCAAGACTAGGGAAATGATTGTCAGAAAAGATAAGGAGTGAGAAAACACTATTAGAAAATAGGAAAATCAGAATTTAGACCCAGATGGGTGACTTTGAAACCCTGGACTTAAAGCCCATCACACCACGTGGCTGGTATTTCAGGGAAAACTGAAGTTGTTTTATGGTCACTGCAAATATTTTGATTCAGTTTATCTGCATGTCAGACCCAGGGCCATATTTGTGCATCCCCAAGTTCTTGGAGTGATACTGGATCAATAACCTATTGAATGGCTGGGCTGTAGGTTCATTTCATAGAGCACCATTAATCTAGTTTTTTCTCGAAGGACACACTATGGAAGAAAATGAAAAAAATGTAACACTTAAGGCATTTTCAAATCAATTCAAATCAATTGGGCTGGGGAAATAGCTCAGTTGGTAGAGTGCTTGTCTTGCATGCACAAGCTCTGGGTTCAATGCTCAGCCCCAAAGGAAAAAAAAAAAAAAGAAAAGAAAAAAAATTCACAGCCGGGCGCGGTGGCGCACGCCTGTAATCCCAGCACTTTGGGAGGCTGAGGCAGGAGGATCGCGAGTTCAAAGCCAGCCTCAGCAATGGCGAGGCACTTAGCAACTCAGTGAGACCCTGTCTCTAAATAAAATACAAAAAAGGGCTGGGGATGTGGCCCAGTGGTTAAGTGCCCCTGAGTTCAATCCCCGGTACCACAAAAAAAAAAAAAAAAAAATTCACATCAATTCTTCATCATCAGTCATTAAAATGCCTGAATCAGATTTTCTTCCCAGAAACAGATCAATAGTTGGGTGACTTAGAGCAACAGCCTGTGTGACACAGAACCACCTAGATTCCATAATACCCTTTCCCATATTCTAGTTCAGACATAACTAGTGACATGAATTTAAGTCAATTCCTTCGTGATTTTGATCAGAGCCAGGTCCAGAATTAGTCTTTTTACTTTGCTAGTCAAATTCATTTGCCTGTGGGGAGCAAAGCCAGGGCTTCTCACACTCCTATGCTAAATAAGGCAGGGCACAGCTAGAGCTCTGGCAACCTGAAGAGTGTAGCCAGGTTGATTAGGAAAAGGCTCTGGCCTGGCCAACCTCATGCTGTAACAATAAAAAAGAAATTCTTTAAGCACTGCTACCCAATCCCCTGAGGGTGAGAAAAAAACTCAAATCTCACAAAGTAAACCTCCAGTAAACTTAATTGTTTCCCTTTAAGTGTGCTTTTTTTCTTTTTTCTTTTTTTTAGTGGTACTGGGAAGGAATCTAGACTCTCATGCAATGCTGGTTGTTTTTTTTTTTTCCTAATGACATGAAGTCTTGCTAAATTGCCCACACTGGGCTCAAATTTGCAATTCTCCTGCCTCAGCCTTCCAAAGAGCTGGGATTACAGGCTTGCACCACCACACCCAGTGGTTTTTTTTTTTTTTTTTTTTTTTTTTTTTTCTGACAGTCTTTGTTGCTCAGACTGGCCTTAAACTCCCACTTCAGCCTCACAAGCAGATGGGATTATAGGTGTATGCCACTGCACCCAATCCCTTTGAACATGCTTTTAAGGATTTGAATAGGTACCTAAATCATGTGAAAATATTCAATAACAAGCTAGAAAAAGGATTCTCAGCAACAGAAAAACATACTGTGGCAGCCAGCAAAACATGCCTCTCAGAGCCCTGTTGTAGGAAGCAAAATTGAGTGATGGTCCCATGACTGCCCCTCTGAAGCCACCAGGTTTGTGCCAGGGGCACGCCCTCTAGGGACCCTAGCCAAAGAGCACAGTGGTGGTGCTAAGACAGGCCCATTTTGATGAGATGTTGGGCAACTTGGACTTAAGGACTCCACCCACCAACCTGGCTAGATCACAGAAATTTACATAATCTGAAAACAGAAATGTTTGGTGAGGCAGAGACTCAGGGACTTCAGGGAGTCCTTGTCATCCAGTGGTTTCGCATATTTGTAAGTTGTAATTGAAATCCCAGAAGAATAAGACAGAAAATGCAGGACAGTAAAAAGATCTGAAGAAATAATCACTGAAATTTTTCCAAAATTGATTAATGGCATAAATTTACAGAGCCAAGAAGTTCAGCACTCTCCAAGATTAACACAGGCACACCTGAAGGCAGCCATGGAAAAAGACACATTATATAAAGGGAGCAATCATTCAGACAACCACTGACTTGTCACCAGAAACAGCAGAGACAAGAAGACAATGGAACAAGATTTTTAAAGTGATGAAAGGAACGAAATTTCTTCCCTGTGCTATATAAAATGTTAGAAAAAGTTCTACTAGATCTTCCAGAAGGATAAATATGCAGATAAATATAAAAAGATACATTTAAAAATTTTTTTTCTCTTAACTTCCTTAAAATACATATTTAAAACAAATTATATTACAGAGTTTACAGATTCAATACATGTGACAACTACAATATAAAACATAGGGATGACAAATCAACCTATAGAGTTAAAGGATTTCCACATTTTATGTGGAATGGCATATTTACTATTAGCAGACTGAAAAAGTAGGAACATATATTGTGATCCTTATAATAACACTAAAACAATTATGCAGAGTACAAGCTAAAACACCAATAAACAACCAACTAATCCAAATAAAAAACCAGTAAAATGTTAGATCTAAATCGAACTGGCTGGGTACAGCAGTGCACACCTGTAATCCCAGCAGCTCAGGAGGCTAAAGCAAGTTCAAAGCCAACTTCAGCAATTTAGCAAGGCCCTAAGCAATTTAGTGAGACCCTGTCTCGAAATAAAAAAACAAGAAAAGGTTGGGATGTGGCTCAGTGGCTATTTGCCCCTGGGTTCAATTCCTGGTACAAAAAAAAAAAAAAAAAAAACAACAACAAAAAAAAAAACCTATCAATAATTATAGTTAGCTGGACATAGTGGCATATGCCTGTAATCCCAGTGGCTCAGGAGGCTGAGGCAGGAGGACTGCAAGTTCAAAGCCAGCCACAACAAATTAGAGAGGCCTTAAGCAACTTAGTGAGACCCTGTCTTAAAATTAAAAAAAAAAAAAAAAAAAAAAAAAAAAAAAAGGTCTGGAAATGTGGCTCAGTGATTGAGCATCTCTGGGTTCAATCCCTAGTGCCGCCCCCCAAAAAGAAATTATATTTAATGGTAAATACAAAGGCAGAGACAAGACTAAAAATTGCCATCCCTAAGTATATCTCTATGTAAGAAACACATGTAAATGGACAGAAAAAGGTACAGAGGTACACTGCAAATAGTCAAGTAAAAGGCTGGAGTGGCTACACTCATGTTAGATAAAGTAGACTTAACCAAAAAGTATTATCAAAGATAAAGAGGGAAATTTCACAATGATAAAATGTTCAGTACAGGGTTGGGGTGAAGCTCAGTGATAGAGTGCTGGCCTAGCATGCCTGAGGCCCTGGGTTCCAACCCCAACACCAAAAAATAAATTTTTCAATACATTAGAAAAACACAGTACAGAACTCCAGAATATAGCAAAAATTGACCGAATTAAAGAAATACTGGGTCATAAAACAGATCTTGATGAAACCAAAAAGATTGAAACTATAAAGAGGATATTTTCTGATCTCAATGGGATTAAAGTTTCAGTATGATCTTTGGGGAGGACAAACATTTGCTAACTAGACAACACACTTCTAGCTAATTCACAGATCAAGGAACTCCAGGAAGCCAGGCGCAGTGGCACGCGCCTGTAATCCCAGCACTTTGGGAGGCTGAGGCAGGAGGATTGCGAGTTCAAAGCCAGCCTCAGCAATGGCGAGGCACTTAGCAACTCAGTGAGACCCTGTCTCTAAATAAAATACGAAAAAGGGCTGCAGATGTGGCTCAGTGGTCAAGTGCCCCTGAGTTCAATCCCTGGTACCAAAAAAAAAGGAACTCCAGGAAATCAAAATATTTAAACTTAATGATAATAAAAAATGTTAATTTGGTCAAGATGTAACTAAAGTAGCATTTAAAAGAAAATTTAGTTTTAAATATTTATACTAAAAAAAAAAAATACCAAACTCAATGACCTAAGACTTATCTTAGAAAGCTAAAGAAAAAAGAACAAAGTAAATCCAAGTTAAACTAAGAGAGGAACTAATAAAGAGCAGAAATCAATGAAATAAAAAACAATTGAATGCCGTGGCGCACGCCTGTAATCCCAGCACTTGGGAGGCTGAGGCAGGAAGATTGCGGGGTTCAAAGCCAGCCTTAGCAATGGCAAGGCACTTAGCAACTCAGTGAGACCCTGTCTCTAATAAAATACAAAAAAGGGCTGCAGATGTGGCTCAGTGGTCAAGTGCCCCTGAGTTCAATCCCCAGTACCAAAAAAAAAAAAAAAAAAAAAAAATTGAAAAAAACTAACAAAGCCGGGTGTGGTGGTGCACGCCTGTAATCCCAGCACTTTGGGAGGCTGAGACAGGAGGATCGCGAGTTCAAAGCCAGCCTCAGCAATGGCGAGGACTTAGCAACTCAGTGAGACCCTGTCTCTAAATAAAATACAAAAAAAAAAAAAAAGGGCTGGGGATGTGGCCCAGTGGTTAAGTGCCCCTGAGTTCAATCCCCGATGCCACAAAAAAAAAAAAAAAAAAAAAAAAAAAACTAACAAAGCCAACATTGGTTCATGGAAAATCAAATGAACAAAATTAATAGACCCCCTAGTACTGAACTGATAAGGAAAGAGAAAACTGAAATTACCAGTATCAGGACTGGGATATACCTCAGTGATAGAGCACTTGCCTACCATGTACAAGGTCCTGGGTTCCATCCCAGTGGTACAAAAACTAACAAGCAAACAAGAAGAAATTACAAGAATTAGAATGAAAAAGTAGTTTTCACCACAGTAACTACAGACATTAAAAGGAAAAAAAGGACTATTACAAAAACTTTATGTCTACAAACCTGACAACTTGGGCTGTATGGATAAATTCCTTGAAAATATAACTTTACTAACCAAAATCTCAATAGCTCTTTATTTAACAAATTATTTATTATAAAAAACCTCAGACTGGGCATAGGGCCACATGCCTACAATCCCAGCAACTTGGGAGGCGAGGCAAGAGGATACCAAGTTTGAGGCAAGCCTCAGCAAATGAGTGAGATCCTGTCTCAAAATAAAAAGTAAACGGGGGGGCTGGGATTGTGGCTCAGCGGTAGAGCGCTCGCCTAGCACGTGTGCGGCCCAGGTTCGATCCTCAGTACCACGTAAAAATAAAGGCATTCTGTACAACTAAAACAAATAAATAAATATTAAAAAAAAAAAAAAAAAGCAAAAAGGGTTGGGGGGTACAGCTCAATGGTAAAGGGCCCTGAATTCAATCCCTAGTACCCTCACTCTTGGGGGGTGGAATTGAAGAAAACTTTAGGCTCAAATGGTTTCACACTTAATTCGATGAATGTAATAATTTAAAAAGGGGACAGTTAGAATTGGGTTGTTATAAACAGCTTTTAATTTATGGGAATAATGGCTACAAATCCACATCAGGCAGATTATCCAGCAGACTACACACAAGGACTCAGCTCTGATGAATTTCATTTCTTCTTTCCTTTCAAAGGCTTGGCGAATAAAGCTGGGTCAATCTGCTCCTTTGCCAGTCCTCGGACAGAGAAGAGCCTTGCTGCCCGTTCCTGTAGTGTCCCCCCACACTTCAGTCCAAGGGCCATCAGTTCACTCTTGAGTTTTTCCAAACCCAACAACTCCAGTTCTGCAGCAGAGCTGAATGCCAGCAAATCCATAGCTTCCTGAACAACAATCTGAGAGGAAAAGAAAGAAAATATTTAAAACTCCTATTGAAGGAGTTAACATTTTTCTGTTAACTACACTGTTTTTCAAGGAACTGTCATGTACTTTTTTTTTTTTTTTTTTTGGTACTGGGGATTGAACTCAGCGGCACTAGACCACTGGGCCACATCCCCAGCCCTTTTTTGTATTTTATTAGAGACAGGGTCTCACTGAGTTGCTAAGTGCCTCGCCATTGCTGAGGCTGGCTTTGAACTCGCGATCCTCCTGACTCAGCCTCCCAAAGTGCTGGGATTACAGGCATGCGCCACCGCGCCTGGCTTGTCATGTACTTTTTTAAAAATATTTTTTTAATTGTAGGTGGATATGATACCTTTATTTTATTTATGTGGTGCTGAGGATCGAACCCAGGGTCTCACACATTTGAGAAGAGTGCTCTACCACTGAGCCATAGCCCCAGACCCTGTCATGTAATTTGCCATTATCTTATTACTGAATTTTAATAATCATCTAGATGTTACTCCACAGTTTGTTCTTTCTTTTGGTACTGGGAATCACACAAATCCAAGGGCACTTTGATAGATAGGCTTGGGCAGATGGGCCACCTCCCCCATGGAAATTTCCATGAGAAGCAGCGTGGTTTCATTTTCCCTGGGCAGGAGCCAATCAGCTTAAAGGTCGCTCTGTTCCCTGGACAAAGAGCCAGTAGCATTAAAGGTCGCTCTGGTACACCCCACACACACACCAGAAATCCCTACTTAAAAGCTCCTGCATGCCCCAGCTAAGAAATAATAGCTCATCCCTGCTGAAAGGAGGCAGACACTGCAACAGCTCCAGACTCACCATCTCCAGCCTGACAGCTCCAGTCTCCAGCCCGATGGCAGCTGTCTTTAGCCCACAGCTCCAGAGACCACAGCTAGCACAACCAGGCACCCACCTTCTGTTCAGAGCTCGAACACTCCCCTCTCCCTCACTCCTCTCTCCCACCAGAGCTTGCACACTTCCCTCTCCCTGACTCCTCTCTCCCCATACTTCTTCTACCTCCGACCAGCCATAAAGGCTGCTGAATAAACCTCTTAGCTGCACGGTTGTCTCCAGTGTGATTTTTGCCCTTCACACTTTACCACTGAACTATCTATAGCCCTTTTTATTTTTTATTTTGAGGCAATACGTTGCCAATTCCTCAAACTTGTGATTTCCTATCGCAGTCTCCCAAGCTGCTGGAATTACAGGTGTATACCACTGCACCAGGCTTTTATTTGTTTTGTTTTGTTTTTTTTTTTTAATTTTAAGCCAGGATAAAGCTTCTAATGTTAGCTGGGTATGGTGGTGCACGCCTGTAATCCCAGTGACCTGGGAGGCTAAGGCAGAAGGATCATCAGTTTCAGGTCAGCCTGACCAACTTAGCAAGACTCTATCTCAAAATAAATGAAATAAAAAGGTCAGGGGATGTAGCTCAGTGGTAAAGCATGCCTGGGGTTCAATCCCCAGCACCAATAAATAAATAAATACATATATATACATATATACATGCAACATAAAAATTAAATGCCTGAGCTGGGGTTATGGCTCAGTGGTAGAGCGCTTGCCACGTACCACATAAAAATAAAAAAAGTTATCGTGTTCATCTACAACTAAAAAAATTTTTTTTTAAAATTTAATGCCTAGGGCTAAAGATGTAGCTCTTGCCTAGCATGCATGAAGTCCCAAGTTCAATTCCTAGTACCACACACACACACACACACACACACACATACACACATACACACAAAACAAAAAACAAAACAAAAAACAAAACAAACAAAAAAAAAAACCACATGCTTATAACTCCAGAGATAGGATGAGGTCAAATTAGAGCATTAGCATAAAAGATTTCAGTGTCCTCCAGAAAAAGGGCAATTTATGCATTTTTGCTTATTGGGGGGCAGGGTAGGGGGAGGTTCTGATTAGACAAATGACAAGCAGAAGCAGGTTGCTCTTATTCTAAAAAGCAAACCATCAACTCACAGAGTAAACATTAAAGATTCCTGCTGGAAGGTATTCCACTGAAAATAGAGAATAATCATCTATCTCTTGGAAAGTATGAACAATGAAAATAACTTTTTAAAAGGCTCAACATGGGACCTAAGATTTAATGATAATTTTAAAAGGAATGGCACTTTCTCTTCTATTGGAAAGATCTTTATATCCATTCAAATTGTCTCATGAGAAAGAAAAAACTACACACAAGTAGTTTAGTGATAAGAAGCATAAGCACATATAAAGCTAAGGTGCCATCTATCAAAATGTACTCTAATTATTTTATGTATTAAGAATAGCTAAGCCGGGCATGGTGGCGCACGCCTGTAATCCCAGCACTTTGGGAGGCTGAGACAGGAGGATCGCGAGTTCAAAGCCAGCCTCAGCAATGGCGAGGCACTTAGCAACTCAGTGAGACCCTGTCTCTAAAGAAAATACAAAAAAGGGCTGGTGATGTGGCCCAGTGGTCGAGTGCCCCTGAGTTCAATACCCGGTACCACAAAAAAAAAAAAAAAAAAGAATAGCTAAGCCGGGTACGGTGGCTCACGCCTGTAATCCCAACACTTGGGAGGCTGAGGCAGGAGGATCACAAGTTCAAAGCCAGCCTCAGCAATGGCGAGGCACTTAGCAATTCAGTGAGACCCTGTCTCTAATAAAATACAAAAAAGAGCTGGGGATGTGGCCCAGTGGTGGAGTGCCCCTGAGTTCAATCCCCAGTACCAAAAGAAAAAAAAAAGAACAGCTAGCTGGAGACATCATTACCCTAGGTACACGGTATGACTATACATATGATACAACTGTACTTCATATACTACCAGAGAAATGAAAAGCTGTGCTCCATTTGTGTACAATGAACCCAAATGCATTCTGTCATGTATAACTAATTAGAACAAATTAAAAAATAATAATAATAAAACAAACAAATAAAAAGAACAGCTAGCTGGGCTCGGTGGCCCATGCCTGCAATCCCAGCGTCCTGGGAGGCTGAGGCAAGAGAAGCAAGAGTTCAAAGCCAGCCTCAGCAAAAGCGAGGAGCTAAGCAACTCAATGAGACCCTGTCTCTAAATAAAATACAAAATAGGACTGGGGATGTGGCTCAGTGGTCGAGTGCCCCTGAGTTCAATCCCTGGTACACAAAATATAATATTTGGTGCACACTTGTAATCCCAGAGACTAAGGAGATTGAGGCAGGAGGATTGCAAGTTTAAGGCCAGCTAGGGCAACTTAGTGAGACCCTGTCTCAAATGAGAGATTAAAAAAACGAGTTGGGACTGGGCGTGGTAGCACACGCCTGTAATCCCAGCACTTGGGAGGTTGAGGCAGGAGGATCTCAAGTTCAAAGCCAGCCTCAGCAATGGTGAGGCACTTAGTGACTCAGTGAGACCCTGTCTCTAATAAAAATACAAAAAGGGCTGGGGATGTGGCCCAGTGGTCAAGTGCCTCTGAGTTCAATCCCTGGTACCAAAAAAAAAAAAAAAAAAAAAAAAAAAGGCTGGAGTTGTGGCACAGCGGTAGAGTGCTTGCCTAGCACGTGCGCAGCCTGAGTTTGATCCTCAGCACCACGTAAACATAAAAGCACTGCATTGTGTACAACTAAAACAAATAAATAAATATTAAAAAAAAATGAGTTGGGGATGTGGCTCAGGGGTAGAGCACCTATGGAGTCAATTCCCAGTACCACAAAAAAAAGAGGGGGGGGGAGTACCAATTAAGCTATAAAGTGTGTTATACATCTGACTTCAGAGATGATAAAATGTAAACAATGTCCATCTTAAAACTAATGGAAGGGGCTGGGGTTGTGGCTCAGCGGTGGAGCGCTCGCCTAGCGCGTGTGCGGCCTGGGTTCGATCCTCAGCACCACGTAAACATAAATGCATTGCATTGTGTACAACTAAGGCAAATAAATAAATATTAAAAAAAAAAAAAAAAAAAACCCTAATGGAATATGGCACCAAGGACATCACCTAGTGGCAAAATAGTGTAAATACTAGAGCTTAAAAAAAAAAAAACCAGCCAGGCGCGGTGGCACACGCCTGTAATCCCAGCACTTTGGGAGGCTGAGGCAGGAGAATCGCGAGTTCAAAGCCAGCCTCAGCAATGGCGAGGCACTTAGCAACTCAGTGAGACCCTGTCTCTAATAAAAACACAAAAAAGGGCTGGGGATGTGGCCCAGTGGTCGAGTGCCCCTGAGTTCAATCCCCAGTACCACACAAAAAAAAAAAAAAAACAACCCTCTAGTGTGCCTCCTCCATCATCTGTACTTCCTAGTATCAAACATGCCTTTTCCTACACAGCTGATGTGAAAAAAAAGCACATTTTCATATTAATGACTTATTATGGAGATTAAATGGATTTGGCTCTAGACATTGACGTAAAATAAGTACTTACTGTATTTCCTGACTGGCTTTCCTCCAGTATGGCAATGTTTTCCCTATCCTTTCCAGGAGCTACCTTGGCAGCTATTTCTCCATCAGTGATTTCTTTTGTCTCGTTATCATTACTCAGTCCAGCACCAGCTGCTTCCCTTTCTGTGGATTCTTGACACTCTGCTCTCTCTATCTCCTTGGTCTCTGTTTCTCTAACAGTAGTCCTCCCCCTGTGCTCCGTGGTAGCTGTCTCTCCCAGGTCTGCAAACAAGTCTTCTGAAATACACTTTCCAGGGTCAGTCTCTGGGCTCTGTACTTGTTCTGATAATCCAGAGTCTGTACTCAATTCTTTCTCCTTCTGAGAACTGCTGGGAAATTCGGCTGCCATCTCAACATCATCCCTGCCATTTTTTGGAGTGGAGAAGCTCATTCCTGAAGTACTAGGTGCTTCTCTGTCATCATCTGAGCTCTCAGAACTGGATCCCTCAGCAGTCTCTAGTCCTTCCATGTCCAACCTGTCAGAAGTAACAGAAAGGTTTAATATCATTTGTAATTTCTTTTTGTGTGTATGTATGTATTTATTTACCAATAGTTGAACCCAGGGGTATTTTACCACTGAGCTATATCATGGGTCCTTTTTTTTTTTATTCTGAGATGGGACCTGGTAAAGTTATTGAGGCTAGCCTCGAATTTGCAATCCCCCTATCTTAGCCTCCCAAGTAAATGAAATTACAAGCTTGTGATAGGTCAATTTCAGAAAAAATATTCCAGAGGCATAAATAGGAGGGAAAAAATCTAGGGATAGAACAAACTCTTCCAAAGATCCAACAGGATCCCATCTCTATCCCATCCCCAGAATCTTGTTTTAAGATTTGTAAATCTCTCAAAATAAAGCTGATGTTGCTTAAAGCTCCCTCATATTAATTTGAACTATTTAAGATTAAATAAAATAATGTTATAAAGAAAATCTATGCTTTATTCATAATTGCCCTTAACTAGAAAATCTCCAAATATCTATCAAGTGAAGAATGGATAAATTGTAGCATATCCATAAACTTGGCAATAAAAAGGAATGAACTACTGATACATATAATACCACAGATGATATTTAAACATCTATGTTAAGCCAGGCATAGTTCTGCAAGCCTACAATACCAGCGACTTGGGAGGCTGAGGAAGGAGGATCACAAGTTCAAAGCCAGCCTCAGCAACTTAATGAGGCCATAATCACCTTAGTGAGACCCTATCTCAAAATAAAAAATAAAAAGAGCTGGGGATGTGGCTTAGTGGTTAAGTGCCCCTTGGGGCTTCAACACGTACCAAAAAAAAAAGAAAAAGAAAAAATAAAAAAGTCTAGGTTAATCAAAAGCCAGGCACTAAAGGCTATATGACATTCTAGAAAAGCCTAAACTATAAGAACAAACATCACAGTGGTGGTCAGTGGTTGGAGAGTCTATGGATGGAGAAAGGGAATTAACTGTAAGGGCACATGGGAATTATTTAGGGTGATGAAAATACCCTAAATGTTACCTGGATTGTGGTTATGGTTACATGACTATATATTATATAATTTTCAAAACCTACATCACTGATCCACCAAAACATACATTTGCTGTATATGGACTGTATCTCAAAAAAAACCACAATAAATTTTTTAAAATACAGGTAATGCCCCTACCTCTTCTTTCAGGAATATTTAATTCCCATCTCAGAAAGAACACACAGAATTCTCAGCTGAACTCAGGAGTTACATGACCTTTAGTTAATAATTATCCTTCTGTCCCCAAAGGGGAGACTGAGAAGGAAGCAAGATTCACTTGCACTCACCATTTTCTAGAACTTGGCCTAAGGGAACCGAGCTGGCAACCAGAGGGCCAAAAGAACTATCAGAAGAATGGTGGGAAAAAGGGTTATTGTGCTTTTCACCTACCAGTGTGACAGTAGTAAAGAACTCAATGATGACAGTGAAAAGACAGAAAACAGAAGTGGAAATATAGCTTGACTTTTGTAAGAGCCTTGTATGAGGAAGTAGCTAAGATGGCGGCTGGCTGAGAGCCAAAGAGGAGGCGTTTAATTGTTTACACTTGACCTTAATGTAATTAAGAATCTTTCTGTGCCCGTGAACACTGTGTGATGCACCTGTAAGTTGAGCTTCTGACACGTGTATACTTGTTAAGGTAAAGAGTATTTAAAGAGACTGTGGGGGAAACACAGGGGGATGGAGAATACAGAAGAGAGAGCAGAGAAGAAGCAAGAATAAAGGAACCAGTCATTCCCAGTCTGCCTCCGATTTCTTTCCCGCGGTATCGTTGCTGTAGGCAGCAACAGACTTTCAACTGGAAGTTTTGAAATTAACTCTTTCAATATCAAAAAGTAATTCAAATAGAAAGCTCTATTTGATGTTTCACTCCAAAGGGAAAAAATTACCCTTCAGATTCCACTACCGGCATTCAGAGCACAAAGCATTACTAGTGAGAACAATGTGACAATCACCAAAACCTGAAGACTGAAGCATTCTGGAAAATCTCCAAGCTCCTGTCAAACATTATGTAAAAATGTGCTTCTGCTGGATAGATGAGAAGGAAATAAGCTGGGCGTGGTGGCACACGCCTGAAATCCCAGCACTTGGGAGGCTGAGGCAGGAGAATTGCGAGTTCAAAGCCAGCCTCAGTAATGGTGAGGTACTCACTCAGTGAGACCCTGTCTCTAATAAAATACAAAAAAAGGGCTGAGGATGTGGCCCAGTGGTTGAGTGCCCCTGAGTTCAATCCCCGATACCAAAAAAAAAAAAAAAAAAAAAAAAAGAAAGAAAGAAAAAAATTACGTCAATCCTCAAAAGATCAATTTGAAATGAAATGAAAGATACTCACCAAAAGCATTTTCTTTTCTTTGCACTGGCTCCTTGGTCTGTTTTTGATTTGTTAGGCCGCTTCCGATTCTCACTGATTTCTGCCGATACCATCTTGCTGGAGGCGGCTTGCATACCTAACCAAAAATTTAATAGTTTCTACTATCAGGGCCAAGTTCAAAGAAATTATATAAACTGGATTGCAAGAGGAGCTGAAATCTAAAATTCTAGATTAAAATTTCTTAATAGCCGGACGTGGTGGTGCACGCCTGTAATCCCAGCACTTGGGAGGCTGAGGCAGGAGGATCAAGAGTTCAAAGCCAGCCTCAGCAATGGCGAGGCACTTAGCAACTCAGTGAGACCCTGTCTCTAATAAAATACAAAAAGGGGCTGGAGATGTGGCCCAGTGGTCGAGTGCCCCTGAGTTCAATCCCTGGTACCAAAAAAAAAAAAAAAATTCTTAATATACCCAACATTTCATATGGCTAAAATCAGACTAATTTCAAGTTCACAAAGATTTAAATAATGGGTTGGGGTTGTGGCTCAGCGGCAGAGCGCTTGCCTCGCACGTGCGCGGCCCGGGTTCAATCCTCAGCACCACGTAAACATAAATGCATTACACTGTGTACAACTAAAGTAAATAAATAAATATTAAAAAAAAAAAAGATTTAAATAAAAGTTCTGGTTCTAGAACCAGCTTTTTAAAGTACCAATGTCCAAATTTGTAACTTTCAGGCTGACAGGTTCATATCTAGTCCCCTCCAAATCTAATTACTTATTCTCTTATGTTAGTTATTTGTATACATTTGTGCTTCCCTGGTTCTATCACAACCTTTGTTTTATGCCACACTGTGGATCAGATCCAGGGGTGTTCTGCCACTGAATTACATTCCTAGTCCGTTTTATTTTCATTTTGAGACAAAGTCTTGCTAATTGCCGAAGTTAGCCTCAAACTTGCAATCCTCTGCCTCAGGCTTCTGAGTACCTGGGATTAGAGGCATGCATCACCATGCCCAACCATCACAACCTTTTTTGAAGGAATAGATACCTTTTTTTTTTTTTTTGTGGTACCAGGGATTGAACTCAGGGGCACTCAACCACTGGGCCACATCCCCAGCCCTTTTTTGTATTTTATTAGAGACAGGGTCTCACTGAGTTGATAAGTGCCTCGCCATTGCTGAGGCTGGCTTTGAACTCGTGATCCTCCTGCCTCAGCCTCCCAAGTGCTGGGATTACAGGCGTGCGCCACCACGCCCGGCAGGAATAGATACCTTTTTATTCAACTGTACCTACAACAGGTCTAGCACAGTGCTTTGGATGTAAAAAAATTAGTGAGAACTATTCTCAATAAAAACCATTTAAGGGGCTGGGGTTGTGGCTCAGAGGTAGAGTTCTCACCTGGCATGTGTGGAGCACTGGGTTCGATCCTCAGCATCATATAAAAATAAAATAAAGGTATTGTGTTCACCTATAACTAAAATATAAATATTTTTTAAAAATTTTAAATATTGCCAGACACAGTGGCACATGCTGTAATCCCAGCAACTGAAGAGGCTGAGACAGGAGGATCATAAGTTCAAGACCAGTCTCAGCAACTTAGTGAGACCCTGTCTCAAAAATTAAAAATAAAAAAGATTGAGGATATAGCTCAGTGGTAAGGTACCCCTAGATTCAATCCCCAGTACCCATCTGCCTCCCACCCCCAATTTTGAGCTAAAATTGAAAGCAAATACAATGAGGTCTGGACCTCCCAAAGACTATGCTTATCCCAACACACAAACATAAAAAGTATTCTTACCTGGGGCCCATGGAATTTGCGGGTTAAGTATGCCCAATGTGTGTGTGTGTGTTTTGTTTGGAGGGGGGTTAAAATATATTGTTTGTTTTTAAAGGGAGAGGTTCCAAGGCTTTTAGAAGACTCTCAGAAGGCTGAGACCCTAAAGAGAGCTTAAGAAGACTCTGTGTGTGCAGTGTGGAGCACTCTGCAACTGTAGGCTTCAGGGGTGCTGTGGACAACACTGAGGAATACTCATTCTCACCTTTAAGGACGAATCCTCCAGCCGCTCAGCCATCTCATGACACTGCTGCTGGTAGTCATGGCTGGTGAAGCAGTGCTTGGGTTCTGCAAGCTTCCGCTGTAGGCGCTCCAGGCGCTTTTGCTCCTTTTCAGCCTCTCGCTCAGCTTGTTGTTTTACCCATTCAGCCATTCTGAGAAAGGGGGAGAAGAGATGTAACTGAATGGACACATTATACATGGTCATGTATTTCCATAAACGACAGATTGCACATATGACGGTGGTCCAGAAAACTACAATAGAGCTGAAAATTTCTACTGCCTAATGACACAGTAGACATAGTAACTTTGCAGCACAAAGCATTATTCACCTATCTGTGGTGCTGCTAGTTGCATATAAAGACAGCACATACAATTATGTACATGACATAATCCCTGATGATAAAAAAAATGACTTATTGGTTTATATATTTAATGTACTCTACTATTTATTGTTATTTTATTTTTGGTGCTGGGATTGAACCCAGGGTCTTGTACATGCTAGGCAAGTGCTCTACCACCAAGCTAGACCCCAGTATCTACTGTTATCTTAGGGGTGTATTTCTATTAAAAAAAAAAAAGTTTACTGTAAAACAGTGTGCCATGTTTAGCAAGGAATAGCCTCATATATCTTTTTTTTTTTGGTACCAGGGATTGAACTCAGGGGCACTCAACCACTGGGCCACATCCCCAGCCCTTTTTTGTATTTTATTAGAGACAGGGTCTCACTGAGTTGCTAAGTGTGCCTCGCCATTGCTGAGGCTGGCTTTGAACTCATGATCCTCCTGCTTCAGCCTCCCAAGTGCTGGGATTACAGGCGTGTGCCACCGCGCCTGGCTTCATATATCTTTTGATTGCATGGAGTGATCAACCTATACCATTCTGGGTTTGTGTAAGTATATTCTAATGTTTGTACAACAAATTTGTCTAACAAGGCACTTCTCAGAACAAGTTTTCATCATTAAGCAATGCATGACTATATACACATACATATATGTGACCCTCCACACAAATCAATAGACTCTTACTCAAATTGTGATATTTCCCCAGAAACACGTGCCATACTTATTGCTAGCATACTGTAATGGATTAAGTAAAACCCAAAGATAATTATTAAATTATGGAAAAGGTTGAATCAGATAGTAAAAGAGTTTAAATATTTTTTAATATATATATTTTAGTTGTTGATGGATCTTTATTTTATTCATTTATTTATATGGGGCACTGACGATCAAACCCAGTGCCTCACACATGTGAGGCAAGAGCTCTACCACTGAGCCACAAAACCAGTCCTAAGAGTGTAAATATTTTTTTTTAAATATTTATTTATTTGCTTTAGTTGTACATTTTTAAGTTTACATTTCTGATATGCATAGCCATATGTGTAATTTGCTGGTGAAAGTATGCTGCTCTCTTAAAACAAAAGAGGTGGGTGTCTTACGCTTTCTCATGATTGACATCTCGTAGTCTCCTTCCACTGAGATCACGGCAAGCTTCTCGATTGGTTGTCTTCTCAATCTGAGCACCAAGAGCTCGGAGCATAGATCCAAAACCTGAGCCAATGTGTTTGAAGAAAGCAAGTTAAAACACGTCCAAAGAAAGTTACAAGTCAAATTTGTGAAAAAGTCTATCACTAAATTAAAAGTGATCTATCTCTATAGTTTCCTCTGTCTTTCTCTCTTTTTTGTTTTTTAGAAGGTGAACATGAAGATATTAGCGCAGGCAACAAAGGGAAAAAGATCAATAACTTGGGTTTAACTTCAAACCTTTCGCCCTTCATTTTATATTTCTAAAACACTGTATTATACAGTGGGGATGTTTAAAGGGCTCTATCCAGTGCCAGAGATGCCAAGATTCCCAGATTAATAATTCAAGAATTATGTAGTGTGATTTTTCAATGAGTTTAAATGGAAAGGTAACTTGAAGCTGTCAAATGGCTGATGACATATTTCATTTTTATGGATACAAATTCAAAGAGCTGAATGATTACAGCCTGAGATGTCAGTGCTCCGAAAAACCAAAACAAATCATTATTTTGAGAAAACTTAAAAAGTACATTTGTTCACCAAGAGAAATACCTAGAAATGTTCATATTGTTTTCACTCCTTTATATTCTTTTTTTTTTTTTTAAATATTTATTTGCTTTTAGTTGTACACAATGCGTTTTTATTGGTATGTGGTGCTGAGGATCGAACCCGGGCCGCGCACGTGCTAGGCGAGCGCTCTACCGCTGAGCCACAATCCCAGCCCCCTTTATATTCTTTTCTCTCTTCTTAGACATAACAGTATAACCAGATCCTTACCTAATCTATCCCCACAGCAAACAGTTGTTTCTTAAGGCAACCTTAGGTCACCCTTCCAACTATAAGGAGACAGAATCTTGATAAAATTAGGATATCCAACTGTTTTAAAAAGCTCCTTTCTTCAGCAAATGGGAGAGCCTAATGGTCATCTTTCTTCATCTAAGTTTCCCTGAAGTTTTAGAACCTGAGTTCCTAAGAGCAATCTGGTTGAACGTGTGACATGTACCATACAATTATTTCTTCCTCAAAAAGAATGAAAGAGGAAATATTCAAAATTAGGTAATCAAGGATTTTATAAGGTAAAACAAGGCTGGCATACTTCAGAGACCAAGGAGTTTATTAATTCAAAACAATGCTAAGGACTACTAATGTGTGACAACTAAGTAATCAGCATTCATATCCTACCTCCTTTCCCACCACAAAGTCGGGGTTCCAAACTATAAACAGCTCCATGCTGCACTGTATCATCGGTGCTAACGAGGGCTCCATTGCATTTCACAAAGAAGAATTCCACTGGAACATCCTAGAGACAAATTTGGGCTTTTTAATACCTTTTCTTACAGGAAGAAACCTAACCTATTATCTTTTTATTACTCCAATAACAAGCAGATAGTATATTCAATCAATATTTGTTGAAATGAAAGTGAAAAGTACTAAAAGAAAAAAAGGTCACCTCATTTGATGCATTCTATATAATTTTTTTCTTACTATTACCGAATCAGGGCTTAGGATGTAGCTCAGAGGTAGAATGCTTGGCTAGCATGCACAGGCTCTGGGTTTGATCCCCAGCACTGCCCCCCCCCCCCCCGCCAAATCCATGGATTTAATATACCTAATCATGATATATAAAACCTTTAATCTTTTCTCAGTAGAAATAAAAAGCTACTTTCTTCTTCTCCAATAGGTCACCTGAGCCACAGAATACAGGGTTCAGATTCAATCACTCTGAGGTCCTCTCTCCTTTGACATTTTAAAAAATGGGTAAAATCAAGTTAACATCAAGAATGACCCACAAATTGAAAACTGAAAATATAAATCCTGAAAAGTATAGATAGGGATAAGAAGGGGGTGAGTAAGAGATGGCTACTGTTTTTATTTTTTTTAAATATTTATTTATTTGCTTTAGTTGTACACAATGCAATGCATTTATGTTTACATGGTGCTAAGGATCGAACCGGGTCGCGCACATGCTAGGAGAATGCTCTACCGCTGAGCCACAACCCCAGCCCGGGTACTGTTTTTAATAAACTTATATAAGCTTTAACATTTTTAGAACAGCCTGGCAGCCAGTGTTTGTCTCTTCTGCTAATGCCCCCAACTTATAGCCCAAATAAACCCAAACCCACTCTGTATGTCAATCTCACATAATAAATATGTGTATGTATATGTATACATACGTATTATATACATATATGTCTTTCTAAACAAGTTTCTGATGCTGCACAATAGAATATTCTTCAAAGCTACATCAAACTAGTAATTATATAGCTGAATCTACAACATCAGGAAAGAAGAAATTTAAAACACCAATAGAAAAGGAAAAATGCATTATTTGTATCTTCCTGAAGCAAAACTATCAACAATTCATTCTAAACCATATCATAGCTGGGCATGGTGGCTCAGGAGGCTGAGGCAGAAGTTCAAGGTCAGACTCAGCAAGTTAGGCTCTAAGAAACTTGGTGAGACCCTATCTCAAAATAGAAAATAAAATGGGCTATCATTCCAGTGAGGAAAGAAAAAAAAAGTACATATCATGTCAAGTGGTAATAAGCAAGACAAAGGGACAGGCATGATGGTGATTTATTTTACATTGCTGGTCAAGGAAATGTCTGATCAAACAATATTTGTGGCTCAGTGGTGAAGCACCCCTGGGTTTAATCCTTGGTTTAAAAAAAAAAAATCACAATTCTTTCTTTTTTTAAACGGGAAGTGTGTGTGTGTGGGGGGGGGGGGGAGGGGTTATTGGGGATTTAACCTGGGAGCAATTTAAGCTACAGGCCCAGCCCTTTTAATTTTTCATTCTGAGACACAATTTCCCTAAATTGCTTAGGGCCTCACTAAATTGCCTGAACTTTCAATCCTCCTGTCTCAGCCTCCTAAGGAGCAGCTGGGATTACAGGCGTGCACCACTGTGCCTGGCTACATATAATTAATTCAAAAGGGACTAATCATTCATTCAACAACTATTAATTAGTTGCTCATTATCTATTATTATCTGTCCACTACCTTTCAGGTGTTGGGATACTATGCAAATAAAAAGTCCTGGGGCTGGGGTAGTAGCTCAGCGGCAGAGCGCTCACCTTGCACGTGTGCAGCCCGGGTTCGATCCTCAGCATCACGTAAACATAAATGCATTGCATTGTGTACAACTAAAGTAAATAAATAAATATTAAAAAAAAAAAAAAAAAAAAGTCCTGCCTCATGGACTATCATTCCAGTGGGGAAAGAAAAAAAAAAAGTACATATCATGTCAAATGGTAATAAGCAGGGGGCTGGGGTTGTGGCTCAGCGGCAGAGCGCTAGCCTCGCACATGCGCGGCCCGGGTTCGATCCTCAGCACCACGTAAACATAAATGCATTGCATTGTGTACAGCTAAAGTAAATAAAAATAAATATTTTAAAAAAATGGTAATAGGCAGGACAAAGGGACAGGCATGATGGTGATTTATTTTATATTGCTGGTCAAGGAAATGTCTGATCAAACAATATTTGAGCAGAGAAGTAAAGAAAGTGAATAAACAAGCCATGAAGTTTTCTGGGGGAACAGCATCCCAGACAGAAGCACCAGGCAAATGCAAAGAGCTAAAGCTGGGCACAACACTGTGGAGCACACCCGTAATCCCAGCTAGCTACTCAGGAGGCTGAGGTAGGAGGATCACAAGTTCAAGCCCAGTTCAGGCAACTTAGCAAGACCTTGTCTCAAAATAAATTTTTAAAAAAAGACATGAGAATTAGCTCAGTGGTAGGTAGAGTAGTTGACTAGCATTTGCAGGCTCACACACACACACACACAAAGACCTGAAGTAGGAATAAGCTTCAAGTACTCAAGGAACAGCAAAATAGCAAATATGGATGGAATGAAATAAGCACAAGAATGACAAGGTATTAAAATCCATCCTAAGGACTTAGGATTTTACAACTACTGCAAAGTTTTGAACAAAGTAGCATGATCAAAATTATGCTTTTAAAGGACCACTGTACATGTTGAGTTGCAAATAAAGCTACAAAAACAGATAAATCACTGAGACATTTCTGTGATAATACAGGTGAGAAATAAAAGCTACTCGTGCCAAGGTGGTAGTGGCAGAAGGCAATAAAAATGGTGGGGACACGCTGAAGGTAGAGGCAACAAGATTTGCTAATGATCTGGATGGATAAAGTGAAACCAACAGAGGAACTGGGGATGAGTTTGAAATTTTGATATATGTTCTTATGCTTTGTCCCTGCAGAAGTTGAAGCACCATCTTGTTCCCTATGGTAAAGGCCACACAGGTACCAAGACAGAAGGAGTCCAGAGCCCAGTCAGATAACAGGGAGCCACCCAAACAGCCCTTGACTCCTTACATATGAGAAAGAAAAATCTATCTTGTTTTAATCTAAGAAATTAAAAGAAAAAATTGGTTTGACAAGTGGGGGAATAGATTTGCCACTTATTAGGATGGAGAAGGAAGTTTTGGGGGAGAAATTAGTCACATGTTGTTATGTCTATTAGGCAAATGCAGACGTTAAATAAACTGATGGATATACAAATCTCAAGTTCAGGTGAATGTTGGGACTGGAGATTTACATTTAAAAGTTGTAAGCACACTGATGAAATCAACTGGATCAGAGGAAATCTACCAGGAAAAAAAAAATCCTGGTAACTCCAAGGTTTAGAGATTAGGGAGATGAGGAGGAAGCAGCAAGAGAGGTCAGTGAAATGGAAGAGAACGGAGGGTGATGACTAGTCAATTGAGAAAAGTGTATGGAGGAGGTAATGATCAACTGTGCAAAATGATGCTGATGCTCCAAGTACAATGAAAACTAGAAACTGATTACTGGAAGTGGCAACAAAGAAGACAGGGATGAGCATAAGAGTTGTTTTGTTGGAGTAAGGGGAACAAAAAAAAAGCCTAATGAAAACTCAAGAAGAGTTTTACCTTCAAGAATTTTTTCTGGGGGCTGGGATTGTGGCTTAGCGGTGGAGCGCTCGCCTAGCACGTGGGCGACCCGGGTTCGATCCTCAGCACCATGTACAAATAAAATGTATTGAATAAAACGCATTGTGTACAACTAAAGCAAATAAATAAAAATATTTAAAAAAAAAAGAATTTTTTCTATAAAGAAAACCAGAGAGGACTGAAGATGTCATTTATCTAGCATGGACCAAGTCCTGGATTCCACCCCCAGCACCAAAAAAAAAAAAAAAAAAGAAAAAGAAAAACAAAAACAGAGAAAATGGAAATGCCAGCTGAAGGGATGTGAGCTCATATTTACAAATTGGTAGAAACGACCAGTAAAAAGGAAAAACATTGAAAATGCAGGGGAGAGAACTAATGCTAAAAAAAAAAAAAAAGTCCTTTAATAACTGAGAGGGCACAAGATGTTGCACAGAATAGAAGATAATTATGAATTATTTGTGAAATAATGAGGACAATTCACCCACTGCAATAGAAGAGAAGGCTGAATACATGACAGGTAGGGAAGGGAACTGGTATGAGAATTCGGAAATTCTCTTCTTACTATCTCAATGAACAGAAAGTTGGAGCCTCAAAGAGGAAGTATTGGAAATTTAGAGAAAAAATGAAAGAGTACACGCGAGAGTGAGAGTGATGAAATTAATGAGGGCTTCCCCACCCTGTTCACACCCCGGAATATATAAAAAATATTTGTGACACATGGGAGAAACAAGCAAAGCCCCAGATTCTGTCCCGCTGCCCCAGGGAGTACATAGTTCAGGATGCTAAACAGTCCTGGAAAACAGTGGAAGTCCACTTTGGATTAGGAAAATATAGCTGCCAAGCAGTACTGGGTGTAAATTGAGTATTTGTGAGATTACATTTTTCCCTACCACAGCCACTGCCCAGATGTTTGGAAGAATAAATGGACAGTTGGATTTAAGTAGTTTGGCGTTTTCCCTGCTAAAAATGGTGTCCTAGGAGAGAAGCAAAGGAGTTCAGGCTATCTACAATGATGTGATTAATATAAGACCATTCTTATCTGTAAAATATTATCTACCTTAAGAATTGCTGTAAAGGGGCTGGGGTTGTGGCTCAGTGGAAGAGAGCTCCCCTGGCATGTGCACAGCCTGGGTTTGATCCTCAGCACCATGTAAAAATAAATGCATTGTGTACAACTAAAGCAAATAAATAAATATTTAAAAAAAAAGAATTGCTGTAAAGACTAAATATGTAATGCATCTCATATTTGTTTAATGTTTATTTTAAAAAGCCACTTTAGTTTCTTGTAATATTTTATCTAATGGGTATGGTATTTCTAATATTTTAAATAACTTTGAAAGACATTAATGTGAAGACAGAAACTTCATTTCCACACGTAACTGCTCATTAAACAAGAAAACTAACCAAAACAGCATCTTCTATTTGTTAGGGTTCTTGTCAATTAAGTCTCTACTAGAGGGCTGGGGTTGTGGCTCAGCAGTAGAGCGCTTGCCCAGCACGTGCACAGCCCAGGTTCGATCCTCAGCACCACGTAAACATAAATGCATTGCATTGTGTACAACTAAAGCAAACAAATAAATATTTTTTTTAAAAAGTCTCTACTAGGAAAAAAGAACAAAGAAATTTGGAGTTAACTGTTTAATCATCTGTGTATTATGAAGCATATTTCAAGCACAAGGAACTATGGATGTCTTTCCCGAAAGTGCCTAGGGTAATCAGGGACAAACCTGTAGTTCAATCAAGTAGAATTTATTGACTCACTGCAATAAAGGGAATTGCACACGAGAGGAATCATGGACTATATCACCAATAAAAGAAAAATAGGATCTGGGACAGGGGTGAAGTTAGGTGAAATTTAAATGAAGCAGTGGGGTTTTTTTTTTTTTTTTTTTTTTTTTTTTTTGGTACTGGGGATTGAACTCGGGGGCACTCAACCACCTGGCCTCATCCCCAGCCCTTTTTTTGTATTTTATTAGAGACAGGGTCTCACTGAGTTGCTAAGTGCCTCGCCATTGCTGAGGCTGGCTTTGAACTCTTGATCCTCCTGCCTCAGCCTCCCAAGTGCTGGGATTGATTACAGGCGTGCACCACCGCTCCCGGCTTGAAGCAGTGTTTTGACAGGCTCAAAACAAAGCAGTTCTATGTGTAAAAGGGGCCAATGCCAGGTCTGAACTGTGGAACAGACCCAGTTCCTCTTTCCTCTATTTATGATAGATATGGAATGTTGTGTCCAGAAGCTCCTAATCAGAAGCTCTGCACCTGGTTTGGAAATCAAGAGTGCTTCTCTGTATCAAAGAAACTTAAGAATGTCAAGGCAAGAGTAGAATGTTTCATTATCACTGATATAAACAGTAGAGTTTTAAAATCATCTATGACTTATTTGACTAAGTTTTCCCAGTGAATAAGAAAAGACTTTTAAGGAGGTGTTTATAAAATTTCACCATTGTAGCATGTCTTTGGGGAAAAACACTATTTCCTATTAACTTTGCAAATGGCTTTATCTGTGCCTGTTATGCCTGATGAAAACAGGACAGATTTTAATTTTCTCAGTTGGAACTAACACTAACATTCTCATTTCAGAACACTTTGTTTTTCAAAGCATAGGTATGGGTCAGGCATACCTATAATCCCAGTGACTTGAGAGACTGAGGCAGGAGGATCAAAAGTTTAAGGTAAATCTCCGCAAATTAGCAAGACCTGGTCTCGGAATTAAAAATAAATAAATAAAGATGGGATGTATCTCAGTGGCAAAGTGCCACTTTCCCAATATCACGACCCAAAAAAAGCATAGATGTGTTGCCCGGCGCGGTGGCGCACGCCTGTAATCCCAGCACTTTGGGAGGCTGAGGCAGGAGGATTGCGAGTTCAAAGCCAGTCTCAGCAATGGCGAGGCACTTAGCAACTCAGTGAGACCCTGTCTCTAAATAAAATACAAAAAAGGGCTGGGGATGTGGCCCAGTGGACGAGTGCCCCTGAGTTCAATCCCCGGTACCAAAAACAAAAAAAAAGCATAGATGTGAACCTGAACTATTTTTATTTTCAGTATCTCATCAAATACCCTTTTATAAGTTGTGTTTCTATTCAGACTTGCTATGGTGATGTTTGTGAAATAACTGCCAGAATCCATTTCTATTTCTTGCTATTTATTTTAAAATTCTTATTCCCAACACTCCTGATAGCTAAGATCCCTATTTTTTTCTGGTCTCACTTTGGATCAATTGTCAGTAAGTTTGGAAACTATACTCTTAAGAGTTACTTTCAAGTATATTAAAAGCCAACTATTTCGCAAAATTGTTTTCCCATTCAGATGGTCCAAAACAGTTCTGCTGTTTTTAGACTAGGCTGCAACACAGAAAGAAAGGAGAAAGCTGGAAAACCACATTATTTGCAAACACATATTGCTTCTCCATGGAACTAGTCCAGGTGCTTTAAAGATTTGGTTTGCAGTGTTAACATTTGTTAAGCTTATAACTAACGGAGAAAACAGCATGGATGAAGTGTTGTTATAAACAGAATTGTAGATGAAGTGCCAAAATTTTAAAATTAGGTTCAGGAGGACCACTAAATTTTTTAGATAAATGAACATGTTTATTATCTCACGGTTAATAAACACTTGCTTACTTGGGAATTAAGTAAAAGCATACAAGCATATAGGTAACCTTACAAGTCCTTGATAGGTGTTCATAAATATGCATGGACAAAAAACCAATAAATGATTGATGAAAACATCTAAATAATAAGACCAAGAATCCATGCCCTCAACAGTACAGTGTGTGAGCGGTCGGCCCCCACTAGCGACTGGAGGCATCCAGTGACCAGACAAACCCACTCCCCTCCCCAATTATCTTTTGACCTGGGCTTGGCTATGACATATTTCTCTAAGAACTCACAGGTTTTTGTGGTTAGTGGATAAAATGCACATCCCTATGAATGTAAGGACATAAGCCTTAAAGGTCACCTGGTCCAAATGCCTCATTTGCAGATAAAGAAACCGAACCAAAGTGTAAATTAGGGCTGAACAAAACACCCATAATAGGCATTTTTTATTTTCTCTTTCTATGGGGAGGCAAAACAACCACCTTCAAAAGACAAAAGCAGAGGAAGTTCTCAGTATTAGTTTGAAGCACCTTAAAACTGGAGAACTCAGTCTCAAAAACTTAAACCCCACAGAATAAGACGCACCCTGGGACAGACCCTGTTCGCACCCAGCCATGCCCCTCGACTGCCTTTCCCCTACCTTCCAGGAACAGCGATCCTCACCTGATCTTGGCAGTGTCGGTGGATAAAATCCCGTACGGAACACCGATCCGAGGCACACCGTACCGCCTTGCACCCGGAGCCGGGGCCGCGAACCCACGCCAGCACTACAGTCCCCGCCATTTTCCCTAGCCCCGGAACCTCAAGACGCCCTGAAATACTAGGCGCCACAACCATCCGGTCGCGTCTTGATGACGCTAAGCCTCGCCTTCCAGCGCCCCGCCCTGCACGTTCCCACTCGCCCCGCCCTTCCCCAGGGGCCAGTCACGTGGCCCGGGAGACCGTGCAAAGCGGGTGGGGGGAGGGGAACAGGAAGGGCCTGGCTAAGGCCGATAAGCCGGCAGAGCGCGAGGGCGAGGCGTTGCTAGGAGTGGTTGCTAAGGCGGGGCTCGAGGGACTGGCTATAAAAGGCTGGCACTAGGTTAGGTTTCCAGCGTTCTGGCTGTGAGCGATAAGGCTGTAACTAAGCACCGCCCTGTGCCGCGGGCTTTGGCCCTTTTCCTTACATCTGTGTAGTTATTTTTGGGTCGCGGAGAATTGTGGCCTGAGAAGGCACTGCTCCCTGGAGGTGTGAGGAGAGAAACTGCAGTCCGGAAGCTGGTTTGGGGGGGCTGCTTCCTTCTCCTGGGGGAGGTCCCCCAGCTCGAGGGACAAGGGAAACAGAGGTCCCCGAACAACGGGCCGCGTGTTTTTTTCCTCCAGGTTTCCAGAGCGTCCTTTTTCCTCTTCAGGAGCAGCCAAGCTCGTTTTATTCATTTCTGCCTGTTTGCGCTCTGCGTTATCTCCACTTGGTCTCTGTTTTCAAAATATTTCACAGCAAGTGGGCCCTTGTGAAAGAAAGACAGTGGCATGAGTGACGTTTATAGTATGCTGCTAAAAAAAAAAATAAAACTGCCATAACTTTTATTCTGCACCATGGAAACATGCTCGTTCAGATTTGCATAACATAACTTTAAGGCTTCGGCACTCTAAGGGAGTCCCTTAATATTTAATATGCTGAGATTATGGCATTTCTAAAATTCTGAGCAATCTAAAAGCCGCTAGTGTGTAGCTAGGAGGGTTAGCAGGAGATATCCGTGCCTCCTAGACACAAATGTATTGGCCCGCAGAATCGCTTTCTCTGCTGTTAAGGTGTGTGGCAATGTCACTCATCACCAAGGGGAAAGCAACAAATTCAGAACTTGTTTAATTGAGGCGGTGTGAGCAAAAATAGAATTCCAATGCCTGTGAAGTTATAGGTTCTCTTGTCTTTATTTTGCACAGGAGGGGAAGAGAGAGAGGGCCTCCATGGGGCTTCCAGTAGATAAAGAAAAATTATACAAAATAAAGCACGTCGTGCTTAGAAGCAATATTTTGCAAAAGGGGTGTCGTGGTGATCCTGGGGTAAATAGATGCCTCATCAAGTATTATGTAAGCAGTCCACAGGTGGGGATGTAGCTCAGTTGGTAGAGTACTTGCCTAGTGTTTGCAAGCCTCTGGGTTTGACCCCAGCATCACCAAAAAAAAAAAAAAAAAAAAAAAAAAAAAAAAAGTATTATGTAAGCCGTCCAAACACTGGAAACCATGAATCCTATAGTCCTTATATTCTCTCAGTTTTTTATCTTCAAGGTTACTTACTCAGGACAAGTAATCTAGAGCCGTGATCCCTCAATCTCTTCTTTGCTTATTCGTGGATTCTGCTTTCTGGGGAGGGAAATTAGCTATTTCAAGAGTCTTTAGCCAGGCACTGTGGTGCATGCCTCTAGACTCCGGAGGTTACGACAGGAGGATCCCAAGTTGGAGGCCTTCAGCGATTTAGTGAGACCATGTCCTAAAAAAAAAAAAAAGGCCTGGGAATGTAGCTGAATGGTAAGGTGCCTCTGAGTTAAATCCCCAGTACCAAAAAAAGGTCTTGGGTTCTTTCTCCCCTACAAGTGGCCAGATAAAGATAAGTTTAAGTTTATGTTTCTGTATCAGGATAATGTTTTGTGTCCTGTAAAGGCTTCATTAGCCCCTCTAATAAGGAAAATCTGCATCACTTATTATTAAATAATATCTAGCTCCCCCCAGACTTAAAAGTCTGAATGGCATTGTTCACTTTTTATCCCCATGTTGCATTTAAATTCCTATTATTAAAAAATCCCAAGTATGAATAGACATTTGTTATTTAAAATATGAAATAACTATTTTTAGCATCTTTTCAAAGATGCATATTTCCTGAGCAATATGTAATCTGTTGTTGAACCTTCACAATAAGCACCTTGCACCAAGACATATACAAGTAGTAGACGGTAAGCGAATATTAGTTGGCTATTTGATGAATTGCTAAGGTCTGTTACCAATGTACATCGGAAGAAACATGTTTTGCACTACTATAAAACATTCTGTGCCGGGCGTGGTGGCGCATGCCTGTAATCCCAGCACTTTGGGAGGCTGAGGCAGGAGGATCGCAAGTTCAAAGCCAGCCTCAGCAATGGCAAGGCACTTAGCAACTCAGTGAGACCCTGTCTCTAAATAAAATACAAAAAAGGTCTGGGGATGTGACCCAGTGGTTGAGTGTCCCTGAGTTCAATCCCTGGTACCACAAAAAACAAACAAACAAACAAACAAAAAATTCTATCCTAAAGATGCAGAATTAAACTTGGATTGCTTACTATTAAGTTCATTAAAATAATGGGGGAAATCAAGTAACCTGAAGTTAAGGTTATGGCCAAGAACATGGTGCATATTAAGGGGGAAAAAAACCTAGAAAGACAGCTGATTAGCTGGGTTGTGAGGGTATGTGGTGTTATCCAGTGTATGGTGCTATGTGGCCAGTGATTATGGAATTGAAGAGCCACTGCTGCCACTTTCCCCTCTTCATAGTGTCAAATGGGGAAAGGATAAGAAGGCCATGTATGGTTGTGACAACTAAATGGTGATTGGGGTGGGAGCCAGTTCCTCTATTTTCAAAATACTGCAGCTGTGCTTCTAGGACTGTATTTGGTGGTCCTTCCAATAAACCACTCTGGTTTTGTTGCTGCCTGTGTTCCTCAAAAGAATGATTCCAGCTGTACATTTGCTTTTTGAGGACTGGTTCAGTCACCACGAGAGGGACACTGTGAGAGCATCCTGAGGCATTGTGGAATAATTGTTCACTGCCAGGAAATGACAGCACCAGACAGGCAATGTTTGTGTGGCAACCCATGACAGGGGCTCGATTGAGCCAAATGTCATGCTGGTCTGCAAGAACAGGAAGCAGAGCTGTATACCGACAATTCTCATCAACAACAGCAGTTTCCTAAACTAGTGAATCTACAGACATACCCATGTGTGATGTGCAAGACACACTTCTGTGCTTTCAGCCATGTTCATGCTCAGAGGAGAGGAAAGGTGGTTGTTAACACCATTTTTATGACAAAAGACAATGGGACAGGCTGACACCTCCAGTGCCACAAACACAAAACTCCATAAACTCCCAAACTGGCAAGCATTGCCTTATAAGATGGCTCCAGCCCCAGGAACAATGAGGTCAGCTCCTAGGATGGAAAAACAGCTTCTGGGTAAGAGCAATATAGTCCACACTGGGTGGTGGATGGTGTGGGAGGTGGAGCCTGGAGCAAGCATCACTGTGTTTGGCTGCCAGAGAAGCCAAATCTCCACCCTCCTTCCTTTATTGGATAGAAGAAAACAGGACACATCAAGGGTGAGGTGGAATGAGAGGTAGAAAAGGCTTATGTTTAAGCACTGATGCTGGGAAGAAGCCTGTGAGAGCAGAAAAGAGAGACAGGGTAGAGATACAGGGCAGAGATAAAATGCTGGACCCACAGCCAGTACCGAATATTGAAGCCCATTTCTTTGTACTATCAAGAAGATGAAAGGTGCTTCCTTCTTTCCATAGATAAATTCTGTCACTTCTAATTGCCCTAGATATCACCTAGTTTGCATTATTATAATAGCACTAGTTTACAAAGCCTTTTGATTATCTTTATTCTCACCAATATCATCAAATTTGTTCCACTAAAAAATTTAATTTCTGGGGGTTGGAGGTGCTTGGTAGTGTACGTGTAAAGCTCTGGATCCCCAGCACACACACACACACACACACACACACACACACACAAAAAAAAAATTTCTACAATGCTATTCACTGTACTAGAACTATAAAGCAAAATCCATGATCCTATATGAATTCTACATAGCTAAGTCTTTTAAAGGGGAATTTTCTTGCTGAAGAAGTAGTAAGTCTTTGAGGGATATTTTTCTTTCATTACATGATGTTAATACTGTATTAAGGTTCTACAGAGAAATAGAACCAATAGGAAGGATAGATGGATGGATGGATGGATGGATGGATGGATAGGTAAGTAGGTATGTAGGTAGGTAGGTAGGTAGGTAGGTAGGTAGTAGATAATAAGGATTTAGCTCAGGCTATATGGAGGCTAAGTCCCCAAATCAGCAGGATGAGTTGGCAAGCTAGACAGCCAGGAGAGCCAGTGGCATAATTCCCATCAGAAAGCCAATATGCTGGAGACACAAGAAAGAGCAGAGGTTTCAGCTCAGTCCTCATGCCCAAAACTGATTTGAAATGCCTATTTGTACTGTAATCACAATGAAATCTTCTGGACATTGGTAGAAGAGTTACATTGTGTGCTGCTATTACATGATGTAACAAGTTCATATACAGCCTCCAGATGAAATTAAGATTAAATTAGAGCAGCATCACCCAAAGTGTGTTCCATGAAACACAAGGTCACCATAATGCACTATTATGAAACAACTCCATTTTCAAATAAATTTGGGATCACTCTTATTTCAGCTTGGACTGCTATAACAAAATACCATAGACTGTATGGCTTATACAACAGACATTTCTCACCATCTAGAGGCTGGAAAGTCCCTTAATTTAGGTGCTGGCAGATTTATTCTTTTTTTTTTTTTTTTTTTTTTTTTTTTTGTGGTACCGGGGATTGAACTCAGGGGCACTCGTCCACTGGGCCACATCCCCAGCCCTTTTTTGTATTTATTTAGAGACAGGGTCTCACTGAGTTGCTAAGTGCCTCGCCATTGCTGAGGCTGGCTTTGAACTCGCGATCCTCCTGCCTCAGCCTCCCAAAGTGCTGGATTACAGGCGTGCGCCAGCGCGCCCGGCTCAGATTTATTCTTGGTGAGGGCCCTATTCCAGACTTGCTTTGGTTTTTTTTGTTTTTGTTTTTGTTTTTTTTTTTTGTTTGTTTGTTTGTTTTCCCAAATGCATATGTGACAGAGAAAGGGGAAGGAGAGATGTGTCAATCTTGGTTCTTCCTCTTCTTATAAGGACACTTATCATAATTGTCATAATTGACCTCATCTAACCCTAATTATTTCCTAAAGGCTGCACCTCCTCATACACTGGAGGTTAGGTCTTCTACATATGAATTTGGAGGGAAAATGCAAACATTCATTCTGTAACAACCTCTAAAACTTCATTTTGAAGCATTCTTGCTGCTAGCAGGAAATTACCAGTTTACTGGCATTTCTGAAAAAGGTTTTCAGAGGGATTTCAATGAAACTCTGGTGGAACAATTCTCTCACCAGTCCCACATGGCTCCCCAAAATTGGTCATCCTATATTCAAGAGTTCGCTTGCAGGAACATTTCCACACCATATGCCAACTTGTAGAGATTCACAGAGATTAACATAATAAAAGCCCTGAGAAATTCTGTTATCTTCGTTTAATCCAATATATAAATAACAAACTCTTTTGACTATGGAGTTTCAAGTTATATGTAATAGCATGCTTTAGGATTAGCATGGTATTCAGAAAAGTCTGAGGCTCAGGTATAGGTTAACTATAGGGTTTTAAATTAATAATAATAATAATAATAATAATAATAATAATAATAAAAACAAAGACACCACAATGGCACTGTGTCTGACTCCTCAGGCTATATTATGGAGCTCTGCTCAAATCAATTCATAAAAATCCTGCTATCCTTTGAATCTTGAATGTCCTCCAAAGGCTCATGTGTTAAAAGACTTGGTCCCCCAGGAAGTGCTTTTGGGAGGTGGTGGAATCTTTAAAAGGAGGGGACTAGTGGGAGGATTTCAGGTAATGGAGAATGTGCCCTGGAAGGGCATAGTGGATCTCCAGCCCCTTCTTCTTCTATTTTGCTTCTTGGTCATGAAGTGAGCAGTTTCCCTGTACCACATGTACCCTGCCATTGGCATCTTATACACATGATAAAAGCCTAAAAGCAATGGATGCACCTGATCATGGAGTGAAACCTCTAAAACCATGAATCAAAGTAAATCTTTTAGCTTTATAAGTTGATTATCCCAGGGTTTTTTTTTTTTTTTTATAGTGATGGAGAGCTGATTAACACAAACACACCACACACTCTTTTCCCCACATACCATCTAAACTCACTTTACCACATATTATTTTCTAGTTATTAGAACCAATGCTGGTGAGCTAGGTCTTTCTTCTTTCTGCCACTTGGAGGATAAGATAATAACTGAACACAACTCTATTACTTGTCCTCTTCATGCTCATGTGCAGAGTCAATAACCACAAAGGAATTTACTGTGTAAAGATGAAAGTCTGTATCATCATAGCTCACAGGGAAGATTTAGAGACCTGCAGTAGGAGTGGGCTGTTCAATTCAATTTAGCAACCATTTATTTCTTACCTCCTAAGCACAGGAAAAGAGGGGAGAGAGGGAGGGGACTAGACAGGGAAATACCAAGATAAAACAGGTAAAGACCTAAGGATCTAGTCTCCAGGTACTCTTAACACCATAATAATTAAAAAAAAATCATTCTCAGAACATCTCAGACCAAATAAATGCCGTAATAGACACACAGGCGCGCGCACGTGCGCGCGCACGCACACACACACACACACACACACACACACACACATTTCAAAGGCACATAGGAGAGAAAGAGAGACAAGGAATTGGGTTTTGAATGGTTATGCACTGGATAGGCTGAGTAGGTAAAAGAAAACCATCCATCTTTCTCTCTCTCTTTCTCTCTCTCTCTCTCTCTCACACACACACACACAAACACACACTTTCTTTTTTGAGGATTGGGGATTGAACCTGGGCTCTTAAAACACTAAGCCACATCGCTAGCCCTTTTTTAAAAAATATTTTTTAAATTTTGAGATTGGGTTTCACTAAATCGATGAGGGACTTGCTAAGCTACTAAGGCTGGCATCAAACTTGCAATCAATCCTCTTCCCTCAACCTCCTGAGTACCTGGGATTATAGGTGTGCACCACCATGCCTGCTCCCCTCCGCCCCCACCACACACACACTAGAGAAAGTTGCAAAAGAGGAAAGCATAGGCTTTGTCCAGGGAATGGAAAGATGTCTGAGCATCTACAAGAGCATGCACAGAGCAGGGGAAAAGGAGAAGTCAGAGAAGATAATTGCTGGAGAGGTAGGTAGGGCTTTTAATGCCAAACTAAGACTTTTGGACCTCATCTATAAAGAAAGAGAGAATACAGCAGGCTTTTGTTTGTTTTTGCAGTACTGAGAATTAAACCTGGGACTCTACCACTGAACTACATCCACAGCACCCCCCCCCTTTTTTAAACTTTTTTTTTTTTTTTTTGTAGAAAAACACAATACCTTTATTTTATTCTTTTATTTTTATGTGGTGCTGAGGATTTAACCCAGTGCCTCACACATACAAGGCAAATGCTCTACCAACTGAGGTACAACCCCAGCCCATCCACAGCCCTATTTATTTATTTATTTATTTATTTTGGCACCAGGGATTGAACTCAAGGGCACTCGACCACTGGGCCACATCCCCAGCCCTTTTTTTGTATTTTATTAGAGACAGGGTCTCACTGAGTTGCTAAGTGCCTCGCCATTGCTGAGGCTGGCTTTGAACTCTCGCTCCTCCTGCCTAGCCTCCCAAGTGCTGGGATTACAAGCGTGCACCACCGCACCCAGCTTATTTTATATTTTGAGACAGGGTCTCACTAGGTTGCTTACAGTATTGCTAAATTGCTGAGGCTGGCTTCAAACCTGCGATACTCCTGCCTCAGCCTCCCGAGCTGCTGGGATTACAGGCACGTGCCATCGTGAGTGTGCCCACAGCTGGTTTTGAACAGAGAAGAAACATGACCAGATCTTTATGTTAGAAAAAAACAACTCTGGGAGAGATTGGAGGCATAAACAACAAGCGTAGTCATCATTTATAGAGTAGCCGTCTCTGCTTCACAAATGTGGAAACAGACAGGTCAAGTGACTTGACCTAGGTCACACAGCCATATGGAATCAAAGTCAGAATTTCCATTCATCTGACCAACTCCACTGCATCAAGATCAATCAGATTAGTGCCAATGTCCAGTAGGGGTGAAGAACTTCAGTAGCAGCATCAAAAAGAGAATGGAGAGAGGTACTTAAGAAGCAGAATGAGGGGCTGGGGATATAGCTCACTTGGTAGAGTGCTTGCCTCGCATGCACGAGGCCCTGGGTTCAATCCCCAGCACCACACACACACACACAAAAAAAAAGCAGAATGAATAGATGGTTTCTTGTCTACTTATGGTGCCCTGGTGTTCTCAAAGAGAAAGCACAGACTAGAAGATACACAATCAAGAAACAAGGAAAATTGGGTATGGTGGCACATTCCTATAATCAAGCGGCACGGGAAGCTGAGACAGGAGGATCGCGAGTTCAAAGTCAGCCTTAGTGAGGCACTAAGCAACTCAGTGAGACGCTGTTTCTAAATAAAATACAAAATAGGGCTGGGCATGTGGCTCAGTGGTCGAGTGCCCCTGAGTTTAATTCCCAATACCAAAAAAGGGAGGGAAAAAAAGGCAAGGAGAATTTTAGTAAATCCTTTTGAGTATTTTCTTCCCACCAGAAATTCCAAGATCACTGTCAAGTGCTGAGTGGTGAAACTCAATTGGAACAGTTTAATCCCAATGAATTTTGTGTCTTTTCATCAAGTGCTGTTGTAGAATCTGTTGTGTCTTTATTTTTAGAATTTTTTGGTGGGCCTCATGTCATCTACATCCCATTAGTATCCTCATAGCATTCCACCGTTCTCATTGGCCTTTTCTATTTACATGGGATCTATGATGTGGCCACATAAGCATTTTCTAGATTCATACAGATAATATCAGAATATCATTCTAAATCCATGACACAGATACTGATGGGCTGTATATGGAACCCAAGTATGTAGAGGGAAACAAAAAGAACCAAAAGATGTAGATGACATGAGGCCCATCCATAGTGCTCATCTAGGTTCCTTTGTGTGATTTTTAAGAGTTTTACATTTTTCCTTGCTGGGGACTAAAGCCTGGGCCTTGTGCTTGCTGGGAAAGCACTTTACCACTGAGCTATACCCCCAGTTCACTTTGTGTGATTATCATAATTATGGACATATACCTTGCTTGTGTATCAAAATTGTTTGTTGCCAGTGAGTTAAGAGGAACTATGTTATAATTCTGACAGTAAGGATTTAAGTTAGGGTCAGAGTGGTTTCCTGGAAATACTATTACCTTTTCTTAGAAATTTCAATACCCAGTAGCTGGGCGTGGTGGTGCATGCCTGTAATCCCAGCACTTGGGAGGCTGAGGCAGGAGGATCTCGAGTTCAAAGACAGCCTTAGCAATGGCGAGGCATTTATCAACTCAATGAGACCCTGTCTTTAATAAAATACAAAAAAGGGCTGGGGATGTGGCCCAGTGGTTGAGTGCCCCTGAGTTCAATTCCCAGTACAAAAAAGAAAGAAAGAAAGAAAGAAATTTCAATACCCACAGGAAGTTAAGACAAAAAGGTGGAATTTCTCCTTCAGATATTTTTAAATATTTCAATTCTCCTGGCTTCTTTCTTGAAGCCTGGATACATATTTATGTTTCAGGTATATCTATTTTTTTTTTCATCTAGTATTGGGGATTGAATCCAGGGGCACTCTACCACTGAGCTACATCCCTAGCCCTTTGTATTTTATTTTATTTTGATACAGGTTCTCCCTACTTGCAGAGGCTGGCCTCAAACTTGCAGTCCTCCTACCTCAGCCTCCCAAGTAGCAGGGATTACAGGAGGGTTTCACCACGCCTGGCTGTTTCATGTATCTTAAACTCTAAAATCTTCCCCAACCCCACATCCTGTGTCACTTCCACGCTCAATATCCTTCCTCCCAACCAGGTTCCTCAGAGGTTTCTCAGGGTTGCCCCAACCCCTTTCCTTGCCTTAGTTCCTTGGCATGCCTTCCTCAGTGGGTCTTCCTCAGTTCTATGCCATCTGGATATCCCATGTGTATCTCACCTGGTTATATACGCCTTCATCTCTTGCTCAAATTTCATCTTTCAAGTTTCTCCCTTGCCGGCTTTCCCCCAGCCTTCCCTGTCCTCCCTGGTGGCTTGGCTGATTTCTTCCTTTGTGCCCTGTTGGTCCCTATGGACAACCCTAACAGGGTGCCAAGAACACTCCTTGCTCTTGTCTTCCTGTGGCAGAGTGTAGTCTTTATTTATTTTTTTGTACTGGGAGTTGAACCCAATGTCTCCTGCATGCTTAGAATTGCTCTACCGCTGAGCTACACCCCCAGCCCTGACTGTCATCTTGTTAAGGACAGGTACTGCATGGTATTGCATCTGTTTTTGTATTTCTAGCTTCTAGCACAATGTCTGGTAGATGGTTGACACCCAACAAATATTTAAGGAAGGAGTGTTGATTAATTTTCATTAGTGTCTGTATTTTTAGTAATTCAATTTTTATTTTTAGGTGGGGATAAAGTCCCACTTATGTTTTTTCTAATTGACACATAATTGTGCATATTTATGTGATGTTGACATACATAGAAACATTGTATGATGATCAAATCAGGATACTTAGCTTACTCATAATTTCAAATATTTTATCATTTTTTTGTGGGGAGAATATTAAAAATCCTTTTTCTGGCTATTTTGTAATGAGTTACAATATACACCTGTTTTAATTTAGATTTTAACTTTTCTCTCCCATCACTGTTTCCAACCAATAAAGGCTGGAAATATGTTCATATTCTAAGTCTGATTGAGAGAGGAATCAGGAAGCAAGAAGGGTGAAAAGGGTCAAATGAAGAGCACATGGTTTGGTGCCAATAATATGAATGAAAATTGAGGGAAAGAATGGTTCTCTTTATGGAGTCAGTTGAAATTTTGTTTATATTAAAACCAAATCTCAAATTATAAAAGGCTTTTCACTGGTGCTATGGTTTAGGTCAGGTGTCACCCCCAAAAGGTCATGTGTGAGACAATGCAAAAAAGTTTAGAGATAAAATGATTGGGTTATAAGAGTTTGACCCAATCAGTGAGTTAATCCCCTGATAGGGATCAACTGAATGGTAGCTGTTGGCAGGTGGGGTGTGACTGGGGGAGGCAGGTCATTGGGGGCGTGACATTTGGGTACATATTTTGTCCTTGTTAAGCAGAGCTCTTTCTTTGCTCCCTGATGTGATGTCTTGAGCCACTTTCCTCCACCACACTGTCCTGCCTTGATGTTCTGCCTCACCTTTAGCCCTGAGAAATGGAGTCGGCCACCTATGGACTGAGACATCTGAAACTGTGAGCCCCAAATAAATCTTTCCTCTTCTATGTTGTTCTTGTCAGGTCTTTTTTTTTTTTTTAATATTTATTTTGTTTGTTTTAGTTGTACACAATGCCTTTATTTTTACGTGGTGCTGAGGATCGAACCCCGGCTGCGCTTGTGCAAGGCGAGCGCTCTACTGCTGAGCTACAACCCCATCCCCCTTGTCAGGTCTTTTGATTAGAGCAGTGAAAAAGCTGACTGAAATAACTGGGGAGTTGTTCAGAACAGGAGAATAATGTTTAGTCCTGGAGATTTGTTTGCATAAAATCTATGACAAACAAATGTTCTTCATTTTATTTTTTTCCTCTCAGAGACAGGGTCTAGTAAAGTTGCTGAATCTGGCCTCAAATTCATGAGTCTTCTGCTAAAACCTTGGGAGTAGCTGGAATTACAAGTGTGCAATATTGTGCCTGGATCCTTATATATATATATATTTTTACATTTTCTATTTTTTTTTGTACCCTGGGGGGCTTAACCTCTGAGCCACATCCCCAGCCCTTTTTAATATTTTATTTAGAGACAGGGTCTCACTAAGTTGCTGAGGTTGACTTTGAACTCATGATCCTCCTGCCTCAATCTCCTGAACCATTGGGATTACAGGCATGTGCCACAGAGCCAGGCCTTTTTGTTTTGTTTTCTTTTTTGGAACTGGGGATTGAACCCAGGGGCACTTAACCACTAAGCTACCTCCTCAGCCCCCACCCTTTTTTTTTTTTTTTTTTTTTTTTGTACAGAGGGTTGAATTCAGGGGCACTAGACCACTGGGCCACATCCCCAGCCCTTTTTTGTATTTTATTTAGAGACACAGTCTCACTGAGTTGCTAAGTGCCTTGCCATTGCTGAGGCTGGCTTTGAACTTGCAATCCTTCTGCCTCAGCCTCCCAAGTGCTGGGATTACAGGCGTGCACCACTGCACCTGGCTCATCCTCAGCTCTTTTTAAAATATTTTATCTAGAGACAGGGTCTCACTTAGTTACTTAGGACTTAAGATGTTGAGGCTGGCTTTGAATTTATGATCCTCCTGCCTCAGCCTCCCAAGCCACTGGCTGACTTTTTTTTTTTTTTTTTTTTTTTTTTTTTTTTTTTGGTACTGAGGATTGAACCCAGGGGTGCTTAGCCACTGAGCTATATCCCCAGTCGTTTTTTTTTATATTTCATTCAGAGACAGAGTCTCACAGAGTTGCTAAGTGCCTCATTAAATTTCTGAGGCTGGCTTTGAACTCGCGATCCTCCTGTCTCAGCCTCTTGAACCGCTAGGATTCCAGGCGTCTGCCACTGTGCCCGGCTAGCCTTATTATTATTATTATTATTATTATTATTATTATTATTATTATTATTTGGCACTGGGGATTGAACTCAGGGGTACTCGACCACTGAGCCACATCCCCAGCCCTTTTGTGTATTTTATTAGCGACAGGGTCTCACTGAGTTGCTAAGTGCCTCGCCATTGCTGAGGCTGGCTGTGAACTTGTGATCCTCCTGCCTCAGCCTCCCAAGTGCTGGGATTACAGGCGTGCGCCACTGTGCCTGGCTCTTATTTTTTAATATAGTCAAATTTATCAGTGTTTCTAGTAAGGTGCTTTTCATGCCTTATTTAAGAAATGTTTTCAACTCTGAGGTCCAAATGACTCATCTACATTTTCTAATGAGAGTTTTTATGTTTTTTGATAATTAAGGTCTTACCCATTTAGTATGGACTTTATTGTTTGAGGTAGGGGTTCAGTTTTCTTTTGTTTCACTTTGTTTTTGTGGTGCTGGGGATTGAACTCAGGGCCTCTATATCACTGAACCACTTCTTTTTTTTTTAATATTTATTTATTTGCTTTTAGTTGTACACAATGCGTTTATTTTTATGTGGTGCTGAGGATCGAACCCGGGCTGCGCATGTGCTAGACAAGTGCTCTACCGCTGAGCCACAACCCCAGCCCTGAACCACATTCTTAATGCTTTATTTATTTGTTTGAGAAATGGTCTCACTAAATTTTTGAGGCTGGCCTCAATCTTGGGATCCTCCTGCCTCAGGCTCCTGAGTCACAGGGATTACAAGCATGGGCTACTGTGCCTGCTTTACCCACTAATTTTAAATGCCACTCTCTGACATATTCCAAGGTACTATACCATTGCCTCCTGTTTCATTGGTCAGTTTGTCTGTCACTGGGCCAGTACCACATTATTTTAACTACTTTATTTCATAATATGTTTTGTTATCAATAAGGTAAATTTGCTGGGTGCAGTGACTCACACCTGTAATTCCAGTGACTCAGATGGCTGAGACAGGAGGATCACAAGTCTGAGGCTGTAAGCAATTTAGCAAGACCCTGTCTCAAAATAAAAAGTACTAGCGGGGTAGCTCAGTGGTAAAGTGTCCCTGGGTTCAATCCCCAGTACATGAAAAAATCAAAACCAAAAACCAAGGTGGGGAGAAAATTGTTCCTTTCTGATCTTCTTTTACAAGCATTCTGTCTCCTGTTCACAGTAACAAAAACTCAAAAACAACCTAGAGCTGAAGGTATAACTCAGTGAGAGAGTGCTTGCCTAGCATTTGCAAGGCCCCAGGTTTCATGCCTGGCACTGGAGAAAAAATTAGAAAGAAAAAAGAAAACTCCAAAGTCTATCTAGAGGACAATAGAAGGGCACATTGGTTTTTGTCTACAATGGAATATAATTCAGCAGCTCAAACAAACACATTACAGCTACACTTAACAATGAGGTTGACATTTAGCAATATACTATTAAATGAAGTGGACTGCCCTTTTTCCTCGAGAACTCCCAGTCAAGTTTGTACAAGGCAGAAAGAAAAATGGTAAGATGTCACTGTCTTAGTCTGTTTTGGATTGCTATAACAAAATACCTGGCACTACGTAACTTATATATAAAAAAAAAAAAGGTTTATTTTAGCTCATGGTTCTAGTCCAAGGTCAAGGGCTGTGTCTATCTGATGATGGCCTGCTTGCGGGTGGAGTCCTGAGGCAGTATGGGCATCACATGGCAAGAGACAGGGAGCACTCAAGAGACCTAACCGCATTGGCTTTCATAGCAAACCTACTCACAAAGTAACTCATTAATCCACTAATTGCAAGAATTAATTAATCTATTCATTAAGACAGAGCCCCGATCACCTCTGAAAGATTCTACCTAGTTCCACATCCTACTATCTCATAGTGGGGATTAAATTTTAACATGAGTTTCAGAGGGGACAAACCATATTCAAGCCACAGCAGCCACCCACTTATAATAAATACATGGTGCTCTGGTAGTCTTCATGTATAACTTTCTCTGGAAGGGTTAAGGCCCTTTGGGCACACCCTGCCTTTCCATTTATTTATTCTGATACCAGCCCATGAAAGGTTATTGAGGATGTTTGTCCTTGCTTTGCAAGGCCCCAGCCCTCAGCTCTCCTGACCATATGTGAACTGACCTACCAGGTGTTTCCCAAGCTGTCAGGTGCCCCAGGAGGACCAGGCAGGACTCCTAAGCACAGGAGCAGATTTCCTTCCTGTCGGGTAGTGGCCAAGCCTTCATATCGCTTACCTCAGCTTGCCCCGGCTGCTTCCAATTGTATGGGAAAGCTCCTTGCCTAGTGACCTTCAGGTCAGAGAGGACTCGTTCTAAAAGGAGGGCCTTTCTCTGAGCAGAATCTTGGCTCCACCATGAGATGAAAGGCAGGTAGAGAGTGTGCACTGCTACATTGTCAGTTGGTTCTCCTTGAAAAGGACAAAATGAGGTGATTTCTGCTATTCACATGCAAACACTGGTTTACAAAGAAGGGACCAAAATGGCAAATAACATAAACATTCAGCACACTTGAGGTGGACAACAATGCCCCATCTCCCCCAACTTTCTTCATGTATAAATATGTTTTCTGGACAGAGCGGTGGTTCTCAAATTTTAGTGCCATGCTGTAGTTGTCAAAAGATTGCCAACCCCAGAGTTTGTGATTCTGTGAGTCTGGGGTAAGCCCTGAGAAACTGCATTTCTGACAAGTTCCCAGGTGATGCTGTTGATGTAGGATGTGCAGGAACTTAGAGAACACGTTATGGACCATGAACAATGGAGTCATGAGAAATTCTCAAATCCCTTTCACCTTTTACCTTAGAGCATTCTGAAGGAAGGCCTTAGATCCTATGATCAGGATACTCAGGCAGCAACTTACTGAGAGATTTGTATTGTAACCATAATAAGCCAGGTGTGCACACCTTGTGAAGCATTTTCTTTCTTTTACCTCCCACCCCTCTTTTTCAGTACTGTGGATAAAATCCAGGGGTGCTTTACCACTGAGCTACATCCCCAATGCATTTTTTTAATTTTTTATTTTGAGACAGGGTCTCACTAAATTTCTGAGGCTAGCCTTGAACTTGTGATCTTCCTGCCTCAACTTCCTGAATTGCTGGGATGATAGATATGGGCCACTGTACCCAGTGGGAAGCCTTTTCTTAAAAATGTTACCAGTAGTGTTTGGGGTCCTAGCTCAAATAACAAAAAGACTTTTAAGCCATTGGTTTGCTTGAATTTAATGTATTTGTGTCAGCTTTCTACCACTGTGACAAAATGCCTGAGATAATCAACTTATAAGGAGGAAAGGTTTATTTTGGCTTAAGGTTTCAGACATCAATCCTGTGTTGCTGTGGGTCTTTTGGCAGGAAGGCCTATTGACCTCATGCTTACTAGGAAGCAAAGAGAGAGACAGGAAGTGTCTGGGGCCCCAAAATCCCTTTCAGGAGCATGCCCCCAGTATCCAGGTGTGATGGCACATGCCTGTAATTCCACATGACTCCAGAAGCTGAGGCAAGAGGATCGCAAGTTTGAAGCCAGCCTCAGGAACTTAGTGATATGATGGTTATCATATCATATCTTTAAGCCTTAAGTAGGTTAGTGAAACCATGTTTCAAAATAAAAAATAAAAAAGGCTGGGAATGTAAGAACCAACCTAGGATACCCTTCAACAGATGAATGGATAAAGAAACTGTGGTACATATACACAATGGGATATTACTCAGCCTTAAAGAAGAATGGAATTATGGCATTTGCTAGTAAATGGATGGAACTAGAGACTATCATGCTAAGTGAAATAAGCCAATCTTCCCAAACCAAAGGCTGAATGTTATCTTTGATATGTGGATGCTGACTCACAATAGGCAGGAGGGAGTGAGAAGGGAAAATTCACCAGATTGGATGGGGGGAAGTGTGGGGGGCAGGGAGAGCAGATGGGAACAGGAAAGACAATGGAATGAATCATAACTTTCCTATGTTCATATGTGAATACACAGCCAGTTTAACTCCACATCATGTACAACCACAGGAATGGGAAGTTATACTCCATGTATGATATGTCAAAATACATGTCATGTATAACTAAAAAGAACAAATAAAACATGTTTTGAAAAAGATTAAAAAAGCCGGGCCGGGCGTGGTGGCGCACGCCTGGAATCCCAGCACTTGGGAGGCTGAGGCAGGAGGATCACGAGTTCAAAGCCAGCCTCAGCAATGGCGAGGCACTTAGCAACTCAGTGAGACCCTGTCTCTGATAAAATACAAAAAAGGGCTGGGGATGTGGCCCAGTGGTCAAGTGGCCCTGAGTTCAATCCCCGGTACCAAAAAAAAAAAAAAAAAAAAAAAAAAAAAAGCCGGGCATGGTGGCGCACGCCTGTAATCCCAGCACTTTGGGAGGCTGAGACAGGAGGATCGCGAGTTCAAAGCCAGCCTCAGCAATGGCGAGGCACTCAGCAACTCAGTGAGACCCTGTCTCTAAATAAAATACAAAAAAGGGCTGGGGATGTGGCCCAGTGGTTAAGTGCCCCTGAGTTCAATCCCCGGTACCAAAAAAAAAAAAAAAAAAAAAAAAAAGATTAAAAAAATGCTGAGAATGTAAAAAAAAAAAAAAATGTGCATGCCCCCAGTGACCTAACTTCCTTCCACTAAGCCCCACTTACTTTGGGGGACATTCAAGATCAAAACTGTAGCATTCTCGGGGGCTGGGGTTGTGGCTCAGAGGTAGAGCACTCACCTAGCGTAAGTGAGGCACTGGATTTGATCCTCAACACAACATAAAAAGAAAATAAAGACATTAAAAAACAAAAAACACTGTAGCATTCTCTCTATACACACACACACATATATACACATATATATGTATTTTTTGTACCATGGATTGAATCCAGGGGTGCTTAACCACTGAGCCACATCCCCAGCCCTTTGTTTATTTTTTGAGACAGGGTCTCACTAAGTTGCTTAGGGCCTCCATAAGTTGCTGAGACTGGCTTTGAACTTGTGATCCTCTCTCTCAGCCTCCTGAGCTGCTGGGATTATAGGCATGTGCTACCATGCCCAACTGCAGCAATATATATTTTTTTTTTTTTTTTTTTTTAGTGTTTCCTCAAGATTTTTTTCTTCAATGTTGTATTTATAATAGCAGAATGCATTATAGTTCATAATACACACATAGATCCTCTTTTCACATAACACTGTTTGTATACAAAGTATATTCATACTATTCAAGTCTTCAATCATGCATTTAGGATAATGATATCCATCTTATTATACCACCCCCTTTTTTTCACCCCCCATACCCCCCTAACTCCCTCCCTTTTCCTCCCTCCCCTTTGACCACTCTAGTGCTCCTCTAATCTTCCTAAGTACCCCGACACCCAACACCACTGTGACTCTGACTCCTTATATCAGAGAAAACATTTGGTACTTGGATTTTTGAGACTGACTAACTTCACTTAGCATTATGTCCTCCAACTTCATCCATTTACCTGCGAATGCCATTATTTTATTTTCTTTTATCACTGAGTAAAATTCCATTGTAAAATACCACATTTTCTTAATCCACTCATCTACTGAGGGACATCTAGGTTGGTTCCACAACCTAGCTATTATGAATTATGCAGCTACAAACATTGAGATAGCTGTGTCACTGTAATATGCTTTTAAGTCCTTTGGGAATAGACACAGGAGTGGGATGGCTGGGTCATAGGGTGGTTCCATTCCCAGTTTTCCAAGAAATCTCCATACTGCTTTCCATAATGGTTGCACCATTTTGCAGTCCCACCAGCAATGTATGAGGCGTGCCTTTTCCCCCACATCCTCTCCAACATTTATTGTTGTTTGTGTTCTTAATAGCTGCCATTCTGACTGGTGTGAAATGATATCTTAGGGTAGTTTTGATTCCAACTGCAGCAATATTATTCAATTACAACTTACTATAAATGCTATTTTGCCTCTGGTTCAGTGCACCCCCTCTTCCTGCTTACTGGTCCCTAACGCAGCTAAGCCTCATATCATGTGTGCTGGGAGAGGTTTGGGGAGGTAGAATCATCAAGTTATCATTCATATGTATTTGTCCAAGAGAGAGACCTCTTTCTTCCATAGAAGCATATTCTGAAGAGGCAGCTAGAGACTGAGAATCAGGGCCTCCTCCTGTACTTGTTTGCTTGTTTTCCTGAAGTCCAAGTTAGGAATCAAGGGCTGCCCACATCAATATCCCTGGGCGGGACCAATGCCAACAATAAGCCTCAGAAGCCAGAGCAAGGTGCTCTGAAGACAGAGCACTTGGTTAATTGATGGCAGATTCACCCTCTCTCTCTTCCTTGGTGCTGCCTGCAGAGATGGCAGCCATCTCCTACGTGGCTTCATGGCTGCCTTCAGACTTCCCATGAAGCCCCAGGTTATAAAAAAGAGGACCAAGTTGTTTCATCTGGCATCAATCAGACTCATATGTCAAAATTAAGCATAACTGGTGGAAACCTAGATTGACAACAAGGTGTAGAGAAAATTCAAGGATGGGATCTTGATGCCCATTATGGGTTAAGGGAACAATAAGAAAACAAAGCATATGCCAGGTGGGGTGCCATGGGGCACGCCTGTAATCCCAGTGACTTGGAAGGCAGCAGCTGAAGGATGGCAAGTGTGAGGTCAGCCTCAGCACTTCAGCAAAGCCATAAACAACTTATTGAGACCCTGACTCAAAATTAAAATGGCGGGGGATGTAGCTCAGTAGTTAAGTGTCCCCAGTACCAAAAGGAAAAAGAGCCAGGCGCGGTGGTGCACGCCTGTAATCCCAGCACTTGGGAGGCTGAGGCAGGAGGATTGAGAGTTCAAAGCCAGTCTCAGCAATGGCGAGGCACTTAGCAACTCAGTGAGACCCTGTCTCTAATAAAATACAAAAAAGGGCTGGGGATATGGCCCAGTGGTCGAGTGCCCCTGAGTTCAATCCCCAGTACCAAAAAAAAAAAAAAAAAAAAAAAAAGGGGGGGGGGGGAAGGAGAAGAAAAAGAAAAGGAAAACAAAGCACAAGCTGCCAAGTGGCTTCTAGAAGACCCTGGTCCACAATGTGTAGGGGCTTGAAGGGCTGCTGATGTGCAACAAATCTTACTGTATTGTGATTGCTCACGTTTCCTCCAAGAACCACAAGGCCATTGTGGAAAGACCAGTCCAGCTAGCCATCAGTCACCAATCCCAATGCCAGGCAGCAAAAAAAAAAAAAAGTTCATTTTATTTGTGCTTAAATCAAAACCACAAGCTGGGCGTGGTGGCACACGCCTGTAATCCCAGCACTTGGGAGGCTGAGGCAGGAGGATCATGAGTTCAAAGCCAGCCTCAGCAATGGTGAGGCACTTAGCAACTCAGTGAGACCCTGTCTCTAATAAAAATACAAAAAGGGCTGCAGATGTGGCCCAGTGGTCGAGTGCCTCTGAGTTCAATCCCTCGTACCAAAAAAAAAAAAAAAAAGAAAAGAAAGAAATCAAAACCACAAAAACTGTCGCCAAAAAAGAAAAACTATTTTTTATACCTTCTAGTTTAGGGTCTGGAAGAATGGAGTCTTTTTTATGTGATTTTGTTGTGGCTGTTATAGTTAAATTGCAGACTTTCTTGTCATCCTGGTCAAAGCCTAGGAATGTCTGATCTTACACATTAGCCTAACCAAAGTTGCCCCTTGCAAACCAGGAATGGTTTGACCTGATCTGCTAGGGAGGGAATTAGCATTTGGTGTATAATGTTACCCTGGATCTTTGTCCTCTGGGTTTTTCATTCCTGGAAATAGAAACCAGGAGTGGCTTTATGATTGTAGTAGGTATAAGCCCCATCTGGGTAAGCCTGGCTGACTTTCCTTTTTCTTTCTTTTTTATTTATTTTTTTATTTTGTGCTGGCAGGTGAGCACATTCAACTTTTCTCAACCCATCTGAGGCATGCTCTAACAGCATCTTGTGATTTACTGCTTAATTATAACTGTATCCATGTGTGCCTGGGCCTGAAAAAGTATTGGAATTCTTTTCTTTCTTTGTAACATAAGTAGTCATAGGTTCAGACTTGGAGAAGACATTTTTTATTGATGATGAATTATTGTTAAAGAGGTACCAATCCAAGGCAACCCAGACCAGGAAGCAGGAAGAAAGTAAACAGAAAAGGGAAATTTGGTATCAAAGAAAATGGAAGCTAGCTTAAATTTAAGATTAAATATTCTGTAGCTTGTGTTGCAACAGATTTTCAACTGGTGATCAAGAGATGACTTGAGCAGGGTGCAGTGGCACATGCCTATAATCCCAGCAGCTCCGGAGGCTGAGACAGAAGGATCGAGAGTTCAAAGCCAGCCTCTGAAATGGCGAGGCACTAAGCAACTCAGTGAGACCCTGTCTTTAAATAAAATACAAACTAGGGTTGGGGATGTGGCTCAGTGGTTGAGTGTCCTTGAGTTTAATCCCCAGTACCCCTCCCCGACAAAAAAAGAGATCACTTGAGTTATTCTGAGAGAGGAAGAAGGAGAGGGAGAGAGATCATGAAAAGTAAACCTCAGGCCCAAAACTGTTTGCTCAGATCAAAAATCACTTTGAACTGCAATAACTGGAGCACAAAGTTCCTGGTCCAGGTGAGTGCAGCACAGGTCCTGACACCTGAAAGCCCATGAGTGAGGCCAGCGGAGGAGAAGGCAGACCACTCCTGGAGTCCAGCGACTCCCTGCTGGAGGACGACAGGAGTATCTTGGTTTCACTTTTGCCCAGGAAGTCAAGAGTTTGTTTTGTTCCGATTTTTACCATCTACAGCTCTGTTTTTATGTGTGAGTTCCCTGAACATCTCCAGCAGTGTTGGGAGGTTACCTTTTAACCTGGGACTCTTCTCAGTCCAAGAAAATCTGACAGGTGCTCTGATATTTGGTTGGAGGCTTTGAAAGAGTCATAGGAATCATCATAATAATTCTGAACTCTTTTAAAGCCCTTTTCATCTGAAGATCTCAAAGACCTGCATAAACATTAATTATTCTCATAGCACTGCTTGGAGGTAAATAGATATTAGGAAGCCGGGTGTGGTGGCACACGCCTGTAATCCCAGCGCTTTGGGAGGCTGAGGCAGGAGGATCACAAGTTCTAAACCAGCCTCAGCAAGGGCGAGGCACTTAGCAACTTAGTGAGACCCTGTCTCTAAATAAAATACAAAAAAAGGGCTGGGGATGTGGCCCAGTGGTCGAGTGCCCCTGAGTTCAATCCCTGGTACCACAAAAAAAAAAAAAAAAAAAAAAAAGAGATATTAGGATTCTATTCACCTCTTAGGCTTCTGCATCTATAGACTGCAGGTTCCATCCCATTGTTCACTTTATTTATTTATTTGTTTATTGTAGTGCTGGGGACTGAATCCAGGGCCTGTGCGTGCTCTACAACTGAACTGCATCCCCCAGCCTCCTACCCCTCATTATTTACTTTAGAAAAAAGTATTTCCCTTCTATTCTCAGGAAAATGAAATCCCCTACAGAGTACATAGTTCTGGGTCAAAGTCTGTAGACAACGCAAAGAAGTTCTGTTTAAAGCAGAGTCCCTGCCATGGAGGAGTTTAGTCCTTGAGGTAAAAAGCACAATAAGATGAATAATAATGTAAAAGTTATTACAGGACAGAGTATAATTAACGTAAAATGAGAGGGCCCCAGTGTGGTAGTAGGGAATCATCATGGATGTTGGTGGCCAAGGAGCACTTCATGGAGAAGGAGGGATTTGAACTGGACCTTGGCTACTCTGAGTGTGTGAGTGTGTGTGTGTGCGCACGCGCACACGCGCGTATGTGCACGCACACAAATGCATTCCAGTAGGGGATGGCAGCATGGACAAAGGTACTGAGGTAGGAATACATATGACTTGTTTAGATGACAGATTTATTTATTTATTTGTTTATTTATTTATTTATTTAGTGGTTCTGGGGATTGAACACAGGGCCTTGTACATGCAAAGCAAGCACTCTAACAACTGAGCTATAGCCCCAGTCCTGACAGATTTTATTTCTGATACTGGTATACTGGGGATTGACTCCAGGGGTGCTCTATCATTGAGCTACATTCCTAGCACATACACACACCCCACACCACACCCTGCTTTTTAAATTTTGAGACAGTGTGTTGCTAAATTGCTGAGGTTGTCCTTGAACTTGCAATCCTGCTGGAGTCACTGGGATTACAGCTGTGTGACACTATACCTGGCTTAGAGGGCAGATATTTTGATATGGCTAAAGTCAGAGGAATAGGAGAAGAAAAAATTGAAAAGCTAGGTAAATCAGGATCCAACAGTGAAAAGTTGTAAGTACCAAATTTGCAAGATTTTGACTCTGAGTATATCACAAATAAAGTAAAATAAGAAACTGGGCCATGTGAACCGATAAAGTTCATGCTTGATATAAAATAATAAAGGAATGGAGTTGGTTGCAGAAAAAAATGAGGCAGGATGGTTTGGAACAGATGGTTTAGCTGGAACAGTATTTCCTAGTATGATAACTGGACCACATCAGCATCAACCGAGATTGTTAGAAGTACACATTCTTGGGCCCCTGACTAGAGCTATTAAATCAGAAATTCTGGGGGTAGGATCTAGCAATCACCAGCCTTCCAGGTGACTCCGATGCAGGCTCAAACTTGACAACTACTGAGCTAGAGAAATACTCTTTTTAGCAGACAGGCCCAAATACAGCAGCCTTCTCACCATCAAATTCATGCTGTGGGGCTGGGGGTATAGCTCAGTAAATGAACGTTTGCCTAGCATCTGCAAGGCCCAAGGTTTGATCCCTAGTACCTCAAAAAAAAATAAAATAAAAATTCATGTTCTACAGATTTTAAAAAGCAAGCTATTAAACCAATTACTAGAAGTCAAGGTTTTTTTTTTTTTTTAATTTACTACGTAAAAATTTTAAATTTACATAAATATAGGATAATAAGGCATCTGGTGGAGCATGCTTGTAATTCCAGCAACTCAAAAGGCTGAAGCCGGAGAATAGAAATTCAAGGCAAGCCTGGGCAACTTAGTGAGACCCTGTCTCAAAATAAAAAAATAAAAGGGGGGCTGGGGTTGTGGCTCAGCGGCAGAGTGCTCGCCTCGCTCGTGCGCGGCCCAGGTTCGATCCTCAGCACCATGTAAATAAATGCATTGCATTGTGTACAACTAAAGTAAATAAATAAATATTTTTAAAAAATAAAAAATAAAAGGGCTGAGGGTGTCGTTCAGTGGTTAAGTGTCCCTGGGTTTAATCCTCGGTACCAAAAACAAAACAAAAAAAAAAGGGGGGGGTGGGGGAGAGGGGCTGGGGTTGTGGCTCAGCAGTAGAGGGCTCGCCTAGCACGTGTGCGGCCCAGTTCGGTTTTGAGCCTCAGCACCATGTAAAAATAAAGGCATTGTGTACAACTAAAACAAATAAATAAATATTTTTTAAAAAGGGGGAAGAAAGAAAGAAAAAGAAAAAAGGGGGGGAAGGGGAGTGCTTAAGATGTAGCTTAGTGACAAAGAGCTCCTGGGCTTATTTCCCAACACTAAAAAAATAAATAAATAAATAAAGGCATAACAGAACAATAAACCTGCACATACTTGTCTCAGATTTAAAAATTATCAAGAGAGTGAGAATTTTGGCTCACACCTGTAATCCCAGCAGCTCCGGAGGCTGAGGCAGGAGTTCAAAGCCAGCCTCAGTAAAAAGTGAAGTGCTAAGCAACTCAGTGAGACCCTGTCTCTAAATAAAAAATACAAAATAGGGCTGCGCATGTGGGTCAATGGTCAAGTATTCCTGAGTTCAATCCCTGGCACCCCCCCAAAAAAAATGATCAAGAGTTCATTACACTATCTTTTTTTCTCTCTCTGAATTGTTTTTGTTAATCCTAGAAATTATTCCAATTCACCTTTATACATTTCAGTATATATCCTTTAAAAATATGCATGTTCTTATACTTTAATGTTAATATCACACCTGAAAGAACAGTATTTATTGACTTTCACCTAATATCTGGACTATAATCAAATTTCTCAGATCATTGAAGTTCAGCCCACTTAATTAATTAAGAATATGCAGCTACAAATTAGAATAAAAAAAAAAGAATATGCAGCTGGATATATTTTGGGGGGGGTACCTGGGATTGAACTCAGGGGTACTTGACCACTGGGCCACATCCCCAGCCCTTTTTTGTATTTTTATTAGAGACAGGGTCTCACTGAGTTGCTAAGTGCCTCGCCATGGCTGAGGCTGGCTTTGAAACTCTAAATCCTCCTGCCTCAGCCTCCCAAGTGCTGGGATTACAGGCGTGCGCCACCATGCCTGGCTTGCAGCTGGATATATTCTATTTTACTCACCTAAAACAATGAAATTTAGAAGGACACTGAGATGGAAAAAACTCCAGGTTTTTTTTTTCCTTTGTAAGTGTCTCTTAAGTAAAAGAATATTCCTCCCAGATACAGATAAGTTTGAAAGTATTTGGGCAAGCATCTGTATTATTATCTATTGATTAGTTAATATTATCTGTGATATGAGTTTACATCATGCTTATTGTCAGAAAGTATAATTAACCAGGATGAGTTTTGGTTGGTGTTAAGTACAGCTTCTTGCCAAACCTCAACAGTCATCTGCCCCATTCTCCATAGTCAGCATAAGGGGTTATTGAAACGTGTGGTGTTTCCTGACACTGTCTCTGGAAAACCTGTGCTGTTATCATGCCAGTTTAGGCATTAAAAATACATCAAGGGGCTGGGATTGTGGCTCAGCGGTAGAGCGCTCGCCTAGTATGTGCGCAGCCCGGGTTCGATCCTCAGCACCACGTAAAGAATAAATACATTGTGTACAACTAAAACAAATAAATAAATATTTAAAAAAAATACATCAAGATTGGGGTTGGGAGTATAGCTCAGTGGTAGAACCCTTGCCTAACATGAGGGAGGCTGTGGGTTTTGTCCCTAGCATCACCAAAAATAAACAAATAAAATTAAAACAAGGGCTGGGGTTGTGACTCAGTGATAGAGCGCTTGCCTAGCATGTGTGAGGCACTGGGTTGGATTCTTAGCACCACATATAAAGAAAATAAAGATCTATCAACAACTAAAAAAATATGTATTTAAAAAATATGTAGCAAAATATTTTTAGCACTTTCAAAATATTAGTCCTGTTAATTTTCAGAGTCACACACACATAGAGTGTTTTTAAGTACTTTAATAAGTTTCTTTTTTTTTTTAAAGTCATTAAGCAGACAGGTATGGTGGCACACACCTAGAATCCCAGTGATTCGGGAGGCTAAGGCAAAAAGATCACAAGTTCAAGGCCAGCCTCAGAAAGTTTGAGGCCAGTCTGGGCAACTTACTGAAGCCCTATCTCAAAATAAAAAAGGACTGGGAATATAGCTTTGTAGTAAACACCCACTGGTTGAATCCCCAGTATCAAAACAAAAGCCATTAAGAATGTGCTTAGGGCCGGGCGCGGTGGCGCACGCCTGTAATCCCAGCACTTTGGGAGGCTGAGGCAGGAGGATCGAGAGTTCAAAGCCAGCCTCAGCAATGGCGAGGCACTTAGCAACTCAGTGAGACCCTGTCTCTAAATAAAAATACAAAAAAGGGCTGGGGATGTGACCCAGTGGTCGAGTGCCCCTGAGTTCAATCCCCGGTACCACAAAAAAAAAAAAAAAAAAAAAAAAGAATGTGCTTAGGGCTGGGTTGTGTGGCTCAGCGGCAGAGCACTCACACATAAACATAAATGCGTTCCATTGTGTACAACTAAAGCAAATAAATAAATATTAAAAAAAAAAAAAAAAAAAAGAATGTGCTTACACCAGGTGCAGTGGTGCAAGCCTGTAATCCCAACAGCTCACAAGGCTGAGGCAGGATCATCGCAAGTTCAAAGCCAGACTCAGCAACTTAGGGAGGACCTGTCTCTAAGTAAAATACAAAAAAGGGCTGGAGTTGGAGTTGTGGCTCAGTGGTTGAGTCCCTGAGTTCAATTCCCAATACAAAAAAAAAAAAAAAAAAAAAAAAGAATGTGTTTAGATGATGCCAAAACAGCAATTAAAAAATAGGCAAATGAAATCATAAGAGGATAGTTGACCAAATGTTTTAGTACTGGGAAGCAGAATTTTATTTATGGATTTATTTACTTAGTAGTACTTGGGATTAAACACAGGGGCTCACACATGCTAAGCAAGTGCTCTACTATTGAACTACATCCCCAGCTCTTTTTTATTTTACTTTGAGACATCTTACAAAGTTGATTAGCCTGGCCTTGAATTTGCAATCTTCCTGCCTTGAACTTGCCATCCTCCTGCCTCAGCCTCCCAAATAGCTGGCATCACAGATATGTGCCACCGTGTCTGGCAAGGGAAATGGTATTAAGTTTAATTTCCTCAACAAATATTTTTCTCCATTTCCATGGATTCTGCCTCCACAGATTCAACCAACTACAGATAAAAAATATTTGGGAAAACTGCAGCTGTAGTGTCATGTACAGATATTTTTTTCTTGTCATTATTCCTTAAACAATTTACATAGCATGTACGTTGTATTAGGTATTTCAAATAATCTAGAGGTGATTGAAAGTATGTAAGAGGATGTCTGTAGGTGATAGGCTACATGCAAATACTACACCATTCTATATAAGGGACTCAAGCCTCTGCAAATTTTGATGTATATTTATAAATATAAATGTCAAAGTTTTAATTATTTTATAATTTTTATTTTTATATTTTTTATATTTATTTTTACAAATGCCTATTATGTATATATGTATATATATAAAGTCATGTATGTACATAGTCATTATAAAATAATTGAAACTTTGATATTAGTAGCAAATTGCCATCTGGGGTTGTGGCTCAATGGTAGAGTGCTTGCCTAGCATGTGTGAGGCACTGGGTTCTATCCTCAGCATCACATAAAAATAAATAGAAATAAAGGTATTAAAAGAGAAAAAAAAGAGTTAACTAAAAAAAATAGTGAATTGCATTAGTATATGCTTAAGACATGCTGTATGTGTACTTTAAACTTTTAAAACTGTAATTTGAATTGGAAGATATAAAAAAATACAAAAAGAAAATTAGGGCACAATTAAACTATAGTACCTCTTAAAATGTGATGCCAAGGGCAGGTGCAGTGGCACATACCTGTAATCCCAGCACTCAGGAGGCTGAGGCAGGAGGATCACAAATTCAAAGCCAGCCACAGCAATTTATTGAGGCCCTAAGCAACTCAGTGAGACCAGGTCTCTAAAAAAAACACAAAATAGGGCTAGGGATGTGGCTCAGTGGTTGAGTGCCGATGATTGCAGTCCCTGGTACTACCCCCCCACCAAAAATGTGATGCCAATACTTATGATTTTAATTATTTAATTTTTATTTTTGTGAGAAGAACTCTCTCCCTCTCTCTTGTTCTTATCACCTCTTCTGCCTGCTTCCTCCCTGCTTCTCTAGGTCATTTCACAAACACATCATTTTATGATGTTTTATTTAGATTAATGTGTAAGGCTGGAAAATATTGTAAACAAGTAGAAAAAATGCAAAATAGATTATATTGAAGATAAGAACAATTCCAAAAATAGTCGTCTGCCTCTCTGTGTTTTTGTTCTCCAAGTAACGAAGCTCACTGCCTTTAATTATAGCTTGAGACAGTGTGTTGAAATATTTAATCTCTGAGTAATGACTGGATTTTAGTTTCCTAATTGGCATCTGTGTGCTTAGCATTTCTACCAAAGCCCAAATCTGAGAATGCGCACACAAGGCGGGAGTTTCTAAGTAAAACATTTCTGATGCATGCCACCTTAGCTCCAGGGCAATAATGTTATAACAAACAGGGGAAAGATAAATATCATATGTTTTATGATTTCACATATTTTTAATGCCTGACCAACAACCTGTTAGGGTTTACAAGTTAAACCACAAATCCATGTGTGATCAGCAGTACATAGTGAAGTATATAATTGCAGCCCCAGAGAAGCCCTTGGCCTTGGTAAAGTGTCTTGCTCATTCTTGAATGGTATTTCAGGTACCTGGGAGTAGTTCCCAGGAGATAATGCTCCGCCCACATTGGTTGACATAATTTAAAACCTTGTGAAACCTGCTTGAAGGGACAAAAGAATAGGTTAGGTAGAGAAATGATCAGCTTGAACCCATTCACCAAAATTTACTTGTGTTTTCCTAGGTGGAGAATCCAGAGAAGTGTCATTTGGGCATGTTCCCCTGGATTATTGTTAGCTTATATTGTTTGAAACAAAATGCCACTCATCATGCAACACACCTCTTGGGTGAGTCCATGAAAGCTCTGTGGGCGTGGGACCTGCAGGTTCACATTCCCTGAATAATGCCTACTTCCCTCGGTAGTGTTTATCCAGCCTAAAGTTACACGTGGGAGAAGGTGGAGCTAGAGGCCGGAATCATAGAACCCAGCTGTTCTCTCCATTGAGAAGCTTCAGTTTTTTCGGTCTAGCTAATATGGGGAAACCGAACCCCCTGTACATCTGACAGCAGGAAGCCTTGAGCAGGAACTCAGGATGGGACAGCCAGCTCTGTTAAAAGCCGTGGAGCTCCATATTTACCCAGATGCCATAGTATCCAGAGTCCTCTGAAAATGAAAACTGCTCTCCTTCCAAATGTGAGTAACACCATGTGGGACTAAGACTGGAACCTTTCTGCCCCCAAGGCGAAACAATGAATGACTAAAAGAGGCCACTCCCAAATACCAAACATCACTGAGGCTTACTTAATAGGATCAAAACAAAGCCAGTTCTTGCCATGGCTGGCTCACCAGCTACTGGGTGACTATGGAAGCCAGTGGGCTATGTTGACAAGTGTGGTTACCTGGTCAGCTGTGCTGCACCTCATATTCATCTTTTCCAGGCACAACCCAGAGAAAGAACTTTTACGGTCACCAAATTCAGATAAAGAGGATCACATCATGTCCCTGATACAACATTTGGTGCTACCACTCAGAAAATGAGATTTTTCTCCTCCTGTTACAAAGAGAGTTTAAGTAATACCAAGCAGATCAGAGGCCACACCAAGAGAGGAACCCAGATCTGTCTGACTCCAAAAGTCACATTCTTCCCACTTTCTCAGATTCTGAACAAAAGTACCTATTTTGTAGATAAATAAATGCTGTTGTCCATCCATACCTCTTCCCAGTATTAGCAGGTTCTGAGTTTCACTGAAATGAAGCTCATTGGGCCCAACTAGGTCTAGTTAGATGTGTATGTTAATGACATGAGGCTATGAGGCTATAAGATCCTACACTTCTGAGGAATTAATAACTTCATTTCTGGCTAAAAATGCTGAGTTGACAATGTTCTTTGGACCTTTTGTCATAGCAAGGTATAATTCTTGATCCAGAGTGAACACATTGGTTGGCATTATCACTTAGAAAGGAGATTACTTCCCATTTTTGGCTCATCCTGTATCTGGAAGCAATCAACCTGAAGTTCATGTAGCCATATCCTCTAATAACTAAAGGAGAAGGATGAGGGAGTGTCCTAGAGAGGCCCTTGGCCGTTTGCACTTTATTATTCATCTGGTTGTAACGACTCAGAGGCACTTTGAGCCTCTTAACCCAAAGTTTCACTTACTCCCACAACAAGCCTGTACATGGATCAAATAACACAGAAGTAGAATTGAGCAGAGCACAGCATATGTCTCCAGGATCAGGTGGGCTCAGGAAACTGAGGCCAACACCTGTTCACCCAGTTTTTCCTTTTTTTTTTTTTTTTTTTTTGGTACCAGTGTTTGAACTCAGGGGCACTTGACCACTGGGCCACATCCCCAGCCCTTTTGTGTATTTTATTAGAGACAAGGTCTCACTGAGGTGCTAAGTGCCTCGCCATTGCTGAGGCTGGCTTTGAACTCGTGATCCTCCTGCCTCAGCCTCCCAAGTGCTGGGATTACAGGCGTGTGCCACCGCGCCCGGCTTGTTTTTCTTTTTATTTCTCTCAATGCTGGGGACTGAACCCAGGGGGCCTTTGCTACTGAGCTACCACCTCAGTCCTTTTTTATTTTGAGACAGAGCTGAAACTGGCTTCAAATTTGTGATCCTCCTGCCTCAGCCTCCAGAGTCACTGGTACTAAAGGTGTGTACCACCTTTCCCAGCTGTATTTCTTTTTCTTAATCTAAGGGCTGGGTTAGATGTTTCCTGAAGCATTATGTGCTTTGGTTTTGACATTCCCTGGTTCATACTGTAGGCTCCCATTCTCCTCCAGTACTCGGAGGAACAGTAGGGGAGGAAGAAGGATCAGTTGATGCAGGAGCCCTGTTTGGGGATTGACTTGAATTGCAGTTGACTATGAGCCGTGGAGATTTGGGCATTGTCGCCTCCCGTAGTCTCACGGGACTTGTTACGGGATCTCGAGTGACTTGGCCGAAATTGCTGATCGGGTCAGCGCCATTTTAGTGGTGTGTTTGGCGTGTGTTAGTCGTTGTTAGAACCAGAGAGAAAAGTTATCAGAATAAAAAGCTGTTTGTCTCCAGTTTGCTTCTGAAGTTTTTCCCGCGGCTCCGTTGCTCCAAGCGCTTCAGGAGGCAACAGGTGGCGGCCCATACGGGGAACTTCGGAGCGGACAGGTAAGAACTGAAAGGTCTCTAAAGATGGGATCGAATATAACTGAATCCCAAGTGATAGAGGCTATGCAAAGACTCCTTGATATACCTGACTCTGTTCTCAGTGAGGAGTATATAGAAAAAAGTGAAAGTGATCAAAAAAGTGTAGCTTCCACTGGGCCAACTGAGACCAGTAAAGAGAGTATTAGAAGAGACCCAAAAATGACAAAAATCCAAGCTATTAAAGCTATTCGGGAGTTACTGGTAATAGCTGAAGGATACTTGCTCTTACTGGACCCTGGGCCTCAGGATATTGCTGTCAGTGAAATTAGCAGTGGTGAGGAATCTAGTAAAAGTGATCCTGAGAAAATGAGGAAAAAGAAACTAAAAAAGAACGAGAAAAAGGACGGTCAGGTAGAGGAGCCACTTGTGTCCTCTACTCCCCCATGGGTGGAATCCATTGCAGGAGCCCTGTTTGGGGAGATAGCTAAGATTGCGGTTGACTATGGGCCATAGACATTTTTGGGCATTGTCGCCTTCCGTAGTCTCACGGGACTTGGCCCAAGATCTCGAGAGATTTGAGGAGTGACTCGGCAGATCAAGCAAGCACCATTCCTGCTCGGGCGCATGGGATGAGACCAGAGAGAGAAAGGACAGGGTTATCGCTATTGTATAGATACATTGTAGTTTCTTGTAAGAGTACGTGGCTTGGTTTCTTGTGAGAGTGAAAGGACAGGGTTATTGCTATTGTATAGATACATTGTAGTTTCTTGTAAGAGTACGTGCTTGGTTTCTTGTGAGAGTGTGTATGTAGTGTTAGAAATTACAAGAGACAGAGACAGAAAGATTAAAGAATTTTTTCGTCTCCATCCTGTCTCCGGACTCCTTCCCACGGCGCTGCCGTTCCAGGCTGCAATCCCTTTCCGGCGGCTAACAGTTGGTGGCCCGTACGGGGAATTCAGCACGGCAGGTAAGAACTGAGAAACCTCGCAGGAGTCTCTAGTCAGAGCGGTTAAAATGGGTTCGAAAATAACTAAGACCCAAGTGTACGAGGCTCTTGATGAATTCTTTGATATGGATGAGTCTGTCGTTAGTGAGGAGGATTTAGAAAACAGTGAAGGCAATCATAAAAGCGTAGATTCCGCTGAGTCAACTAAGACCAGTAAGGAGAGTATTAGAAGTGTCCCCAAAATGACAAAGATCCGAGCTGCTAAAGCTATTCAAGATTTATTAGAGATATTTCAAGGATACATGGTCTCAATTGAACCTGGGACTCAGGATGTTACTGAGTCAGTTAGGACCAATGAGAGTAGTAGTAGTGAGGAGGAATTAACTAAAGGTGATTTTGAGAAAATGAATAAAAGGAAATTAAGGAAGACCAAGATAAGGGATCATCAAGTGGAGGAACTTGTGTCCTCTACTCCCCCATGGGTGAAATCGATTACAGAAAATATGAAGGGTATCACTAGACGTTTGCATACCCTAGAAATAGAAATAAAAAGTCTTTCTGAGCGCTTATGCGCTCTCGAGGGTAACTCACAGATACATTGGGAACTGCCAGTATTTGAATATGAAAATGGACAGAGGGGCCACCAGCCAATAGATTTCAAAACAATAAAAAATCTCAAAGAGGCAGTAATGACTTATGGACCCCAAGCTCCTTTCACGTTGAGTATATTGGAGTCCCTTAACACCTTTAGCTTAACCCCCGCAGACTGGAAACGTCTATGTAAAGCAACATTAAGTGGGGGACAATACTTGGTTTGGCGATCGCAATTTCAGGAACTTTGTATAGAAACAGCTAAAAGAAATGCAGATGCGGGGTTTGGAGACCATAATATAGAAATGCTCACAGGAGAAGGGCAATTCGCAGACATACAGGATCAAAAACATTATACCCCAGGAGTATATGCTCAGATAAATGCAGCTGCCTTAAAGGCATGGAAAACTGTACAAGGACCTGGGGATCTACAAGGTAGCTTGTCCAAAGTAATTCAAGGACCTAATGAACCATATGCTGAATTTGCTGATAGACTTTTGAGAACTGCAGGTAGAGTTTTTGGAGACATTGATCAAGTTATGCCATTAGTTATTCAATTAGCGTACGAAAATGCTAATAAATATTGCCAGGAAGTCATCAGGCCATGGAAAAATAAAAAGGATCTTTCCATATATATACAACTATGTAAAGATGTAAATGATGCCTTTGTCACAGGGAATGTGATTGCAGCAGCTGTGAGAGATGCTGCCCCTCAAAATTTTACAAGGGCTCAACATAGACATTATAATCAATCAGGATATTCTAGGCAAAATTATCATAATCAATCAGGCTATTCTAGGCAAAATCCCCAAAGAGAAATAAGACCAAATTCATACCGTACTCCAGGTTGCTGCCCCAGGTGTAAGAAAGGAAATCATTGGGCCAATAAATGCTATTCAAAATTTGACATCCATGGAAATCCTTTGTTCAGGAATTCAAAAAACAGGGCACGGGGCCCAATGCCCCGGGGCCCACAAATGTACGAGGCATTGGAGGAGGAGTATCCTCAAGCATCCACTCAGATGCTTCCCCGACACAATCCCTATTACCCATCCACTCCCTCACCAGAGGAACAGGAGGAAATGCAGGATTAGACCTCTGTTCCACCGCCCGAATAGTGTTAACACCTGAAATGGGGGTTCAACTGATTCCCACAGGAGTCAGGGGACCTCTTCCCTCAGGGACTGTAGGACTTATTATCGGGCAAAGTCCTGAAAGCTTATTAGGTTTGCAAGTGACCCCAGGCGTAATAAACTCAGACTATAAAGGGGAAATAAAAATAATGCTTAGCTCACCCCAAAGTATAAGTTCTATTAATCAGGGAGATAGAATTGCTCAGCTGCTCCTCCTTCCAAATTTACATAATTCATTTAAAATGAATATGCCTCTAAATAGGAACAATAGAGGATTTTGTTCCACTGATTCGAAACCCATGGTTTGCTGGGTTCGGGACTGTACAAGGAGGCCTATGTGTAAAATAAGAATCCAAGGAATAGAAATGGAGGGTCTTATAGATACTGGAGCTGATTCTTCCATCATTAATTTACGTCAATGGCCCAAACACTGGCCTCTACAAAAAGCTTCAACCAGTTTAAGAGGCTTGGGATATAATAACCTCCCAGAAAAAAGTGCGGTAATTTTAAAATGGGAGGATGATGAAGGACATAAAGGCACATTTCAGCCTTATGTTTTACCTAATCTACCGGTTACTTTATGGGGAAGAGATATTTTACAACAAATGGGAGTACACCTTGCAACCAAACCTGCAGGTGTTAAATGTAAAAACATACAGGGTAATCTTAACCCTAAAAGAAATCATCAAAAAGTACAGGGTAAGCTTAACCCTAAAAGAAATCATTATCATATAGGAAAAAGACATTTTTCTTTGGGGCCACTGAGAAAATAATTTTGAAAATACCATGGCTTTCTGATAAGCCAGTGTGGGTCCCTCAGTGGCCCCTATCTAAAGAGAAATTACAAGCGGCCCACCTACTAGTTAAGGAACAATTAAAAGCAGGACATATAGAACATTCCACCTCTCCCTGGAATTCCCCCATATTTGTGATCAAGAAAAAATCAGGAAAATGGCGATTATTACATGATCTTAGACAAATTAATAAAACCATGCAAGTCATGGGCCCTACTCAACCTGGACTTCCGAATCCTATAGCTATTCCAAAAAATTTCCATGTTATTAGTCTTGATATAAAGGATTGCTTCTTTTCTATTCCCCTACATCCTCTGGATGCCCCCAGGTTTGCTTTTTCAGTTCCTTCTATTAACAATAATGGCCCTGATCAGAGATATCAATGGAAGGTTTTGCCGCAGGGAATGGCTAATAGCCCCACCATATGCCAAATATATGTGGACAAGGCTATCCAACCCATTAAAAATAAATATCCAAACCTCATGTGTCTACATTACATGGATGATATTTTACTGGCCCACCCTAATCAAAAAATCTTATTTAATATATTCAGTGACATGGTAGAAAATTTTAAAAAATACGGATTATATATAGCAGAAGAAAAAGTTCAAACCAGATCTCCCATATTTATATTTAGGATTTAAAATCATGGATACTTTTGTTAGCCACCGCGCCCGGCTCATGGATACTTTTGTTACCCCCAAAAAAATTTTAATAAATAAAGAACATTTAACCACCCTCAATGATTTCCAAAAACTACTGGGAGACATTAATTGGCTTCGCCCTACACTAAACCTCACTACTGGCCAATTAAAACCTTTATTTGATATCCTTCGAGGGGCCCCTGATCCATCCTCACCGCGAACATTGACTCCTGATGCTAGGAAAGCTTTAAAGGTAGTAGAAAAAGCCATAGAAGGAGCTCATTGTGACAGATTTGATTTAACTCAACCACTGATATTGATTATTATTTCTTCACAATATACACCGACAGGAGTATTTTGGCAACAAGGGCCTTTATTATGGATACATTTGCCTGTCTCTCCTAAAAGCATAATTGAGTCATATACCTCCATGGTGGCTAAACTTATTCTTCAAGGACTTAAAACTTCTACTAAAATATTTGGCATTCACCCTGCTACTATTATTACTCCCTATTCATCGTCACAGATTGAATATTTATGCTTCAATGATAATGACTGGGCTATAGCTAGATGCTCTACCTCTGCAAATTTTGATAATCACCTTCCTAAGTCTCCTATATTATCTTTTTGTATTAATCATCCTATTATATTTCCACAGGTAATAAAAAATCAACCTATTCCTAAGGCATTTAATGTATTTACAGATGGGTCCTCAAATGGTACTGCTGCAGTAGTCACTACAAAAGAAAATATGACTTACATAACTGCACACAAATCAGCTCAACTAGTGGAATTGGAAGCTGTGGTAAGAGCTCTGGAAAATTTTAGAGACCAGCCCATAAACATTTTTTCAGATAGCCACTATATTGTACAAGCCGTCCCAAAATTAGAGTTAGCAGGACCAATAGCACCTCATACTCCAGCCTTTAAATTGTTTTATCAGATACAAAAACTTTTGTGGGCAAGAAAAGAACCTCTATTCGTAGGCCATATTAGAGCACATACTAATTTGCCTGGCCCCCTCCATGAAGGTAATCAAAAGGCAGATGAACTTACAAAAACAATATTTATACTTTCAGCACTACAACAAGCTACTTTATTTCATTCCCAGTTTCACGTCAACAGCACCACCTTGCAACGTAGGTTTAAAATCACAAAGGAGCAAGCCAGAACAATTGTAAAAGATTGTAAATCTTGTATAACACATTTGCCCAATCCTCATTTTGGTGTTAACCCTAGAGGATTAATGCCCAATCATTTGTGGCAGATGGATGTTACTCATGAGCCAAGCTTTGGAAAATTGCAATTTATTCATGTAACCATAGATACATGCTCAGGCATGATTTTTGCTTCCTTACATTCCGGAGAAAAAGTTAAAGATGTCACATCTCATTGTTTACAAGCTTTTGCTGCATTGGGCATCCCCAAAATGCTTAAAACAGATAATGGTCCCGCTTATATGTCCTCATCTTTCAAACAGTTTTGCGCAAAATTCAACATATCCCATAAAACAGGCATCCCATACAATCCTCAGGGTCAAGGCATTATTGAAAGAGCAAACCGCACACTAAAAGTTATGTTGTTAAAACAGAAAGAAGGAAACTGGAAAAATCCTAAGGACAGATTGGCAGTTGCCCTGTTTACTTTAAATTTTTTTTAACTTTAGACTCTGATGGTTATTCTGCTGGAGACAGACATTGGAACCCACATCAACAACATAAACCTTTGGTTTACTGGAAGGATGTTCTTTCAGGTACATGGAAGGGTCCGGATCCAGTATTAATTTGGGGGAGAGGATCTGTTTGTGTCTTTCCAAAGCATGAATCCTCTCCAATATGGATACCATCTAGATTAATAAAGCAGGTACCACATCAAAAGGATCAAGATGAAGTTGTTGAGGAATCAAGATTAATAAAAAAGGTACAAAATCAAGAGGACCATGATGAAGATATGGAATGATTCCCTTAAAAGAGTCCTTCAAAATATGTCACAACTTAAGTGTCATTCCTCCCAGCTGGGACGAAGAGATCTCTCTTTAGTGTGCACACAATTATATATATATATTTTTTACTTTTTATATATGTGTTTATTTGTGTATTTGTCTAAATTTCATGTTAATGTGACGTCACAAATATATGTTTGTATGTGTGTCTGTCCAGTGTGACATCAAAAATAACAAAGCGCTTGTGAATATATATATATATGGATCCAAATAACTCTAATTCATTTAAGTTTAAGAGCATTCAAAATGGGTAAATAATTTAATAAGTGAAGGTACCTTCAATTTTGTTTTATAGGTGTCCCAGGGACTTCTCTTTAGCAAAAAATATGACTAGGGCTGTATAACCTGATATTTTGGTGTTTTGACATGAGGTTGCTTATTTGTTATTAACTTCATTTGTTTAATAAATGATTAATTTCAATTATTTCAACAGGTAAAGGACTGCTGTGTATGCAGAAACTCGAGAGTTCCAGCTAACAAATTATTTCTCCAAAGTGCTTTTAGTTTTTCTTTAATCTATCTTTAATGCAGTAATTACCTCAGTCTTTCTTTGTTTTGTTCTAAATATGATATTTTGCCAGCTTATGTTTGTGGGAGCTCAGGCTGCAATGTGTGTGAGCAGAAATCAACTTATTTTTCCAATCTAATAATTCTATTATTTAGTTTGACAACTCGCCTCTTGACTCAGTGCTGGAATAGCACTGCCTTTCCTTTAACAATTGATGCTTCAGTCTCTAGATAGCGGGCCCTGAAGATTTGCCGGTGGCATCGTCTAGACATAAAAAAGACGGCTGCTTCTACAGCTGCAGGGATCGCGGTCGCTGCAAGCATCCCTGCTGCTCAAATGTCAAACAACCTCACCAGCAGTGTGGCCTCTGCTCTGCATGCATGGGGCCTCCTAGATCTACGTGTTATAACAAGTGGACATTTTGATCTTTCATTGTTTGGGACTTCATGGGACAGTACCTTGCGGGTATTTGTTTAGAGAACTCACTGTGTTACTTGATAGAACTTAGGGCAGCTGATTTGTTTAAAGAATTTGATATGCTATGCAATTTGACTTGTCACCAAAAGGCTTGTCGCCTTAAAGCCGCAGCATCTCCTCCCAATTGGACGGCTGTTAGTCATCTTACACAGTCGATCCTAAAGGGCTCCATTGGATGGCTGGTTAGCCAATGACGGGTAAGATCCCCAGAGGGGGACAACCTAAGACAGGCACAGTCGCACGGGACAGTCTCATGTGGCCGACATATCAACCTAAGACAGGAGTCAAGGGCACAGCCTTGATTATCCAATGACGGGTAAGAATGTTGGTTGCACATAGACGTCCTAGAGCATCCCCTCTTTTAAAACAAAAGGGGGAAATGCAGGAGCCCTGTTTGGGGAGATAGCTAAGATTGCGGTTGACTATGGGCCATAGACATTTTTGGGCATTGTCGCCTTCCGTAGTCTCACGGGACTTGGCCCAGGATCTCGAGAGATTTGAGCAATGACTCAGCAGATTGACATTTTTGGGCATTGTCGCCTTCCATAGTCTCACGGGACTTGGCCCAAGATCTCGAGAGATTTGAGGAGTGACTCGGCAGATCGAGCAAGCACCATTCCTGCTCGGGCGCATGGGATGAGACCAGAGAGAGAAAGGACAGGGTTATCGCTATTGTATAGATACATTGTAGTTTCTTGTAAGAGTACGTGGCTTGGTTTCTTGTGAGAGTGAAAGGACAGGGTTATTGCTATTGTATAGATACATTGTAGTTTCTTGTAAGAGTACGTGCTTGGTTTCTTGTGAGAGTGTGTATGTAGTGTTAGAAATTACAAGAGACAGAGACAGAAAGATTAAAGAATTTTTTCGTCTCCATCCTGTCTCCGGACTCCTTCCCACGGCGCTGCCGTTCCAGGCTGCAATCCCTTTCCGGCGACTACAATCCATTACAGAAAATATGAAGGGTATTACTAGGCATTTGCATACCCTAGAAACAGAAATAAAAAGTCTTTCTGATCGCTTATGCGCTCTCGAGGACAACTCACAGATACATTGGGAACCGCCAGCATTTGAAAAGAAAAATGGACAGAGTGTCCATCAGTCAGTAGATTTCAAAACAATAAAAAATCTCAAAGAGGCAGTAATGACTTATGGGCCCCAAGCTCCTTTCACGTTGAGTATGCTGGAGTCCCTTAACACCTTTAGCTTAACCCCCTCAGACTGGAAAAGTCTATGTAAAGCAACATTAAGCGGGGGGCAATTCTTGGTTTGGCGATCGCAATTCCAAGAACTGTGTATAGAAACAGCTAAAAGAAACGCGGCTGCAGGGTTTGAAAACTATAATATAGACATGCTCACAGGAGAAGGGCAATTTGCAGACTTACAGGCTCAAACAGATTATGACCCAGATGTATATACTCAGATAAACACAGCTGCCTTAGAGGCATGGAAAACTGTACAAGGACCTGGGGATCTACAAGGTAGCTTGTCAAAAGTGATTCAAGGACCAAATGAGCCGTATGCTGACTTTGCTGATCGACTTTTGAGAACTGCAGGTAGTGTGTTTGCAGATGTTGACCAAGCTATGCCATTAGTTGTTCAATTAGCTTATGAAAATGCAAATAAATGGTGCCAAGCAGCCATCAGGCCATGGAGAACTAAAAAGGATCTTTCCGTATATATACAACTATGTAAAGATATAAATGAGGCCTTTGTCACAGGAAATGTGATTGCAGCCTCAATGAGAGGTGCTTCCTCTCGAAATTTCACAAAGGCTAAACGTAGATATTATAATCAATCAGGATATTCCAGGCAAAATTATCATAATCAATCAGGCAATTCTTGGCAAAATCCCAAAAGAGAAATAAGACCAAGCTCATACCGTGCCCCAGGCTGCTGCCCCAGGTGTAAAAAGGGAAATCATTGGGCCAATAAATGCCATTCAAAATTTGACATCCATGGAAATCCTTTGTTCAGGAATTCAAAAAACGGGGCACGGGGCCCAATACCCCGGGGCCCACAAATGTACGGGGCATTGCAGAAGGAGTATCCTCAAGCATCCACTCAGATGCTTCCCCGACACAATCCCTACTACCCATCCACTCCCTCGCCAGAGGAACAAGAGGAAATGCAGGATTAGACCTCTGTTCCACCGCCCAAATAGTGTTAACACCTGAAATGGGGGTTCAACTGATTCCCACAGGAGTCAGGGGACCTCTTCCCTCAGGGACTGTAGGACTTATTATCGGGCGTAGTCCTAAAAGCTTATTAGGTTTGCAAGTGACCCCAGGTGTAATAAACTCAGACTACAAAGGGGAAATAAAAATAATGCTTAGCTCACCCCGAAGTATAAGTTCTGTTAATCAAGGAGATAGAATTGCTCAGTTGCTTCTCCTTCCCAATTTACATAATTCATTTAAAATGGGTATGCCTCAAGAAGGGAACAATAGAGGATTTTGTTCCACTGACTCAAGTCCCATGGCTTGCTGGGTTCGAGACTGTTCAGGAGGCCTATGTGTAAAATAAAAATCCAAGGAATAGAAATGGAGGGATTAATAGATACTGGAGCTGACTCTTCCATTATTAATTTACGCCAATGGCCCAAGCACTGGCCTCTGCAAAAAGCTTCAACCAGTTTAAGAGGCTTGGGATATAATAACCTCCCAGATAAAAGTGCCATAATTTTAAAATGGGAGGATGATGAAGGCCATAAAGGAACATTTCAGCCTTATGTTTTACCTAATCTACCGGTTACTTTATGGGGAAGAGATATTTTGCAACAAATGGGAGTACACCTTGCAACCAAGCCTGCAGATGTTAAATGTGAAAACCTACAGGGTAATCTTAACCATAAAAGAACTCATTATCAAAAAGTACAGAGTAATCTTAACCCTAAAAGTAATCATTGTCATAAAGGAAAAAGATTTTTTTTTTTCAGGGCCACTGAGAAAATAATTTTGAAAATACCATGGCTTTCTGATAAGCCAGTGTGGGTCCCTCAGTGGCCCCTATCTAAAGAGAAATTACAAGCGGCCCACCTACTAGTTCAGGAACAATTAGAAGCAGGTCATATAGAACCTTCCACCTCTCCCTGGAATTCCCCCATATTTGTGATCAAGAAAAAGTCAGGAAAATGGCGATTGTTACATGATCTTAGACAAATCAATAAAACCATGCAAGTTATGGGCCTACTCAACCTGGACTTCCTAGTCCCGTAGCTATTCCAAAAAATTTCCATCTTATTACTCTTGATATAAAGGATTGCTTCTTTTCTATTCCCCTACATCCTCTGGATGCCCCCAGGTTTGCTTTTTCACTTCCTTCTATGAACAATAATGGCCCTGATCAGAGATATCAATGGAAGGTTTTACCACAGGGAATGGCTAATAGCCCCACCATATGCCAAATATATGTGGACAAGGCTATCCAACCCATTAAAAATAAATATCCAAACCTCATGTGTCTACATTACATGGATGATATTTTATTGGCCCACCCTAATCAAAAAATCTTATTTAATATATTCAGTGACGTGGTAGAAAATTTAAAAAAATATGGATTATATATAGCAGAAGAAAAAGTTCAAACCAGATCTCCCATATTATATTTAGGATTTAAAATCATGGATACTTTTGTTAGACCCCAAAAAATTCTAATAAATAAAGAACATTTGACCACCCTCAATGATTTCCAAAAACTACTGGGAGACATTAATTGGCTTCGCCCTACACTAAATCTCACTACTGGCCAACTAAAACCTTTATTTGACATCCTTCGCGGAGACCCTGATCCATCTTCACCGCGAACATTGACTCCTGATGCTAGGAAAGCTTTAAAGTTAGTAGAAAAAGCCATTGAAGGAGCTCATTGTGATAGATTTGATTTAACTCAACCACTGATGTTGATTATTATTTCTTCACAATATACACCCACAGGAGTATTTTGGCAACAAGGGCCTTTATTATGGATACATTTGCCCGTCTCTCCTAAAAGTATAATTGAATCTTATACCTCCATGGTGGCTAAACTTATTCTTCAAGGACTTAAGACTTTCTACTAAAATATTTGGCATTCACCCTGCTACTATTATTACTCCCTATTCATCATCACAGATTGAATACTTATGCTTCAATGATAATGACTGGGCTATAGCTAAATGCTCTACTTCTGCAAATTTTGATAATCATCTTCCTAAGTCCCCTATATTATCTTTTTGTATTAATCATCCTATTATATTTCCACAGGTAATAAAAAATCAACCTATTCCTAAGGCATTTAATGTATTTACAGATGGGTCCTCAAATGGTACTGCTACAGTAGTCACTAAAAAAGAAAATATGACTTACATAACTGCACACAAATCAGCTCAACTAGTGGAATTGGAAGCTGTGGTAAGAGCTCTGGAAAATTTTAGGGACCAGCCTGTAAACATTTTTTCAGATAGCCACTATATTGTACAAGCCGTCCCAACATTAGAGTTAGCAGGACCAATAGCACCTCATACTCCAGCCTTTAAATTGTTTTATCAAATACAAAAACTTTTGTGGGCAAGAAAAGAACCTCTATTCGTAGGCCATATTAGAGCACATACTAATTTGCCTGGTCCCCTCCATGAAGGTAATCAAAAGGCTGATGAACTTACAAAAACAATATTTATACTTTCAGTGCTACAACAAGCTACTTTATTCCACTCCCAGTTTCATGTCAACAGCACCACCTTGCAACGTAGGTTTAAAATCACAAAGGAGCAAGCCAGAACAATTGTAAAAGATTGTAAATCTTGTATGACACATTTGCCCAATCCTCATTTCGGAGTTAACCCTAGAGGATTAATGCCCAATCATTTGTGGCAGATGGATGTTACTCATGAGCCAAGTTTTGGAAAATTGCGATTTATTCATGTGACCATAGATACATGCTCAGGCATGATTTTTGCTTCCTTACATTCTGGAGAAAAAGTTAAAGATGTTACATCTCATTGTTTGCAAGCTTTTGCTGCATTGGGCATCCCCAAAATGCTTAAAACAGATAATGGCCCCGCATATACGTCCTCATCTTTCAAACAGTTTTGCGCAAAATTCAATATATCCCATAAAACAGGCATCCCATACAATCCTCAGGGTCAGGGCATTATTGAAAGAGCAAACCGAACACTGAAAATTATGTTATTAAAACAAAAAGAAGGAAATTGGAAAAGTCCTAAGGACAGATTGGCAGTTGCCCTGTTTACCTTAAATTTTTTAACTTTAGACTCTAATGGTTATTCTGCTGGAGACAGACATTGGAATCCACACCAACAACATAAACCCTTGGTTTACTGGAAGGATGTTCTTTCAGGTACATGGAAGGGTCCAGATCCAGTATTAATTTGGGGAAGAGGATCTGTTTGTGTTTTTCCAAAAGACGAATCCTCTCCAATATGGATACCATCTAGATTAATAAAACAGGTACCACATCAAAATGATCAAGATGAAGTTATTGAAGAATCAAGATTAATAAAAAAGGTACAAAATCAAGAGGACCAAGATGAAGGTATAGAATGATTCCCTCAAAAGAGTCCTTCAAAATATTTCACAACTTAAGTGTCATTCCTCCCGGCCGGGACGAGGAGATCTCTCTTTAGTGTGCACACAATTGTATTTTTTTTTCTTTTTTTTCCTTTTTATACATGTCTTTATGTCTGTACATTTGTCTACATTTCATATTAATGTGACGTCACAAATATATGTTTGTATGTTTGTTCGTCTGTCCAGTGTGACGTCACAAAGAACAAATCGCTTATGAAAAAGAAAATATATATATATATATATATATGGATCCAAATAACTTTAATTCATTTTAGGTTAAGAGTATTCAATTTAGGTAAATAATTTTATAAATGAAGGTACTTTCAATTTTGATTTATAGGTGTCCCTGGGACTTCTCTTTAGCAAACAATATGACTAGTGCTATATAACCTGATATTTTGGTGTTTTGACATAAGATTGTTTATTTGTTATTAACTTCATTTGTTTAATAGCTCATTAATTTCAATTATCTCAACAGGTAAAAGATTGCTCTGTATACAGAGACTCAAGGGTTCCAGCTAACAAATTATTTCTCTAAAGTGCCTTTACCTTTTCTTTAATCTATCTTTAATGCAGTAATTACCCTCAGTCTTTCTTTGTTTTGTTCTAAATATGACATTTTTCCAACTTATGTTTGTAGAAGCTCAACCAGCGATGTATGTGAACAAAAATCAACTTTAATTTTCTAATCTAATTATTCTATTTTGTAGTTTGACAACTCGCCTCTTGACTCAGTGCTGCAATAGCACTGCCTTTCCTTTAATAATTGATGCTTGAGTTTCTAGGTATCGGGCCCTGAAGATTTGCCGGTGGCATTGTCTAAACATAAAAAAGACGTCTGCTGCTACAGCTGCAGGGATAGCGGCTGCCGCAAGCATCCCTGCTGCTCAAACATCAAACAACCTCACCAACAGTGTGGCCTCTGCTCTACATGCATGGGGCCTCCTACATCAACATGTTATAACAAATGGACATTTTGATCTTTCATTGTTTGGGACTTTACGGGACAATGCCTTGCGGGTATTTGTCTAGAGAATTCAGTGTGTTACTTGATGGAACTTAGGGCAGCTGATTTGTTTAAACAATTTGATATGCTATGCAATTTGGCTCATCACCAAAAGGCTTGTCGCCTTAAAGCCGCAACATCTCCTCACAATTGGACGGCTGTTAGTCATCATATATAGTCGATCCTAAAGGGCTCCATTGGATGGCTGGTTAGCCAATGACGGGTAAGATCCCCAGAGGGGGACAACCTAAGACAGGCACAGTCGCACGGGACAGTCTCATGTGGCCGACATATCAACCTAAGACAGGAGTCAAGGGCACAGCCTTGATTATCCGACGACGGGTAAGAATGTTGGTTGCACATAGACGTCCTAGAGCATTACCTCTTTTAAAACAAAAAGGGGGAAATGCAGGAGCCCTGTTTGGGGATTGACTTGAATTGCAGTTGACTATGAGCCGTGGAGATTTGGGCATTGTCGCCTCCCGTAGTCTCACGGGACTTGTTACGGGATCTCGAGTGACTTGGCCGAAATTGCTGATCGGGTCAGCGCCATTTTAGTGGTGTGTTTGGCGTGTGTTAGTCGTTGTTAGAACCAGAGAGAAAAGTTATCAGAATAAAAAGCTGTTTGTCTCCAGTTTGCTTCTGAAGTTTTTCCCGCAGCTCCATTGCTCCAAGCGCTTCAGGCGGCAACAAGTTGATTGCTCTTGTTGCTGTTTTCTCCACACTGATACAGAACGAAACTCCTTTTGATTCCTTCCTGAATCCACCATCTAAGGACCAATATATTCTTGGCTTGAATGAATCAAGTAGCTTAAATACAAACTAATGATATCTGTTTTGGGGGACTCTAGGAACAGAACTCCTACCTTTACAGTAGAAAGATAGTTTTTATTCACTAAATCAACACATGTATATTGAGCACCTAATACTGTCAAGCATCATGGTGGGCGTTGTGGATTCAATAGTGAGAAAACACCTGAATTCTGCTCTAGTGGCACTTACAATCAAGAGAGAGAGACAAACATTAAGCAAATAGTGACAAATGAGAGTGCAATTATAATTTGGTACAATGTCAATTTATATAATTTTTAAAAATAGCAATATAACCAATGATATTTTAAAGAAAACACATATTAGTTAAAAGCAAAAAAAAAAAAAGAATGGGAAAGAAATGCAAGAAAAATATTATTTTTTTAATTTATGTGGTACTAGGGATTAAACCCAGGGCCTCACACATTCTAGGCAAGTGCCCTACCACTGAGCCACACCCCCAATCTACAATGAAATTGTTTTTGTTTTTTTCTGGTACCAGAAATTGAACCCAGGAGTGCTTTATCACTAAGCTACATCCCCAGCCCTTTTTATTTTAAGACAGGGTCTTCTTAAGTTGCCAAGTCTGGCCTAGAACTTTCAATCCTTCTGCCTCAGCTTCCTGAGTCATCGGGGTTACAGACCTATATAACTACTCCTGGCTTCAACTGGTTTTTAAGAGATGATCACAGGAAGACCAGAAGTGAAGAAGTATAACAAGGAAGGGAAGGAAGCCAAGAAAAGGAACATTATTGAGCAAGTTTCTGCTATGTAACTGCAACTGGGGCTCAGTCATGCTGGAGACTCCAGAGGACAGTGCAAAACATGTCCCTGAGTTTTCCTACCGAAGGGGCAAGGAAGAGCCTCTGATTCCCAGCATCATTGGCTGAAGCCTGCTACAGGAACATTAGCTTCTCAGCACATCTATACGTAAAATGGATAATTTTTGGTACATGTATTATAATAGATATTGGAATGTACTGGGATGTACAAGTGGATATGGATCTCACAAGAATTTCTGAACTCTTTGTAGAGATCAGAATCTAAAATGGTCCCCATAGCCAGGCATGGGGGCATGCCTATAATCCCAGTGGCTTGGGAGGCTGAGGCAGGAGGATCACGAGTTCAAAGTCAGCCTCAGCAACGGTGAGGCACTAAGGAACTCAGTAAGACCCTGTCTCCAAATAAAATACAAAATAGGTCTGGGGATGTGGCTCAGTGGTTGAGTGCCCCTGAGTTCAAACACTGGTACCAAAAAAAATTTTTTTTTAAATGGTCCCCATTATCTTTACCCCTTAGTACTCCTACCTTTGTATGAGTGAGGGTGGGATCTGTGACTGCTTCTCTCCAATAGAATGTGGCAGAGGGGGCTGGGGTTGTGGCTCAGCAGTAGAGCGCTTGCCTCCCACGTGCGCGGGCCGGGTTTGATCCTCAGCACCATGTAAAAATAACAAAACGCATTGTGTATAAATAAAGCAAATAAATAAATATTAAAAAAAAAAAAAAGAATGTGGCAGAGGTTGACTGGAGATGCAGCCCAGTGGCACAACATTTGCATGAGCAAGGCCCTGGATTCAATACCCAGCACTGGAACAAACAAACAAACAAAACAAAAACAAGAACTATGGCAGAGATGATGGGATGTTAGTCTGTAATTAAGTAACATTATATAATATTCTGTCTTGCCAAATCTCTTTCTACTTTACTGGCTTTAAGGAATCAAGCTGCCATTTTGCTCCAGTATCTATGGAGAAGCCCAGTTGGCAAGGAACTGTGATCAACCTCTTAGAACTAAAAGCAATGTCTAGCCCACAGTCATCGAAAAACTGGACACCTGGTCTTACAGCATCAAGGAACTCAATTCTGCCAACAATCTGAATCTGGAAGCTCATCCACCATTAGTCAGGTCTCCAAATGGAACTGAGCCCTGGCCCACACCATGAAGACACCTTTGCAGGAAGTGAGTCTGCTCATAACCAATCTCCTCACCCACAGGGTGTGAGGCAATGAGTGGGCATTGTTTTAAGCCACTGAGTTTGTGGTAATTTATTGTGCAGCATAGAAAACAAACACACTCATTCCCTTGTTTTCTAAGCCTCCAATCTGAGTAAGGTGGCCTCAGCTCCCCACCTTTTCTTCTTATAACCTTTACTGTACAGATCAGCAATTCTTATGGTTTAAACAAATGTACTGTTTTTTTTATTACAAAGATGAGACAGTCCTGTAATCCCAGCGGCTTGGGAGGCTCAGGCAGGAGGATCATGAGTTCAAAGCCAGCCTCAGCAACTTAGCAAGGCCCTAAGCAACTCAGCAAGACACTGTCTCTAATATAAAAAAGGGCTGGGGAATGGTTCAGTGCTTGAGTGCCCCTGGATTTAATTCGTGCTATCAAAAAAAAAAAAAAAAAGAAAAATGAGAAAGTCATTATAAATCACATATGAAATAGATAAAAGCAAGCCAAGTGTGGTGGCACACACCTGTAATCCCAGCAGCTCTGGAGGCTGAGGGAGAAGCATAGCAAGTTCAAAGCCAGCCTCAGCAACTTAGTGAGACCCTAAGCAACTCAGTGAGACCCTGTCTCTAGATAAAATATATATGTTAAGCAAACAAATTGTTGTACCAAATTTGCAGGAAAAAATTCTCACAAGCCAGTCACGTAACAGCCAAAGAAGGCTTTATTCCAGCCGGGGCCACCAACTGCTACCTGCACAAAGCAGGGTGATAGAAAATGGCGCCAGCTTGTAGCAAGGGCAGGGTTTATAAAGCACAGGGTTAATAGGCCCTCAGATGGAGATGGTTTAAGGGTGGGTTACACCCTCAGGTGGAGATGGGGTTTAAGGGTGGGTTAATACAATACACCCTCAGGTGGAGACGGTTTAAGTCGCCTCTTCTTATTACAAAACAAAACAAAAAAGGAGTGGGGATGTGGCCCAGTGGGTAAGCACCTCTGGGTTCAATCGCCAGTACAATAAATAAGTAGATAAAAGTAAAAGAAACTAATGATATTAACCCAACTTTTTCTTAGGTAAATTCAAACTTTCTTCTGGGGAATTCTCTTTGTTTGAGCTCTATAATTTTCACCCCTGCTACAGAAGAACTTTTACCCAAATATAAATTTATAATTAGAAAGACTATACTTACATGGATTGCACTTGAACTTTTCCAAAGAGGCAAGCACTGAAAATATTCATATAATTGGGAAGAGGTTTTATTCCCAGAGAGGGAAATTCCCATGGACACAGTGAAGCCATTATCTAATCTTTGCTCAGAGGGATTTTCATTCTACCCCAGGAGGAAATAAGTGCCAAGTGTTTGAGGAAGTTGGTCCTGAACATCTTTTTAGTAAATAAAAGGCTTTGGAATTTAGCATTTAGGTGCTGAATTTAGCAAAGGAGGCCCAGAGACACAGACTGAGTTCTTGTTCCCCTTTAACTTTTTATTTCCTTTCTTTCTTCATCCCTGGGCAGCAGTGAGAGGAGTCTCCTCCAGCCAGTAGCTCCAAGGGATCTTTCTTCCTTCTTCCTTTCCAGCTTTTCCTCTTTCCGTAGCTCATACAGCAGTTTCCATTAGACCACAAAATAGCCTCCATGAGGCCACCTCTCCCCTTCACTTTCACATGGAGCTCCTCACTTGCCTACTGTACTGCAGCTCTTGATGGGGAGTCTTTGGGTGTGTTCTTTCTTTTTCTCTTTTTAATTATGGTACTTGAAATTTAATCCAGGGACATTCTACCACTCAGCTACATCCTTGGTCCTTTTTATTTATTTTTTTATGTTGAGACAGCGTCTCCCTATGTTGCTGAGCCTGGCCTTCAACTTGCATCCTCCTGCCTCAGCCTCCTGACTTGTTGGGGTGAGAAGTGCGTACCCCCACGCCCAGCTTCACTGGGTGATTTCTGTATGCTCATGCTTTCATTTAACAAACATTCCAATGTGACTGCTGTGTGCTGGGCATTGTGGAGGATGATGACCAAGGGGCACCTGGATCTAGTGGGAGAACCGGGTACATGCCTGATACATGCACTGGCAACACACTGTGATCTCTGCATGCTCTAATGGATGTCCAAAGGTACATAGAACCGTGAAGCTAAAGGAAAAAAAGGACAGGAAGAGCAGGCGCAGGGGACAGGAATGAAGGTTGGAGAAAGAAAAATTCTTTACAGAGAAAAAGATTCAAGCCAGATAGAGTGACACTAGTCTATAACCCCAGCAACTCAAGAGGCTGAGGCAGGAGGATCACAAGTTCAAAGCCAGACTCAGCAACTTAGGGAGGCCCTAAACAACTCAGCAAGACCCTGTCTCTAAATAAAATACAAAAAAGGGCTGGGAATGTGGCTCAGTAGTTAAGCGCCCCTGGGCTCAATCCCCTGTACCAAAAAAGAAGAAGAAGAAGAAAGAAAGAAAGGAAAATGTTTTATTTTAACTCACAGTTTTGAAGCTTCCAGACCATGACTGGACAGACCCATTACTTTTAAGTCATGGCAGCGCATCATGGGGGAAGCATGTGGCAAAGCCAAGCCACTCACCTTGTGACCGGGAAGCAAAAGAAAGAAAGATGAAAGGTCCACGGTTCCAGTATCCCCTCAAGGAAGGACATGTCCCCATATGACCAGAACGCTTATAACTAGGCCCCACATCTTAAAGCTTCTATCACCTCCCAAGAAGACTTTTTGGATTCTTTGTGGGACATTTAATATCCAAACTATAGCACATACTAACATGCAAAGATGTCCAACTATTTCAAGTTTAAAAAAAGTTGTAAAATATTACAAATAGGGTTCACATTAGCATATGTATTTTTAACTTTTTATTTTGAGATAGTGATAGATTTACATGTAATTGTAAAAAAATTATTAATACAGAATCACAGTGAGATGCAATTTCACACCCACTAGAATGGATGACTATAATAGAGAAAACAGATAATACCAAATGTTGGTGAGAATGTGGAGACATCAGGACCTTCATACACTGCTAATGGAAGTGCAAGAGTATGCAGCCCCTTTGAAAAATAGCTTGGCAGGTGGCGCACACCTGTAATCCCAGCGGCTCTAGAGGCTGAGGCAGGAGGGATTACAAATTCAAAGCCAGCCTCAGCAATTTAGCAAGGCCATAAGCATTTTAGCCAGACCCTTTCTCCAAATCAAAAATAGAAAGGACTAGGGATGTGGCTCAGCAGTTAAGTACCCCTGGGTTCAATCCCTAGTACTGAAGGAAAGGAAAGAAAAACAGCTTAGCAATTCAAAAAGTTAAACATATCACTTGGCAATTTTATTCCAGGTTTAAGAGAATTAAAAACATGGTCACAGAAAAATGTATACATGAATGTTTGTAGCACCATTATGCATAATAGCCAAGACATAGAAACAACCCAAATGTCCATCAACTTATGAATGGATAAACAAAATATGTAAGGATTTCCATGTAATGAAATATCATTTAGCCGTAAGTAAAAAAGAAGTACTGGTACATACTACAACATAGAAAACTACAACCTTGAAAACCTTTATGTTGAATGAAAGAAGCCAGACAGACACAGAAGGCCACATGTTGTGTGATTACGTTTATATGAAATATCTAGAATAGACAAATCCACAGAGACGAAAGTAGATCAATGGTTACCAAGGGCTGGATGGAAAGCGGAATGGGAGTGAGTGCTGATAGGTGCAGGGTTTCTTCCTGAGATCATAAAAATATTCTACAATTAGTGGGTGAGGTTTCTCAACTTGGCAAATACATTTAAAAGCCACTGAGTTGTACATGCTAATAGAGTAAATCTTGTGATATATGAATTATATCTCAATAGAACTTACTGAAAAAAATAATATAGATGTATTATAATATAGGTGTACCTTTCACCCCTTTTCCCTCAGTGGTAATATCCTATATAGCTATATTACAATGTCACCATCAGGAAATTGACATTGATATAATCCATCAGCCTTGTTCAGATATCATCAATTGATACACACTCATTTGTATGTTTATTTAGTTCAATATGATTTTTTTTTGTACCAGGGGTTGAATCCAGGGCCTCACCCATGATAGCAAACACTGTAACACTGAGCTATATCCCCAGTCCTTATTAAATTTTTAAATTTTGAGACAAGATCTTGGTAAATTACCCAGACTACCTCAAAGTTACAATCCTCCTGCCTCAGTCTCATGAATAGCTGGGATTACAGGCAAGCCCACCATGCCTGGCTTGTCCTATTTTATTGCACATGTAGATTCACATGAACACCACCAAGTCAAGTTGCAAAACAGTTCCATCACACACATCTCTTGTGCTACATTTTTATGGCCAAAGTCACCCCCTCACTCCCTTTGACCTGACCCCAATCTAGTTTTCCTTTTCTTTTCTTTTTTCTTTTTTTTTTTTTTTGGTGGTACTGGGGATTGAACTCAGGGACACTCGACCACTGGGTCACATCCCCACCCTTTTTTGTATTTTATTTAGAGACAGGGTCTCACTAAGTTTCTAAGTGCCTCGCCATTGCTGAGGCTGACTTTGAACTCGCGATCCTCCTGCCTCAGCTTCCCAAAGTGCTGGGATTACAGGCATGTGCCACTGCGCCCAGCTCATAATTGGGTTCTTAGAGGGGTCAACAGGTAATAAAAAAGTGAAGACAACTATTAGAAACTATTCTGCAGAGGAGCTTGTCCTTGCAAGTAAGCTGGTAGGGAGGAGAGAAAAGAGGAAGATTGTGCGAAGGCATTCTCTCCCTCAGCGTGGCAGTATTGAGAGGTGGTGGAACCTTTAAGGGGTGGGGCTTAGAGCAAGGTAATTAGGTCACTGGAGGTGCTGACTTCAGAAGGGATTAGGGACTCTAAGTAGTCCCCAAGAGAGTGAGTTGTTATGAGAGAATAAGTCTAGCCAAGCTGTGGTGTGTTCCCGTGGTCTCAGCTATTCAGAAGGCTGAGGCAGGTGGATCATTTGAGTCCAGGGGTTCACAGCCTGCCTAGGCAACATTGTGAGACTGCCTCAAAAGAAAGAAGAAACATATTTTAATATGTGTATTAATTTTTAAATATTTTTTATTTGTTGTTGATGGACCTTTATTTTATTTATTTATATGTGGTGCTGATAATCAAACCCAGTGCCTCACACATGCTAGGCAAGCACTCTACCACTGAGCCACAACCCCAGCCCAATATATTAATATTATTATGTATTAATATTAATATATAACATACATATATATCTCATAAATTTGGGCTGGGGTGTAGCTTAGTGGTAGAGCACTTGCCTAACATGTTCAATCCCCACCACTGCAAAATGAGTGAATGAATTAAATTAAATTAAAAGGAAGAAAGGAAAGCTAGCACTGTGGTGCATGCCTGCAATCCCAGCAACTCAGAAGACTGAGCCAGAAAGATCACAAGTTCATAGTCCAGCCTGGGCAACTTAGTGACACCCTGTCTCAAAAAGAACTGGTAGAGTACCCCAGTTCTATCCCTAGTATGAAAAAAAAAAGTGCGCCCATCAAATATATCTCTGGTGTCCTGTCTTATTATGTGATTTCTCCCTCTTGTAGGGGCTCCTGCCATTGTGATACCATCCACCACATCTTCACCAGAACCAAGAAGAAGCTCTTGCTCTTGGGCCTCTAAAACTATAAGCTAAGTAACCTCTTTTCTTTGTAAGTACTCAGTCTCAAGTATTTATTTTGTTAAAACAACAGAAAACAAACTAAGACATGAGACAATCTTCAGAAACAGTCAGGGGTGACTCTGACCAAGAGCTAATGTGAAAGGAGTACCCAGCTCTCTGAGACTGGAGGAAGGAAGGAAGGGCTGGCCAGATGAAGATGTCTGCAGGTGGGAGGAGTTGATAGAATTCACACTTGATTCCCTCTGCTTGGTGACCTAGGAGGCAGTGATTTGTGCTAAGCACTAGAACTAGAGAACAATCACTCCTTTTACAACCATGCTTTCAAAAAGAATAGTTTGTCTTGTTCTTTTCTAAATAATAAAGAGTTTTCTCTGCTCTCTTATTGAGGCTGCTGAGCACTGCTGGCCTTTAATATCAAAACTAATAAGAGGTTAAGGATGTTGACTCTGGAGCCAGCCTGCCTGGTTGGAATCTCATTATGGCTATTTTGTGACATTGGATGAGAAACTTAGTCTCCATGCCTCAGCTTTCTCATCTGTAAAGTGGGGGTGATAATAATAGGATCTGCTTCATAGGTGTCAGGAGGATTAAAGGAATACACTCGTGGAAAGCACCTATGACCATGGCTGGCCCACAATAAGCAGTCAGTAGATGGAGGCTGTTATTACGGCAGAGGAGAGAGAGGCAGCAGGTAGGGGTAGGTAACTGGAGCAAGTGGAAGAGCTGGGCAGGAATCAAAAAGGATGTCAGCAAGGACAGGTAACCCATTGCTGAGAGAAAGGAGAGAGAGCTCCCCAGCCCAGCCAAGTTGGAGGCAACGCATTTCATTTATTCATTCACTGTCTTTGGGTGTTCTCTCCGTATCAGGAGTTGCCCTGAGGGCTAGAATCAGAGCCAAGAACAAAACAAGAGTTTCAGCCTGTGCAGAGAATGCGAACAGGTATGGATGGGTCCAGACATCCTGCTGGTACTGTCTGGGTGCTGGGCTGCTCCACGGGTAAGGACAAGATGTTACTCTACGCAAGACCATTTGGGTTACAGGGAACAGGTGTCCAGTGGAACTAGCTCAGGTCAAAGAGGTTAGGGTGGGCAGTGGGTGTTACAGGGCACAGCAAGCAATCTTGAGTTATTAGATTCAAAGAGCAGGAAATGGGGCTCAACAGTGGAGTCTCAGGGGACAGGGTGGGGTGGGAAGGGAGGTTCCTCTCTGCTTTAGGGTCCTTCATCTGCACCTCTCTCCACTCATCTCTCTTAACCAGTGTCTTCTGCTTTTTTTTTCTCTCTCTCTTATTTTTGCAGAGCTGGGGATTGACTGAAAGCCTCCTGCATACTAAGCAGGTGCTCTAATACTGAGCCACACCCCGGCCCTGCTTCATGTTCTCTTCAGGAGCAGCTCTCTGTCCCTCTTATCTGCAGAATGATCACAGCCCTGAGTTTTACAATGTTCAAGTGACAGCATTCAGTGCACAGTACACCTGATGGATTGGCAGGCCTCCAACCCAGATATCCTATTCTGGGCTGATGAGGCCAGATGCCCTACCCTGGTCCCTCAGCCATGGCAGGGTGTGTATCTTGGCAAATGCTTTACAAAATTAGTATTCCCATAAAATAAGTTTGGGTTTCCTCTTATGTTTCATGTAAAAGTAAAAACAGAAACTCGGTGATTTCATTGAGGATTTTTGGTTTTGCTTCATCAGAACTTCCTCTGGCTCCAGAGGAACTGAATGAAGGGTACAAGATGAAAGCCGGTGCTTCTCCCCTTCCACTTTCTCCAGATGCTTGCTCTAGTGTCTCCCATTTTTTCCCCCTTTTGGAGCCTTTTTCCCAACTTCCTTTCAAAATTATTTCGTTTTTCTGAATTCTTTCCTCGCTGACTCTCCTCTCACATTTCTTTCCTGGAGGTATTTGTGGGGTTTTTTTTTCCCCCTCTTTTCTTCTCCACTCCTAACAGTTTAGTGAAAAATTGAACATGCAGAAAAGTTAGAATAGTAAGATGGCAGCTGTATACCCTACACCTTGATTCACCAGTCCACCTTTGCCATATTTGCTTTCTCCTCTCTTCCCCCGCACCCCCTTCCCTCTCCTCTCGTTTCCTGGCCACGCCGCCAACGCGATGCCCGCCTGCTTCGAACCTTTCTCTCTTTCCCCGCATCCTCTCCTCCCCCTTATAGAAAATAAGAAAAATCCCCTACATGACTCCAATACCCTTACCACTTCTAATAAAATTAACAATAACTCCATGTTGTCTTAGTCTGTTTTGTGAAGCAATAACTGAGTATTCCAGACTGAATAATTCATTAAGAACAGAACTTTGGGCTGGGGGTGTAGCTTCAGTTGTAGAGTACTTGCCTAGCATGCATGAGGCCCTGGGTTCCATCCCCAGCACAGCACATATACAACAAATGAACAAAAACCTAAGCTTTATTTCTCACATTTCTGGAGATATAGATGCAGCAAATGCTGGGACCTTGGCAGAACATATACTCTGTGAAGTCTCTGTAATAAAGCCTTTAATCCCATTAACGAGGAAGGAGCCCTTATGACCTAATCACCTCTTAAAGGGCTCACCATCATGTTGGCAACACCTGGACTCTGAAAGGGACACAGTCAAACCATAGCACAAGACTCTGATATCTTCCATACTCAGATTTCCCCAGCTGTCTGTCCTAGCTGTTTGATTCCTAAAACTTCTCATTTCCAACTGTATTCTGATGCTTGGATTTCAACTGCCCTCTTCTTCACAGGGAACATTCTCTTGGCAGGATCCAAGAAGTGTTAAATTAACCTCAAGAAAAGCCCACAGGATTCTGTGATCCACAGAGATATTCACGTCTCCCCATGTTGTGCTTGGGGAAAAGAAAAATCAGTCCATTTCTTTGGTGCTCCAATCACATCTGCATTCTTCATCACCCTCTGTAGAGTCCCTTGTTTGCAGGTTTGGTTCATAAGCAACATCCCAGGGAGGGGTCACACCCTGTCTCATTACCTCAAGAATGGCAGTTAAGGTTTGGTCCCATTTCTGTGAAGGGCTGATCCCAACAATTTTTTCTAATTTCATTCTCAAAGGGTAGTCTTTGCTTCACTTAGGTTCCAGTGCTTTCTAAAACCTTTTTGGAATGCTAAGAGCAGTAGTAATAGGATAAAGCAATTCTGAGTGGATTTTTCTTTTTTTAATCTAATCATTTTCCAATGTTTTGTAAGGTGGGAACATTTTATGACTTCTTTCTTTTTCTTTTTCTTTGGTGCTGGGGATTGAACCCAGGGATTCATACAATGCTAGGCAAGTGCTCTACCACTGAGTTACATCCCCAGTACTTTTTATTTTTTATTTTTGAGACGCGTTCTCTCTAAATTGCCCAGGCTGGCCTTAAGTTTGTGATCCTCCTGCCTCAGTCTACTGATGAGTAGCTGGCATGCACCACTGAACCCAGAAATTTTTTTTTTTTTTTTTTTTTTTTGGTACCGGGGATTGAACTCAGAGGCACTCAACCACTGGGCCACATCCCCAGCCCTTTATTGTATTTTATTAGAGACAGGGTCTCACTGAGTTGCCAAGTGCCTCGCCATTGCTGAGGCTGGCTTTGAACTCGCGATCCTCCTGCCTCAGCCTCCCAAGTGCTGGGATTACAGGCGTGCACCACCGCGCCTGGCTACCAGATAAAATTTTTAATTAAAAAATTTTAGGAGTGAGTTAGATCTACCAAGTTACGAATATTCACCTCTGAAAGGGTTAATCCTTTTTTTCACCTAATTTCTTGGTACTTGACTCCTCCAGCCTTTGCACACTTAGGCGAGAAACAGGACAGCAGCACTATGTTAACTCTAGCTCTGCCTTAAGACAGGGCAGGTGCTGGGCACTGTGGCACATGTCTGTAATCCCAGTGACTTGGGAGGCTTAAGCAGGAGGATCGTGAGTTCAAAGCCAGCCTCAGCAACTCAGCGAGGTACTGAGCAACTCAGTGACCCTGTAAAGACAAAGTATTTAAAAAGGTTGGGGATGTGGCTCAGTGTTAAGTGTCCCTGGGATCAATCCCCAGTACCAAAAAAAATTTTAAAAATAAAAAAAAAATACAGGTTACCTCACCTAGCTAATCCATTCTAGACTGGACTGAGATTTAAAACTGAGTGACCCCAGCAACCCACAGGTGTAGTTTCTCATGAACTTTCATGGAGAAATTTCAGAGTTCTCTATAAAGAGAAAGAAGAAATAAGAATGGATTTCTTAGGCCTAACCATTCCTTTCCACTCCCTAATCCATTTGCCCAGGATGGGGAGTGGAAGGGGAAAGAGAAAAGAAGAGGTGGGACAGAAGAGTAGAGAAAGGAAAAACCAAGAAGGGGAGAATGGAATTAACAAAGAAGCACCTGAGAGGTCAACACCTTGCCTTTCCCCTCCTAGGCTGGAGAAGATTCTTGCTTGGTACTCTCCAGAAATCCTCTCAAAGGCTACCCAGCCCCTACTGCCCCCCACCATAGGTCAATGAGGCCCAAGGCCTGTGTTTGTGAGTGAAGAGTTTGCATGTTCTCTTGCCAGTCTGGTAGAGAAAGAAGCAATTAGCAGGGCCTGCTGACCCTGAGAATTTTGTTTTCAAGTTCAACATGTAGGGATTTGTTCAGGCGGACTCTTGGCAAACATCAAATCCCAGGCATCAAAAAATTTGCTCAACAAATTCCTAGGAAACCTCCTGGGCAGGTGGCCATGAACACTTTTCTATTAGCAGAACCACCCAAAGGGCACCAAACTCCAGAGGTAGATATGGGAAGGAAAAGCAACCATTCTACCATTCCTTCACTCAGGGAAAATTGCCTAGCATGAGACATTTGTTCTCAGTGTCTTCTCTCCTCCACTTTGAACTTCCCCGTAAGTTTACCACTAAACTCAGCTCACCACGAGGGAGAAGGCTCACTCTGGCTAAGCAACTCCTGGGTCCCTCCCCTGCTGCCATTGGAGCCCTGCTCCCCTGAGGAGCATGTGGTCCCAGTTCACTCTGGTCACCAGCACATGAATCACACCCCCAACCCTCCTAGCAATTTCTGGAGTACATTGCCCAAGAGCATGGGATTGTTTTCATGTGTGAGCCTGATCTAGCTTATAAACTGGGGGTTGGAGGAGGGATATATTTTTTGTGCTCCTTAATTCCAGTTAACAATAAATTATGCCTATTTCAATTAATCACTTAATAAATGAACAAATGAATGAATGAGGCTTCAGGATATTTAACAATACCTTTTTATTAAAACAATTTGGAGTTTATATGATGAGAAAGGGAGAGAGGAGGAACAGAAAACAATAAGAGTCTGGTTGATTCTCCCCTGCTTCATCCTGGACATGTTGCAGATGTAGGGGCCTGGAGAAAGGCCCTTCTCCAGGGACAGGCTGCAAAGGCCCCAGGAGAAGGGAAAAGTGGGAGGTGTGATCATTGGAACTCTAAGGAGAAGACCTTAGAAGAAATCCTGGGTGAGACCTTGTAATGCTCCTGGGTGGCAGTATTTATGTTAGTTGGGACGAGTGGGACTTGCCTTTGATGATAATGATGGCACTACCTGCAGGAGCCCTGATTGGGGAGATGGCTGAGATTGCGGTTGGCTGCGGGCCATGGAGATGTTTGGGCATTGCCGCCTTCCGTGGTCTCCCGGGACTTGGCCCAGGATCTCATGGGACTTGGCCAGGGATCTCGCGGGACTTGGCCCAGGATCTCGCGAGACTTGAGCCAGGACTTGGCGGATCTGGTCGGCGCCATCGGTTGTTGGTTGGTTGGACGAGTGTGGTTTTGGTGTGCGGGAGTTGTTGTTGGAGCCAGAGAGAGACGCTACCAGAATAAAGAGCCTGTTCGTTTCCAGTCTGCCTCTGAACTTATTCCGCGGCTCCGTTGCTCTAAGTGGCAATCGCTTCAGGCAGCAACAACTACCAACAGGGAAGTTTCCTGACCAGGATAATTGCTGAGAAAACTCACGGTTATGGCACGCTGGGAGGCCTTGGGTCCCTGCCAACATAGTGTCTGGAGGTTCCCCTCCAATAAAGCCAGGTCATATAAGTCACTTTTGATCATTTTGGGCTAATAGCAATCATTGCTATATTATCTATGTATATGTGTATGTCCTGGATTTGGGGGATAATTCCCATTTCAAAGCTTTTGTCCTATCACCAAACTATAAGTCAACTCAAGTTTTCTGGTGTCTTCATTTTGATTTTTTTATTTATGTTTTGTCCCCCTGCTCACCCTCTCCCTGCCCTCCAGCCCCCAAGCACTTTGCCACTGAGCTACATCCACAGTCCTTTTATTTATTTTGAGATAGGATCTTGCTAAGTTGCTGAGGTTTACCTTGAACTTGGGATCCTCCTGCTTCAGCGTCCTGAGTTGCTGGGATTATAAGTTTTGTGTTCTACCACTCCTGGTCCTGATGTCTTTAGTTTTGAAAACTTTCCTCATAATGTCTTGCGGTTCTCTGTAGAGGAGGGGGATCAAGGGGAAGGAAATGAGGAGGGTAAGGGAAGTTATTGGGGAGTGAAATTGATCAAATTGTTATGTGCATATCCAAATATGCCCCAATGAAACCCGCTATTCTATGTAACTAATAAATACCAATTAAAAATCACAATAGGAAAAAATGTCTTATGGTTCTAATTGCACTAATAAGACAATTTTTTTAATTAAAAATATTTCCAGAGCTGACAATATAGCTCAGTGGTAGAGCACTTGTTAAGCATGCATGAAGCCCCAGGTTTGATTCCCAGCACTACAAAAAAATTTTTAAAAAGTAAATAATAAAAGAAAAGAAAAACATTTTATACAATAAAATTTATGTTGTCATATTATTAAAATTTTGAAAAATTAGGGAAAAAAACACATTTCCTATAATACTACTATCTTGATACATGGGATACACAGGTGTATAATTTTCCCAGCATATCACCAAAGTAAATATACAATTTCATGTCCTACTTTCTTTAACCAACATTATATTTTTAAAAACATTTCTATTTATCATTTTTTTTTATAATTTTTAATATGTACAACTCATAGTGCATGTATTTAGCATCTTTTTACATACAATTGTTTGCATACAGAGTATATTCGTATAATTTCTATTTATCATTTTTAAAGGTAGTATTTTAATGGGAGGATAATATTTACTCAGGGGATTACTAAAATATGTTAATCATATTTCTATTTATTTATAGAAATTTATTTATTTATTTCTATTCATTTATTTTTCACAATAAATCTTCCAGGGCTGGAGCTATAGCTCAATGATAGAGCCCTTGCCTGATGTTTGAGACTCTGGGTTCCATCCCCAGCACCATAGAAAAAAAGTTAATTTTTAAAAAATATATATAATAAATATCATTGTACACCCAATGAGACATATTTTAAATTTTTCCTTAGTTTAGAGTCTAGAAGTTGGATTACAGGCTCAGGTTATGAATATGCCTATGACTACTCTTGATGGATATCACAAATTGCTTTCCAAAAAGGCTGTAACCTATTCACACAGCCACAACATCATCTGGGAGCCTCTGTGCCAGGTCATCACCTATGTTGAGATGGAGTTTTGAAATGATTCTCATGCTAATTTTGTTGAACAATGTCCTCTCCTTTAGCAGCCAATGTATAGGTACCAAAAATAACAAACAGATACAAAACAGTGACAAACCGAAAAGGGATGTTATTTAAATTACATGAGTATTTAAAAAGAAAAAACAAAACACTTAAATGATGCAGCAGGTCCCAATTTCCAATGATTGGAGGCAAATGTACTGGCATACGGCAATCACAACTGGGGTAGCTTCTTCAGCAGGAAGGGCTTTGGCAGATTTGAGTTTCAGGCCAAACTCTACAGGCACATGGCTTTATACAAAGGGTCTGCTTTCTATGCAAATGCCATGGAAAACACTGTTGCCCACATTGGTTTTGTCAACTTCACTTACTGATGCAATATATGAAAATGATTATTATTTTTTAATAAAACAATAAATAGTGGCTAGACACATTGACTAAGGGAAGGGAGGAAATCACATTGGTAGGCAATTGACAAATAGCCAGTCCCTTTCGCATTGGTTTTGTCCACTTAAAAAGCCTGTATCCAAGCTAGGTGTGGTGGCTCACACCTGTAATCCCAGATACTCTGGAGTCCAGGCAGGAGGATCCAAGTTCTAGGACAGCCTAGGCAATTTATTAAGATACTGTTTCAAAATAAAAATACCTTACATATTTTTTTCAGTACTGGGGATAGAATCCAGGGCCTCCTGCATGCTAAGCAAGTACTCTACCACTGAGTTATAGCCTCAGTCAAAAATAAAAACAAAAAAGGGCTGAGGCTAAAGCTCAGTGCTTACCTAGCATGTACAAGGCTCTAGGTTCAATCCCCAATACTGGACAGGGGATAGCAGGGAGCCTGGATTCATTGTTCTGGCTCTTCAGCCTCATTTGGCAGTTCCAAACTACATTCCAGGGGAGCAGCAATGACAGAGCTCCAGGGCCCTGTGGCTGGGACCCCCCCAGCTTCTGAGTCTCAGCCTGGCCACTACATACATCTCTTGGGGGGCTATGGAATAGCAGTGCCCCTACACCTCAAGGAATTAGAGATGATAGAAAAGCATTTACAAAGTGCCACTGCTATCCTTACTGCTGATCCATGGCAAATGTGTTGTTATTCACCTTTGTTACTGGAGGTCTATTGTGTCTAGGGACATTACTGGAGTATGCACCTGCTCTATCACTGAGCTACACATGCAGCCCAACTGCAGTTTTTAATATCATGCATTATAATTTACATTTTTGACACACACCATACCTATGTCTGGATTGTAGCAATGTATTGTGAAATTCCTAGTACAGTTATATGACACACTAGAAAAACAGGCCAATTCTTTGTTTTTGATTTGTTGTTTCTGTTTGTTTTTGGTACTGGGGGATCAAACTCAGGGTCAATTTACCACTGAGCTACATCCCCAGTCCTTTTTTATTTTTATTTTGAGACAGGATCTTGCTAAGTTGCTAGGGGTCTTGCTAAATTGCAAGGCTGGCCTTAAACTTGTGATCCTCCTGTCTCAGGTTGCTGCGTCACTGGTATTAGAGGTATGAGCCATGGCACCCAGGTTGGCCAATTCTTGATAGGTAAAAATATTGTCCAATGTGGCCATTCTTAAATTTTAAAGACAAATTTCTGATAATTGGCCATGATCAATCTTAGTCAAATAAGCTTATGAATCACTGGGCAGCAGAGCCTGGGGAATAGCATTTCAGCTCTGCCACTTGCTAGCCTGTGTCAGTTGCCAGACCTCCCTCAGTATGTTTTCTCATCTATTAATGGGGCAAAAAAATAGATATCATTACTCTAAAAAATGTACCTAACTATTCTGCACTGTGCCTGTCACCCCATAAATTTTAAATATTAGCTGTTTATTATCTTGATAGGTGATAAAAGTACAGGATAAACAGAGATGTTCAAGTCCCTTGGAATTGATAGAATAAATTCATTAGGCCATCTTTGCTGAAAAGTTAATTAGTTTGATTAATTAGGGAGGCAAAAATCACCGTCTTTTTCTTTTTGCAGTGCTGAGGATGAAACCTACGACCTCATATACACACCCGCAGCCCTGGACTATATCTTTAAGTGTAAAAAATGTGCATTACTGCAGACTCAAGGTTTTTTTTTTTTTTAATTTGTTTTGTTTTGATTTTTACTTTCAGTCTTATCCCCTCTTGAACACCACCTAATTGACTGCAAACATTATGTTAATATAAGAAAATTCAATCATATTTTATACCAACTTTTAAAATTAATATTCATGTATCAATATAATTACATAACAATGCAATTATATCTTTTCCCTCCTTAAAATGCCTTACTCCCCCCCCAGGCTCCAAGCGCTTTATTCTGACAGACCAGGCCATCTAGGACCAAGTCCCTGATGTTCTCCAATCTTCTCTCCAGAGATTTCCTGTCAAAATGTGCCCTGATCTAGGACAACATTTGCCTTTGCACTGTACTCAAGCCATTCCTTCTGTAGGCAGCTCCTGTTCGCCTGACCCAATCCTATCCGTTCTTCAAGGCCCACATAAATTCTTATTTTTATAAAAACACCAAAAGAAAAATTTGTATTCTCATATTTATGCATGTTGATGTATTAATATCATATTCAGAAATAGGTCAAAATATCTAAAAAAATATATACCCCAAAGTATTAGAAGTAGTTAACTGTAATTGTTTCCTTTTTTGTAAGAAGAAAAAAAAATTAGAATATTTAAAAAAATCAAAAAATATGTAAGGGACAAGAAGCTAATGAGGCATCTCTATTCCAAGTTCCCACTGTTTGCCAATCACTAGCCAGAACTAGGTCTGAGAAGCTTGGTGAGAATGAGAATTCAACTGTTCTTTTTTTTTTTTTTTTTGGTACCAGAGATTGAATGCAGGGGCACTCGACCACTGGGCCACATCCCCAGCCTTTTTTTGTATTTTATTAGAGACAGGATCTCACTGAGTTGCCAAGTGCCTTGCCATTGCTGAGGCTGGCTTTGAACTTGCGATCCTCCTGCCTCAGCCTCCCAAGTGCTGGGATTACAGGTGTGTGCCACCGCGCCTGGCTTCAACTGTTCTTGTAATTCATCGGCTCACAGAATTGGTTTTTAAAAGTTGGAAGTAGGGCTGGGGTTGTGGCTCAGCAGTAGAGCGTTCGCCTAGCATGTATGCGGCCTGGGTTTGATCCTCAGCACCCCGTAAGAATAAAGGCATTGTATACAACTAAAACAAATAAATATATATTTTAAAAAGTTGGAAGTAAAATTAAAATGTAATAAATTATATATATTTAAAGTACAAAAAATTGTAAAGAAATCTTAGGTATCACCCCTTTCCAAACACTTTCAGGTTTCCCAAGTGTTCCCACAGAATTCCCCAAACATCTCAGATGGAGCATGCATCCCCTAATGTTGAGATTACCAACAATACCCAAGAGCTATCTTCGCATTTGTGGCAAGTGTCTAGCAGACAGCCGGCACACAGTAGGCACTCATTAGATGTTTGTGACCTGAATTGAGCTTGCTCACACTTCTGAACAGCTAGAAAATCCTATAAAGACCCATGGGCAGGGCCTGGCACACGATGGCAAAAGCTGAACTCCAGGACAGAGTCATTTATCCCAGTCACTTTGTCAATAGCCATGGGTGCTTTTTCCCAGTTTTTGCACTTTAATTTTTTTTCCTGAGTATATAAATAATATTGGCTAGGCGCAGTGGCACACACCTATAATCCCATCAATTTGGGAATCTGAGGCAGGAGAATCCCAAGTTTGAGGTCAGCCTCCACAATTTTGCAAGGCCATTTCAAAAATAAAAAATAAAAAGGACTGGGGATGTAAGTCAGTGATAAAGTGCCCCTGGATTCAATCTCCAGTTCCAAATAAATAAATAAAATTCAAATTATTTCTGGGCTGGGGTTGTGGCTCAGCGGTAGAGCGCTCGCCTAGCACATGCGCGGCCCAGGTTCGATCCTCAGCACCACGTACAAATGAATGCATTGTGTACAACTAAAGCAAATAAATAAATATTATAAAATATCTTTTTAAAAATTCAAATTATTTCTCTGTAAAAATAAAATTTAGAAAACAAACTGAATAAAGAAAGAAAAAAAACTCTGTTCAGTCCACATACTTTCTTTTAACTAAAATTATTTGGGTTAATATCTTTTTTAAAAATATTTATTTATTTGCTTTTAGTTGTACACAATGCATGTATTTTTATGTGGTGCTGAGGATCGAACCCGGGTTGAGCACGTGCTAGGCGAGCGCCCTACCGCTGAGCCGTATCCCAGCCCCGGGTTAATATCTTTTAATTTTCTTTACCCATTTCCTGACACAAACATTGATCTCTAAAATTTCTAAGCACTGAGCTGATTCAGAAGTGGAGGGATTCCATACCCAAAAATGAAAAGTTGGTAGAGTGCTTAGAGAAGGAATTTTAATAATCTCTATAGAAACCATGCTTAATGTTGGAGTTACTTTTTTGCCTCTCAAGTTTCAGGGACTTGCCTCTGAAATGGCAATCGATCTCTCTTTCATCAGTGACTTTTTCACCGGTGATAAGTTACTTTGGGTGTTCAAGAAACCCATAAGCAAGGGCAAGCTGATCCTCCTGAGGATACCATCCTGAGACAAGCGAGTCTTACTGAAAGTGAGTGAGAGCCTCTTCCATGGAATTGAGCTTGCTCACACTTCTGAACAGCTAGAAGATCCTGTAAAGACCCATGAGCAGGGCCTGGCACACGATAGCAAAGCTTTTCCTGTTCTTTCCTCCTCTCCTCCCCTCCCCTCCCCTCCCCTCCCCCCCCCCCCTCTCCTCCCCTCCCCTTCTCTTTTCTCTCTCTCTCTCTTTCTCTCTCTCTGTTAACACTCAACTGGGGGACATTATGGGGCTTCTAAGAATGTAGCTATTGCTTAATTACATATCTTCCTTAAATTTCATGTAGAAGTACTGGGTCATACTATGCCCTAGGCAATACTGACTAGCTACCTAGCAAAGGATTGTGAAGCCAAATAAAGTTATGGTAAATCACTCTTAAGGTAACCTGGACCTTCAGGTTTCAAAAACGTTCATTTGTGAATGTGTTTGGGAAGTATTCATTCAGCTATTTCAAATCACAACAAAGATCAGATCATTATCTCCTGAGCAGTAAAGACAGGTGTGGCACAATGGGTCATCATTTGAGGAGCCTGAATCCTGTGTCAGAGGTTCCATATTGTCCTTTCTAATCTTTACAGTGTCCTGGCAGGTAGAATTATTAGGATTACTGTTATACTTCAAGGTAATTTCACCCATATTAGTTATAGATGAAGAAGCCAGGAGCCAGAGGTTAATAATTGGCTGGCAATAAATCCAGAGCTGGGATTTAAATTCAGTTCCTGTTTTACTCCAAATCCCCTGCCCTTCGTATTTGACCTCCTTTTATCCCGATTGTGCCAGGGGGATTATTATGGAATATCTTCTTTAGGGTAAAGGACTAAAGAGGAACTAAATTCAGATGGCATTGTCTACCCTCACAGCAGGCCTTGTAAAGAGGACCCCAGATATTCCCTCGGGTACGAAATATTTTGTGGCTGAATTCTTTTTTTGGTGGGGGGATGTACTGGGGATTGAACTCAGGGGCACTCGACCACTGGGCCACATCCCCAGCCCTTTTGTGTATTTTATTAGGGACAGGGTCTCACTGAGTTGCTAAGTGCCTTGCCATTGCTGAGGCTGGCTTTGAACTCGCGATCCTCCTGCCTCAGCCTCCCAAGTGCTGGGATTACAGGCGTGCGCCACCGCGCCCGGCAGCTGTGGCTGAATATTTAGGAGGGAGCTTTACCATGACTATGGAGGAATCTGAAAGTCCCTGAAGGACACCAGTTGGGGAATTCAAGAGGGCATGGTGTCTCCTTACCCTAAATACATGGGGGCATTCTTACATGGGGCAATTCTCTGGCTAGAAAAGGAAAGATGGATGTGGTGAGAAGGCAGGTGACACCAGCCCTCCAGGCTCATGGAAGGAAGCCAGTTTCAGCCATTGAACAGCTCAGCATGCGCAACCACTAGCTGGGACCACAGAGTTGAAAGAAATAACACTTTGGCAGGGGGTAAGGTGTGAATTTAGCAAATAAAAACATAGGATGCTCAGTTAAATTTGAACTTTAGATAAGCGATGAATCACGTCTTAGTGTAGGTATGTCTGGGTACCATTTCATCTGACAACTCAGGCAGGGGAGGATGTTGTGGGCTGAGTTTGAGGGCTAACAGTAAGAAGAGTTCCTTCTGTGAGGTTTGGGGACAATATCTTAGGATGTGTCTTGCCCTGGATGGGTGTCAGTGTAGAAAGCGTATCATCTCAATAGGGAACCACGTGGACCTTAAGCTCTCACATTTCAGCCTTGGAGAGACAAACCTTCTGAGTATACAGGACAGGCACAAGAATTTCCAGACTGAGATAACAGAAATTTTCACTGTCAAGGTAAAGGTTTCACATTTCAGGTTTGATGTGTTATGTTCTGCAATTAAAATTCTTAATATAATTAAACAGTCTATTAAAAAGAAAAATTCTTAATGTGACAGATAATATGAGTTTATTTGTCCAGTATTTATTTATTTATTGTACTGAGGAGTGAACCCAGGGCTTCGTGCACGCTAGGCAAACACTTTACAACTAAACTACATCCCCAATCCTCAAATATTCTACATCCCCAATCCTCAAATATTCTAATAAATGCTAGAAGTAAAAAGGGATCTATATGACAGAATTTAAGCCAGGTGCAGTGGCTCATACCTATAATCCCAAATATTTGGGAGGCTGAGGCAGAAAGATCACAAAATTTGAGGCCAGGCAACATAGCAAGACCCTGTATCCAAAAAAAAAAAAAAAAAAAAAAAAAATAGCCTGATGTGGTGGCACACATATGTGATTCCAGCAATTCGGGAGGGTAAGAGAGGAGGATTTCAAGTTGAAGGCCAGTCTGGGCAATTTAGCTAGGCCCTGACTCAATAAAAAATAAAAAAGTCTAGAAATATAGCTCAGAGATTGAATGCCCTTACATTCAATCCTCAGTACCACCAAAGAAAAAAAAAAAAAAAAAAACATATATTTTTTCAAATTTGTGGGGGTTTTTGGGGTGCAAGGGGTTAAACATAGGGGCACTCAACCACTGAGCCACATCCCCAGGCCTATTTTGTATTTTATTTAGAGACAGGGTCTCAGTGAGTTGCTTAGTGCTTCGCTAAATTGCTGAGGCTGACTTTGAACTCCTGATCCTCCTGTCTCAGCCTCCGTAGCTGCTGGGATTACAGGCGTGCGCCACTGCACCTGGCATTAAAATTTTTTTGAGACTAGAAAAAGAACATTACTGCTTGGGCTATTTAAAAAGAAAAAAAAGCAGTGTGAGGTAATTTGGGATCCTGGTTATCCAAGTCCTTGAGTAAATACTCTCAAGTCTACCAAAGGAAATTCAATAACTCAATTCCTCTTTCCTTCAGAAGAATAGTTAGCACTTACTGACCCTTGCATTTTTTAAATTTTAATTTTTTGTGGTACGGGGGGTAAAATCTAGGGTATAGTGCATGTTATGGAAGTGCTCTACCACTGAGTTACATCCCCAGAAGTACCCTGCTTTCCTTGAATTTAGACAAGTAATCTGGAAATGTGCCTTAAAAATTGCCCAGACTGGCCTTCAACTTTTTTTTGTAGATTTTTTTTTTACTTTCATAATTATAAAGATCATTATGTCAGAATATTGGAGTTTAAAAGAGTGTTATGGAGCCTCAAATTCAGCCTAACATCCACCAAGAGGCTTTACTAGGTGCTCTGTATGTGCAGGAATTCACTATGGTTCACAGTGTGCTTCTGGGCTTGGCAGTGTCAGAAACCACTTTAATTTTTTGGCATTCTTTTTTCAAGGCAGACCCATACTAACCCAGTTCACCAAAATTAATGCAGAACCAGGAGGCCCTCCATGTTTTCATTTATAAGCACAATGTAAGGTCTTCCAATATCGGGAGGACATCTCCAATCTACATAGACAGCCCAGCCACAATTCCACAGTTGCTTGGTGCATGGGGAAGAATGATAAGAACAGAAGCCATCAATCACTTAATGAGTACTCAAAAATTAATAGAAAATGGGCTGGGGATTTAGCTCCGTGGTAGAGTGTTTTAGTCAGCTTTTTCCTTGCTAAGTCTAAAAAAACCTGACAAGAACAATTTTAAGAAGGCAAACTTTATTTGGGGCTCACAGTTTCAGAGTTCTCAATCCACAGAAGGCTGAGTCCACTCCTCAGGGCTCAAACTGAGGCAGAACATCGTGGTGGAAGAGTGTGGTGGACGAAAGCAGCTCAGAACATCACCAGGAAGCAGAGAGAGACTCCACTCACCAGGGACAAAATATATACCCCAAAGGCAGCCCCCAGCCACACCCCACCTGCCTTTAGTTACCACTCATTAATCCCTATCAGGGGATTAATTCACTGATTGGGTTAAAACTCTCATAAACCCAATCACTTCTCCTCTAAACCTTCTTGCATTGTCTCACTTTTGGGGGACACCTCACTTCTAAACCATAACACAGAACACTTGCCTAACATGTGAAAATCCCTGGGTTCGATCTCCCCAATAATAATAATAACAATAACAATAATAAAGCCGGGCGCGGTGGCACATGCCTGTAATCCCAGCACTTGGGAGGCTGAGGCAGGAGGATCGCGAGTTCAAAGCCAGCCTCAGCAATGGCGAGGCACTTAGCAACTCAGTGAGATCCTGTCTCTAATAAAATACAAAAAAGGCTGGGGATGTGGAGATGTGGCCCAGTGGTCGAGTGCCCCTGATTTCAATCCCCAGTGCCAAAAAAAAAATAATAATAATAATAAATAAAAACATTAATAGTGATAGTTAGGCCTGGTCAAATGGGCCCATTTCTTTTTCTTTTTTTTTTTTTTTTTGGTATTGGGGATTGAATCTAGGGGCACTTGATCACTTGTTGCCGCCTGAAGCAATGGCCGCTTGGAGCAGCAAAGCCGCGGGAATAAGTTCAGAGGCAGACTGGAAACAAACAGGCTCTTTATTTGGTCAGCTTCTCTCTCCGGCTCCAAAAACATACCAACACGCCATCCACGCTCCTCCAACCACCAAATGGCGCTGACCCGCTCCGATCTCGGCTCAAGTCTCGTGAGATCTCGGGCCAAGTCCCGTGAGACCACGGAAGGTGGCAATGCCCAAACTTCTCCATGGCCCGCAGCCAACCGCAATCTCATCCATCTCCCCAAACAGGGCTCCTGCAATCACTGGGCCCAGCTAAATGGGCCCATATTAATCTCACAACTTCACCATGAAAGAAATATACTACTCCCCTTTTTATTTGTGAGAATACTGACACATTGTACTCATAAACTCTAAGAGGTATGGTTTTTCAGATTTGGATTTTCCTGCAAAGTATATCCCATAATTGCCCAGTGCGGTGGTGCACACCTGTAATCCAGTGGCTAGGAAGGCTGAGACAGGAGGATATGAGTTCAAAGCCAGCCTCAGCAATTTACTGAGGCCCTAAGCAACTCAGTGAGACCCTGTCTCTAAATAAAATACAGGCTTAGCAGTTGAGTGCCCCTGAATTCAATACTCAGTACCCCCCCAAAAAAGTATATCCTATAATTGATTATAATACTTGACAAAATATGAGTTTTTGCTTATTCATTCATCAAATATTTATTGTGTGTCTGGCATGAGCTTGGTATGATACAAGTTGATGGAGAAAGCAGTGTATAACACTGAGGACCCTACTAAGTTCATGGTTCACTGGAGGAGACCACAAATCAGCAAATAAATCAACAAAATGTCAACTTGTGGGCATTGTTATGAAGGAAATAAATATGGAAAAGAGACAATGGGGAATAGGGTCAGGCAGTGACATAAACCTGTAATCCTAGTTGTTGCCGCCTGCAGCTATCGCCGCCTGCAGCAACGATACCGCGAGAAAGAATTCGGAAGCAGACTGGAAAATGAATAGGCTCTTTATTCTTGCTTCTTCTAACTTCTCTCTCTCCGGCTCCAACAACCTCTCCAACTCCAACCACCACCTCTAGCCAACCTCACCCAGTTAAATACTTTTTGCCTTAACAAGTATACACGTGTCAACAGCTCAAATTTACAGGTGCGTCACATAGTGTTCACGGGCATAGAAACATTCTTAGATAAATGCATAAATATCAGGTGAAAATACTGAAACACCTCTTTTTTTAAATATTTATTTATTTGCTTTAGTTGTACACAATGTGGTTTTTTTGTGTTTTTTTTGTTTGTTTGTTTGTTTTTTTTTTTTTTTGTGGTACTGGGGATTGAACTCAGGGGCACTCAACCACTGGGCCACATCCCCAGTCCTTTTTTGTATTTTATTAGAGACAGGGTCTCACTGAGTTGCTCAGTGCCTCGCCATTGCTGAGGCTGGCTTTGAACTCCCAATCCTCCTGCCTCAGCCTCCCAAAGTGCTGGGATTACAGGCGTGCGCCACCGCGCCCGGCTGTGGTTTATTTTTACGTGGTGCTGGGGATCGAACCCGGGCCGCGCGCATGCTAGGCGAGCACTCCACCGCTGAGCCACAATCCCAGCCCTTGAAACACCTCTCATGGCTCTCAGCTAGCCGCCATCTTAGCTATCTCCTTATTAGGGCTCTTACACCTAGTGACTTAGGAGGCTAAGGCAGGAGGATCGCAAGTTTGAGGTCAACCTTGGCAACATAGAGATACCTGCCTCAAAATTAAAAATAAAAAGTGGCTGGGGATATAGCTCAATGGTAAAGTGACCCTGGGATTAATTCCCAATACCAAAAAAAAAAAAAAAAAAAAAAAAAAGATGGGGGAGAGGGAAGACAGGGACTAAAGAGTGGTTGAGGGGTGATAATGGAGCTGAGATCTCAGAGCAGTCTTCACTGTGGGCTACAAAGGTACTAGGAGATAAGGTCCCCTCATCTCTAAAGGATCAGTGCCCCTTATTGGGAGCAACTCCATATGGGGCTCCTTGGAGTGCAGTCTGGGCATAGAGGAGAGGGCCTAATCCGTGTCCCTTGGTCTGCACAATGCTAAGCAGATGTGTGACATCCACCAGTCATTGCACCCTGTGAAGCACTGAGCATAGATGAGGAGGCACCCAGGCCTCTGGATGCCTGTCTTAGTCCTGCAAGGCAGAGTCAACCTATCAAGGCCAAGGAGCCTGAGAAATTCCCTTGCCAGGTGTCCAAAGAGCACTGAAACCACCCAAAATGCAGCCAGTCAGATTGGGGACAAGGAAGCTAGACAGGGTTCCTGGTGCAGACCCAAATTTCTGTCCCCCTACCAGGTACTTCTTTCCATTTATAGTTTATAGGCCCTTTTGGTGGTGTCCAAGGCAACTGCAGAGTGACTGCTTAGCACTCTGCAATTTGAGCCACATCATTATTTCTAAACACTTCCCCTTAAAGTTTAATTGGAGGGGCGGTGGCTGTGGCTCAGTGGTAGCGCACTTGGGGGGCATGTGTGAGGCACTGGGTTTGATTCTCAGCACCGTGTATAAATAAATAAAATAAAGGTCTATCAACAACTAAAAAAATTTTTTTAATAAATAAATAAGTTTAATTGGAGCTGGTTGAAGTTGCTCACACCCATCATTCTGGCTCCCTGGGAGGCTGAGGCAGGAGGATTGCAAGTTCAATCAAAATTGAGAACTGTCTCACAAAATTAAAAGGGCTGAGGATATGACTCACAGGTAGAATACTTGCCTAGCATACACAAGCCTTACCTCACCCCAAAAATAAACAAATAAGAAGTAAAAAGCTTAACTGGATTTAAAATCTATTCACAAGAAATTTCAAGATACATTTGCCAATGAAAGAAATCATTTTTTTGTTGTTGTTTTGTGATTTTTTTCATGGGCTCAAGTGATTCAGCCTCTGGAATAGCTGGGATAACAGATATGTGCCATTGTACCTGACAAGAATTTTAAATATCGAACTTCAACTGTTATACAGGTTTTGTTGTTGTTGTTGTTGTTGTTGTTGTTGTTGTTGTTTTTGGTACCAGGGATTGAACCCAGGGGCACTTTGCCACTGAGCCTCATCACCAGACCTTTTTAAATATTTTATTTAGAGGGGTTTGGGGATTTAGCTCAGTGACAGAGCGCTTGCCTAGCACTAGCAAGGCCCTGAGTTCGGTCCTCAGCCCTGGAATGGCTTATTTTTGAGACAGGATCTTACTAAATTGCATAGGGCTGGGTACAGTGGTACACACCTGTAATCTCAACCACTCAGGAGGTTGAGACAGGAGGATCACAAGTTCAAAGCCAGCCTCAGCAATTTAGCAATGCCTCAAGCAACTTAGTGGAAACCTGTTTCAAAATAAAAAAGGGGCCGGGCACGGTGGCGCATGCCTGTAATCCCAGCACCTGGGAGGCTGAGGCAGGAGGATCACAAGTTCAAAGCCAGCCTCAGCCATGGCGAGGCACTTGGCAACTCAGTGAGACCCTGTCTCTAATAAAATACAAAAAAGGGCTGGGGATGGGGCCCAGTGGTCGAGTGCCCCTGAGTTCAACCCCAGTACCAAAAAATAAAAATAAAAAATAAAAAAAATAAAATAAAAAAGGGCTGGGGTTGTAACTCAGTGGTAAAGTGCTCCTGGGTTAAATCCCCAGTATCAAACAAATAAAACAAGACAAACAAAAAAATGTAAGTTGCTTAGGGTCTTGATAAAGTGCTGAGGCTGGCTTTGAACTTGTGATCCTTCTGCCTCAGCTTCCCCAGTCACTGGGATTACAGGCGTGCACCAACCACTGCACTGGGCCCCATTATTACAAAGTCTTGGTCAGGAATTGCATTTGTCCATTTCAAGCATAAAACCTGATATAAAAAATTATGTTCTGAGAAGTAAACTCAAATTTTCTCATTAAAAACTTTCAAAATGACTTATTTGGGAGTCTTCACAAGTTTAATATTTAATATGTTCCCTGAAACCTAAAATTTTCTCTTGTAGTTATTCTATAACCTAGAAATATATAATGAATTATAAAATCAAGTTCCATATTGAATGGCTCCAAATCTCTTCCTCTACTCCTCCATGTAACCTTAAAATATGACCATTTTTTAAGCAGATGTGGTGGTGCACACCTGTAATCCCAAAGGTTTAGGAGGCTGAGGCAAGGGGATTGCAAGTTTAAAGCCACACTCAGCATCTAAGTGCTACCCTGTCTCAAAATAAAAAGAACTGGGGATGTAGCTCAGTGATAAAGTGCCCTGGGTTTAATCCCCAGGAACAAAAAATAAATTTTTAAAAAAATTCTCATTTTCTAAAAATAAAGTGACATGGGAAAGGTCAAAAATGTTGCCATAGAAGATGGTAAGATGAGGGAAGAGCATGCAAGCCTGGGAAACAGGAAATGCAGTGACCCTAAAGCAAGGTCGGACTTGGTGGACAGAGGTGGCTGGTCTGCAGCATAGAACTGAGGGAAGGAAGCAGTAATGCCAGTCCCCCCACACATGGACTCTAACCAAGAGCATGGGAGGTCATTGAGTGGATTTAACAATGGTGTGATATGATCTAATTTTTTCCCCTATAAATCTCGTCCATGTGTGCTGTACACGTGTGCTAGAGTGGAAAGAGGAAGGCCACGCAGGAAGTACAAGTGTTAGGCCACGTGAAAGGTAAGGACAGGTGTAGGTGGTTCTGAGAAGCATTTCAGGAGGACCAACAGGACTACCTGGGCAGGTGAAAGAAAAGTGCCAGGAATATGTCTGTACTTTGGGGCTTGAGCAGTTGAATAAATGGTAGTGCTATTTACTGGGCAAGACTGAAGGGAGGGGCAGTTTGTGGAAGGGAAGACAAAACCTCAGGACAAATGTCCCATGTTTTTTAACAAAGTGCACATAGAGAGACTATAGATTGTGCGATTTAAGAGGTGCATAGATCATTTATTTGTCTTCTATGACACATACTGAAATATCAACAGATGCAATGATGTAGACTGGATTTGCTTCAAATAATTCAAGTGAGGAGGTGGGAGGAGTGAGTGAAAGTAAAGATAAAACACAAGATTGGTGATGAATGGATAATTTTTGAAGCTAAGTAATGGGTACATGGGGGTTCTTTATACTATTTTCTCTACCTTCGCATATGATAGTTTCCATGGAACTGGATGAGTTCACCTAAGAAGAAGGTACAGCAAATAGGGAAAGGCTCCAAACTGGTGTGTGCATGGTGGTAATGAGGTAGGGCAATACTCAGGATAAAGAAACAGGTAAGGGTGGGTGGAGGGGGGGAGAAAGAAACAAGTAAGACCATCTCTGTCCTAGTTTACATTCATTGGGGAGAAAACAGACAATGAACAGATGATGTTTAAATCAACACAAAAAGAAAAAGAGTGATGTGATAAAGCGTACGTGGTAGCACTAGAGTAGCCAGAAACATTTCCATGAGACAGTAATCTTTTCACTTGACGACAGGAGCCAAATGGATATGAAGAGTGGTGCTTTTAAAATCCTTTCCACCATGCATGCACACACCTGTAATCCCAGCACTTGGGAAGCTGAGGCAGGAGGATCGCAAGTTCAAAGCCAGCCTCAGCAATGGCAAGGCACTTAGAAACTCAGTGAGACCCTCTCTACATAAAATACAAAATAGGGCTGGGGATGTGGCTCAGTGGTCAAGTGCCCCTGAGTTCAATCCCTGGTACCAAAAATAAAAAAATAAAAATAAAATCCTTTCCACTCTATCACTTTTACTTATAAGCAAATCTAAATTAGTGGCCTTAAGTAGTCTATTCTAGGGGAAATATTTTCACCTAAAGGCTTTTATTCCCCTCCTCCCTCATTTTTTAAAAATTCCAAATGTTGAGGCCATTATTAGCCCATAAGTTTCAGAAGTAAAACCAATTCAGTACTGACCCCTGGTGCCCTACAAACTCCCTCTTGCAGCAGGTAAGGTGTCCCACACCTGTAAGCCTGCAATCCTAGCCATTTGGCAGGCTGAGGCAGGAGGATGTCAATGTTGAGGACCACCTCAGCAGATTCAAGGTCTGTCTGGGCAACTCAGTGAGATCCCATCTCAAAATAAAAAAAAGGCTGGGATGTAGTTTCAGTGGTAAAGTACTCCTTCTTGCCTTGGCAGTTCTTCTCCACCATCTGGACTCTACAGTCCCTTTCCCTTTAACCTGAGTTTTTGCCAAAGGGGCTCCAAAGCACTCTGCTCCCTAGCCAAGTGCTACTTCCCTATAAGGAAGCAAGGCAATGCTTCCAGAGATCAGAAGCACCATGAAGTTGGGAATGTTGCTGGTGGTGTTCACTGCTATAATCCTAGCACCTAGGTGTATGTGGAGCAGAGTTGGCAAGCAATACATATATTCATCTAATGAGAAACTTCCTAGCTGGTCACAGTGGTTCACACCTGTAATCTCAAGACTCAGGAGGCTGAGGCAGGAGGATTGCAAGTTCCAGACCTCAGCAACTTAGACCCTGCCTTAAAAAAAAAAAAAAAAAAAGTACGCATGTGTGCTGGGGATGTAGCTCAGTGGTAAAGCACCTTGGGTTCAATCCCTAATACAAAAAAGAAAAAACTTCCTGAAGCCACCATCAGGTATCCAGGTGCTTAATAGCAACTCAAACTACAACTAGAAGCTTGTAGCATACCTCCACATAAATAAATATTACTATTTTCACGGTAGAGACAGGGAACAGTTGGTTCAGACATTCCAAGTTCAGAACTATTTCACCTGAAACAGTCTTTCCATTCCTTAGACATATTTATTTAAAGCCAGGAAGAAGAAACTTATGGGAAAATGTAGCATACAAAGAGAACATTACCCCGTCATTTAACATTTCTTGACAATATGATGAATTTAACTGATGTACAACAGTCTTTCTGGATAAATCCAGCAACAAATATTTTGGTTTCCTGAAAACAAAACAAACAAAAAAGAAAAACAAAAAACCTCCTCTCCTTGGCTTAAATTATAGGAATTCTTTGCTGGCAGCTAAGCCGAGGCTTTTTTGCATGTGCTTTTAAGATAGGATCGCAGATTGCATGTGTTCTGTACAGCAACCACGGACACTTAACATTCATTAAATAATAATGAAACAGGCTTGGATTATTTTGTTTCTCCTGGGTCTGTTCCTCACTTAAGTGACCTTGGACCAATCCATTCCTTCCCTCATATCTGATTTCCATTTATCTGCTTCAGGATAATGTTTATCACTAAGATGCTTTTGAGGGCTTCAGATTACAAATAATAGTGTCCTTCATCTATGAAATTTGTCTCCTTCACCATCCTATGGGATGTCTTCATGACACTTCTACGGATAAACCTGCAGACAGTTGCAGAGCGTTGTCAATATCTAGCATGGTTCAGCTGTTCGCTAGCCAATCAACCGCCAGTTAAGGAGGATAGCTTGAGCCTTGAAGTCTGTTCCTCACGCCACGGAGAATTGGTAAATGGTTAAATATAATTCCCGAATCATGTTTCCCTTATTTCTGCTGTTTTTCAGCCCCTTGCAAACTATGCTGAAGCAGACAGCATTGGACTAGGCTATTACATTTGGCAATCCTTTTCCGAAGTATTTCTACCAAATACTGAGACGGTTACAAGGCCCACTCTGGCTGGTAGGACAAACTCTCAGGACAGGCCCTGTACAGTTAGCGGTGTATTCCATACATTGTTTTAGAGGCTTACAAAATACAGCCATCTTGCATCAGGCACCCTGGCCCAGGGAGAGGGCGAGCCCCGTCCACTGGTCCGGCAGACGGTCACCTCCGTGGGGATGCTGTCCACCGAGCAGCCCGAAGCGCAGACTCGGCCGCGGCTGGAGTCTGAGCGGATAAAGTTGTCCGCAGGCACTCAGCCGACCCGCAGGACCCGGCCGCGCTTAGCCCGGAGCGACAGCGGGAACAGGACCGCCAGTCCGCCCCGCCAGCTGCTGCGGCAATCCCATCCGAAAGTGGGCGCGGGACGCCAGGTTTCTATTTGCAAGCTTCCTGTTGGGGAGTATTTTCAACTGGGGCGCGGCGACCTGGTGGCCGCATCCTCCTCCCTCCCTGCCCCCACGCCGCCCGGGGCGCCTCGGGGGGCGCGCGCCAGAGCCCGCGCGGGGGCGGAGCGGCCCCTCCCCCGCACCGCCCGCAGGCCGGTTCCTCCTCCCCTCCCCCTACTTCCCCTACGGCTCCCCAAACCTAGGCTTCGGGGGCTCGATGACGTGGGCGCGCGGAGTGGGGTGGGTGTACGGGACCGAGGGCAGGGTTTAGACGGGAGCGGGCGGCCGTCTCGGCGGGAGCCGGCGGCCCCTCGGCGTGTCTTTTGTGTTTGTACACACACAGCGCAAGGCCGCCGGGAGGAGGGAGCAGGCGGCGCGCGGGGGAGGGGCGAGCGCGCTCCAGCGAACGGGCGCGCGGGGGGAGGGGAGGGGGCGGGGCGCGAGCGTGGGGGCCCGGAGGCGGAGCCGAGCCTTCCCTCCATTGTGTGTGATTGGCTGGCGCGCGGCGCGGAGGCGGGACGGCGTATGTTGGGGGATAGCCTCGGTGTCAGCCATCTTTCAATTGTGTTCGCAGCCGCCGCCGCGCCGCCGTCGCTCTCTAACGCCAGCGCCGCCTCTAGCTCGCCGAGCTCCAGCCGAAGGAGAAGGGGGGTAAGTTTCCCCATCTGCCCGCTTCTCCGGAACCTAGCCCCGCTTGTCGTCAGCCCTGAGCCGGGTCCTGGCGGTGCGGGGAGGGGACCCACAGCCCCTCTAGCTTAGCCCACAAACTTTTTGGCCCAGAAATGGAGGTGAGGACTGAGTTTGCCTCTTCTCCCAGGCGGCGGTGGCGGCTCTCCCGTCTCGCCGCCTCAGCCCAACAGCAGCAACCGCCGCGGCGCCGAGCCTGCTCTCCCTCCTCCCCGCGCCCCTGGCTCCTCTTTCTTCGTTGAAATCCCGCCTGATGTCCCTTCCCCGGACCCCAAACCTTCACCACGACCCGTGCGGGCCCCTTAACTACCGCCTCCGGGTCCTGGCCCCCAGTTTTCGGGCGGGAAAGGGGTGGAAATCGCCACCGCTTCCCACACTGGGGTAACTCGCTTTTTGCTGCCTCCCCACAGTTGTTGCTAAGCTTCACCATCTTGTCTCTCTTCTCTGGTCACCGACCATATTTTTCCCCCGTTTCTCTCTTCCCCATTTTAAAAACGGAGGAAAAAAATGTAAAAGAAGGACATTTTTTTTCCTTTTTTGGAGAAGTGGAAACTTGATGCATTTGAAATGCAAAAAAAACTTTTGCATTTTGGAGGGCGGCACGTGGCAGAGGATCGAGGTATTTTCGAGCGATTTGGTGTTTTGTCTCTTTGGAAGGGAATCGGATACGTTTTGCGATTGTTTCCATTTTGTTCTGGTCTTGGAGCCGAGTTGGTGCCTGAGCGAGGCGGGCAGGCTGGGGGTACCCTGTGCCGAGGAACCTGGAAGAAGCAAAACCAAAAGTTTATGTGGTGCTTGGGGTGGACGGGTCGGTCGGTGTCGTGCGTTAATTAAAGACTGGGTGCGGGGCACTTTTTTATTTCATTGCGAAGCCTGTGAGGACTGGATGCGAGGACGGTGCTTTGTAGAATGCTCACTGGTGGTAGCTGTTGTTCCCCTTGTTTATCGAGACGTCTTTTTGTCAACATTAACTGTAAAGATGCAAAACCAAAAATGTTTTCAGATATTTACAGCAATCCGTCAACTGCCAGACGCGAGGGGGGGTGGGGGGGGCTTAAAACCTTTTTTTGCTGTAATTTGACTCGACCTTTCAGTGGTTTGTGGCTTCGTTCTTTTGACTTGTTTGTGGCTCGAATGTTTACAGACATTTCTAATTTCTAATTAAAGAAATTGGATCAAAGGCTTTTACGGGTCTTTTTGTTTTGCCGTTTGTCGCTCAGAATTGGCATTTTGAAAGACGACGGGTATTAATGCTAACAATTTTCTAGTACTACAGTTTGTTTCAAGAAGTCATATTTGGGTGGTAGGTGTAATCCGCACCCTTTCACATTATATAACATTACGGACTTTTTTTCTATACTGATCATAGTTTCCAGATGTGGGGGGGAGATTGTTAATGGCAGGAAAACTTGATGTTTAGTAGTTGCATATGGTGAATTTTTTTTTTTTTTTTTTTTTTTTTTTTTAATGCTGGTAGGTAAGTAAGGAGGTCTTTCTACCATGGCTCGTACAAAGCAGACTGCCCGCAAATCGACCGGTGGTAAAGCACCCAGGAAACAACTGGCTACAAAAGCCGCTCGCAAGAGTGCGCCCTCTACTGGAGGGGGGGTGAAGAAACCTCATCGTTACAGGTATTAAAGGAAGAAATAGGACAAAGTATCCATATAATGTAACAAAAAGATGGCTAACAGTCAAACTTTATTTTAGGGAAACTGATGTGTCTCTTTCTAAATATTTACAACTTAAATACATATATGTGTGTATAATTTAGTGTTGGATCTTACTACAAACATTAATTTTGAAGTCATAATCTGATGTAGAGGCCTAAGGGGGGGATCTAATACATCAGTAAGAATGTTAATGGATTAATATTTAGTCAGCTGTTACTATTTTTTGAATAATGAGTGTTTTTAAATTTTTTTCTGGAGAGCCTCTCTTGAGTGTGGTAAAATATTAATCAAAATTGGGGTGTTAATAAAGTCCCTATTCCTCATTTATTTGATTGGTTTATTTCCTCCTTTATTAGCTTATTTGAGTTTGATCTAAGCAATGTTGTTAAGGACATCTGCCATTAGAGGGCAGAAGTTGTTCATAATTAGGTAGACTGCAAATTTTACAGTTATCCTATTCAGTGGAACAAACAAGTTAGAATTAGGTTAATCTTTTTTTTTTTTTTTTTTTTTTGTAGACAATTCCTTTTTTAAAAAGAAGCCAGGCATACTAGTGCACTCCTGTAATTCCAGCAACTTGGGAGGCTGAGCCTCACAAGTTAAACATTAGCTTCAGCAACTTGGTGAGATCCTGTCTCAAAAAGTGCTGGGGACATAGCTCAGTGGTAGAGCATACCTGGGTTCAATCGGCAGTGCCACCATGCAAAAAACTTCCAAGAAACACTTTTTAAATGACACATTGGGTTATGTTGGCAAGTCTTTTAAGGGCTTTTAAAATAATCTAGGTTGCAACTAGGTTAAAGAAGAGTGGTACCAAAATGAGAAGCAGCTAAAGAGTGTTTATTTGCATCCTGGCTGGCAATACCGTCTCAAGTTGTAATTCTTAACACTGATATATATATATATATGTATGTATGTGTACGAGTTTAAAAATGAAAATAGGGGTTTGTTTGTTTTAAACGGGGATTGAGCTCAGGGGCACTCACCACTGGGCCACATCCCCATCCCTTTTTTGTATTGTATTAGATGCAGTGTCTCACTGAGTTGCTAAGTGCCTCGCCATTGCTGAGGCTGGCTTTGAACTCGTGATCCTCCTGCCTCAGCCTCCCAAGTGCTGGGATTACAGGCGTGTGCCACTGCGCCCAGCTAAGAATGGGGCTTTGATGAGTTCCCTTGCATATCGTGCTTTTTGCTTTAAAGGTGGGGTTCCTCTTAATAGACTTGAATGATCAGGTCATAACTTGATCAGTGATATTTAATACTGAGGCTGAAGAATGCCTGGATGGTTTGTTTTTAGAGAAATTACTGCATTTCTTTAAATCTGACCACTTTTGTGTGTGTGTGGTGTATGTATTTGGTAACAGTTTCTTCAATGTTAATTTTTTTAAAGGCCTGGTACTGTGGCACTCCGTGAAATTAGACGTTATCAGAAGTCCACTGAACTTCTGATTCGCAAACTCCCCTTCCAGCGTCTGGTGCGAGAAATTGCTCAGGACTTCAAAACAGATCTGCGCTTCCAGAGCGCAGCTATTGGTGCTTTGCAGGTAAAATGGTGGGTGGGGAAGACTCTTAAGATTTTTTCTTTGTGCTGTGTACAAAGAATAATTCTAAATCTTTGCATATGCTCAAGTAGTTTAGTCAATGTGTAAGGTAGGTGATTTCACTGTTGAGACTTGGGAAAGATTAAGTTACTCAAGGTCATACACATAGTAAATGACAAAATTTGAACCCATTTTATTCTAAAACCTGATGCATATTCTATTCTAACATTTAAAAATTGCGCTAAAAACAATGTTTAAAGAAAACACTTTGGTTTGGTTTATGACTATAGTAAGACATTAAGGTCTGGAACCTAGAAGTCTTTATTAGTAGTCATAGGTTTAAACAATACTGACTATATAAAAGGAGTGTTTGAATGTCCTTGTGGACCTGAAGAGACGAATACAATGTAGAGCTTAACATCTAGATAGAGTAGATGGCATTAATGAATTATCCATTAAGGCAAAAGTAGTAGGTGGTAGTTAAGGTTGAATTGATGGTAGTGAAGAAAGATATTTGAAAATAATAACTGGACAAGTTAAGAGGGCAGGGATTTGAGGACTTGTGTTTTGCTAAAGAGGATTAATTATGGATTTCCACTTAAATGGAGAGCATATTGAGCTTACTCAGCTTCATAGTGTCAGGACTTTAAGAAATACTGTTCTAGAGGTGGTTATATATTCAAATATTTGTGACTTAAAGATTAAAACTTGAAATTAAGCCAGGCGCGGTGGCGCACGCCTGTAATCCCAGCACTTTGGGAGGCTGAGGCAGGAGGATCGCGAGTTCAAAGCCAGCCTCAGTAATGGCGAGGTACTTAGCAACTCAGTGAGACCCTGTCTCTAAATAAAATACAAAAAAGGGCTGGGGATGTGACCCAGTGGTCGAGTGCCCCTGAGTTCAATCCCCGGTAACCACACACACACAAAAAAAGAAGATTAAAACTTGAAATTAACAAAGAGAGGAGCTGGGCGTGTAGCTCATTTGGTAGAGTGCTTGCCTTGCATGCACAAGGCCCTAGATTCAATCCCCAGCACCACAAAAAAAAAAAAAAGGAAGAAAAAAGAAAGAAATTAACAAAAAGATAATTGATAAGTTACGTAGGTGTGATTAACATCAATTGTCTAATCTGTTTTATATTATGTGGTTGCATTCTTGAGATCCTCACATCTCAAAATGTGGTTAAGACTACCATCTCCTCAGAAGTATGGGGCAAAGAGTGATTAAAATGCAGATTCTAGGCACCATTGTAGACCTGAATCAGACTGGGAGAAGGGTCCAGAATTATGTATATTCCATTGGAGGATTTTTAGGCTGCTGTTGCTGTGAAAATAGGACTTTTGCTTTATATGTGAGAAAGATTTGATAGGTGGATTCTACCCTGAAGTGTAATTGGTTGAGCTGTTTCTATGGTTAGTCTAAACTTCATTTGATTGGTGAATTCCAGGAATAGGCACCCATTAAATTCTCAGTGGGTTGAAATTACTGAAATTTCAACTACTAAAATCTTCCCATGCTGTTACTTAGAACTTTATTTTTTTGTTTTAATAGCTGATTATCTTCAGTTCCTATTTCATTTATTATTAAGTCAGTCAGAACTATTCTTAAGATTCCCAAGATTGATATAAAAATGCCAATTTTTGTTTTCTAGTTATTGTTAATAGGACTATGCTTAACATAAAACTATACTGAAAAGTAGCATTTTGGATAAAGACTCTTTGTCTTTAAAATTGTTCGTGTGTAGATTTCCTTTGTTGCTATTATTCGATTATATTTGCCATTAAGTTTGGTTTTACTGGTTTCCAACAAAATGTTTACATCTGCCTATATTTCTGGCATTAACTCTGATTTTTATTGGAAAGAACGGTCTATTACAGTTTCTTTTGCTTTGTTTGCGGTGCTGTGGATCAAGGCAAGCACTCTACCAACTGAGCTATATTCCCAGCCATTTGTTTGCTTTTTTGAAGCATACTCATTAATTCTCTTTAAGATATAAATTGATAATTTACTGATGCAAGTAAGAAAATAGAAGATAGCAGTTGAAATAGAATTCCAAGTCCCCTCTTTTTTCTTTTTTTTTTTCTTTAGAATCATTCAATTTATAATTTTAAATACAGACATTCCTTTGGTCCACAGAAGATACCCAAAACCTTGGACAGCACAAAATCCTACACATACCATGTTTTTTCCTAGGTATACATAGCTATGATAAAGTTTGTGTATAAATTAGGCACAGTAAGAGATTAATAACAATAACTATTATATGGAACATATTATATGGAAAATTCCAAAAATAAACATTGTTTAAAATTTATGAACTGTTTTTTTTTTGGAATTTTCCATATAATATGTTCAAATCACAGTTGACCTGAAAGTGAAACCATGGATAAAAGAGGGGCTGTTGTACAGCTGGAAGAAGGACGGTCATTCAGTGAGTGGTAGAGAAGTTACTCAAGAATTTGCCATAGATAATAAAAAATTCACTAACTAATTAAATTCTAGTCTTTGTCTTTATTGTCTGGCAGCTTGAACTCAAGTATTCTCATATTAAGAATGAACGTGCCGGGCGTGGTGGCGCATGCCTGTAATCCCAGCACTTTGGGAGGCTGAGGCAGGAGGATCGCGAGTTCAAAGCCAGCCTCAGCAATGGTGAGGCACTTAGCAACTCAGTGAGACCCTGTCTCTAAATAAAATACAAAAAAGGGCTGGGGATGTGACCCAGTGGACGAGTGCCCCTGAATTCAATCCCTGGTACCACAAAAAAAAAAAAAAAAAAAAAAAAAAAAAAAAAAAAAAGAACGCTGTGGGCTGGGGATATAGCTCATTTGGTAGAGTGCTTGCCTGGAATGCACGAGGTCCTGGGTTCCATCCCCAGCACCACACACACAAAAAAAGAATGAACATTGGTGTTTTGAAATGGAAGAGTCATAAATTAAATATATTCAAAATGTTGTAAATTAACATTGTCTTTAAGTTGTGAGATCTTTTTCCTTCTGCCGCTATTTTGAAATGAATTATATTCACTGAGTTATAAAACAATGTGGCAGTCAAGTCTTTAATCCTCTTTACAGGCTTAGTGTTTAAGGGACTTTGGAACTTTGGTAATAGAATAAGAACTACATTTGTCATGGTCAAACCCCCTCTGGGTTCAGTAATCTCCCAGTTGATCAGACACAACCTTAAATACCAGTAGTTGGGGGTCCAAGACAGCAGTGAGAGTCCTAGCCTGCCATACCACATCTGAGTAGTACCAGACACGCCAATAAATGATGATACCACTCTAAATAGTCTCAGAACCATGGCACCTGTTGATATGTCCACATAGCAACTTGTGTTGCTTTTCATACAGACATTAAAGAAGTGGCTAATCCTAAAATGATGGGTTAAACAAAATTAAACTGGTTCCTTTCTGAGGAACTTCAGTTGTATCTATGTATTGTGAAACCAGTGAGAAGGCTACTATATGCCATGTTTTCCAGACTTTTCTAAACTATCCCAAGAATGAGTCCCTGAATATTAAAGGCTTGATTATTTTTTTATATCGTTGGAATAGGTAAAATAAAGAGAATCAATTGCATAGAATAGATATTTTAAGGTTAAAGTTAGATACAAAACAAGCAAATATTACATATCTACTTGAGCAAGGCATTGCAAGTATAAAATGAGATCTCTATTAAGTAATTTAAGGATATTAAAAGATTTGAGATGCGCACACACATACACACACAATATGAATGCCAGGGAAGTAGGAGTTCAAGGTTACCTGCTCTAGGAACATGGGCAAGAAGGGAGTGCTTGCTTGCTAGCCTTCAAGGCTAATAAGATTTAGTTCTTAATAACATGCTAAAGAATAATGTAGAAAGAGTAAAATTTGGATGCAACAAATTTTTATGGAAGAGAATCAATAAAGCTAAAAAGGATGAAGGTATAAATATGAATGAAGGTCTAGTTCTAGTGGTATGTATAGCACTTGTCTAGTATGCAGAAACCCTGTGTTGAATCCCCAGCACCACAAAAGTGAGAGATATGTTTCATAAAATGAAAAATGTAAGACTTTTTCTTTTCTTCTTTTTTTTTTTTTTTTTTGTACCTGGGAGTGAACTCAGGTGCACTTGACCACTGGGGTCACATCCCCAAACCCTTTATTTTATTAGAGACAGGGTCTCACTGAGTTGCTAAGTGCCTCGCCATTGCTGAGGCTGGCTTTGAATTTGCGATCCTCCTGCCTCAGCCTCCCAAGTGCTGGGATTACAGGTGTGAGCCACCGCGCCCGGCAAAAATGTAAACCTTTTGAGTTAGTTTTTGCTATGTTCATGTTTTTAAAAGTGGACTCAGTTTTATTGCAAAGTCATTGTAGAAGGGGTGTGCTCAGGATTCAACCCAGGGCCATTAGGAGGCTGAACTACTCTAATCACTGAGCTGTGTCCTCAACCCCTACCCTAAATATATCTGGAACAAGAGAAACAGCTTTTCCTTATTGGAGAAAGAGAGGACCCAACTAACCTTTCATTTGATGCTCTAAATCCAAAACAGTTGGACTGGTGACTGTTAATGTGGTGATCTTATCATTTCAAAATGAGGTGTTTTTTTGTTTGGTGCCTAAAACCCGGGGGTACTTTATCACAGAGCCAACATCCCTAGCCCTTTTTATTTGAGATAGAATCTTGCTAAATTGCTGAGGCTGGCTTTGAACTTTGAATCCTTTGGCCTCAGCCTCCCACGCTTCTTGAGATTACAGGCCTACACAGAAAATGAGATTTTTTTTTTTTTTTTTTTTTTAAACCTGGACTAAAAGATTCCTCATCTTTTCAGATGACTGTAAGATACACTAACAATTTGAGTTATGAGTATATTCAAATGGGGAAAAACCAGAGGGATCAATATACTAGAGGGCAACAAATGCCATTACAGATTAGGGTATTTAGAAGGGTTTAGGCTGAGTGCAGTGTTGTACACCTGTAATCCCAGCTCTTCAGGAGGCCAAGGAAGGCAGGTCACAAGTAAGTCAGGTTGTAGCTTTGTTGTCTGGATTCAATCCCCAGTACTGCAAAAAGATTTTTTTAAAAAAGGGTTAGGATGAAGCTCAATGGTACAGTGTTGCCGAGCATGTTTAAAGCCCTTAGTTTATTCCACAGCAGCTTCCTCCCACCCCAAGCCTGTTATGAATACTAGAGATGTATAGGTACTGTTAAACAATATAGAACTAGATCTGTATTTCAGTGTAGAGCACTTGCCTAGCCTGTGCAAGGCCCTGGTTTCAAGCCCCAGAACCACAAAAGTAAAAGAAGATAAGGTAAGGATCGGGTATGATGGAATATAATACATATTACATATTAACTGCTGATGAGCTGAAGGTTCAGAGAGTAGAGTGAGTAGGATTCAAAATAAGGACACCAGGCTGGCATGAGATAGTTGAAGAATCCTAGTAATTAGTGATTTGACTTTGTGTAATTTCATAAGGATTTATAGACATAAGGTGGGGCTTTTTGTTTTTGTTTTTTTAATATTTTAGTTGTAGATGGACACAATACCTTTATTTATTTATTTATTTATTTTTGTGTGGTGCTGAGGATTGAACCCAGTGCCTCAAACGTGCTCTGCAGCACTCTACTACTGAGCCCCACAACCCCAGCCCCTAGACATAAAAAAGGTTTTTGTTTTGTTTTACAGGTTTTTAAATGTAATCATTTGGTTAAAATGTCAATATCTTATGAAGTAGATTTTTTTTCAGGATTCAGACTCTTCATTTTAATTAATGTATCTTAACTGTTGGGAATAACACTATTAATATTTCTTTATTCTTGTTGCAGGAGGCAAGTGAGGCCTATCTGGTTGGCCTTTTTGAAGACACCAACCTGTGTGCTATCCATGCCAAACGTGTAACAATTATGCCAAAAGACATCCAGCTAGCACGCCGCATACGTGGAGAACGTGCTTAAGAATTCACTATGATGGGAAACATTTCATTCTCAAAAAAAATTTTTTTTTCCTCTTCTTCCTGTTATTGGTAGTTCTGAACGTTAGATATTTTTTTCCATGGGGTCAAAAGGTACCTAAGTATATGATTGCGAGTGGAAAAATAGGGGACAGAAATCAGGTATTGGCCGTTTTTTCCATTTTCATTTGTGTGTGAATTTTTAATATAAATGCGGGGATGTAAAGCATTAATGCAAGTCAAAATGTTTCAGTGAACAAGTTTCAGCAGTTCAACTTTATAACAATTATAAATAAAACTGTTAAATTTTTCTGGACAATGCCAGCATTTGGATTTTTTTAAACAAGTAAATTTCTTATTGACGGCAACTAAATGGTGTTTGTAGCATTTTTATCATACAGTAGATTCCATCCATTCACTATACTTTTCTAACTGAGTTGTCCTACATGCAAGTACATGTTTTTAATGTTGTCTGTCTTCTGTGCTGTTCCTGTAAGTTTGCTATTAAAATACATTAAACTATACTTGCTTTTGGTCTTTATTAATCAACTTTATCCATACAGTTAATTCAAAGATTCCATATTAAAACTGATTTTAGTTTCAAGTGCTTCAGGACAGAACTGTTGAGGTGTGGATAAGTATAAGCTTAGCATGGAAAGGAAACAAGCCTTTATTTCTAGTTTTTTAAAAATGTGTAGATGATAAATATTTGCCAAAACCAGATCTTAATTCTGGACATACTTTGTGTTGAGTTATTCTCAAACCTAACTAGTGAGCAGAATCACCTGGAAATACTTAGTTGAATCTGTGTTAAATACTATAAAAGTACATTCACAAACTGTACTAAGCTGTTAATTTTAAATGACAATGTAACAGTTTATAACTCAAGATCAGTGTATTGCAGCTGTCTTATGATGTGTACTTGTTAACCCTGCAAGTACTAATAGTTCAAAAGCTATATTTAGTATTGGAATGATTAATGTGAAATGAAGATAACATAAGACCTAATGTGACATTAAATTGAGACATAATCACTGGGCTAAGAACAAACTCAGATCAGTAAGCTGTAATATTTGGCTTTAGGCTGGTCTTCAGCAATAACCATAGCTGGTTTTAAAATTCTTGGAAGAATTGATAGGATCTTTTTAGAGACTGTAACCATTAATATGGCATCCTAATTTGGATGTGATACTTGAATATAATACAGGCAAGCCTTGGTGTTACTTGAATAATTATTTACAAGTAGATTATATACTTTAGGTTCTTGGAGTCAGCCCTTGTGTCTCTTCTCCTACGCCCACCCAGTAGCCCAGGACCACATCCCTGACCCTGTTTCTTTCCTGCTCTTGATAAATTGCTGAAACTTTGAATCCTACTTCAGCCTTGCAAGTAATTGGAATTACAGGTGTGCCTGACTCGGTCCTAAATTACTCTAATAAAAGTTTTAGTGAACCAAAAGGGTATATATATATATTTTTTCCTTGTCCCATGAAATGGTTATAAGCAGTTAATTTGCCAGTTTTTTAGCATTATGTTCCTTATTTAGATAACTACAATGAAGTGTATATTGCCAAAAGTTAGCATTATGTAATGAGCTTTGCATTCGGTGGTAATATACAAATATATGATTGATGTACTGAGCTTATTTAAATATATCATGCTATGTTAATATTTTACTTGTGGTGCTATGGTTGTAGCTCAGTGGTAGAGTGCTTACCTAGCATGTGTGAGGCACTGGTTCAATCCACAGCACCACATAAAAATAAAGGTATAATAAAAGTATTTTACTTGTATTCTCATATATTCCTATGAAGAAGACAACTAGTTCCTATTTATAAATGAAGCAATAGAATGGAAAGGCATTCTTACTTGAGTTCTGACCAATATGCATAGTAGTTTTCAGCTTGAAGCTATTCTTTGACTCAGGTATTGAATGTGATCTGCTATTGACTCCTGGGTTAGTGCTCAAGTTACTGTGAGGCTCTAACCTACTATGCTTTGGGGATGGTATATGATAACTGCTAAGTCAAAATTTATAGTGAATTGTAGTTGGGTCCAAACCATGTGTGGGGACTAAAGCTAAAATCACCACTGTTAAGTTTCAGCTTTTGAATACTAAAGTAACTTAAGGAAACGGCTAACACCTTAAAATTCCAGAAAAGCTTCAAAATTGCAGATTTAAAAAAATCTGGAAAGTTATATTGTAAGATAAAAAATTGCAGGTAAGTATATCTTAGGAAAATCAGTAATACTAAAACAGGAAGGATTTTTTGGAATTTGGAGGGGCTGGGGTATGTGGCTCAGTACCTCCACATAACACTGGGCCCTGGGTTTCATCCTCCGCACTGGGAGAAAAATAAAGTGGAAACATCATTCCCTTGAGCAAATGGGAAATCTCATTTAACTTTCCCAAATAGATGACTTAAGTCCTTGGACAATGCCCAATCTTTTGCCCTTTATCTTGACAGCCTAGATTCTTAAGAGGAAATAAATTCACTGAAGTCCTGGTATATGCTGTGGATGCAAAGGTATGCCCCAACTTGTTTAATTCTCAACAATCCTTTGAAATGGGTACTACTATAATACCCTATTATGCAGATGAAGAAATTTGCCCAAGTTAAACAGCAAACTGAGCTGGTGGACTTTGTCCCCAGGTAGGCCAAATTTAGGATCATGCTCTAAATAAAAATTAGCAATTTTGTTATGGATTGTAGAAGTTTAAGTCTTGGCGTTAGTAGAAACAAATGGGCAGGGGGAAACAAAATTGGGAATGAGGGGGACAGGTTTTAGAAAAAAATAAGCCTGTGTGCAATCAAAACCATGCTGTTCACCACCTGCTCACTCCCCCTAATTCCTCTCTCTCACCTCTTCAATTTCTTCTGGCACTTCCCTCCAAAATTGCATCCAAAACTTTCCACTTAACACTTCAACCTTCCTAATCCAAGCTGCTATTGTCTCTAACCTGGACTCATATAATTTATCTACATCCATCCCCTCTGGCCTTTTTTCCACAGAGACCCCAGAGAAATGACTCTAAAACTGTTCAAGGTCATTTTCCCACTTACTAAAAATATCTAATGGCTTACCATGACAAACTACATAAACTTCACAATATCATAAGGCCATAATGTGAACTGGCCTTTCCAATCGTTTCCGCTTCTACCACTTAAGCCCCAGCCAAACCCTTTACCCACATACCTTTTTCCCTATTTGGCTTTATTTCCTTAATGTTTATCAAAATCTGAAATTACCTTGTTAGGGGCTGGGGTTGTGGTTCAGCGGTAGAGCGCTTGCCTAGCATGTGCGCGGTGCAGCCCGGGTTTGATCCTCAGCACCATGTTTAAAAAAAAAAAAAAAAAACATTGAAATTACCTTGTTAATTTGTTTACTTTTTTATTGAATCTACTTTCACTAGACTGCTGCAAGAACAGAGGAGTTTATCATATTTACCATTGTAGCCACAGTGCTGTTACATAATAAACCTACATAACAATGCCGGGAGCCACAGTGGTGAATGCCTGTGATCCCAGCACTTGGGAGGCTGAGACAGGAGGATCACAAGTTCAAAGCCAATCTCAGCAATGGAGAGGCACTTAGCAACTCAGTGAGACACTGTCTCTACATAAAATACAAAAAAGGGCTAGGGATGTGGCCCAGTGGTTGAATGCCCCTGAGTTCAATACCCTACATACAAATCTAATTAGTGCTTGAATTGAATAACTGCCTTCCAGTTTTTGGGTTTTTCCTTTGTCAAGGCTGGGGATCAAACCCAGGGCCTCATGCATGCTAAGCACTTGGTCTACAACTGAGCTACCCCTACCCTCATGTGGTAACATTAAATTTCTATACTCCTAGTATACAGAAACTGATTTGTTATTTTAAGGATTAAATGAAAACATGCAAAAATGCAAGGCCTGACATAATATGTCCTCAAAATGCTGAATTTGAATCTAAAATTCTGATAAAGCAAACCAACATACTTGCTGTTCCTTGTGGAGCTGCAGGGGAAAACCTAGCCTCAAACTTCCAATATTTCCTGTTGAGCATTGGTGTCACAGTGAAACAGGACTAGGCAGGTAGGTACACCTTTATCATCGTAACGAGTAGAAGTCAGAACATTCTAAGCAAGAGACTTTCTCAAGGTCAATATTTTTATTACTATTATTAAACATTCTCTGAAAACAGTTCAGGTCATTGAGGAAATTATTTTTTAAAAGGAAATGATTATTTGCAGTATAGCTTCACAGTTCAGAGTTTGGGCTCTGAAGTCAAACTACCAGTCTCCTAGCTGGGTGGCCTCAAGCAAATCACCTAATATCCTTACGCCTCATTCATTATTTATTCCTATGTGCCAGGTACTGTTGGGATGCAGAAGTGAACAAAACAAAAAGTTCTCTGTCCCCAGGGAGATAAATTCTAGAGAGGGAAATAATAAAAAAGTAAATACATAGATCATAAGGTAATAATAAGTGCTAGGAAAAAAAAAAGTGGGGCTAGGGTTGTGGCTCAGTGGTAGAGCGCTCACCTAGCACATGTGAAGTACTGGGTTCGATCCTCAGCACCACATAAAAACAAAGATATTGTGTCCATCCACAACTAAAAAAAAAAAAAGTGGATAAATGTTGTGTTGCAAGGGGAGTGGGTGTTGGAAGTTAGGTTGGCCAGGGAAGGCAACAGTGAGATAGATGTCTTTCAAGCCCTGAAGAAAATGAGAGAAAGCCACATGGATGTGAGAGAAGAGTATTCCAAGCCCTATCAAGAGGGTTCTTCTGAGGGGCGCGGTGGCGCACGCCTGTAATCCCAGCACTTTGGGAGGCTGAGGCAGGAGGATTGCGAGTTCAAAGCCAGCCTCAGCAATGGCGAGGCACTTAGCAACTGTGAGACCCTGTCTCTAATAAAATACAAAAAAGGGCTGGGGATGTGGCCCAGTGGTCGAGTGCCCCTGAGTTCAATCCCCGGTACCACACAAAAAAAAAAAAAAAAAAAAAAAGAGGGTTCTTCTGGGGGACCCTGCTGATGTGTTCCTGGTACAATAAGGAGGCATGGTCAGAGGAAGCTAGAATAGCAAAATCAGAGATGTAATAGGAGCCAGAGCATGTGGGGCATTATAGGGTCTTTCAGGGACATTGAAATGGGAAGCCTCTGGAGAATTGAGCAAAAGGAGAAAATGGTCTGACTTATGTTTTAACAAAGTCACTTTAGCTGCTGAGTAGAGAATAGGCTGAGAGTAAGAAGGATAGAGTGGGAAGGAAAATCAGTTAGGAAGCTATTGCACTAACCTAAATGTGACATGACATAGTGGCTTGGGGTTGGGTGGTGGCAACAGAGGTGGTATAAAGTGGCATTCTGGATTTTTTTTTTTTTAGTAGATGGATGCAATACCTTTATTTTAGTTTTATGTGGTACTGAGGATTGAACCCAGTGCCTCACACATGCTAGGCAAGCACTCTGCCACTGAGCTACAGCCCCAGGCAGCATTCTGGATAGTTTTTATTTTTATTTTTTGATAGTTTTTAAAAGACAAGATGGCTAGGATTTGCTGGTAGATGTGGGCCTGATAAAAAAGAAAATTAACAATGTTAGGGTTTGGGGTCTCAACAACTACAAGGATTAAGTTGCTATTGCTTGACATAGGGAAAACTTGGAGCAAGTCAGGGAGAATTTAAGGAGCTCAGCGTAGGACCTGTTAATATTGAGATGTTCAATTAGTCTTTCTAGTGGAGACTTCAAGTAGACTGTTGGGTATGAACCTGGGTTTATGAAAGAGGTTTGGGCTATAAATACAAATTTGGAAGTCATTAGTAAAAATGTAATCCTACCTAGCTGGGTGTGGTGGCACACACTTGTAATCCCAGCAACACAGGAGGCTGAGGCAGGATGATCACAAGTTCAAAGCCACCCTCAGCAACTTAGTGAGGCCTTGTGCAATTTAGCTAGACCCTGTCTCAAAAAATAAAAAGAGCTAGGGGTGTAACTTAGTAGTTAAGTGCCCCTGGATTCAATCCCTGGTACCCCCTCCCCGCCCCGCCGGGCACCAACCCCCTGCGCAAAAAAAAAAAAAAAAAGTTAATCCTAAAGCCAAGAAGCTAGATGAGATCACCAAAGGGAGAAGGTGACAGAAATTAGAGGGCCAGGACTGAAGCACCCAACATTTAGAGTTTAGGGGCTGGAGGTGATATCCAAAAGAGACTGAGAAGGAGTGCACAAAGAGGAAGAAAGCCAGACAAGGTGGTGATCTGGAAGTCAAAAGAAAGTGCTCCCAGGAAGAAAGGAAGTGGTTTCCTGTATCAAATACTGACAAGAGTGAGGTCTGGGAACTGACCATTGGATTTGACAACATATGAGTGAGGTCATTGGTGATCCTATTTAGAACAAGTTTTGGTGAAATAGAGGAAATAAAACATGATTGGAGTGAATTCAAGAGACAGTGGGACTTTAATAAAGTGATCAAATTTCATATCAATCATGAGAAAGTGACATAATGCTGAGGACACATCACCCAAATGTTGAACAAAAATTGTAGGGCTGGGGTTGTGGCTCAATGGCAGAGTGATTGCCTAGCACATGTGCGGCCCAGGTTTGAGCCTCAGCACCACATAAAAATAAACCACATTGTGTAAAACTAAAGCAAATAAATATATTTTTTTAAATTGTAATCATGAGGAAACAACCAGATACATACAAAGTATAATATAGTTGACAAAACAACTGGCCTGGACTGTTCAAACACAAACCAAAAGTAGCCTGTTGCAGTGACACACTCCTATAATCCCAGTGATTTAGGAGACTGAAAGCAGAAAGATTCCAAGTCCAAGGACAACTTCAGTGGTTTAGTGAGACCCTGTCTCCGATTACAAAATAAAAAGGGTTGGGACGTAGCTCAGTGGTAAAGCACCCTGAGTTCTTTCTCCAGTACCAAACAAACCACAAAACCAAATACACACAAGTGTGCATGTGCAGGAGCCCTGTTTGGGGATTGACTTGATTTGCGGTTGACTATGAGCCGTGGAGATTTGGGCTTTGTTGCCTCCCGTAGTCTCACGGGACTTGTTGCGGGATCTCGAGTGACTTGGCCGAAATTGCTGATCGGGTCAGCCCCATTTTTAGTGGTGGTGTGTTTGGCGTGTGTTAGTTGTTGTTAGAACCAGAGAGAAAAGTTATCAGAATAAAAAGCTGTTTGTCTCCAGTTTGCCTCTGAAGTTCTTCCCGCGGCTCCGTTGCTCCAAGCGCTTCAGGCGGCAACATGCATGGGCACTCACACACACACACACACACACACACACACACACACACAGATTAGAAGTGATCTAGATTAAAGGTGATTTAAGAACCACGATAATTTCACCAGATAATGGATTGTGATTTCTGGGGTTTGTTTGTTTGTTTGTTTGTGGTGCTGGGGATTGAATCCAGGGGCACTCTATCACTGGTTACATACTCAGCCCTTTTTATTTCGAGACAGGATCTTAAGTACCTGAGGTTGGTCTTGAACTTGAGATCTTCCTGCCTCAGCCTCCCCAGTCACTGGGATTACAGATATGTGCCACTCTGCACTACACTTTGTTTTTGCTTTTTGAGACAGGGTCTCATTGCTGTTGCTCAAGCTGTGCTACCCTAGTCTGAGACCTAAGCCTTCTGGAAAATCACTGTCAGAGTCCACTTTGGAAGAGTGAAGAAGAGAAAGTCTGATACCCTCAGATGATCACCGCAGCAGTTAAATACCCATTCAAAAAGAACAAAGTTTGAGCCGGGCACGGTGGTGCACACCTGTAATCCCAGCACTTGGGAGGCTGAGGCAGGAGGATCAAGAGTTCAAAGCCAGCCTCAGCAATGGCAAGGCACTTAGCAACTCAGTGAGACCCTGTCTCTAATAAAATACAAAAAAGGGCTGGGGATGTGGCCCAGTGGTCGAGTGCCCCTGAGTTCAATCCCCAGGCTGGGGTTGTGGCTCAGTGGTAGAGTGCTCACTGAGCAGGTGCGCAGCCAGGGTTCGATCCTCAGCCCCACCTAAAAATAAAGGCATTGTGTACAACTAAAACAAGTAAATAAATATTAAAAAAAAAAAAAAAAAAAAAGAATGAAGCTTGCATCTGCTGGGCTTCCTTGTTCTTCCAGTTTTTATTCCATCCAAGCCATCATCCTAGTGGTCTGTGCTGCCCAGTTTAGGGAGGGTCTCCATTTCAGTTGGCTCTCCCATGTGCCAATCATTCCTAGACACACCCTCACAGACACACACACATAATCCTTTTAGTCATCTATATCTCTTAATCCAATCAAGTTGACAATTCAAATTGACCATTACAGTTGTAAATTTTTTTTTTTTTTTGTACCGGGGATTGAACTCAGGGGCACTTGACTACTGGGCCACATCCCCAGCTCTTTTTTGTATTTTATTAGAAGCAGGGTCTCACTGAGTTACTAAGTGCCTTGCCATTGCTGAGGCTGGCTTTGAACTCGCGATCCTCCTGCCTCAGCCTCCCAAGTGCTGGGATTACAGGTGTGCACCACCGCGCCCAGCCAGTTGTAAATTTTTAAAAGCAAGCTGTGGAATAAATATACCATTTTCCATGAGTTTAACATTAACCATCCAAAAATTTGTAAGTACGTGTGCACGTGTGCGTGAAGTATATACACAAGTACTATGTGTGCATGCATAGCAAAGATCTGGAAAGACAGATACCAAAATGGTAACAGTGGTAGCCTAAGAGAAACAGTAGTTGTAGAATCTGGAAGTTCTAGCCAAGAAGCCATCCAGAGGCATGACCCTCAGAGATCCTGCTACACAACTTTTATAAGGCTAAGTATTAATTGAGTGCTTGCTGTGTGCCAAGCCAAGCACTGTACCAAACCTCTGCTTTATCTAATTTAATTCTCACAGGGATCTTTGAGGTAACCTTTGTCATCCCCACTTCAGATGAGAGAACTGGAGGCTCAAGTATCCCTGCCTTCCCATCCCTGCACCCTCAGTGTCTTGCGCAGATCAGTGTGTTTGTGTTTCTGTTTCTCAGAATTGCCCTCTTGCACCCCTCTGAGTTGCATTCTTTCCTAATCATCAAAGTCTGCTCTAAGGTGGAGAAGTAGCTAGGCTTGTGCCATGATCATGTACAGGACACCCACCTCCATGAGCTTCAGTTTACCTGTTTAAAAAATATCACTGGTGAAACATGTAATTTTAGGTGGCTTATGAACAAACATTTAAAAGACTTTTATATTGAATATGAACTAGTAAAATAAACATCACACAATAAACCTGACATTCCAGGTAGCACCTCTAAGTTCAAATTTGAGTCAAGCAAAAAATAATAATAATAGTGCTGGCAAGGTAAAAATAAGGAGAAAAGTGGTAAGAGAACCTCTGGGAATTATATATGACAGAACGTTTGGAAATTGCGACTTGTCCATCTTCACCACGTTTGGACCTGAAATAAGCAGTTCTGATTCTGTGTGAAGGGGAGGGAGGAGGTTAAGAGAGGTAGCCAGGATTTTAGCTAAAATGACACCAGCACATCCTCAAGGCATACCGTGCCCGGGCTTAGCTGGCTGCAGGGCCTGTTGGAGCCTGATACCGTGTAATATCCGTGGCTTCGCTGCCAGCAGAACCAAGTCGACCACACTGGCATCACAGACTGGTCAGCAGATGGCCGCGCATCAGGTCCTTCCTGCAGGTCCCGGGCGACTCTGGCTCTCAGGCCAGGGATGGCCTCCTGAAGAGTACTGTCCCCAGTTTCAGGAATCAGGGTGTGGGGAAATGCTGCCCCTTCCTGCCCTTCCTCAGGAGCAGCCGGGGTGGGGGTGAAGGCCCTGTCCGGGCCTCAGAAATGAGGCTCGTGACCCTCTCTGCCCAGGATCCTACTCATCCCATCGACCACAGGTCGGGGAGGCCAATCCTCAGTATCACTCGAGCTCCATCCTCCCCTCTTCCCGGGTACGTGGCTCTGGAGCGGGCTCTTCCTGATTCACGCGTTTCCCAAGTCGCCTCCGGGCCTGGGCTCGCACCCTCCCTACCCTCGGGGGCAGGAGTGACCCTTCCAAAACACTGAGCCTTCAGGCCACCACCAGCCCCACCGTCAAGGCAGTGGCCCGCGCAGGCCCCGCCCCCCGGGACGCCGCGCCCCTCTCCACCCCCCCACCCCACCCCCGAGTCCGCCACGCCCACAGGGCTACGCCCCTCGCGCTGCGGCCCTCGCCCCGGCCCAGCTGCCAGCTTTCCGGGGTTTCCAGACCCGCAGCACTCCCCCCACCAGCACTCTCGAGTGGTCGCCCTGGACCCTGGACTTCCCAGCCGCCCCGCGCGAGCCGCCAGCGCTTGCTGCCTTGCAACTCCTCCGGCCCTTGGGATTTAGGCCCTTTAAGGGAGGGGTCGTCTCCCCGCGCCGGGTGAGCTGGCCTTCGGCTGTGAAGATGCCACACAGACTGCGGAAGGGTTCTGCGTGGCCCTTGGGAAATAAAGCTGAGCTGCCTCGCTTGTGGGTGGGTAGGAATGTAATATATAATCGGAGAACCCATTTAAGATCGGAGAAATTGGGGCTGGGATTGTGGCTCAGCGGTAGAGCACTTGCCTAGCACGTGCGCGGCCCAGGTTGATCCTCAGCACCACGTAAAGAATAAAGGCATTGTGTACAACTAAAACAAACAAATATATATATATATATATATATATATATATATATATATATATATATATATATAAAGGATCGGAGAAATACTGCGTTGATTCTTGCCAGGGCTTGCAGGGAGCAATAGTTCCCAGGCCCAAGGCTCCCACTTTTGTCCTCCGCAATCTGGTCCCTCTGCCCCGCGAGAGTGGGCGTCAATCTTAAAACTCCCTGGATTTAAAACACCTGGACCTGGTTGAAATGGATCAGAACACAGTTGCAGGCGCACATCTAACCGACCTTCTGGGTGGGGGCCCCAGAAGGCCTGGGGGAGGGCACACAGTGGACAAATCCCACCTTGAAGGCAGCATGTGGTGGTGGTGGTTTTGAATCTGGGACTCCATGATTGCTCAGGCTGGTCTCAAAACTCCTGGAATCAATCCTCCCGCCTCAGTCTCCCCAGTGCCTGAAATTATGGACGTATGCTCACCACCGGCTGCAGCCCAGAAGTTTTCACAGGACCATTTTAAGCCTTGTTATTACCTGAAGTTTCAGTTTTTCATCTGGGCGCCCAACTAGGAGCTAGGAGAAAGCTAGAACATGGGAAGGCATTTCCACAGGCGACACTCAGAAGAGGGAGGCCAGAGATTGAGTCCTGGATCTTGCTCCGTCGGTAAAGGGTTTGGGGAAGGAGAAGTTGGCCAGGTTGACAGGCATTATGACCTCAAGGATGAGCAGGACTTTCGCAACTCAGGACCAGAGACAGGTGGTAGGGCTTCAGGATCTACTTTTACTTAATGATATAGAGTTGTCACCATGTGATTTGTTCTGACGTCACTGAAGGACTAAGGATCTGCCTCTGTGGAACAAGAAATCCTGAGCCCTGGAGGAGCTGGGTCTTGGGAACACCAAAAGTGAAAATGTATTTAAATGACTTTCAACAAATGTGTTTTGACTCTGCAGTCATGGGGTGGGGGCTGTCTCTCTCAAGGGTTTCTTATTTATTTATTTATTTATTTATTTATTTATTTATGATACTGGGGATTTAATCCAAGATCCTTCGACCAGCCCTTTTTATTCTATTTTTTTCATTTTCATTTCTTTCATTTTGAAGCATTCTTCACTAAGTTGCTTTAGGACTTCACTGATTTACTGAGGCTGGTCAAGCTTATGATCCTCCTGCCTCAGCCTCCGAAGTCCCTGGGATTACAGGCCTGTGCCACCACACCAGGCCTCTTCCAAGGGTTTCTAAAATGTTCTTTCATGGCTGGGGAAAGGGTCCCAGAAGGCCTGGGTGATGGCACTCTAAGGACAAATCCCACCTTGAAGGCAGCATTGCCCAGTCCCTGCCCAGAAGGCTTTTGATGTTTTTAATCTGGGTCTTGCTATGTTGCCCAGGCTGGTCCCAAACTCTTGGAATCAAGGGATCTTCCCACCTCAGGCTCCCAAGTAGGTGGGACTACAGGTGTGGGCTACCACACTGAGCTGGCCAGAAGATTTTTTTTTTTTTTAATATTTATTTATTTAGCCGGGCGCGGTGGCGCACGCCTGTAATCCCAGCACTTGGGAGGCTGAGATAGGAGGATCGCGAGTTCAGAGCCAGCCTCAGCCGTGGCGAGGCACTTAGCAACTCAGTGAGACCCTGTCTCTAATAAAATACAAAAAAAAAAGGGCTGGGGATGTAGCCCAGTGGTCGAGTGCCCCTGAGTTCAATCCCTGGTACCAAAAAAAAAAAAAAAAATTATTTATTTGCTTTAGTTGTACACAATGCATTTCTTTTCACATGGTGCTGAGGATCGATCCCGGGCCGCGCACGTGCTAGGTAAGCGCTCTACCGCTGAGCCACAATCCCAGCCCGCAGCCTAGAAGTTTTAATAGGATCATTATCAGCAGAGCTGAGGAAGATTTTCTTCAGGAAAACCTACATTCTGGGAAAGAGGCACACACCCTTGGGGACTTCAGCTAGGTTCTTCTTGAGATCTCCCCAAAGCCCCACTTCTCAAAAGTTTGGGTCCAGACCCACAAAGCTCCTCTTCCAAGTTCAGAGACACTAGAATCCACTGAGCATCCCACCCTTCTCAGGGAGCTGTTTCAGCTTCAGAGCTTTTCCTCCAAAGTCTAAGCTTTAATAAGCCTAGTGTCTTTAATTACCCCAGCCCTAGATATGGTGGCTGCTTTCTGTAGTTGCTACCTTTGTGACACCTTAAAGCTCCCATTTAAGGAGGATGCAGTGGTGCACACTTGTAATCCCAGCAACTCAGGAGGCTGAGGCAGGAGAATTACAAATTCTAGACCAGCCTTAGCACTTCACAAGGCCCTAAGCAACTTAGTAAGATCGTGTCTCAAAATTTTTTTTTTAAAGTGAGGGGAAGAGGCTGGGGTCCTTTTTTTAAAGTGAGGGGAAGAGGCAGAGCGCTCGCCTCTCACGTGTGCGGCCCGGGTTTGATCCTCAGCACCACGTAAACATAAATGCATTGCATTATGTACAACTAAAGTAAATAAATAAATATTTTTTTAAAAAGTGAGGGGAAGAGTTGGGGATGTAGCTCAGTGTTTAAGCACTCCTGCATTTAATTCCTGGTACAAAAAAAATCTTATTTTTAAAAACTATTTTGGGCTAGGGTTGTGGCTTAGCGGTAGAGTGCTCGCCTGGCACGTGCGGCCCGGGTTCGTTCCTCAGCACCACGTAAAGATAAACGCATTGTGTACAACTAAAGCAAACAAATAAATGTTTTTTAAAAATGTTTTTAGTTGTAGATGCACACAATAACTTTATTTAATTTATTCATTTATTATTTTTATGTGATGCTGAGGATTGAACCCAATGCCTCACACATGCCAGGCAAGCACTCTGCCACTGAGATACAGCCCTAGCCTGTTTATTTACTTATTTATTTTTAATTTTAATTTTGTAAAAATATTTTTCAGTTGTTAAAGTACCTTTATTTTTTATTTATTTATATGTGGTGTTGAGGATAGAACCCAGTGCCTCACACATGCTAGGCAAGCGCTCTAACACTGAGCCACAACCCCAACCGCACCCCCTCCCCTGTTTATTGTTTATTTTTTAATTTAAAAAAATGTACAGTTCCCTTTTACTCTTTCTCTTTCAATTACTAGTTGACATTTTTTAACCTACTTAACAATTCTTCTTCTTCTTCTTCTTCTTCTTCTTCTCCTCCTCCTCCTCCTCCTCCTCCTCCTCCTCCTCCTCCTCCTCCTTCTTCTGGTGAGGATTGAATCCAGGGACTCACTCCTGCTAGGCAAATGGTCTATCACTACCCCAGCCCACAATTTCACCTTTCTATCAAGTCAGCTGCTTCAGGATAATAAAGTATGTGATTAAACCAGTTAATTCCATGACCATCCATCTGTTAGTGCTGTTTTTTTGATGTGAAGCCACTTCCCTGATCAGAAGCTGTGTTGTATGGAATATTTTATTTTATTATTATTATTATTATTATTATTATTATTATTTTTTGGTACAGTGTATTGAACTCAGGTGCACTTGACCACTGAGAAACATTCGCAGCCCTTTTCTGTATTTTATTAGAGACAGGGTCTCAGTGAGTTGCTGAGTGCCTTGCCTTTGCTAAGGCTGGCTTTGAACTCATGATCCTCTTGCCTCAGCTTCCCAAGTGCTGAGATTACAGGCGTGCGCCACCGCACCCAGCTGTTGTATGGAATATTAGGACAGTGCGTGAGGCAGATCCATGCTGATGATGCTGGTAGAAATAATATGGTGAAGGAAAGCAAATCCCTATCAAGAATAATGCAACCCACAAAGGACAAGTATCTGCTTCTTTCATGATGGAAAAAATCCCGTGTAATTAACTTGTCACAATGTGGCTGGCTAGCTAGTCGCCCATGGGGCAATCATGGGGACTCAATGTTCATCTCGGTTATTGTCAGATTAAGCAGTTGGTAGCTGGTCGAATGAGCCTTGATGAAAAGATGTCCCTGTTGTTGAGCATATGTGTAGCCACCACCCTTGCCACGATGGCCACTTTGTTACATGGGCCTGTTGAGCAAGCACTGGCTGACTGGGGGAAGAGACTGACTGACCCCATAGAATATGTTATATTCCTGATTATCAAGGGCATTCTTTGTAGTGACACCCTTTGGGTAGTACTATGGTCCCTCAAAGGCCTATGTGTTAAAGGCTTGGTCCATGGTGCTATTGGGAGGTGATGGGACCAGAAGGTAGGACCTAGTTAGAGGTGTTAGGTCAATGAGGGCGTGCCCTTGAAGGGAACCGTGGGATTCTGGGCTTTTCTCCTCTCTCCTACTTTCCTGCCACAAGGTGAGGGCTTCCTCAACCATACATTATCATCTACGCTGCCTCGCCACATGTCCAAAAGCAATAGGGCCAACTGCCTGTGGACGAAACCTCCAAAACCTTTAACCAAATAAGCCTTTCCTTTTTTTTTTTTTTTTTTTTTTTTTTTTTGGTACCGGGGATTGAACTCAGGGGCACTCGACCACTAGGCCACATCCCCAGCCCTTTTTTGTATTTTATTAGAGACAGGGTCTCACCGAGTTGCTAAGTGCCTCGCCACGGCTGAGGCTGGCTTTGAACTCGCGATCCTCCTGCCTCAGCCTCCCAAAGTGCTGGGATTACAGGCGTGTGCCACTGCGCCCGGCAGCCTTTCCTCTTTTTAAAAAATATTTTTTAGTTATTGATGGACCTTTATTTTATTTACTTATATGTGGTGCTGAGAATTGAACCCAGTGCCTCACACATGCTAGGCAAGTGCTCTACCACTGAACCACAGCCCCAGCCTATAAGCCTTTCCTCTTTTGAAGCCAAATAAGAGCTTTCCTCTTTTTACAGTAGTGGAAAGCTAATGAACACAGTGAGCATTGACATGGGACACAAATAACTTCACATCGCATGCCCACTTGATGAGATCCAGCTACATACTCCATCCCCAGACCTTGCCACCAATCTTCTGGTCATATTCCTTCCACATTCCTGACAATGAGCCAATATAGAGATCTACTTATGGCCATCTCTTGATCCAGACAAAGTGCACAAACAAATGTGCCTCTTGATTTCTGCCCAGTAGAAAGACTTATTTTGCCACTGCTCTTCAGGCCTACCCTGGAGTGAGGCTGTGAGGCTTCAGCTGTCCATTTTGTATCGATGCCAGCCATCTGCAGAGCCATCTGTAAATCAGGCACAATTTCTTTCTCCTCAGTCAGCTGATCCCAAGGAGTGTTCTATGAGGTCCCAGGACTAAAGGAAAAGAGGTGATGAAGCAAGTGTCATGGAAGGAGCCCCCAGCCACCTGCTTGCACATCTTACTCAGGCCCTCTGTACCTGTTCAAACTGAATCTCTCATATACCATGTCCATGTGATAAGACCCTGCTGCTGCATGTGCCCTATCCCCTGTCTTGGTGAGTAAGAGGACCTCTGAAACCACTTGATGGCTCATGGATCCATAGTTGTTTGCAGAAACAAATCACAGATTGGCCCCCGACCTCTGTAGGCCTGTGCTGTGACTCTCCTACTGGTACTTGCCTGAGGCTTCACCCAACATCCTCATTTGTCAAATCCACTTGGAATATTGTTGGATCTGCTGGATCATAAGGGCCAAGTGAAAGAGCAGCTTGCACTGCAGCCTGGACTTGCTGCAGAGAATTCTCTTGCTCTAGTATTCACCCAAAATTATTTACTTAATGTAGGTCATTTAAATTGATTTCCTATTTTTTATTTAAATGAATTCAACTTCATCCTAAGAAATGGTATCTGTGGTAGGCTGATTATACACTTTCTTCTACATAAATACACAAATAACTAAGATTTTTAAAAAATATTTATTTATTTGCTTTAGTTGTACACAATCCGTTTTTACATGGTGCTGAGAATCGAACCCGGGCCGGGCACGTGCTAGGCGAGCGCTCTACCACTGAGCCACAACCCCAGCCCCCTAAGATTTAAAATAAAAACTTTCATCCAAGGGCTGTGGATGTTGCTTAGTGGTAGGGCACATGCTTAGCATGCACGAGGCCCTAGGTTCAATCCTCAAATCAAACCCAAATCAAACAAACAACAAAAAAAATAACCTTCCCAACCTTCATCCAAATGCTACCTAAGTCATCCACTATGAATAGAACCTGGCCCACCCTTTGAAACACTCCCTAGGGAAGGAAAAACCAAAAACAGCAAACCAAGACTGTCACAGTTAAGTCCAAATATAGTAGATGATATCATGTGAATTTTTTCTTCTTGGAGTCAGTTTTCAAGAATTCTGATCCTTTGACCATCAAGCTAGAAGGAAATTTAATTCAGCTGTTACTAAGGTATTGCTGCAGCACTGACATTTAAATTGTGCTTGTAGAACAATGCCACTCCAGAATGGGAATACCCTCCCCTTGAATTTGAGTAGATTTCTGACTCTAGTAATCACTAAAATGTGCCAGAAGTGACACTATACCTTGTGGAAGAATGGTGCTGTAGTTTGGATTTGTAATGCACCCCCCAAAAGCCTATGTGTTAAAGGTAGGACCTCTTGAAAAGGTTTATTGCCACTGGGGGCATGCCCTTGAAGGAGACTTTGGGACACACTTCTCTTCCTTTTTCTTGCTTCCCTGACTGCCATGAAGTGAGCAGCTTCTTCCACCATGCACTCCTGTCATGATGTACTGTAAACAGGGCCAACCAATCATGAACTGAAATCTCCAAACTATGAGCAAAAACTAAACATTTCCTCTTCTTAAATTTACTTCTCAGGTATTTTGTTTCAATAATGGAAAACTGACTAACACAAATGGTACCCAAATGAAAATTGGGGCAGATGCTATGGAAAGGAGAATGGATACTAAGGAAGTAGCCACAATTTCCTCTAAAGGAGGCCACAGATATTTACTATACTAGTGCTGTATAATAAATCACCCCAAGCTTGGTGGTATCAATATGTGTGTGTGTGTGTGTGTGTGTGTGTGTGTGTGTGTGTGTGTATACATATTTAATACTGACAGCTTCTGTGGATCAGAAGTTTTGAAAAGGAACAGTGGGGATAATTTTCTTCTACTTCAGGTAAGACTGAAACCTGTGAATGACTGACTCTTCAGCTGGGGGCTGGAACCATCTGAGCCTCCATCACTCACATGCCTAGTGCCTAGGCTGGGAAAGAGGTCCTACTTTTAACACATAGGATGGGAAAATCAGAAGACCAAGGCAGTCGAAGAGTGCCTACCCATGGCCTCTCCATGAAGTTTGACTTCCTTACAGCATGGAAGCCACAAGGCAGTTAGATGTCCAGCAAGCTGCCTCTGGTCTCCTACTGTCAAGATGGTTGCCAAGGGTTAGAAATTTGGAAGAGTTCAACTACAAAGAGAACTTTGAGGGTGATGGAACTGTTTGTGGTGATGGTGAATCTATACATATGCTAAAACTTTCAGAAGTTTTAATACCCCTCCAAAAAGTCAATTTTTACTGTATGTAAATTCAAAAATAAAATAAAATTATGCTTTTCAACAGTTTGTCCTAGATTGTGACTGAACCACAAGTGAAAATTGAATCTAGACACAGATGGATCATAGATCCAAATGCAAAATGCAAAATTATAAAGCTCCTAGGAGGTAACATTGGAGGAAATCAATACCAGCATCAACCAGGCATATCTTGCTTAAGACCTCAGATGATTCCAGTTCCCAGCCTTGGGATGACCAAGCTGGGTGGAACAGAGACAATTTTTCCTCATCAAACTCATAATGGAATTATGAGCAAATATATGTTGTCAATGTTTAACGCTAATAAGTTTTGGGATGTTGTCTTATGCAGAAATAGACTACTGGAATATGACTTCTCTCCTGTCTTTTTCTTCTGGATCTTGTAGATTGTTTCCCTTGCCATGGCCCCTGGAGCTCCCAGCTCTTCAATGATACTGGCTTTGAGGAGACTAAAATGAAAAAGAAAAAAGTGTATAAGCTGCTTGTTGTGCTTCAAAATATCTTCTCCCCTTCTTCTATACTCAAGTATCAGACAAGCCCACATTGTTTCAGATAGAGACCACATTTCCCAGGCTTCCTTGCAGCTAGATGCATCCATATAATGTAATTCCAGACGATAGGATGCAAGTGGGAGCAATACAGGCCATTTTCAAGCTTTGGCCACAAAACATTAGCCATGTGCTTTTCTGGACTCTCCTCTTGGGCCGGAACATAAACAAGTGTCCCAACTGTAACCCTGCAGACGTGGACAATACCCTAGGAGATGGAACAACAGAGTAGAAAAACACCTGGATGACCACGTAGAACAGAGCAGCTTAGCCATCTCAAACCCCCACTGTTGCCGGGCGCGGTGGCGCACGCCTGTAATCCCAGCACTTTGGGAGGCTGAGGCAGGAGGATCGTGAGTTCAAAGCCAGCCTCAGCAATGGCGAGGCACTTAGCAACTCAGTGAGACCCTGTCTCTAATAAAATACAAAAAAGGGCTGGGGATGTGGCCCAGTGGTCGAGTGCCCCTGAGTTCAATCCCCGGTACAAAAAAAAAAAAAAAAAAAAAAAAAAAAAAAAACCCACTGCCAACCTCTGGGTTGGTGCAGGGGAGAAATAAACTTCTATTTTGTTGGAGTGACTTCATTTCAGAATCTTTGTTACAGCCACATAATCCTTTCCCCTTTTTAATCTCTCCCAATTTATTTTTTGGTGTTCTTTTCCCCATATAGTTCATGGGAGCATTACAGTTGTACATAATGGCGGGATTTGTTGTTACATGTTACATAGTCATACACAAGGTAACTATATAATTTGACCTGTATCATTCCCATGTATTTCCCCTTTCCCTTCCCTCCTCCCTGCCCCGCTCTTCTACTCTACTGATCTCCCTTATGTTTTCATGAGATCCTTACTACCCTACCTTTCTTTTCCTTTTTCCTTTCTAGATTCCACATATGAGAGAAAATATGTCACCCTTGGCTTTCTGAGTTTGGTTTATTTTGCTATAATGTTCCTAAATTCTATTCATTTTCCTGTAAATTACATAAATTCATTCTTCTTTGTGGCTGAATAAAACTCCATTGTGTATATATACCACATTTTCCTTATCCATTCATCTGTTGATGGACACCTAGGCTGATTCCATAGTTTGGTTATTCTGAATTGTGCTATTATAAACATGGGTATGCCTGTATTGCTATAGTATAATGACTAATTCTTTAGGATAAATACAGAGATAAATACTGGTCTTATGATGGTTCCATTCCTAGTCTTTTGAGGAACCTCCATACTGATTTTCTTAGTGGTTATACTAATTTACAATCCCACCAACAGCGTGAAAGTGTACCTTTTCCTCTACATCCTCACCCATATTTATTGTTGTCTGTGTTCTTGATGGCTGCTGTTCTGACTGGAGTAAGATGAAATCCCAGTGTAGGTTTGGTTTGCTTTTCCCTAAATGCCAACAATGTTGAACTTTTTTTTTTTTTCATGTATTTGCTGATCATATCTATTTCTTCTTTTATGAAGTATTTGTTTAATTTATTTGCCATTTGTTAATTGGGTCATTTTGGGGTTTTTTTTGTTGTTGTTTGTTTGTTTTTGCTTTTTTTTGGTTGGTTGGTTTTGGTGTTCAGTTGTTTGAGTTCTTTACATATTCTGGATATTAATCCTCTGTCAGAAGAAAAAGTAGCACAGATTTTCTCCCATTCTGTAGATTCTGTCTTCACATCCTAATTGTTTCCTTTGCTGTGCAGAAGCTTTTTAATTTTATGTCATCTATTTATTAACTCTTGGCATTATTTCCTAAGTTTTGGGGGTCTATTGAGAAAGTTGTTGCCTGTGCCTATATGTTAGAATATTTACTTACATTTTCTTCTAGGAGTTATATAGTTTTGACGGTGATTCCAAGGTCTTTGATCCATTTTGAGTTGATTTTTGTGCAGGGTGAAAGACAAGGGTCTAGTCTCATTCTTCCACATGTGGATAACTAGTTTTTCCAGCATAATTTAAAAAAAAAATATTTATTTAGTTGTGGGTATACACAATATCTTTATTTTGTTTGTTTATATGTGGTGCTGAGGATCAAACCCAGTGCCTCACATGTGCTAGGCAAGCACTCTACCACTGACCTACAGCTGGCCTTTCCAGCATCATTTTTAAAAAAGATTGTCTATTCTCCAATGTGTGTTTTTTGGCATCTTTTTTTCAAGGATCAAATGACTGTATCTGTATAGGTTTTTCTCTGTGTCTTCTTTTCTATACCATTGGTCTATGTATTTTTAAGCCAGTACCATACAGTTTTTGCTACTATAGCTTTGTAGTATAATTTGAAATCAAGTATTGTGATGCCTCCAGCATTGCTTTTTTGGTTTAGAATTGCTTTGGCTATCCTGAGTGTTTTATTCTTCCAAATGAACTTTAGGACTGTTTTTTTTTTTTCTTTCTTTTTCTAGTTCTGTAGAGAATGTCATTGGTATTTTAGTGGGGATTACATTGAATCTGTATATTGTTTATGGTAGTATGGCCATTTTAACAATATTCATTCTGCCTATCCATGAACATGAGAGGTCTTTCCATCTTCTGAGGTCTTGTATAATTTCTTTCTTCAATTTTCTATGGTTTTTGTTGTAGAGGTCTTTCACCTCCTTGGTTAGATTAATTCCTAGGTATTTCACTTTTTTTTTTTTTTTTAGGCTATTGTGAATAGAATTGTTTTCTTGATTTCTTTCTCAGCAGATTTATTATTGGTTTGTAGGAAAACTATTCATTTTTGTATGTTGATTTTTTTAACTTGCTACTTTGCTGAATATGTTTATTAGTTCTAGCAGTCTTTTGGTGAAGCTTTTTGAATTGTCTAAGTATAGGACTATATCATCTGCAACCAGTGTAATTTGACTTCTTCCTTTCCTATTTTTATTCTTTTTATATCCTTCTTTTGCCTAATTGCTCTGCTAGAACTTCTGGTACTGTAATGAATAGGAGTGATGAGAGTGGATATCCTTGCCTTGTTCTGGATTTTAAAGAAAATGCTCTCAGTTTTTCCCCAGTAACTATGATGTTGGCTTTGGGTTTGTCATATATCGCCTTTATGATGTTGAGGTAGGTTCCTTCTATCCCTAATTTCTTCAGTATTTTTATCATGAGTACTGAATTTTGTCAAAGGCTTTCTCTGTATCTATGAAGATAACTAAGTGATTTTTGTCTTTAATTGTATTTATGTGATGTATTACATTTATTGATTTGTGTATGTTAAACCATCCTTGCATCTCTCGGATTAAAGCCAACTTGGTCATGATGTACAATCTTCTTAGTATGCTATTTTATATGATTTGCCAATATTTTATTAAGAATTTTTGCATATAATCAGGCACAGTGGTGCATGCCTATAATCCAAGCAGCTCCAGAGGCTGAGGCAGGAGGATTGCAAGTTCAAAGTCAGCCTCAGCAACTTAGCAAGGCCCTAAGCAATTAGCAAGACCCTGCCTCAAAATAAAAAATAAAAAAGGCTTGGGATGTGGCTCAGTGGTTAAGTGCCTTTGAGTTCAATCCCTAGTATGAATAAAAAGAAGGAGGAGGAGGAAGAGGAAGGGGAGGAGGAAGAAGAGAGGGAGAAAGAGAAGGAGAAGAATTATTTTTGCATCTAAATTCACCAGGAATATCGATCTGTAGCTTTCTTTCCTTGATGTATCTTTATCTGATTTTGATATCAGTGTGATACTGGCTTCATAGAATGAATTTGGAAGTGTTCCACACCTTTCTATTTTATGGATTAATTTGAGGAGTATTGCCATTAGTTATTCTTTAAAGGTCTGGTAGAATTCAGCTGAGAATCTATCTGGTCCGGGGCTTTTCTTTGTTGGAAAACTTTTTGTTATTTCTTCTATAGTATTCCTAGTTGTTGGTCTGTTTAAGTTTTCTGTTATTATGATTCAATTTTGGCAGGTCATGTATACCTAGAAATGTATCCATTTCTTCTAGGTTTTCCAATTTGTTGGAGTATAAGTTTTCAAAATAGTCCCTAATGATTTGGATTTGAGTGATGTCCGTGGTGATTTCTCCTTTTTCATCTCCAATTTTATTGATGTGGGACTTTGCTCTTTTTTTTTTTTAGTTTGGTTAAGGGCTTATCAATCTTGTTTATTTTTTTCAAAGAACCAACTCTTTATTTCATTCATCCTTTGTATTATTTTTTTCTTCTCAATTTCATTAATTTTGGTTCTGAATTTAATGATTGTTCTGGTTTTGGAATTAGTTTATTCTTCCTTTTCAAGGGCCTTGAGATGCATTGTTAGGTTTATTTGGGATCTTTCTGATTTTCTTATGTAGGCACTTGTAGCTATAAACTATTCTCTTAGAACCACCTTCATAGTGTCCTAGGTGTTCTAGGATGTTGTATCACTATTATGTTTGATTCTAAGAATTTTTAAATTTCTCCCCTGATTTTATCTGTCATCAGTCATCATTCAAAAGTCTACTGTTCAGCCGGGTGTGGTGGTGCACACCTATAATCCCAGCATTTGGGAGGCTGAGGCAGGAGGATCACGAGTTCAAAGCCAGCCTCAGCAATGACAAGGCACTTAGCAACTCAGTGAGACCCTGTCTCTAATAAAAATACAAAAAAAGGCTGGGGATGTGGCCCAGTGGTTGAGTGCCCCTGGGTTCAATCCCCGGTACCAAAAAAAAAAAAAAAAAAAAAAAAAAAAAAAACGTGTATTGTTCAATCTCCACGTGTTTATGTAGTTTCTTTCTTTTTTCCCCTCCCACCTCCCCACCCGTACTGGAATCATAAGATGCAAGGAATCATATCAATTATTTTGCATTTGCTAAGAGTTGCTTTTGCTTTGTAGCCTAAAATATAGTCTATTTTGGAGAAGGTTCATTAATCGATGAAAAGAAAGTGTATTTAACTGTTGTTGGATGAAATATTTGTAGATGTCTTTAATTCTGTTTTATTTGTAATATTTTTTAGGTCCAAAAAGTCTTTACTGAGTTTATGTCTGGATAATCTACCTATTGGTGAGAGAGGTGTGTTGAAATCACCCAGTATTATTGTATTGGAGTCTGTCTGAGTCTTTAATTCAAGTAGTTCTGTTTTATGTAATTAGGTGCACTAAAGTTTGAGGCATAAATACTTACTATTGTTATTTTGTTGTTGTTGGATTGTCTTTGTTTCTTCTGATTAATTTTGGCTTGAAATCTGTTTTCTCAGATATAAGACTAATTTACATGTGACAAAGAGGAGCTTTTAGGCTCCATTTGCATGATTTAACAATTTCCATCTTTTCACTTTCAGCCTGTTGTTGTCTTTGCCTGTAAGATAAGTCTCTTGCAAACAACATACAGTTGGGTCTTGTTTTTTAATACATTCTGCCAACCCATGTATTTTAATTGGAAAGTTAAGACCATTTACATTCAGTGCTATTATAGAGAGATATTTATTAATTTCTGACTTATTTATTTAATTATTGGTACCAGGGATTGAACTCAGGGTATGCCACCCGTGACACTACTTGAGTGGTATTCTACTCGGTACTGAGCCATGGGGGACTTAGGTCTCCCCTTGGGAAACACCCCGGCATTCCCCTGTGTAGACTGCCCAAGGCTGAGATCTCTGCCCTCTCTACCAATGGGACAGCTCTCGTAGCTCCATTGAGTGTAACCTATTGGGAACTAACAGCCCACCCCTTACCTTATTTGGCAAGAACATTCTATAGAAAACCTTTTGATGTCTCCCCCATATGTAAATATGCTCACTCTCTCTCTTCCCAGTATGGAACATCAACTGCTAAGGCCCTAGAGCCGTCCTACCCCTGCTTTTCTAAGTCACTTCTGTGTCGGGTGATCTTTCCTCGCCTTGTTTTTTCTTTTCTTTTTTTTTAATATTTATTTACTCATTTAGTTGTACACAATGCCGTTATTCTTACGTGGTGCTGAGGACTGAACCCCGGGTTGCGCACGTGCTAGGCGAGCACTCTACCACTGAGCCACAATCCCAGCCCCCCGCCTTGTTTTTTCTTAGCTTTATTTCACTGCCAACCTACTCCACACAGAGGAACTTGGTTTCTACCTCCTGCCCAGAACGGTGGGTGGGACTTAACCACTGAACTACATCCCCAGCCCTTTCTACTTATTATTTTAAGACAGGGTCTTCCTAAGTTGCTTGGTTCCTTGCTAAGTTGCTGAGGCTGGCTTTGAATTTGAAATCCTCCTGCCTCAGCCTCATGAATTGCTAGGAATACAGACATGTGCCACCATACCTAGACATTTTTCATTCATTTATAATGTTTAATTTGGTTCTGTTTTTAATGTAATTAGCTACTTTTTTTTTTTTGGGGGGGGGGGTTACCAGGGATTGAATCCAGGGACACTCCACCACTGGAGCCACATTCCCAGTCCTTTTTTGTATTTTAGTTAGAGACAGGGTCTCACTGAGTTGCTAAGCGCCTTGCCATTGCTGAGGCTGGCTTTAAACTTGTGATCCTCCTGCCTCAGCTTCCAGAGCCGCTGGGATTACAGGCATGTGCCATCATGCCTGGCACTTAGCTACTCTTCAAATGATATTTTACAGTTGTGAGCTTTGGGGTTTGTTTTTTTATTTCTTCTGTGTGGAGTATTTCTTCTTCTTTTTTCGAATTTTAGTTGTAGATGGACGCGATACCTTTATTTTTATTTATTTATGTGGTGCTGAGAATTGAACCCAGTGCCCTACTCATGCAAGGCAAGCACTCTACCAGTGAGCCACAACCCCAACCCTGGAGTATTTCTTTAAGTATTTTCTGTAGTGCCAGCTTAGTAGTCATGATTTCTTTTAATTTATGCTTATCTTAGAAGGATTGTTACTTCTTTTTTTTTTTAATATTTATTTATTTATTTGCTTTAGTTGTACACAATGCAATGCATTTATGTTTACGTGGTGCTGAGGGTTGAACCCGGGTCGCCCACGTGCTAGGCCAACGCTCTACCGCTGAGCCACAACCCCAGCCCGGGGATTGTTATTTCTTATTCAATTCTGAAGGATAGCTTTACTGGATATAACAATCTTAGTTGACAGTTATTTTCTTTCAGGACTTGGAAGACGTCATTCCTATCTCTTTGAGTTTGTGCTGAGAAATTGGAAGTAATTCTGATTGACATGACTCTAAATGTGACATAATGTTTTCCTCTTGAGGCTTTTAAACTTCTATCCTTATTCTATTTGTTAGGCATTTTAGTTATAATGTATTTTGAAGAGGTTGGGTGTTTTTTTTTTTGAATTTGTTTGTTTGCTTGTTTTGGTACCAGGGATTGAACTCAGGAGCACTCGACCACTGGGCCACATCCCTAGCCCTTTGTGTGTGTGTGTGTGTATTTTATTAGAGACAGGGTCTCACTGAGTTGCAAAGTGCCTCGCCATTGCTGAGGTTGGCTTTGAACTCGCAATCCTCCTGCCTCAGCCTCCCAAGTGCTGGGATTACAGGAGTGCGCCACCGTGCCCTGCTATTTGTTTGTTTTTTATCTTGCCTATTTGGAGTTCTGAATGGCTTCTGTATCTGGATGTCCATCTCATTTCAAAGTTTGGAAATTTTTCTTATTATTTCCCTGAAGAGGTTATGCATTCCATTAGCCTACATTTCACAATCCTCTTTTATCCAGTGATTCTTAAATTTGGTCTCTTAATGTTGTCCCATAGTTCTTGGATATTCTGGTCATGGTTACTTATTTTTTATTTTAGTTGTAAATAGACACAAATCCTTTTTTTTTTTTTTTTTTTAATGTGGTGCTGAGGATTGAACCCAGTGCCTTACACATGCTAGGCTAGTGCTCTACCATTGAGCTACAACCCCAGACCTACTTATTTTCTTTTCTTTAATAATGTCTGAATGTTCAAGGTCAGCCACTTTGTCTTCCAGTTCTGAGATTCTATCATCAGCATGGTCTACTCCAATTAGACTTTCAACGGGACATTTTATTTGATTTATTTTGTTTTTTATTTCCAAATTTTCTGTTCAGGTTCTTTTTTTAAAAATATTTATTTATTTGCTTTAGTTGTACACAATGCATTTATTTGTATGTGGTGCTGGGGATCGAACCCGGGCTGCACACGTGCTAGGCGAGTGCTCTACTGCTGAGCCACAACCTCAGTCCCCCTTCTTTTTTAATATATCTATCTCCTTATTGAATTTCTCATTCCTATCCTATATTGAATTCCTTAATTCATTCAGTTGTTTTTCTGTGTTCTCTTGGAATTCATTGATAATTTGTGGATGGTTATTGGAGATTGAGCTCAGGGGTACTTAACTACTGAGCAACACCCCTAGCCCTTTTTATTTTGAAGCAGGGTCTTTCTAATTTGCTTAGGTCCTTGATAAGTTGGTGATGCTGGCCTTGAACTTGCAATCCTCCTGCTTCAGCTTCCTGAGTTGCTAGGATTACAGGCTGCACCACCATACCCAGCTGCATTGATTATTTTTATAATATTTTGTTTTGAATTTGTTTTTTAATATTCCATTCACTTCAATATCTTTGGGGTCAGTTGCTGGTGAATTATGAACTTTAGGAGGTGTCATATTCCTTGTTTTCATATATCTTGTATTCCTATGTTGTTTTATACATCAGTTAGATGGATTTTCACTTCTGATCGTATATGTGGGCCTTTTTAAGGCACAGCCTTCTCTTGCCAAAGTGTTCTAGAGTGATTTAGATTGAGACCCTCTCCTCGTAAGTGTGCTGTCCATAGACTTTGTATTAATTCTGTTTTTTGTTTTGTTTTGTAGAAGTAGACGTCCGTGAATGGAACATGAGAACCCACCCCAAGCTGTTCCTACTTGAGGCCTGATTGCTAATTTTGGTTTTGTCTCTTATTTTTTGTATTAAAATATAGCTGAAGTTTGACTAAGATTAATTTGTGTGTGAAACCAGGTACACTGTCTTTTGGCTGGGTTTAGTTTAGCAACAGTGAACTTATAGTGTCACTGTAGATTCCCAGCACCTCACAGAAAAGGGAGAAATAACCAATAGCAACAAGTGATGCAAACAATATACAGCATTAAAATAAATACTCAGATTCTACAACACTAATTACCACAAAAAACAGGAATGGTGGGGTCAATAATGGCCAAGAGCAAAAACAATAAAAAACCATGAACTGGATCAGACATTAAAGTAAACAGTAAGTGCCAACTATGTCATCCACAGCACTAATTAATTGCAATGATATGAATGGTAGTGGTAGGAGTTATATAAACCAAATAGTTCTAAAATATGGTAAAGATATAGATTGGGGCTGGGATTGTGGCTCAGCGGTAGCGGTAGAGCGCTCGCCTAGCACGTGTGTGGCCCGGGTTCGATTCTCAGCACCATGTAAAACTAAAAACACATTGTATACAACTAAAGCAAATAAATAAATATTTTTTAAAAATCTGTTTAAAAAAAGATATAGATCATTAAGAGAAAAGAAAATATGGTAGTAAAGTAGAACAAAGTTTAGAATGTTCAAAATGTGAACAGAAAGAATGCAGAAGAGCCAGGCGCGGTGGTGCATGCCTGTAATCCCAGCACTTGGGAGGCTGAGGCAGGAGGATCATGAGTTCAAAGCCGGCCTCAGCAATGGTGAGGCACTTAGCAACTCAGTGAGACTTTGTCTCTAATAAAATACAAAAAAGGGCTGGGGATGTGGCCCAGTGGTCGAGTGCCCCTGAGTTCAACCCCCAGTACCGAAAAAAAAAAAAAAAAAAAAGAAAGAAAGAAAGAAAGAATGCAGAAGAAATGTAGCAGATGATGATTATAAATAAGGGAGAAAAATAGGAAGAACAAAGTAAGGTAGAGAGAGAATGAGAGAATTTTGCTGTTAGCGGAAGATGGAGAGAAAGGAAAACAAACAAGCAAACACCAAACCAAACCAAAATAAGTAAACCAAAAACTCTAACCCTTCAAATACAAGGCAAGGAAAAATAAGTATCATAAAAAATGAGAGAAAAAAATACATACATATATATCAGCACAGCAAGAGTGTGTGCATGTGTGCGCGCGCGCGCGCACACACACACACACACACACACACACACACAAAGATTCTTAAAGAAAAATGAAAGAATTGACTCCACTGAGGTGGTCAAAACGGTTGATGAGAATGGAATCACTGCCTATGTCCAACTGTTCTTTCTGTTTCTTCCGGGGCTACTTCCTGGGCGGAGGGGCTGGCGATTATTAACCCCTTCCTTTTTTTGCATTGTTTACTGAACTGTCAGTTGGAGAGGCCTAAGACTAAAGTTGGTTGAAATAGCTCTCATCTTCCCTCCTCACAGTATGAGGTAGGATGGAATGGAAAGAACTGTAGATTGGAGTTTTGTCCACCCAGGCCAAACCAATGCACTCCCAGGGTGGGGCTGCTGCAGAGTTCTAGGAGGGCAGTTCCAGCGGTTGGGGCTTAGGTCTAACCAGGCCTTACTGGCTTTGTTGGATGGTGTCAGATCTGAGGAGATTAAATCAACACACCCCTAAGGCCCTGCAGTCTATCTCTTAGGAGCCTCCCAAGAATTCTACTCATAGGACAAGGGAGGCAATCCCACGTACACTCAGCTGCCCGGGAACACAGCTTTTTCAGGCTTAGTCCCTGAGTGTATTCAATCCACCTGTTCAGTTTCCCACCCCTTTTCAGCTGGTCACAGCAGCCACCAGACTCAAAGGGAAAGTGAGTTACAGCGCCCTTTGTTTTTCTGACTTGAATCCCCTGGGTTCTCTGTGCCAGTTTCATTCATGTTCCACTGGGTGCACCCTAGGCCACATAGTAGGTGCTCCTGGAGCCAGGATGGCAATGTTTGCTATGATCTCCTGGGCTCCCCCAGCAGCAAGCTGCAGCATGGCCTCCTCAAAATGATGGCTCCTGCCTCAGCTCTCACTTGCTGGGTGAGAAACACAGAGCATTTTTCAAACACCAGTTCACTGTGCAGCCTCTGGATCAGCTAAGTTGAACTGCTTTTCTGATCTATAGGCTTTTCCATGCCAAACATGTCTTGTTTCTTCCTCTGTTATGCCTCCCCTCTACAGTGAACCAGCACCACTGCCACAACTGACTTGTAGTCTTTCTTAGTCTTTGTTCAATGCCCCCAAGTTTCTGAGTCTCTAAGACACTATGATTGTCCAATATTGAATTTTACTGAATTCTCTCTTTCACCCACCTTGCTGAGAAGCAGTATTCCTGCTGTTTGATTCCCAAGCCATGGAGCAACTGGAAATGGCTTCCTCTAATCTACCTTCTTGAATCTCTCTGGTCACTTAATTTTTACCCAAATAATTTGGGATATTTGTATCTCAACCCCTATGACTTAACCTTCCTGAGGCAAGGTCATTGAATTCCCTAAAATAGGAAAATGAAAACACAGAGGGGAAAAACCTGACTAATGCTCAAGAAATTATGCTGCCATAAGGGCATCTGTGATGGGTGCCATGTAACTAGTCTTAGCAAGGGGCTGTAAGAATCCAGAAAAGGGAGGGATTCCTTTCACTTGAAGCTATTTTAAAAGACTCCCACTGAAACAGTGATGTTAAATTGTTGGTAGGATTTGGTTAGGTGGAAAAGGGGAAGGGCAATTCAGACAAAGAGAAATCAAATGAAGAGATGAAGGTAGGGTAATGCCAGATCTTTTAGGAGGATGCAGACGAGATATTACACAGTTTAAAGCCAGTGCTAAATCCAACATGGCAAATTCACAGGTTTAGTCTCTTAAAAGCTTTTTCATGTTTCTATTAAAAATCTGTCTGCAAACAAATCTTTACTTGATGAGAAGTTTAAACATAATTACATCTAGTATATTACATGCATATTTCATTGCTTTATTAAATCCTTCAAACAACATAGTTTTTAGAGGTATAATTAACCTCTTTAGAATATCACCTCACAACAGAAGGAACAAACCATGAGATTTATTGATTTATTTGTGGTACTGGGAAATTGAACCCAAGAACACTCTACCACTAAGCTATATCCCCACCCTTTTTTATTTTCATTTTGAGACAGGGTCTTGCTAAGTTGGGCTTGAACCTGTGATTCTCCTACAAAAAAGGGCTGGGGATGTGGCCCAGTGGTTGAGTGCCCCTGAGTTCAATGCCCGGTACAGAAGCTTAACACTGTGGAGTTTCACTTTCAGGGTCTCCAAAGCTCTTTATCCAATCTAATGATCTATTTCCAGGATCCTACTGTGTTACTCAGCTTTCTATTACTGTGACAAAATATCTGATGCAATCAACTGAAAAGAAGAAAAGATTCATTTTGGCTCATTGTTTCAGAGGTGTCAGTTCATGGTTGGCTGGCTGCGTTGTTTTTGGGCTTGTGGTGAGGCAGTACATCATGGTGGTGGCAGCACATGGCAGAGGAGTTGTTCACCTCTTGGTGTCCAGGAAGCAAAAACAAAGACAAGAAGGAGCCAGGGTCCCAATGTTCACTTGGAGGGCGTGCCCTCAATGACCTGCCTCCTAAAGGTTCTGCCACTTCCCAACAATTTCGTATCCAACAGCTGGGTACCAAATCTTCAACACATGAGCCTTTGGGAGACATTTAAGATCCAAACCATAATACCTTCCCACCTACTCAGCCAATAATTTCTCCTTTGATTTGAATTTCTGTCACTTGCAACCAAGAGTCCTGACTAATACAAGGATAAACTATAAGGGAATCTCTGCCTATACCATAATTATACCTTAAATAACATATTTCATCAATGTGAAGATGGCCTTGATTATAAATGTACCATTATTTAGGTACCACTAAGAAAGGGAAAATACTTAAAAATAAGCTCTGACAGGCCATTGAGTATAATATGCATCCTGGCTTCAGAAGCAAGAAAATGTGTGTGTTGGGGAAAACATGCTTCCTAGGCCTGATGAAATATGGTAGCTGTGTGTCCTTGGTGACTTACATGATGTCTGTGATCCTTGGTGTCCTCCTCTATAAAGCAAATGTGACAATATTCACAGGATACCTACTTACATGCAAATATTCTTTTTTAAAAATAATTTTTTAGATGTTGATGGACCTTTATTTTATTCACTTATTTATATATGGTGCTGATAATCAAACCTAGAGCCTCACACATGCTAGGCAAGCACTCTACCACTGAGCCACAACCCCAGCCCCCCACATAAATATTCTTAGCAACTTGGTGAATTTACCAAAAATTAATTGAGTTGTATACAAGAAATGAGTAAATGTGCAAAATATACCTCAATGAAGTTGGAAAGAAGATGTATAGCATCTAAGTTAGTTTCTCAACACAGTAGATGCTTAAGAAATGATGACTCTTCTCAGATCTGCTTGTGGTTCAGAATCCTAAATCTATAAAGCCATTTTTTCCTGGTGTCCAAGAAAGGAGATTTTTCTCTTTTGGGGGCGGTGCAGTGGGGGGGTAGGGGGCATGGGGATCAAACCCAAAGGAGCTTAACCATGAGCTACATCCCCAGCCGTTTTTTAAAAATTTTATTTTGAGATGGGGTCTTACTAAGTTGCTTAAGGCCTCACTAAGTTGCTGAGGCAGGGTTTGAACTTGCCACCTTCCTGCCTCAGCCTCCCAAGCCACTGGGATTACAGGCATGTGCCTTTTTTCACTTTTTTTTTTTTTTTTTTTTTTTTTTTTTTTTGCAGAGGTGGGGATGGAACCCAGGACCTTGCACATGCTAGACAAAGCACTGCACTACTGAGCTACACCTCCAGCCCTCCCTTTGTTTACACCTTACCCCAGCACTTCTCTGGAGGGTACTGAGAAAAATCACTGCTTCTAGAAACTATCCTAGTCCATTAAGCTGTCCAGAGTCCTGTTGGGAGAGAGTAGAGAGAGAGCCTCTGTCTATATGGAGCAGGCATAAGGGATTTCAATATGTCAGAAAACCTAGGCCCTTGGCAGCCTCCCCACCCACCATCCCCATCATGCCCACAAAAACTAGAAGATTGCGGAACTGCAATTTCCCAGTCACATAAAGAAAGGAGACTGAGCCGGGTGGCACACGCCTGTAATCCCAGCCCTTGGGAGGCTTAGGCAGGAGGATTCAAAGCCAGCCTCAGCAATGGCGAGGCACTTAGACTCTGTCTCTAATAAAATACAAAAAAAGGGCTGGAGAGGTGGCCCAGTAGTCAAGTGCCCCTGAGTTCAATCCCCAGTACCAAAAAAAAAAGGAAAAGAAAGGAGACTGATTTTTCCTCCTGGATCCTGGCTGTCCTGCCTTGGCAAGGTCTGGGTGAGTCTTCTTTTTGGCCTAGCCCTGTGTCTTCCCACTCCCTTCTTTATCACCTAGAGGTCATGAGCCTTGAGAACCAGGTATCAGAATAGTGACTTTTGTCATGTTGCGATGCTCTGACACTGCCAAAGACACACAATCCCAGAAAGCCACTTCTAAGAAGGCTGCCCAGCAAGAGGTTTGGAAGGCCCAAGGATCTCCTGCTGTGAAGCCTCTTAGGGTCAGTTCCCAGGAGGTGGCTGGGCCCTTCCTTGCCAGACAACCAAGTGATGCCTGGCCTCTCACCCTCAGTCCCCTCACCTCCCACCATGCCTATGAGAAGTACAACGTATTGGAAAGAAATAAGAACCCTGTGTCCCAGCTCCAGCCCCCCTTGCACCAGCCTCCTGACCTTGGGCATGAGACTGAACATCAGGAGCCATAGTTCATTCAGCAGCAGAATTAGAGTGTTGGTCACCCCACCTCTCCTGAGTCTGCTGTAGGTTAATGGAATGTCATGGGTGACTGCACCAGGAATGGTGGGCACCCACCAAAGGCAGGTTCCTGCTCTCAGCTTCTCCCTGAGGCCTGCTGGGGCTGCCGTTGGACATGGCTGGTTTTTTGTTTGTTTGTTTTGTTTTTGTTTTAGTTTAGTTTAGTTTAGTTTTGTTTTTATTAACTAGCATTAGCAAGTCATCAGACCTGAATGACAGTCTGTCCCCTTTCTTTTTTTTTTTTTAATATTTATTTATTTGCTTTAGTTGTACACAATGCAATGCATTTATGTTTACGTGGTGCTGAGGATCAAACCTGAGCTGCGCACGTGCTAGGTGAGCGCTCTACTGCTGAGCCACAACCCCAGCCCCTGTCCCCTTTCTTGATTGTGCCACTTTTACTTTCTTTGAGATTCTGGCAGACACACTTGGGGTCAGCATCAAAAATAATGTGCAGGGCTGGGGTTGTGGCTCAGCGGTAGGGCGCTCGCCTAGCACATGTGCGGCTCGGGTTCAATCCTCAGCACCACGTAAAAATAAAGGCATTGTGTACAACTAGAACAAATAAATAAATATTTAAAAAATAATAATGTGCATTGAGAGGTTTGGGGCTGAAGCCATTTAGCTATTCTCAGCTCAACACCATGTGGCTTTCCATTACCAATGGCAATGTGCAGGGCTCCTGGGGGCAGCTTAGCCCTATAGCCCATGGCTTGCTCCTCTCCCACAACCCTCCAGCATGGCAGGGAGAAGAACAAAACAGAAGGGGATCATCCTCCTGCTAGGGCAGGGTATGGAGCACAAGCCAAGCTCAGGTTCCTACAGAGTAGCGAAAATGCCCTAGGTTTGAATGTGAGCTTCTCAACTTGCTGCCTAATGGCCTTGGAAAGGACTTAACCTCTTGGCTTCAATTACTTGATCTATAAAATGGGCATGATTGTATCTGTCTCCTGAGGGAATGAATGTGTGTAAGGACCTAAGACAGCACCTGATACATCCCTGTATCAGGCACCTACTGTAAAGAGGAGAGGAGGTAGCTAGGCACTGTGGTGCACGCCTGTAATCCCAGCAACTCAGGAGGCTGAGGCAGGAGGATCACAAATTCAAAGCCAGCCTCAGCAACTTAGCGAGGCCCTAAGCAACTTAGCAAGATCCTGTCTCAAAATAAAAAATAAAAAGGGCTGGGGATGTGGATCAGTGGTAAGGTGCCCCTGGGTTCAATCCTCAGTACCAAAATAAATAAATAAAAATAAAAAAATAAAGAGGAGAGGTGGGACTGGAGGGACACCAGGAAGGGAGAGAAGGAAAAATAGGAGAGGGTAATGCTGGGAAAGGAGAAGGCCTTGGGTTCTGCAGGGCTGTGCAGCTTAAGAGTCTTTATTCCACTCTCTGTCACCTTTGCTCAGGACGTGGGCCACACTCTTCTCTGCCTGTTACCAACACCAGACCCCCTGCCCAGAGAGCACTACCCCCACCCACGGAGGCCTCAGATTAAAAACTCTCTCCTAGAAGAGACCTTCCCTAGCAATCCCCACCTCGCATCCTGAACAGAACCTTCCACCCTGTTTTTCCTTCCAGGCAAGATTTCTAGATTCATTTGTCTAATAATCTGCCCCCATGACAGTCAGCTCCAGGAGGGCAAAGACTGTTCATCTTGCTCACTTCTGAATGTAGCATCCAGCACTGTGCCTGGCACAGGGTTTGGGGAGGAGACTTCCCATCCTCTGCACCTTAGAGAGGCCGGGGGACTTTTGGCAGAGACCTGAGACCACAGAAGCAGGAGTGACTTGGTGGCTCAAGAGCTGAGGTCAGGGGGCTGGGGACATAGCTCAGTTGGTAGAGTGCACAAGGCCCTGGGTTCAATCCCCAGCACCAAAAAAAAAAAAAAAGAAAAAGCTGAGGTCAGGGTTGGACAAAGGCAGAGGATCAGGTGACATTTGAGGGGTATTCTAGCTATGCAGAATGGCACAGGCCATAGACTAAAGGCATGAACCTACCAGGGGTTGGGAGGACAGTCCTGGAGAGTAGCTGCTGCAGAGCCTGGATGAAGGGGCCAAGTAGAGAGAAATAGGCCAGGTTGCAAATGACCACAAGAGCTCCATGAGGGATCTGGATCTTATCCTGGGTTCCTAAGTGGGGAAGTAATGTGGCCTAGCTTGCCTAGCCCAGAGCTTTGGGAAGGAGGAGGCAAGACTGACTATTTTCTTGAGGGCCCAGGCTGGCCTCCAGCCTCACTCCTTCCTGGGTGGAACCACTGGTGTATCAGACAAAATCCACCTGCTGCAGCCAGTGGCTGACTCTCCACAGGCAGATGCCTCCTGCCCCCACTGTGGAGGTATTGCTGCAGGGGAAATGCAGGCTCCCCTAGCAGTGGATTCCCAGCAGTAGTGAGCCCTTGTACTTTAAGAGGTTCCAGCCAATTCCTTCCCCAGGTGTCTAAGTCCTGACATTGTCCTTGTTCTACCCACCCACCAGTCCATTTCTGTGTGTATGTGTATGAGAGACATGTTGCTGGAAGGGGAGCTTCACTCAGCTGGTCTATTAGTCAGGTTGAAATAGGTTCTGCTGCACTAAGTCAGTCTAGAACCCAACAACTTTACACAATATAATCTTTCTCTCATTCATATTACACACCCAGTGTAGTGGAAGAAGATGAAAGAGGAGGGCTCTGCTCCACCCAGTGTCTCAGGACCCAGGCTACAAGAAGAGCCACTATCTAGATAATCCCTAATCACCATGGCACAGGAAGACAGAGCATAGAGCACTTATACCTTTTAATCCAGAAACGACACAGGTCACTTCCTGTCATAACTGATTGGTCCATTGGCCAGGAGCTAGAGCTATGGGGACGTGGAAGAGCCCACATATACTCAATGGGCCAGTGAGTGCCCTTTCAGCCTATTGAGCACCAGGTCAGAGAGGTTGGCTTCTGCCTGGACATAGGCAGATGGACAACAAAGAATGCAGGGAAAGGTATGGGTACCTTCCTAGTTGCTTCCTCCCTCCATCTGCTCCCTGAATCCCAGAGGAGAGCTCCAATGATATCAGTCTCATAGCTTTCTGTTCCCCAACCCCACCATTACCTCCACTCCTACAAAATGCAATCTCTCTCCAGTCTGGCTTCAGCAAACTGTCTCATTTCCTTCTCCAGCCACATAAGACTTCCTGCTGCTCTGTGAACATCTGCTTTATGTCCTTTACTCCTTCTGGAATGTTCTACTCCATCTCTGCTCTCTGGACTCCTCCAACCCATTCTTCCTGATTCAACTCAAATATCACCTCACTCATAAAGATTCTTCATCTGCTTCCTCTCTCCCCACAGTATTCCACAAGTGTGTGCCCAGCCCCACAGCTCCCCACTGAAAGGGAGACCCCAGGCTGACCATGGGACCTCCCTCCCTCCCCCAGGGACAGGTGACTGGCCCCAGATGAACTAGTCTGTGGTCTGGGCAATGGTGCTCCTGGTGGGAAAGCATGTGCTGAGCCTATCAAATTCTCTTTCAAGAATTTTAATTGGGAACAGAGTAACAACAGTAGGAGCTGGCAGAATGCATCAGGTGTCCCATAAAAGGGCCCATGGGGTCAAGTGGCACCCTGCTTGATACTGTGAGGCAGCAGGGCCATGAGTGATATGAGAAAGACAACGCTGTGGAGAACAGGGGCAGCAGCTGATGAAGGAGAGGCCTCCCCACCAGCCCTCACCCAGGGAGCCCAAGAGAGGAGTTGGGCAGCATCAGGGCCAGAGCTGTACTGCTGAGGACTTGCATGATGAGGTAACTTTGCAGACCAGCCCATCTGGAAAAGAGGTGAGCTCCCTGAGCAGAGCAGAGGGTGAGATCTAGCACTGCATGTCCCTCCATCACAGCTGGGGAGAGTTGCTGCTGCCTCCTCAGCCCCAGGTCCCAGAGATACCAGAAACAAAGGCAGGGAGGCCAGCTGCCCACCAGTCTCCCGCCACTGTCCCCAAACTCCTGCCCCTACCACTACCTTATGTCTGTCAGTATCCTGCTACACCAGGAGCCCCAAGATCTTGGCTCAAAATCCTAGTGCTACCAGTCTGGCAAAGTGCCAGGAATATGGCTGAGCAAGTTTTCGCATCTGTAAAGCGGGGTAATAATAGTTGTCTACCTACAGCCTGGGTTCATGTAGGATTCAGCACTCTTGGCATGGAAAGAACATCTTTACGTCCTCAGGGCTCACTTCCTCACCTTGTCACTGAGTCCTCAAATGGTAAAAGGAACTAGCTAGCTCTCTGGGACTTCTTTTATGAGGGCACTAATCCCAATCAGGAGGGTACCACTTTTCTGACCTAATCACCTCCCAAAGGCCTCATTGCATAATCCTATCCTTTAGGGATTAAGATTTCAACATAGGAATCTGGAGGGATGCTGACATCCAGACCATAGCATCATCCAACTCTAGAGGTCCTGCCTCTGGACTTTATGTAAGAGACAAAAACACATAACTGAATTCAAGTTGGCTTTGTTTCACAAAAGAATTATCTTTTTTTTTTTTTTTTTTTGTAACTGTATGAACTTGTTAGAAAGACAAATTTTAAATATATGTATATATTTAGTTGCATATGGACACAATATCTTTATTTATTCATTTTTATGTGGTGCTGAGGATTGAACCCAGTGCCTCACACATGTGAGGCAGGTGCTCTACCACTGAGCTATAGCCCCAGCCCCACAGAAGAATTATCTTCCTAAAAAGCTACATGTCAAATAAAATTTTCATTTATTGACTTCCAGACTGAGGGAGGATATTGAGTCCTAACCAATGTTTTCCTGAAATATTCTGTGCAAACCAGATTTTTACCAATGTAGTTACTGTTCCCTATTGACTACTTGTGAATGTTAGAGCTGATTTGACATATTTGGTATTCAGTAGGTGGTGAGGCCTAACCAGGATTATTTTAAATTTGTCAATTATTTCACTCCTCAGTCAGTTGGGCAATGACCAGTAAACATTTAAAAGTCCTAAAGAATCAGGCATGGTGGTGTACGCCTGTAAATCTCAGCAACACTGGAGGCTGAGGCAGGAGAATCACAAGTTCAGGTCAGCCTCAGCATCTTAGCAAGACCCTATTTCAAAATAAAAAATAAAAAGGACTGGGGATGTAGCCCAGTTGTAAAGCATCCTTGGGTTAAATCTCTAGTACCAAACAAAACAAAATGAAACGAAGTCCCAAAGAGCTATTTGAAAGAGAAGAATCCTTTTGGAAGATCAAGTTAGTAACCACCCCTAACGTTTTTTGTTTTGGTATCAGGTTGAACTCAGGGGCACTCCACCACTGAGCCACATCCCCAGCCCTATTTTGTGTTTTATTTAGAGACAGGGTCTCACTGAGTTGCTTAGCAACTCACTTTTTGCTGAGGCTGGTTTTGAACTTACGATCCTCCTGTCTCAGCCTCCCAAGTGCTAGGTACAGGTGTGCGCCACCCTGCCCGGCCCCTACTATGTTTTGTAATTTGTATTTTTCTTTCCCATGTTCTACCCACACTGGGAATTGAACCCAGGGCCTCACGCATGCCAAGCACATGTTCTACCACTAATCTATACCCCCCAGTCCAATATTCTGATTTTGAGGATCCAGAGTCAAAGCCATTTAGGAAAAGTACCTAAACAGATTTTGCTGCTTCAGGCCTTCCCCAAGCCAAATTCCCACATACATGTGGAATCATGGACGAGTTTCGCCTCCTTGACCTGCACCTGCAAAACATACTTGGGAAATGATACTTTAAGGCATCACTTCTTCCAAAGGCCTGAATTCACTGCACTGGGCTTTGAGGGAAGGAACGGAAGCAATTTTGATCCAGTACTCTAGGACCTAGCTTTATGAAGGTGACAAAAAAGGAGCCGGGTGTGGTGGCGCACGCCTGTAATCCCAGCACTTGGGAGGCTGAGGCAGGAGGATCGCAAGTTCAAAGCCAGCCTCAGCAATGCAGAGGCATTTAGCAACTCAGTTGAGACCCTGTCTCTAAATAAAATACAAAAAAGGGCTGGTGATGTGGCTCAGTGGTCGAGTGCCCCTGAGTTTAATCCCCGCTAGAAAAAAGAAAAAAAGGTGACAAAAAAGGAAAAAGGCACAAATCTAAGCACTCAGCATTGCTAGAGAGGGGCATTCAGAAAGGAGCTAATTAGAAAGCAGATGTCTCAACTGAGAGGGCTCAGTAACCTCGCCACCCATGGATAAGAGGGAAGATGGGACTGGAAGTTACCTGGGTCCTGAGGAGAAACAGGTCCTGTGGGGTTGCAAGGAGCGGATCTTGAACATGGGAAGGAGACCGAACCAGTGCTACCTGGGCCCTGGGGTGACCAAGAAGCAAGATGATGGCATATTCCTTCACTAGGGACTGTTTCCTTGTCTTGCAATGCAAAGAATTCTGCTGGAGGGAGGGCAAGTAGATAACTGCAACTGGGAAAATCAGCTGGAGCAAATTATAGCCACAGTCCCACGACTACCTCCCCCTCCTCCCTGCATCTGGGCCCAGGAACTGTGCCTCCTTTCTTGGCCCTTTGGACAAACCTTCCCAGCCTCAGCAAAGGCCCCTGCCCTCCCTGTGTGTGCCATCAAGCTCACTCAGGTCTTCAGTCACTCTGTCCTCTCCACCGGCCATCTCCATCATCAGGGACATATGCAGCCCTTTCTCCCAGCTACAAAAGAACTGCTCTCACTTCCCTCTCCAGCTCCCCTTCTCTTCCCACATTATAGCAAACTCTGTGAAAGGGCTCTCCTTGGGTTCCCCTCCTCTTCTCTTGGACTTACTCCAATCGGGCTCTGCCCCAACTGGTCCTCCAAAACTGCTATTGCCAACGTCACCAGTGACCTCCCCATTGCTAAACCAATGTCCATTCTCTGTTCTCTGTGCTTGACCTTTCAGAAACATCTGGCCAGATGACCACTCCCTCCCCCTAGTAACCTAGGGGTTTCTGGGACAATACATCTGCCTAATTTTCCTTCTACCTCTCTGCTCCTTTCCAGGAATTTCTGCCCATTCTGATTCTTCCCCATCTCATTGGCTTCCATGTAATGGAGCACCCCGGGGGCTGGATCTGTGTGGTCCCCTACTCTTCTCTAACCACACTCCCTCCCCTAGATTGGTACTGACAAAAATTTAATGTGAACCACATGTGTAATGTAAAATTTCTTATATATATATATATGTGTGTGTGTGTGTGTGTGTATATATATATATATATATATATATATATATATGTTTTTTTTTGAGACAGGGTTTCACTATGTTGCCCAGGCTATCCTTAAATTCCTGGGCTCAAGTGATCCTCCTGCCTCAGCCTCCCAAGTAGCCGGGATTACAGAGGGCTGGGGGTGTGGTTCAGTGGTAGAGTACTTCATGACTGAGGCCCTGTGTTCAATTCCAGCACTTGGGGGGCGGCTTAAAAAGAAACAGTAAGCTGGGCGCGGTGGCGCACGCCTGTAATCCCAGCACTCTGGGAGGCTGAGGCAGGAGGATTGCGAGTTCAAAGCCAGCCTCAGCAATGACGAGGCACTTAGCAACTCAGTGAGACCCTGTCTCTAAATAAAAAATACAAAAAAAAAAAAAAAGGGCTGGGGATGTGGCCCAGTGGTCGAGTGCCCCTGAGTTCAATTCCCAGTACCAAAAAAAAAAAAAAAAAAAAAGAAAAAAGAAAAAAAAAAAGAAAAAAGAAACAGTAAAATTCATTTTAATAACATTTTACTTAGCCCAATATATATAGGTAATTAGTATCATTTAAACATGTGATCTATATAAAACTTACTAAGGACAAATCTTATTTTTGTGCTTTTTTTGAAATCTAGTGTGTATTTCACACTATCTCAATTTAAACTTTAAATTTTTTAATATTTTTTTTTAGTTGTAGTTGGACACAATACCTTTATTTATTTACTTTTATGGGGTACTAAGGATGGAACCCAGGGCCTCACACGTTCTAGGTGAGCACTCTACCACTGAGCCACAACCCAAGCCCTAAACTTAAAATTTTTATCAAAAATTTTTATCTGTATTTAGATTTCATAAACTCTGCAATTGAAAAAGTAGATGTAGAGCCCGGCATGGTGGCACACGTCTGTAATCCCAGTGGCTAGAGAGGCTGAGGCAGGAAGATCAAGAGTTCAAAGCCAACCTCAACAATTTAGCAAGGTCCTAAGCAACTCAACGAGACCCTGTCTCTAAATAAACTCCAAGAAAGGGCTAGGGATATACCTCAATGATTATGTGCCCCTGAGTTCAATCCCCAGTACTATTAAAAAAAAAAAAAAAAAAAGTAGATGCACATACCTGATTGTTCCAAGCATATTTAATTTTAAGAACTGCAGGTCAGAGTGGCACACACTTGTAATTCCAGGGGTTCAGGAAACTGAAGCAGGAGGATTTCGAGTTCAAAGCCAGCCTCAGCAAGTTAGCAAGGCTCTAAGCAACTCAGCCAGACTCTCTCTAAATAAAATATAAAAAGGACTGGGGATGTGGCTCAGTGGTTAAGCACCCCTGGGTTCAATCCCCAGTACACCCCCCAAAATTTTTAAATAACTGAATCAAATATCAGTTTTTTTCAATGTAAATTAATTTTTTTTCTTTTTTCTTTCTTTTCTTTTTTTTTTTTTTTTGGTACCGGGGATGGAACTCAGGGGCACTCGACCACTGGGCCACATCCCCAGCCCTTTTGTATTTTATTTAGAGACAGGGTCTCACTGAGTTGCTAAGTGCCTCACCATTGCTGAGGCTGGCTTTGAACTCGCGATCCTCCTGCCTCAGCCTCCCAAGTGCTGGGATTACAGGCGTGCGCCACCACGCCCGGCCCCAATGTAAATTAATTTTTAAGTTATCTGATTACCCATTTTCTACTAAGGCCAAGTGCTCAATTAGCCACATGTGTCTAGTTAGTTAGTGGCTACCATAGTGGAGAGCTGATCTCAGGCACAGGTGGCTTTCAATACCAGCAGGTGTGTGCTGCTGCCTCACTGGTATTTATCCCCAGCTGCATCTCTGCACTGCAGACCTGTCTAACCAGAGTCTGTTCAGCCCTCCACTTGGATGTCTAATGGGTGCCTCAAACCTCACACGTTGGAAACTCCTCCTGAGAGTCCCATCCCCACCTGCCTAACAAGCAAGGCAAGTTTCCTCCATCTAATTTAATAATGGTTTCTTCCTGTTACTTGGGCCAACAACTGATACTAGTCTTGACACAGTCTCCCTCTCTCTCTCTCTCTCTCTCTCTCTCTCTCTCTCTCTCTCTCTCTCTCTCTCTCTCTCTCTCTCTCCTCTCATAGCTGGCCTGGCAATAGATCCTGTTGCCCTTTCCTCCAAAATATTCCACCAACAGAATCCCACCCTTCCCCATCACTTCTGCTGCCCCCGCTCCAGTCGACTGATGTCACTACTTCTGTTCCTGCCCCTGCAATCTGCTCACCAGCCCAGAGTGCTGCTTTTCAAAAAAAGACGATGTCTCTCCTCTGCTCAGAACTCTGCATGGCTCACTTCTCACCCAGGAGAGAAGCCCAAGTCCTCACAATGACCTTCCATGCTCCAGTTCCTTTGAGCCTTTATCACTGTCTACCATGCTCTGCATTTTACGTATACTGTCCTGTCTTTCCCATCTCAAAATAAGCTCCGGCAGGGCAGGGATTGTTGTGTTCCTTTTTTGCTGCTATGTCTCCAGTGTATAGAACACTGCCTGGAACCTATTAGGCGCTCAATATTTTAAATGAATGGATGATGGCTTCTGGGTAGGGAGAGAAGTTGAAGCAAATCCAGGGGCAGAAGCTCCTTTCTTAAGCCTGAAGCCGAAGTTAGGGAGCATGAGGGTCGTGCGTAGGCACTGGAGCCTGGCTGTCTGCAAGGTGGGAGCCGTGCTGGCTCCTCAGCGTCGGAGGAAAGCGGGGAGTGGAGTGGATCTTCCAGGTCTGTCCCCTCCCGACGGGGCTGGGAGCAAGGGAGAGGAGGGCTGGCATCCTCGGTTACAACTTCCGCCCGCCCAGGGATTCCGGGAGAGAGCTAGGCCGAAGAGCTCTGAAGAGCAAACCGCTCTCTCGATGCCAGGTGGGGGCTTGTTTTGAGGACCTTAAGTGACAGATGCACTGCCGACGAGTGCCAAGGGCCCGCGGGGCTTTGTTCGGGAGGAGGAGCCACCGCAGGCGGGGCGCGGAGGAGCAGGATGTGCGCGTGCCTGTTGGCGCGATTGCTCGGGGCGTCCCCGCTGCCGGCGCGCGCCCGGGCTCTGCTTACAAAGGAGGCTCTCGCCCCCTTCCCGCGGCGTCGCGCCCGCGGCTCCCACCCGGAGTCACGGCCGTCGGTCACGACCGAAGGTCCCGCGGGAAAGCGTCGCTGCGAGCCAAGCCAACAGGCCCGGCCGCCTGTCCCTACAGCTGCCCTTTATTTATTTATTTCGGTGGACAAGGCGGAGTCATCTATCTTGAATATCTTTCCAGGAAGTTTGTACCTATTAATATTTCAGTTCCTGGCAGCTGCTTTCAGTGCTGAGGTGGGGGGAGGGCCAAGTTCAAGGCTGCAGGAGAGTGGAACCTGCAGCTGCTGCGCCCACAGCCGACTGTCCCTGGCCCGGCTGAGGCTGGGGGCCGAGGGCAGCCCGGGGGACTCCCAGACATACCCACTCCCCGCCGCCGCGTGGGAGCCGGCCGCCGGCGCCAAGGCCGGGTGGCTTCCCTCGGGAGCGACGCGCTGGGGGAGACAAGTGGACACCAAGGCTGCGACGAAACTGAGAGAGGGCAGCCCGCTGGGAACTTCCCGCAGAGGGCTGAGGAGGCAGCCATGTGGAGAGAGGCTTTCGGCCACCCCAGAAATCGGGGCGCGGGGAGGAAGGAAAGGCGCGTCCCGCGAGGAATGAGCATCCGGCGAGCCCCGGGAAATGGTGAGGCCAGAGTCCTAAAGTCAGAAAGCTGGTTCTGACCTTGCTCCAGCCACACAACCAAATGGCGCTGCAACAGAAACTCGACTTTTGAAAGTTTGCTCCTTACCACCACCTTGCAAGGCTGTCATATCTCCAAAGACAGAAGCGGGAAATGTGGCTCAGAGAAATTAAGTAACCTGCTCAGGTCACCTGACAGGTCGCTTGGTTCTGACAAACATCTTGCAAGAAAGGGTCCCTTGGAAGAAAATGCAACTGTATTCATCTTGTAGTATCAGCCAAAAGAAGGATCCCCTGAGGGAAACCACAAAAACATATGGAACTGGAGACCTGGGAGCTTGCCAGAATTTCATAATCCCCTTCATTCCCCGGCAGAAGTGTCTGCTCAGGCTTTCTAGTCCATCACGTCTAGAACATCAATCATTTTGCCAAAGAACTTGCATTTTGCACACCCCTCAGGTGCATATTTTGATAAAGATATTTGAAGCAGTTGACATAGCCACATCTGGAATGTTGGCTTTTGATTAGGGTGCTTCAAGTGATATCTGTCCCCAGGGTATAAATTGGAGTCATCACACACAGAGACATCATACTATCTCTTCTCTAGTATTCTAGTTGGTTGTAGACACTATGGCAACCTTCCTGCTCAGGATTATCAGCCCCACTCTGCTCAGGGACTCTGTCCAGCTCTGCATGGAGGTCACTGGCATCAGGTCACTGGCGTCAAAGCCAAGACTTAGAAAGGAAAAGGAAAAGTTTGTCCCATAAACCTTCCCCTCAGGCCTCCAGGGTCCACTCCCCTCTTGGCCCTTTCCCATTCTACCCTCTGACCCCTTCCCCAGACACATGTGTTCCTCCCAGGATGCCTGCACCACACTGGCCAGTGGGCTAGAGGGGAGGGTAGGACAGAATCAGACATTTTAAGGTGGGATTTGCCAACTACAAAGTCTTCCCTAACACCATCTCCAGGGAAAAATGCTCAAAGGAAAGTCCCTAATGGACTGTGAGGAAAGCTGGCCAGGGCATGTCTGCCTGGGATGCCAGGCATGGCCATCTAGTGCAGGAATTTCAGCCTTCCACTAGCTACAGTCAGCAGGAGATGATTTTGAAGGCTTAAGTCTTCAAGCATGGCGGCCTCCTCTGAGCTTTTCCAGTCTCTGAGCCTTGCCCAAAACACCCTGCTTCTGTTTGTGTTCACGCCCAGGAGGGTTCAGTGGGGGGGGTCCATGAAATAATGCCTGCTGCTCTGCTTGGGTGGGCCAGGCCCTGCCAGCTGCCTTCACTTTTGGCTGCAGAAAGCCTGCCAGGCTGCAGTGTGCGAGGGCCTGGAACAATGACTGGTAGCATCAGCTATTTTAATGCAGAGTTAGGCACACAATCCTTGCTAAAAATAAATACAAAGGAAAACCCCAAAGTAGCTAAGCCTATTTTAATACCTTTTATTTTTCTTGTTCCTGATTCTTTTGTCTTCTCCTTGCCACTTTGGAGCAGTGTTTCACACAGGGCCCACCCTGAGTGTTGTCAGGGCTCCCATCCATGTCCTGGTCATACAGCCCCATCTTGATCATGGGCAGAAACCGAGTCATAGGGAAGAAAACGGAAGAAAGAGCCAATGACCATTTCTTTGAGTGTAATTTACATTAAATAGAATGATGGCAACACTTCTGAGGCAGGGTAACTAAAAGGGAGCTTAGAGAGGAGGAGCCTTCTTCCACCCTCACCCCCCCCCCACTCTACACAGCCCCTTGGGTGGGGAGGAAGTTTGCAAAGCACCAGCTTAAGAAATGGCTATAGAATGATGAATGTCTCCTCCTGATAGGAGAGAATAAATCTGACTACCTTGGGGTTCCTGGGGGCATCACTGTTTATCTTTTCAGAAAGAAATAGGGGTGAAAACCTTTGGGGATGTCTACCTAGACTGGAACCAACCTCTTCTGTGGGACTAATGTAACATCTATCGAAGTTCAAAGAGGTAGATTCCACCTGATATGGTATTACAAATGTTCTCTGCTAAGTCCCACCCCACCTCCCCCACAGTTGATAAGATCAGGACCTGCCTCTGGTCCAATCAGAGTCTCTTCCCAGGAAATTGGAACAGGAGAGAGACAAAGTCCAACATCTAGGCCCCCTCAGTGAGTTTCTATGACTGCTTTTTTCCAGAGTATGGGTCACACTTTATTTTGTTGTTGTTGTTGAAAATTGGGCATTTTAGATAATATCTTGTAGCACCTTTGATTCCCTCCCTGCAACATGGTTTTTGTTGCATTTTGTTTTTTTTAGTGGCTTCCTTGGACAAATTCTATGGAGTCTGTTTCCCACTCCTCACAATGTTCATAACTCTTCTCAGTTTTTTTATCCTTCTAGTGTTTATTTTTGGTTTTTCTTTCTTTTATTTTCTTTTTTTTTTTTTTTTTTTTTTTTTTTTTTTTTTTGGTACCAGGAAAGGAACCCAGGGATGCTTAACCATTGAGCCACATCCCCAGCCCTTTCTCTGTTTTTATTTAGAGACAGGGTCTCACTGAGTTGCCTAGGGTCTCATTAAATTGCTGAGGCTGGCTTTGAATTCACAATCCACCTGCCTCAGCCTCCTAAACTGCTGGGATTACAGACATGTGCCACCACACCCAGCTTCTAGTGTTTTTTTTTTTTTTTGTTTGTTTGTTTGTTTGTTTTTTTGTGGTACTGGGGATTGAACTCAGGGGCACTTGACCACTGGGCCACATCCCCAGCCCTTTTTTGTGTTTTTTAATTAATTAGAGACAGGGTCTCACTGAGTTGCTAAGTGCCTCGCCATTGCTGAGGCTGGCTTTGAACTCTTGATCCTCCTGCCTCAGCCTCCCAAGTGCTGGGATTACAGGCGTGCGCCACCGCGCCCGGCTCTAGTGTTTATTTTTAAGCCTGCCTTTCTAGGGGCTGTCCTGTGAGCCACTGAAGGTGAACAGAAACATTTTGAGCTAGTAAGGTCTGCACTCGTCTGTATGTAGGCTGGGGAAAACACGTTCGAAATCCAGGCAGTTTTACAAGTGTGACCCAGCTTTTGCTTTCCACTGGGCTCTTTTGTGTCTCCCCTGCAAGTGTGCAAGGCATGAGGATGTGTGCAGAGCCAGGGCCTTCTCTGTCTCCTGAGTGTGATGCAGACTTGTGCATATATGCAGCCCTCCAGACCCCCAGGATGGGAAGGAGTTTAACCTCTGATAAGAAAGCCTCTACTGGGCTGGGGTTGTGGCTCAGTGGTAGAGCACTCGCCTGGCATGTGCTCGGCCTGGATTCGATCCTTAGCACCAAGAACAAATAAACCCATTGTGTACAGCTAAAGCAAATAAGTAAATATTAAAAAAAAAAAAGAAAGAAAGAAAGAAAGAAAGAAAGAAAGCCTCTACTGGGGCTGAGGTTGTGGCTCAGCGGTAGAGCGCTCGCCTAGCACGTGTGTGGCCCGGGTTTGATCCTCAGCACCATGTAAAAATAAAGGCATTGTGTACAACTAAAACAAATAAATAAATTTTTTTTTTTAAAAAAGAATGTTTTGTGGTTAGAGACTGGGCCCTGAAGGATGGAGGAGCGCCCCAATTTTCCCTTGGGTGCCCCCGGGTTCTACCCTCCAGTGAAACCAGTGGCTGGCTCACTGTAGAACCCCACCTGGACATTCACATGTTGGTCCTTTCATTGGTGGATTTTCTAAAAGATTTGTATGTTACTCTGTTGTGATTTTTTTCCCTTTATGTTTATAAAGATTTTTCTTAGCTAAAGAGGACTGTTCTGTGTTCCAGTTGAGCAAGTTTAGCTCCCAGGTATGTGGCAGACATTTCCCTGAGGTGGGATAATGGGGCACCTTTGTCCCCAGCCCTGGAAGCAGGACTGTGCAGATGACAATAATGCCAAGGCCAGAGAAGAGCAGAGCCAGACTAGGCCTAAGGGCCTGGGAGAGGCCAGGAACAAAGGGTGAGTCTCTTGGCTCTGGCTGAGCTGGTGGGACAGGTGTTGGCAGCTTCTTGCCCATCTGTCTCCCTGAGAGAAGAGAGGCTGCTTGCCTTTCTTGGGCTTTGAGGGGTCTTGAGCCTCATCCCCCAAGAGTCCCACAGCTCTTCTCAGTTTCCCCTCAGGGTGATCAGGGACCTCAGGTACTAGGAAATCTGCACTTGGTCTGACCCCCACCATGTAGGACCTGGACCTGTCTCATGTTGTGGGATCCTCTTGCCATTTGGGGGCAAATAGCAGTTGTACTATGGTACTGTTGGTGCTTGGGGGAATTAGGTCAGGAAGGGGAGTTGGGTGAGGATTCTCCCTCATCAGGTGAGCTGTTCCAGCAGAGATATGTCCCTTCTTGAGGGTAGCAGCAGCCGTTAGCTCCAAGATTCATCAAGGAAACCCCTGGCACTAATGGAGAGGTGAATAGTGGCAACAAATGTAGTGCGTGAGCTGTATATCTCATGGTGCAGTGCCCAATCCAGCTGTTTGCCTGGGTGCCCTCTGTTCATCAGTTCATCAGTTATGATTGCCCTGGCTGTGGAGGGTGTTTGTGGTGTCTGCCTCCCTTCTGATCTTGGGGTGCTGTCCATTGGGTGGAAGAGGAGAGGAGAAGGGAAGGAGGATGGAGAGGCAAGGAGGTGGGTAATTGGCTTTTACTTAAAGGACAAAAACATTTTTGGGGGTACTAGAGATTGAACCCAAGGGTGCTTTACCACTGAGCTATATCCCCAACCCTTTTTATTTTTATTTTGAGACAGGGTCTTGCTAAGTTGCTGAAGTTCTTGCCAAGTTGCTGAGGCTGGCCTCCAACTCATGTTGAGCCTTCTGATTTGCTGGGATTACAGTCATACACCACTGCACCTAGCCAAAAGGCAAATTTTGAGGCCTGAGTCCCTGGCTGATTGGGCTACTTTGGTGGGTAGGTGGCCAGGGCATGGGTATAGTTAGACCCTCCTGGTGTGAAAGCACATTTATGTATGGTTTCCTGGACATATTTCTAAAGGAGGAAATTTAGGGCCTGGGTAAAATACAATAAGTTCTGCTGACTGCAGGGAAGTGTGAGGAGGCTGAGACACCTTCCAGAGCAGGTCCTCATGTATGGGATGAGGAGGTGGCATGGCGAATGGCAGAGCCAGAATATAGATGGCGTCTCCTCACTTGAGTGGCCAAGAAAGCTTCCTCCCCTCATGGGATATCTGTTCCTACCCAGAAAGGAGTCCTCAGTGGAGCCTCAATACTCAATCAGTTACCAACCACACAGGAACATGTCCTTGGACATTGCCAGACAATAGGGAGAGGACCAGTGAGGAAGCCCAGAGCACACAAAAAGAGTCCCAGGTGGATGAGAGAATGGAGGAGAGACCAACTGCTTCAGGACATAGGGTCTGACTATCTCCATAGTCCCATGAGCCTAAGCTATCTTTGGGTTATGGCCAGAGAAAGTTCCCCTAGAATCCTTCTCAGCATTATGGCCAAGAGTTGCAGGGGAGATCTCTAGGTAAGTCACCCTTGATCCCATTTAATAGATGAGGACACTGAATCTCAGAGAGGTTCAGCGACTTCCCTCAGGTCACACAGTTCATAAATGGTAAAGTCAGAGTCTTTTATCCCAGTACTAGGAAGTAAGAAGCAATATAAAATGTCCTAGCTGGGAGCAGTTGCAGGCACCCCTATAATCCCAGCTACTTGGGAGGCTGAGGGAGAAGGATTACAAGTTCAAGGCCAGCCTGGGCAACTTGGGGAACTCTGTCTCAAAAAATAAAAAGGGCTAGGGGTGGAGCTTAGTGATGTAGAGCCCCTGAGTTCAATCCTCACTCCCAAAAAATAAAAGGTCCTATAAAAATCTCTTTATGGTTCAAAGCCAGCCTCAGCAATGGTGAGGCACTTAGCAACTCAGTGAGACCCTGTCTCCAAATAAAATACCAAAAAGGGCTGGGGATGTGACCCAGTGGTCGAGTGCCCCTGAGTTCAATCCCCGGTACCACAAAAAAAATCTCTTTATGGCCGGGCACGGTGCCGCACACCTGTAATCCCAGCACTTGGGAGGCTGAGGCAGGAGGATCACGAGTTCAAAGCCAGCCTCAGCAATGGTGAGGCACTTAGCAACTTAGTGAGATCCTGTCTCTAATAAAATACAAAAAAAGGGCTGGGGATGTGGCCCAGTGGTCGAGTGCCCCTGAGTTCAATCCCCAGTACCAAAAAAAAAAAAAAAAAAAATCTCTTTATGTCCCTAACTGAGCTCACCCCTACTGGACAACCTGATTCAAAATAAGTGTCAGGGGGCTGGGATGTAGCTCAGTGGCAAAGTGTCTGCCTTGCATTCACAAAGCCCTGGGTTCGACCCCCAGTTCCAAAAAAAAAAAAGACAAATAATAATAGTAAGTGTCAGGGACAATAGATGGGACTAATGAAGAATAATAGAAAACAATGAAGAAATATGTTGCATGAGGGCCTTTCTGCCCATGTTCACAGTGGATAGGCTCCGTCTCCTCAATGGGCTCTGAGCCTCCCAGGTTGCAGGGATCTGGGTGGTGGAGAAGACATGTGGGGACTCGAGTTGAAGACAGTTGGCTGGTTCCCCCACTGTGGCCCCAGGGTTGGCAGCCCTCCTTAAGGGCTTCCCAGGGTTCTACCCAGACCCTTTCCAGGTGGGCGTGGGCATTACCCCAGTGGAGCTGGGGCACTGGTGAAGGGGAGCTCTCCTAAATGGGAGTGAAGAAGGCCCTGCCAAACCTCAACACTGACTTCTGACTCTTCTTCAGCGAAGACCAGGTGAGCCTGTGTGTGTTCCACTAGCTTTTTGGATTTAATGGAAATCTCACAAAATTCAGAGATTTAAAAACAGTGAGTGAGCATAGTATCTACTAACAGATTCCTACCCAGCACCAAGGGGCTCAGAAAAGGGCAAAGCTTGAGTGGTTATATTGGGCTCAGGCTGGTGAACCAAGATATCATCCAGATGTCCCACAGAATCCTGGAGCTAGAGATGCTATCTCATCTATCCCCCAGTGCCCAGAGAGATACTGCGCTGAGTTCAGTAATGCTGTGAGCACGTGTGGGTGAGAGTAAGAAATGGGATAGTGTCCCCAAGCCAGGCAGGATGAGCAAAGCCAGAGCCCTCACGAGGAACACCCATTCTGGCCAGAGACAATCTGGAAGGTCCAGTGCACCTAGGCTGGCCAGGTGGAAAGCAGCCAAAGAATCAGCCTTAGGAGGTGGGGGTGCAAGAGGGGAAACTGGGGCAGGAAGGGGTCCAGATGCAGACCACCAGGCCTGAATCTGACTCCATGCTGGGGTGGATGAAGAAGGAATGGGAAAGAACAAGGTTCAGAGGGTCTTTCCATGCAGAATGTTCTAGGTACCTACCAGGTAATCTGGATCAAGCCTGTCTACCCTTGACCCATGTGTTAGTCTTCTTTCCATTACTATAACAAATACCTAAGATAATCAATTTATTACAAAGAAGAGGTTTATTTTGTTTTGGTACCAGGGATTGAACTCAGGGGCACTCCATCACTAGGCCACATCCCAAGCCCTTTTTGTTTTTTTGTTTTAATTGTATTTTATTTAGAGACAGGGTGTCACTGAGTTGCTACGTGCCTCACCATTGCTGAGGCTGGCTTTGAACTCGTGATCCTCCTGCCTCAGCCTCCCAAGTGCTGGGATTACAGGTGTGGGCCACCGCACCCAGTGAAGATGTTTATTTTGGCTCATAGTGTTAGAGGTTTAAGTCCATGATCCTTCAGTCCCATTACTTGACGTTTCTGTTGGCACATCACGGCCAAGCGTGTGGTAGAGCTAACCTACTCACCTCTCAGTGGGAAAGCAAAAAGAGAAAGAAAGTTGGGACTGAGTCCTATTATCCCCTTCAAGGACATTCCCCAATCACCTAAGGTTCTCCCAGTAGGCCCCACTCTTTTTTTGTTTGTTTTTGGTACTGGGAATTGCACCCAGGGGCTCTTTACTACCGAGCTATATTCCCAACCCTTTTTATTTTTTATTTTGAGAAAGGGTCTTGCTAAGTTGATTCTGGCATCCATCTTGGAATCCTCCTGCCTCAGTTTCCTGAGTCCCTGGGATTACAGGCACGGGACCACTGCCTCTGGCTATGTCCCAGCTCTTAAAAAGTTCCACCACCTTTCTGTGGCCCCAAGCTGGGGACCAAGTGTTTAATACACTTTAGGGGGCCCTTAGACAAGCCATAGTAGCCCCACAGCCATTTTTACCAAGGATGAATTTATTTTACAAAAGGATTCATGTCCAAATCATCTGGCCTATTGTAAATATTCTAGTTACAAAAGGGATTTGCCTACAACTTATTCATTGAGGGAAATCCCCTTTCAAATTATCCCTGTTTTCAAGCGGGCCATCAGCTTCTGTTTGTCTCTTGGGTGGAACAGATCTTCTACTGAAAGCTTAAAAGAAAGTTTTTCATGGTTGTTTCGAATAGTGACAAAAATCAGTGTTGGGGAGAGGTCTCGCACCTGGGAATTCTAGGCTCTGAGTTCTACCTGGGCTTCCAAAGGTGGTAGAGCCACTTTCTCCCTCGCCGCCAGCCAGAGGGCCGGGCGGGGAAGCCTCGGCATTTTACCCATCGTACCGGAAGTGCCCGCTGTTGGGTCCACAGGCGGGAAACAGAGGCTCGAGGAGGACCACCAAGTGCCCTAAGGTCACACAGTGACCCATCTCGTTTCTCAGGCTGGTGGCCTGTTGACTCACATCGGAGAGGGACCGCACGACGGTCTACCTACCCCACAGAAGGGTCAGACGGTCCCGTGCTCTGCAGGGTGGCGGCGGGCTGGGGCGCGGGAAGGCCAAGGTAACGGCGCTCACGCGCCCTCTGGTGGCCGCCGCGCGCAGCAGCCGGGAGCGCGAAATCTTTGGCTCCGCAGCGGGTGGGGGTGACCGCGGTTCGGGGACCCTGCGCCCTGGGGCTACTGGGGCTCGCTGCCGCCTTTCCTTATTTACAAACAGGAAGTAAATGTTTGGTAAAACCTAACTTCTGTGAAACCAGTGGGGACCCCTGGCCCTTTGTGGGTGGAGCGCCCTTGTTGCCCGTGGCCCAGGCAGGAGCGGATGGGGACAGCCGTGGGGAAAGGAAATGGTGGCTATTGTTGTGGCGTTGCGTCGCGTCGCGGTGCTCCCGAGGAGCTCGTGGGCTGGGAGCGTGGCCTCCGGACCCACTCGGCTGGAGCAATGAGTACCGCCCCCGGCCCCGGCGCCGAGGCTCCCCAGCTTTGTTCCACCGCCTCGCCCCGCCCCGCCCGAGGGCCCCGGGGGAGCGCGGGGCCGCAGACCCCGCGCAGCCTCGCAGGGTCGGGTTCTTTCGAAGAGCGGCTGGCGCCAGTGGCCCAAGAGTTGAAGGAACTGGCTGAAAGTCACAGCAAGGACCGAACTCAGATCTGCCGGGCCGCAGCGGGCACCCCAGGCCTCTCCAGACCTCCCGGGCTTCCTGCGCCCTCCCGCAGCCTCCGCGCCCCTCCTAGGAATGCCCAAGGCAGGAGGTTAGGGAAGGGCCACCCCAGTCGCTGATCTGGCGGACGAATGCCCTGGTTTTTAAAATCGCCCTTGTTTATAGAATCCATCAGAGGCGCCGCTTTCTGGGCCGTGTAATCTGAAGACAGAGTCACTTGTAGCGCTCCTTAGGCGTTCGTCCCAGCTCCTAGCTGTTGGCCAACCACTTTGCGGCCAGCGGCACCCCCGGGGGAGGATTCGCGCAGGCTCACAGCTTGGGCCTTGTTCAGCAGCCCAGGCAGCAATTCTAGCCGGCAGCCGCAGGAGGTAGCTCTAAAGGGTGCTGAGCAAGTGCTCCTGGGAGACCTCAGAGGAAGGGGAGCTGGCCCTGGGACTGGGGAGCCCTTAGCAGGGCCTGCACTCTCCAGAAGCTGGCACACAGTAGGTGCTCAGAAAATATATAAGTATCTTCTTGCATGATGGAGTGGGACGTGAGCTGTGTAGGTGCTGGCCGGGCAGAGAGAATGAAAAAGATTCGACGGGGGGGGGGGGGGGGGGGGGCTCGGGTTGTGGCTCAGCGGCAGAGCACTCGCCTTGCACGTGCGCGGCCCGGGTTCAATCCTCAGCACCACGTAAATATAACAAATGCATTGCATTGTGTACAACTAAAGTAAATAAATAAATATTAAAAAAAAAAAAAAAAAAGATTCGACGGGATGGTTTGAGCCTGCAGGAGTCCAGGGGGTTACAGGGAAGAGGACCTGTTGCAGGATCAGGGGCTCTAGCTTTTGTGGTTGAAAAGGAAGTTGGCCAGGTGGAGGTGAAACTAAAGCGGGCATAAGGGCTGGCAGAGGGGCTGTCTTAAGTCTGTTTGTGCAGTTGTAACAAAATGGGTAATTTTATAAACAACAGAAATTTATTTTCACGGTTTTGGAGGCTGGTAAGTCCAACATTAAGACACCACTGGGTGGGGGGGGGGCGGTGCTGAGGTTGAGCGGTAGAGTGCTCAGGTTCGATCCCCAGCACCACGTAAAAATAAAGGCATTGTGTACAAAACAAATAAACAAATATTTTTAAAAAATAAGACACCGCGGGTTTGGTGTCTGGGTGGACCCATTTCCCACTTCCAAGATGGCACCTTGTTCCTGCATCCAGAAGGGAGGAGTGCTGTGTCCTTACTTGGGAAGAGACAGCACTGCGCCAGGGCTGGGGGTGTAGCTCAGTGGTAGAGCATTTGGCCCTGGGTTTCATCCCAGCACTGCAAAAAGTAAATAAATAAATAATCGTATCCAACAACATTGAGACAAAGAAGGAAAGAAATTTCCCCTTTCAACCTAGAGCTCTTTTATAAAAGTTGCTAATCCCGTTCATTAGGACTCTCAAAAGCCTCATCTCTTAACTGTTGCATTGGGGATTAAGTTTCCATATGAATTTTGGAGGAGACACCATTAATCAAAGCATAGCAGGGTCCCCCAAATTATATGGGCAACTGTAAAGTGGACCCTGTGAGGGTGGGGTAGAGACTGGATGAAATAAGCACTGTGCTTACAGCTAAAAGCAACAGTGAACTTCGGGGCCATGGTGCATGCCTGTAATCCCAGCTACTTAGGAGGCTGAGGTAGGAGGATTGCAAATTGGAGATCAGCCTCAGCATCTTTTTTTTTTTTTTTTTTTTTTTCTTGTACCAGGGATTGAACTCAGGGCACTCACCCAAGTGCTGGGATTACAGGTGTGTGCCCCAGCCCTTTTTTGTATTTTGTTTAGAGATAGGGTCTCTGAGTTGCTAAGTGCCTCGCCATTGCTGAGGCTGGCTTTGAATTTGAGATCCTTCTGCCTCAGCCTTCCAAGTGCTGGTATTACAGGCATCAACCTCAGCATCTTTTGCTAAACCCTGTCTCAAAATTGAAGGAAAAGTTGGGGGTGACCAGTGGTAGAATATGTTGCCTAGAGTGCTTGAGGCCCTGGATTCAATCCCAGTACTGAAAAAAATTAAATGACAGTGTGTTACAATAAGCCCTCATTCCATCCCTTGCAAATGTTTGGTAAACTCCTGGGCTGGGGGCTTGTCTGTAGGCAGAAGGAATAGCTGGTATCCTTCAGCCGGAAATGGGAGGAGGGACCCTGACTCTCTTGATGGCTCCCACAGAGGCAATTTACACCCAGGAGGAAGGGTGTGTGGACACTTGTCAATCCATCAATGTTCGTGGCTGAGAACCAGGAAGGGTTAAAACAGGAGCAGCAACTAGTGCTTCTGAAAGGCCCACATAGCTGGGTACAGTGGTGCACTTCTCTAATCCCAGCAGCTCAGGAGCCTGAGGCAGGAGGATCAAGAGCTCAAAGCCAGCCTCAGCAAAAGCGAGTCACTAAGCAACTCAGTGAGACCCTGTCTCTAAATAAAATACAAAATAGGGCTGGGGATGTGACTCAGTGGTCAAGCGCCCCTGAGTTCAACCCCCAGAATCCCCCAAAAATAAATTAAACAATGAAAGGCCCACATGGCTGAGATGATGTTGTGGGGGAGGGGCTGCAGAGATCTGAGAAGGATGCCCAGGGAGGAAAGGGGTGACGGCTGGATGGGTGTGGGAGAAGACCAGGGTTGCTTATCCTTGAAGCATCTTTGATAGCAACAGGGACTCAGATCTGAGATACTGGCAACAGAACTTGTTTATTTACCTTTGTCTTGACTTAAAAAGATACCATAAGGGCATGTGAAATAATAGGCCTCCTTCACCCCTCCCCAATTCACCCCCTAAGGAGTGACCGTTATTATTTGCCATGTGTTCTGACCAGTCCCTATTTCCACTCAACCCCTGTAGTTCTGGGGATTGAACCCAGGGCTTCATGCATGTGAGCGACAAGCACCCTAACACTGAGGTACACCCCCTACTCTACACTTTTTTTTTTTTTTTTTTTTGTACCAGGGATTGAACTCAGGGGCACTTGACCTCTGAGCCACATCCCCAGCCTTTTTTTGTATTTTATTAGAGACAGGGTCTCACTGAGTTGCTAAGTGCCTCACCATTGCTGAGGCTGGCTTTGAACTTGCGATCCTCCTGCCTCAGCCTCCCAAGTGCTGTCTACACTTTGTTTTTGTACCAGGGATTGAACCCAGGGTGCTTTACCACTGAGTGATATCCCCAACCCTTTTTAAATTTTTTTTTTTTTTTTATCTTGAGACAGGCTCTTGCTAAATTGCTTAGGTTTTTTTTGTTGTTGTTGTTGTTTTGTTTTTTTTTTTTTTTTTTTTTTGGTACTGGGGATTGAACTCAGGGGCACTCAACCACTGGGTCACATCCCATCCTTTTTTGCATTTATTTTTAGAGACAGGGTCTCACTGAGTTGCTAAGTGCCTCACCATTGCTGAGGCTGGCTTTGAACTCATGATCCTCCTGCCTCAGCCTCCCAAGTGCTGGGATTACAGGCGTGTGCCACCGTGCCTGGTTCACTTAGGGTCTTGCTAAATTGCTGAGGCTGGCTTTGAACTTGTAATCCTTGTGACTCGGCCTCCTGAGTTGCTGGGATTACAGGTGTGCACCACCACACCCAGTTGCACTGTTCTTTCTTTCTTTTATTTATTTATTTTGGTACGTGGGATTGAACTCAGAGGCACTTACCACTGAGCCACATCCCCAGCCCTATTTTGTATTTTATTTAGAGACAGGGTCTCACTGAGTTGCTTAGTGTCTCACCATTGCTGGCTAGCTTTGAACTCATGATCTTCCTGTCTCAGCCTCCCAAGGAGTTTACCAAGCCGCTGGGATTACAGGCGTGCACACCGCACTCGGCAGCACTGTTTCTTCTTCTTCTTCTTTGTTTTTTTTTTTAAATATTTATTTACTTAAAAAAAAAAAAAAAAGGTGGTTGAATGAGACGGATATCATTTTCCTTAATGCATGATTGAAGACCTGAATTGTACGAATATACTTTGTATACAAACAGTTGTATGTAAAAAGATACTAAATATATGCACTATGAGTTGTACATATTAAAAATTATAAAAATAAAATTTAAAAAAATATTAAAAAAAAAAAAAAAAAAAGAAAACTGCTCTTGCTGAGGTCTCCAATAAACAGCAGGACACATTTCAGCCCTCCTCAAAAAAAAATATATATATATTTATTTACTTTAGTTGTACACAATGCAAGGCATTTATGTTTACGTGAGGTCACGTGCGCACACGTGCGAGGCGAGCGCTCTGCCGCTGAGCCACAACCCCAGCCCTAGCACTGTTCTTTAATAGATGTGTTGCATGTCTCCAATCTAGCACCTCCTTTGACCCGTGGCACAATATTCCACAGAATGGGTGCGCACCACCTCCGTGGACTTCAGGTTTGTTTCACTCTGCTCTGTTATGACTATCCACCATATATATATATATATTTGAGTCCAGGGCTGGAATCTGGGGGGAAGTCTCAGTTTGAGGCTCTGTTGGTGTGAGCTTAAGGCACGGTGACTTGGTTGGGCAGGGCGCTGGCAGTGCACACTGAACGGCCCGGAAAAGTGGGCTGGGAATTTAGGACTCAAAAGTTCTAAAGGCACAGATCCTGTAGGCCCAGGTGAGTCTGAGTCCACTAGATGGCGCCAAAACCAGTAATATGAGGCTCTGGCTACCCAGGCTGGGACTCACAGCAGAAAAGAATCCAGGGTGTGACCCCTTGGCTCCTAGAAGGCTGGTGAAGGTTCTCTCCTAAGCCACCACTGGCTGAATACTTGAGAGGTTGGGAGTGGAGAGTGGGTTAAACAGGTTGTGCCCTGGCCAAGGTTGGGGCTGGAATTGAGGCTCTGGGATAGGCTGTGACAGTTCAGACAAGCTGCTTCTAATTTGCACAAGTTCATAAAGTTCTCCCAGCACAGATGGGAGTTAAATTGTGGGGCATGTACTGTATATTGCTGGTACCTACACATGAGCCAGCAACTGCAGTTGCACTGAGATACAACCCCACCCTATCCCCCCTCCTTTTTAAGTTTGAGATAAGAGTCTCACTAAGTTGCTGAGGCTGGCTTCAAACTTGTAATCCTCTTGCCTCAGCCTCCCCAAGTTACTGGAATTATAAGTATGCACCACCTCACCTGGCTTCATATCTAAAGAAAAAATGATTTACAGAAGTATAATCTACAGACAGGGAGGGAGCTCCCTTTGCTGGAAGGTTTAATGATGACGCTAGGAGAGCCCTGGCCCCCAGAGATGCTCCCTGTCATGTGGAAGAAACAGACACTGGACAACCACCCTTTGTGCTATGGGGATTGCTTTAAAACTCAATTTGGAACCAAGTAGGGAAATGAGAGGGAAAGTGCTTTGAAACCCCTAAATCCCTCACCCAGGTATGGAGAGTTGTGGTCCTTGTCACCATTTATCTAGGAAAGCTTCAAAGCAGCAATAGCAGAAATTCTCTCCCTTCTTCCCTCCTGTCACTCTCCTGCCTGGTCCCTGAGTTCAGACATAACAGTGCCAGACTTTTCTTCCAGAGCTGCAAGCTGCCTCAGGCTCCCCAGTGCTACAGCTCAGATTTTTTTTTTTTTTTTAAGCTGGGGAATGAACCCAGGAAATTTACCACTGAGATACAACCCCACCCTTATCCCCCCTCCTTTTTAAGTTTGAGATAGAGTCTCACTAAGTTGCTGAGGCTGGCCTCAAACTTGTAATCCTCTTGCCTCAGCCTCCCCAAGTTACTGGAATTACAAGTATGCACCACCTCACCTGGCTTCATATCTAAAGAATAAATGATTTACAGAAGTATATTAACCCCTAGCCTCAGGTCTAGCACATGGTGGTGCCCAATAACTCCATGGAATAAGAGGAAGAAAAGGAGGAGAAAGAATAGTTTTTCATTGTGCTGGGGCAATAACTAAGGTATGGTTGAATGGATTTCCTAAAAATGGCACCACCATCTTGTAGTGAGCATCTCCCACCACACACCCTTCTTACAATGTGAGGTTAACAGTTGATCATGGACAGTGGGATTTGTTTCTTCTTCTGGGATCCGGATGCCAGTGACTGCTTTGGTAGTGATGTTCACCACCTGCCATTCTCTCTCCTGGGACATACCCCTGAGACTCCACCCAGCACCCCATTGGAGGTATTCCATAGAGCTTGAGATGCCTGAGACCAGTTTTTCTGTCTCCAGCTGGTTGAGTCATGTTACAACAGGAGCCAGATGTGGAACTAAGAAATCTTCCAATGGTTCCACACCCCAGTCTTGGAGCCATCCCAGCTGACATGGAGTGGAGCAGAGATGAGCTGGTCCTGTCCAAATAATAGACTCATGAGCAAAATAATATTTAGTTGCTACATTTTGATAGGTGGTGGTTTTTATTTCTTCATTTTTGTGGTGGTGCTGGATTGAACCCAGGCCTGTGCATGCTGGGAAAGCTCTCTACCAACAGAGCTATATCCCCAGCCCAATAGGGGGTGTTTTTTCACAGTATTGGATAATGAATATACGACCTGAAGTTAGGGGTGACCAATCCCATTCCAGTTTGCTTGGAACTAAAAGATTTTCAGGACACAAGACTGAACAAAGGCCTGGGGATGTGACTCAGTGGTAGAGTGCTTGCCTATCATGTATGATGCCTCTGCATCCCATCTCCAACACCAGGAAAAAATAACAACCACACAACTTTTGGTAGTAAAACTAACAGAGAGCTGGGTGCAGTGGCACCGCCTACGATCCCAGCAACTTGGGAGGCTAAGGCAGGAGGATTGCAAGTTTGAGGCCAGCCTCGGTGATTTAGCAAGGCCCTAAGTAACTTACCCAGAAACCTGTCTCAAAATTAAAAAAAAAAAAAAAAAATGACTGGGGGTGCTGGGATTTAACTCAGTGGGAAAGCACTTGCCTAGCATATGTGAGGTCCTGGGCTCAATTCCAGTCCTGTGTCAGAAACACCTGGGAACTTATTAAAACACAGATGGCTGGGCTCCACCCTCAGTTTCCAAGTTAGTAGATCGAGGGTGGAGTCCAGTACTTTGCATTTCTAACTAGCTTCCTGATGCTTCTGCTGTTGCTGCTAGTTTTGAGTCCAAATTTCCAGAAGGACTGGTCTGAATGAAGAGTCAGGGCTGGGACTTGAAAAATCCCAGTTTATTGCATGTCCCAGTATCTACTCCTGTGCCTGGCCTAGGCATGTGGCAGGAAATAGAGGGGTCAAGGTCTTCTTGCCTCAAGCAGAAGAAACCCTGTGCCTTCCTGGCAGAGTGGTGCCATGGCAACAAGGCTCAGCCCAGAAGTTTCCCAGAAGGAACCTGAGCCCCAGGGAGAAATGAAGTGAACAAACAAACCCAGAGGGCAGAGCTCAGCCTCTGGGGGTGGGGGTGGGACACGGACCCCACCCCTCAGAAAACAGCCTGAACGCCCTGAAGACCCAGCCTTCCACCTGCTAGGCCAGGGCTCTGTCAAGACACACCCCCAGCCCCAACCTCCTCTTCCAGCAGGGGAGGCAGCTGGCTTCAACTTTACCTATTGAGAATGAGGTGCCCCCAAGGTTGCCCCTCCCAGCCACTTCCCCATACTCCTCCCTTCCACCTCAGACTCTACCCCCCCACCTCAGTCTGGGCTGCCCACAGTGCGTTTCTCACCATTCACGACTCCACTTGGTTCCTCAAAACTGTGAGCCCATGTTCCCCCTCCTGAGCCCTTGTCATTGACCTGCACCCGCACTGGCCAACATGACCCACAGACCTTGGCAGGAAAAAGGTGGTGTGGCTGTCACCTGACATCCTCACCAAGCAGAGTCATACCCAAACTTCGGGGCTAAAATAGCTTATTCCTGGAATCCACAGCTAGAGAGTCTTCAGACTTGGGGGGTGGCATGCTTTTAACAAAAGCCCAACGTGGTATTGCCTTCATGCTGAGAAGTCTCTCCAGCATCATCTTGCAAAGAAGGCCACCAGGGAAGAGGTGATGAAGTGACAGAAATCTAACTCAAGTGGGCATGGGTGGAAGGGGAAATGCATTGGTTCTAAACCCTAGACAATGGACAAGGCAGAGCAAAGTGTCACTGGCCTCCTGCACAATGGAAGCGGAGACAGGGAAGGCCTTCTCTTGTATCTCCTGGCTGATTTCCCCATCCAGCTGGAAAAAATCACCCACAGGCTACAAATGCCAACAGAGAAGCATCTAAGATCCCAAATTTAAAAATCCTGGGGGAGTGATGGCTTAGGTCAGAGGCTTCTCCCAGGACCAATGAACTATGATCTGCAGAGTGGGGTCTATATGGGCCCTGGGTTAGTGCCACTCAGGATCTATGGGAAAGAAAGTGTGATAGAGAAGGGGAAAGCCCTGGATGATTTTTTTCCTTTTAATTGAAAAATAAATTGTATATATTTATAGTGTACAAGGATGTTTTGGTATATGTTTACATTGTGGAATGGCTAAATCCAGCTAATTAACATATCCATTATATCTCCAGAATTTATTCCTAACTGAAGTTTTGTATCTTCTAACATCTACCCAGTTCCCCCTATATCTTTTTTTTTTTTTTGGGTACTGGGGATTGAACTCAGGGGCACTCAACCACTGGGCCACATCCCCAGCCCTGTTTTTGTATTTTATTAGAGACAGGGTTTCACTGAGTTGCTAAGTGCCTCGCCACGGCTGAGGCTGGCTTTGAACTCGCGATCCTCCTGCCTCAGCCTCCCAAGTGCTGGGATTACAGGCGTGCGCCACCGCGCCCGGCTCTCCCCCTATATCTTTACTGGATTCTTTTTTTTTTTTTTTTTTTTTGGTGTGGTACCGGGGATTGAACTCAGGGGCACTCGACCACTGGGTCACATCCCCAGACCTTTTTTGTATTTTATTTAGAGACAGGGTCTTACTGAGTTGCTAAGTGCCTCACCATTGCTGAGGCTGGCTTTGAACTTGCGATCCTCCTGCCTCAGCCTCCCAAAGTGCTGGGATTACAGGCGTGCACCACCACGCCCGGCTTTTACTGGATTCTTGATTCCAATGTGTGGAGGCTGCTCCCAGTCTCCGAGTCTCTGGGCTAGAGACTTGATGTGTAGCTGGCTTCCAAGATGGCACCATGATGGCTCCTGTTATATATACCCCTTCCACACTGGGCAGGGCTGACCCGTGTAACCAGTAGGACATTGCAGAAGTGACAGTGTATCTTCCAAGGCCACAAAACACATTTCAGCTTCTACCTTGCTCTCTCTTAGATCAACTAGCTCTTGGGGATACCAACTGCCATATTGTGGGGGCAACTAAGCAGCTCTGAGGAGGGCTGGGATGAAGCTGAGCGAAGCACTTACCTCACACCCAAATTTTTAGGGAAGCCAAGAAAATCAGTAATCAAACTAGATATTTTAAAAATAAAAAATGCAGATAAAGCCGGGCGCGGTGGCGCACGCCTGTAATCCCAGCACTTTGGGAGGCTGAGGCAGGAGGATCGCAAGTTCAAAGCCAGCCTCAGCAATGGCGAAGTACTTAGCAACTCAGTGAGACCCTGTCTCTAATAAAATACAAAAAAGGGCTGGGGATGTGGACCAGTGGTCGAGTGCCCCTGAGTTCAATCCCCGGTACCAAAAAAAAAAAAAAAAAAAAATGCAGATAAAATATCCAATTTTTAAATAAAGACTGACTCAGTAACAGTACCAGCCTGAGGCATATTGGAGCTTGACGCAATAGGAAAAATCAGAAACATTGATTCTGAAACTGGATAGTTTCTGTTTGGGAGGTCACAATCCCAGGACTGAGGTGACTCTTGCTCACTCCCCTAACACGTGCCCAAACAAGAAGAATCATGTAAGGCAAATCCAGTCATGCTTTCAACTTGCCCATCAGGACAAGACGGGCACTGAGCTGGGTGTCCACTAAGCCCAGCTTCCTTCCAGAAGAAACTCAGAAGGCCAGTTCCAGTCTACAGTTGATCATGATCATAAATAATAGCCCCAGTTCCAGAATCTGATCACGTGCCGGGTTCTCTGCCAAGCACCTGCTAGGTATTAACTCCTCACTCCTTAGAACAACTTTTGAGATAGGTCCTGTTAGTAGCACCATTTTACAAATGTGGAAACAGAAGTACAGAGCCTTAAGTAACTTTAACTTGCCCAGGTTTCCTCATCGAGTGACAGAGGCTGGATTTGACCTCCGGCCATCTGATTCTAGAAATCCTGACCTTGGTTACATTTGGGGATCCGGAAGCAGACAGCCTTAATTTGAATCTCAGCTCTGATGATGATTTGCCGTCTACACTGGGTAAACTGCTTGACCTCTTTAAGGCACAGTCTTGCAAGTCCTCTCCTGGCCCCCTCCCTGGGCCCTGCCCTGTCTGATCCCAGAGGTCTCACTAGGTAGGAATAAAGATGAAGGAACAGAGGCCAGGCTGCTGCATGGGACACCTGGCTTGACAGGGTGAAGGAACCACCTCTGCCCCTTCCTTCCCCAACATCCTTCCCAGATTCTTACTTAGAGAGCAGCTTTGTGGGCACGAGCTGAGGGCACTGACCCTGTGCCACTGGAGAGCAGGCCACAGTGAGCGGGGAAGCTATTCCAGGTAGCTCTGCCCCATCGGGTGTATTCAGCCCCTTCAACCCCTGCTACCTAACACACCTTCTCAAGAGTCTGTCAAGGCTTAGACTTGCTGCTCTTCTCTCCTTGGCCCTCTGCCTCCTTTCCTGAGAAGGGAATGGTGTTCAATTCATTATTTATCTCCCTTCACTAAGGCAGGAACTGTATGAGATACAGATGAAGGTGGCATCCCTGCCCTCCAGGCCCTCTCTGTTCTTGGTGGAGGGGCAGATAAGAATGATTGTGGCCGGGCGAGGTGGCACACGCCTGTAATCCCGGCACTTGGGAGGCTGAGGCAGGAGGATCGCGGGCAGGAGGATCGCGAGTTCAAATCCAGCCTCAGCAATGGCGAGGAACTTAGCAACTCAGTGAGACCCTGTCTCTAAATAAAATATAAAAAAGGGCTGGGGATGTGGCCCAGTGGTCGAGTGCCCCTGAGTTCAATCCCTGGTACCAAAAAAAAAAAAAAAAAAAAAAAAAAAAAAAAAAGAATGATTGTGGTTCCAAAGTCAGGGTGACGGTGTGAGGCAGAGTGAAGACAGGGGCAGCAGAGGGAGTCCTGAAGCCGTTATGGAGGGAGGATAGAGTTCTGAAGGTCAAGAGGAGTTAGCCAGGGGAGCAGAGGCATTCCCTGAAGGAAAGTCCAAGGGGTATATCCTGGAGGCCAGTTGGGAGCAGTAAGAGAGGAGGCAGGAAGGAGAATTCGTTTGTTTAGAATTCTCTGGGGACCCAGAAGCTTTTAAACTGAGAAGGGACATGATTAGACCTGCCTATTGGGAAGCTCTCTGGCTGCTGCAGCATGGATGGGGCACAGCAGAGACCCAGTAACCGAGAACCGGTGGCGCCCTGGGGAGGGGAGGGGCTTGTTTGAAATCCCTCAGGGCTGGCTTCAGACATCAGCACAAAGATGTGGGCACTGAAGAAGGAGAATCTAAAGAGGACAGAGGTCACCAATATGGGGATTCAGAAGGTAGGTTGTGGGGGTAGTTCTGGACACACCAAATCGAGATGTCAGTGGGACACCACAGTGGAATCCAGGAGGAACCTGGACAGCTGAGTATAACTGGGGCCTCTGCCTTTACCTCTGTGAGCAAGAGCGGCAATCCCCACCTCCATTATTTTTAAGGACCTCACTTAACCTCTTTCCCACCAATGTCAGCAGACTTCCTCTTCTTCCATGTGACCAACACTCCAAAACCTACTCAGTGTAAAGAGTGGGTGCTATAAAGGGTGTGGTCATTGCAGTCTCAAGCTTAGAACCCCAAAGGCCTTCCTAACACTGTCCAGGCCCCCACATCAGGTGGGGAAAAGCCTCAGTAGGAATTGTGGCCCTGCAGTCCTGTCCAGATCAGGAATCTTGTCACCTGCCAGCTGTGTCTCCAAAATTCATCCTACATCAACTCCCTTGTCTTACCACACCACCCTGTCCAAGCTACCATTGAGCCTCCTCAACCACCAGCCCAGCCTCCTAACAGGGATCCCTGCTCTACTCTTACTCCCCCACTACCAGTATGGCAACCAGAAAATGTTTTCAAGATATAAACCAGATCACTTCCCTCCCCTGTGAGCCCCCACTGCACCTGCAGTGGAATGGCTACCCCTTTCCCCAGTCAACAGAGTACCCCTGCCTTCCCTGATCTCATCCCTCTGTTCTCCCAACTCCCACCTCTGCCTATGCCTTTCTTCACACACACAATTGCTTTCCTATTGTATGGCCTTCACACCAGCTGTTCCCTTCCTTCTAGACAGGTCTAATCATGTCCCTTCTCAGAGTTTAAAAGCTTCTGGGTCCCCAGAGAATTCTAAACAAAAGAATTCTCCTTCCTCTTCTCTTACTGGTCCCCACTGGCCTCCAGGACATACCCCCAGAGTCCATCAGTAACCCCCTGGACTTTCCTTCAGGGAATGCCTCTAGAAGGCTCTGACCCCCATCTGCTGACCTGTCACTCAAGCCTGACAAAATAGCCCTTCCTCAGAGAACCCGTCCTGAAGTCCCAAGCTAAGGTGGGGACCCCTGTCTCAGTATTGCTTCACCTTTTACTCTCAACACCATCTGATGTCACTTTGTCACCTTGTTGACTTAGGTATCAGTTATCTAACAGCAGGGCCCATGCTGGGCTTCCCCATGCCCTGGCACCACCAGTGTCTGGCACTGGGATAGCAGGTACTCAAGGGGTATGTGTTCAACAACTTGTTATTGAATGCAACAGAGAACTTAGTCCATGATGCTTCTAAGCCCTGGCATTTGGGCAGCTTGGTGACATCTCTGTCCCTGAGGCAGCACTTAGTGGGTGTGGAAGAAGTTGGTTTCTGTTATACAGGCTTACTAGGATGCCACAGCTCTGTGAGCACTCAGCTGACCTCCTCCCACGCAGCCCAGTGCCAGGCCAGGCTACACTGTCACTGCCACCTCTGTGCCAGGCCTGGCCTTTTGCCAGTGCCTTTATCCTTACCCAGTGCCAAAATCCATCCCACTTCCTGCTTTGGAGGAAATGATTCTCTTTATAGGAGAACCACCCTCTCCTTACTCCTGTTTGAAGCTGGGCTTAGAAGCTGGTGGGAGTGGAGGAGGGGAGAGGCCATGCAGAGTGTGCAGGCCAGAAAGCACGGACCTCTTTGTCCAGTCCTTTGGGAACAGGTTGAAAACTGAGAAAAAGCCTATATGTGCACCTGCATGCAGGTTTCCAAGGGGGTCATGTACTCTACAGCCCATCCATGGGGTCCAAAGGTCAAATGAGGTGCCCTCCTTCCCCCAGTCTCTAAACTGCTCAGACTGTTTATTGCTCCCTGGTGTTTTACACACAAGATTTTAATCCTGTAAGGCTTTGCAAGATGAGCTCTTGTTTCCTGAGCACAAAAGAGGAAGACCATAGACCAGAAAACCAGGAGACATAGCAGAGGGAGACGAGGGCTGTGGCCAGAATCCCAGGACACTGGCTTTTCTGGAGACAGATGGAGGAGTCAGAGCCAGGAATAAGGTGGCTGAGTGCCCAGAGAAGCAGCAAGAAACCAAGAAGGCACTGGAAGCCAGGAGAGCAAAGCCTTTCAAGGAGGAAGGAACAGCACCCAGAGTCAAAATACTGCACAAGCCCAGGATGTTATTCTATAGAGACTGTTGGTGGCATTAGGTGGGGCAGAAGCCAGCTTGCAGTGTTGACATGACAGGCAAGAAGTCCAAGACTCTTTCCTGAGTAGCCTGCATTATGTGATGGAAAGGAGATGGGGCAAAAGCTGGTGGGCACCAGGCTCCAGAAACATTAGCATTTTTTTCCCTCTAGATGAAATGGGAGCATGCTTATATGCTGAAGGCGGAAGGCAGCCATACCAGGAACAGGACCTAGATCACGGCAGGGAGGACTCTGAGGGGTCATGGGATGGGAGGTAGGGAAGCAAAGTTGGCCAAAAAGCAAGATGTGGGGCAGGGTGGAGAGGAAGGCCTTCTCCCTTGTAGGTAGAGGCCAGCTTACTTGCTGGAGGGGCTGAGGGGCAGTCACCTGTGAAGGAGGTTTCCAGGGAGCCAGGGAGTGCAAGGCTGGTGAAGGTGACTGCAGAGCTCACCACAATCCCAGACCAACACCCCCTCACACCCAAGAGAAAGCAGGAGACTTCCTCTAGAGCAGCCCTTAATAACCCAAGTGTCCAAAGTGACTGCAGGGGTTTTCTCCTCCTATAAATTCTCCTTTCTTGGAGGTAGCAGCTATTCCAACCTTTCTTTTGTTAATGGGGTGTCTCTAAGAGCAACAACAAAACACACTGATGGTAGGTCATGTGTTATAGACAGGAAAACTGTCTATCACAAAGAGCTAGCAGACAAACAAAAAGGGGGTCACAGGCTATTATTTCTAGAAAATAATAGTTTAACACCATCGAGGCACCTATTAAGGCCTCACAAAATGACTGTGAAAAATAATAAAAGAAGGTTTCTATGCAAGAGGGCTTCAAATCTAGTTGTGCTGTAAATGAGTATGTGCTTTTAGGTAAATGTGGTGATTCCCAAAAAAAAAAAAAATTCAAGAGGATGGAAACAAATAATGGCAGACTTCCTGGGCATGAGGCTTTGAGCCTAAGAAGTTTCTGTAAGTCAGCAACCACTAGAACTGCCATAGAGGCCCAGCCTGATGGGTCTGACCCTGACTGCAATGGTGGCAGTGAGCATTCCTGGGTATGGCTACCAAATTCTGAGGACTGTGATTGTTGCTATAGTTGGCTTTAGCAACGCACTCTTCCTTCAAATTTAACCTTGTCTCCGGAATCTGGGACTGTTTTTGGCCAAGGTGGAGAATCTTCAAGTAGGGGTACCAGAAGGAATGATGTCTGTGCCCAGCATGTGAGAATGACCTAGGGAAAGAAACTGTCATAAGATGCCTGAGAGATCAGTGCATCTGGTCACAGCAAAGAAACCCAAGTCTGGTCCAGGGAAGTGGAGTGGCTTATCAGCCTCACAGTCGGTGGCAGTATGTGCCCTACACATTGGAGGTTGGGGCAGGGGGAACCTGAGAACAGGAAGAGGCAACCAGGTAGGTAATGCCTGAAAAGTATTACAGGGACTCTGTGGCACAACCTTTTGGGGCCAGAAGAAACAAAAATCTCCACTTTCATATCACATGATCTTCCAGGATTGGCTGTCAGTATGTATACACAATGCTTCCTTGTAAAATATAGATTTTCCCAAGACTCCACACAGAGATACACAATCCCTTAGGTCAAAACAGTATTTATAGGATATTAGCAGATGGAATATAGAGACAGTGTTTGCCACAGGATTTTTATTATTTTTAAGGGATTTAATTATACTAAAGAACTAAATAAATCTCCTGCAGAAAAGATTCTGTTCTCTCCCAGCCGGCTTACTGTGAAAGGTCTGTGAGGACAGGTATCTTCCTCCAGAGATAACTAAGGCTTCCAGCTATCGCTGGATCTCTTATATAGCACAGGATGAACCTGGAGGAGTTCCTGACAATCACTGTTATGGACAATACAGAATGATATCCCCTATATTCCAAAAAACTCCTTGGTCTCCTCACAGGTTGTCGAGAAAAGGACCATTAAAGAAGAAAAGTGTGTGTGTGTTGCATATAGAACTCCAGAAGAGTTAGATAAATGGGGTCTTTGAGACCATCATGGAGACACTTTTCTGAATGCACACTTCAAGGTATAATAAAGGAATAATAAAACCAATTGAATACGACAACACTTTGTCCTCACTAGACCCTGACTGTGAAGCAAATTCTCAGTATAATCCTGAAGCCCAAAGGGTAAATGTACAGATTGTTATCTACCTTATTCTCTCTACCTCTAGCCCCTCCACATTTATTGTTTAAAAAGTCCAGCAATCCTTCTCATGCTGCTAGATAAAAAAGCAGCAGGCTTAAGAAGAAACAAAAACAGGGCTGGGGATGTAGCTCAGGGACAGAGCCCTTGACTAGCATGGCTCCATCTCCAGTACCACAAAACAAAAACAACAATCTATTCAACCTGTAAGGATGGGAGAAAAGAGTTGTAAGTCATATTTCTATTTAGGGACTAATATTCACCATATAAAAAGAACTTCTACAACTCTCAAACGTCAAAAAAAACCAAATAGTCCAATTCAAAGGACTCGATTAGACACTTCTCCAAAGATATAAACAGCCAACAGGCACATGAAAAGACACTCAACATCATTAATCATTAAGGAAATGGAAACCCAAACCACAATACCACATCATACCCATAAGGATGGGGAACATGCACAGGGACCCATACAGAAGTGGAGGGATGTAGAGAGGTCTGAACACTTGTATACTTTTTTTTTTTTTTTTGGTACCGGGGATTGAACTCAGGGGCACTCAACTACTGGGCCACATTCTCAGCCCTTTTTTGTATTTTATTAGAGACAGGGTCTCACTAAGTTGCTAAGTGCCTCACCATTGCTGAGATTACAGGCGTGTACCACCATGCCCAGCTTTGTATACTCTTGAGGGAATGTAAAACTACAAACACTGTAGAAAACAGTATAGGGGTTCCTTGAAAAATTAAAAGTAGTACTATCATATGCCAGGCACGGTGGCACACGCCTGTAATCCCAGCACTTGGGAGGCTGAGGCAGGAGGATTGCGAGTTCAAAGCCAGCCTCAGCACTTTTTTTTTGGGGGGGGGGGGGTACCAGGGATTGAACTCAGGGGCACATGACCACTGGGCCACATCCTTAGCCTCCCAAATGCTGGGATTACAGGTGTGCACCTCCACGCCCAGCTCTTTCAACTCTTTTTAGGAAGGAATAAAATAAAGATGTCCACTCTCTCTCTCCTTTTTATTTTTTACATTGCTGAGGATCAAATTCAGGGCCCTGCCGGCTCTGTGGGAGCTAGGTAAGTGGTCTACCACTCAAAGACACAGGCCTTACTGATGTCCACTCTTACCACTCCTTTTAACACTGTACTGGAGGGCCTACCCAGTGTGATAAGGCAACAAAGAGAAATGAAAAGCATACAGATTGAAAAAGATAGATTTAAAACTATATCTGTATAGGACATGACCTTCTGCCTTCTACATAGACAGTCTTAAAGACCACAAAAAAGCCATTCCAAGTAACAAAAGTTTAGCAAGTTTTCAAGTACAAATTCCATATTTAAAAAAGTCAACCCAAGCCGGGCGCGGTGGCGCACACCTGTAATCCCAGCACTTTGGGAGGCTGAGGCAGGAGGATCGCGAGTTCAAAGCCAGCCTCAGCAATGGGGAGGCACTTAGCAACTCAGTGAGACCCTGTCTCTAAATAAAATACAAAAAAGGTCTGGGGATGTGACCCAGTGGTCGAGTGCCCCTGCGTTCAATCCCCGGTACCATTAAAAAAAAAAAAAAAAAAAAAAAAAAAGTCAACCCAGCAACTAGAAATTGGAATTTTTTAAAAAAGTACCATTTATAATACAAAATATAGTGCTACAAATAAATTTAAACAAATATGTATAAGATTTTACAGTGCAAACTATAAAACATGGCCGAAAAGAATTAGACTTAAATAAATGGAAGTATATACTTTTTTCACACATTGGGAGACCCATTATTGTTAGTCAATTTTCCAGAAATTAATCCATATATTCAATGCAATCCACATACAGTAGCTGGGATTATGGGTGCACACCCACAGCACCTGGCAATCTTATCAGCATTTTTTCTGCAGATAACAGGTAGTTTGCTGAGAAATGTAACATCCTATCAACTTAAGCCAGGCAGAGCTGCAGGTAAAAGGAATTTTTTTAAAAAAAAGAAAACACATAAGCGTTAGCACAAGTAAACCCAGTTTATAGAATTATTCCCTTAACTTCATGTTCCCACCATTCACATCTGTTTGTTCCCTATCATGGACTCCAAAGGGTCAAGCAAAAAGGTTTTGGCATGATGACATCTAGTGATATATATATATAAAAAAGGATGCATTCGTTGTATATAATTTTTATACCTCAATAAACCTGACGCTCGAAAAGTAAAAATGGGAGCCAAGTGTGGTGGTGCACACCTGTACTCCCACTGACTCAGGAGACTGAGTCAGGAGGAGTGTAACCACAAGGCCAACCTCAGCAACTTAGTGAGAACCTGTCTCAACATAAAAAGAACTGGAGATGGATGTAGCTCAGTAGTAAAGCACTCCTGGGTTTAATTCCCAGTACCAAAAAAAAAATAGGAGAAAAAAAATTACATTGTGGCACACAGAAGTAATCTCAACAATTTGAAGGCTGGGGCAGGATTGCAAGTTTGGGGCCAGCCTGGGCAACTCAGTAAGACCCTTTCTCAAAAACGTTAAAAATAAATACATAGGGCTGGGGTTGTGGCTCAGTGGTAGAGCGCTCGCCTAGCACGTGCGTGGCCCGGGTTCGATCCTCAGCACCACGTAAATGCATTGTGTACAACCAAAGCAAATAAATAAATACTAAAAAAAATAAAATAAAATACATAAAAAATGTTTAAAAAAAATCTTCAAAGTATAACAGTATCAAAGATATTCAATCTTATGAACCTACACTGAGATGTATATGCAAAATGTTACAGGTACATAATCATTTAGCACAAAATTCTAGCAGCAAAATACTGGAAACACCTATATATTATAAGCAGTAAAATCCATTGGTCCAAGGAAATGAGATTGAGGTAAAAAATAAACATCTGTGTTTTACATATATATATTTTGTACCAAGGATTGAATCCAGGGGCATTTAACATTTAACCTCTGAGCTACATCCCAGTCCTTTTCTTATTTTGTGGCAGGATCTTGCTAAGTTACTGATGGCCTTGTCATACTGCTGAAGCTGGCATCAAACTTGATATCCTCCTGCCTCAGCCTCCTGAGTTGCTGGAGGATATGCACTTCCATGTCCAGCCCCACTGGCTTGACAAGGATGCCAAGACCATTCAATATAGAAACAGTCTCTTCAAAGTGTTGGGACGGCCGGGTGCGGTGGCGCACGCGCCTGTAATCCCAGCACTTTGGGAGGCTGAGGCAGGAGGATCGCGAGTTCAAAGCCAGCCTCAGCAATAGCGAGGCACTTAGCAACTCAGTGAGACCCTGTCTCTAATAAAATACAAAAAAGGGCTGGGGATATGGCCCAGTGGTCTAGTGCCGCTGAGTTCAATCCCCGGTACCAAAAAAAAAAAAAAAAAAAAAAAAAAAAAAAAAAAAGTGTTGGGACAAAATTACACACAGAAGAATGAAGTTGGATCCTTAGGTGGTGTCTCAGAAAGTTAAGGGTTGAGTATTTTCTCTCATATGTGGAAGCTACAGAAAGCAGGTGGGAGGGAGATGACAGGGAAAGAAAATAATAATAAAAAACTGGGAAGAAGAATCTCATGAAAATAGGAAACCAATGGAAGAAGGAGATCAAGAGGGTGAGAGGAGGGAAGGGGACTGGGGACGTGCTGGGGAATGAAATTACCAACTATGCTATGTCCATGTACAAATTTGCCACAATTAGCTCTATGTGTATGTATGTATCTAATTATAACTAATTAAAACAGCAATAGAAGAGATCAGAAGATCAGAGCAAGCAGATCTGGGGAGGAAAATAGGGAAAGGGAAAATACTGGGGAATGAGATTGTTCAAACTGTTATGTGCATGTACAAATAGGACATAATGAATCATGTTAGTATAATTACAATGCACCAATAAAAAGGAAAAAAATTGAATATACTTAAAAATAAGGGAGACATTTGCACTAAAAAACAAGAAATGAAGTTGGATCCCACCTCACTTCAAATACAATGTGAACTCAAAATGGATCAATTATCTAAATATAAATGCTAAAATGATAAAACTATTAAAAATGAACACCCTAGATTTGACAGTGGATTCTGAGATTTAATAACAAAACCACAGGAATAAAATTAAAGTGGACTTCATACAAATTGAAAACCTGTGCAGCAACAGACATTAACAAGAATGTGAAAAGACTTTCTACCAAATAGGAGAAAATATTTGCAAACCATATATCTAACAAGGATTTCATGTCCAGAATATAAAAAGCACTCTTAACAACTCAATAAAAAAGACGAACCAACTTAATTTAAAAATGAGCAGTGAATTTGAATACATAAATCTCCAAAGAAAATACAAAAATGACCAATACATGAAAAGGTGTTCAAGATCACTGGGGGGCATCATAGAAATACAAATCAAAATCAGAATAGTCAGGCATGTGTGTGAGGTTAGGGAAGGCGTTGACTATAATTCCAGCTATTTGGGAAGCTGAGGAAGAAGGATTTCAAGTTGGAGGCCAGCCTGGGCAACTTAGTGAGACTCTCTCTCAAAATAAAAATAAATTTTAAGCTGGGCGTGGTGGGGCACACCTGTAATCCCAGCACTTTGGGAGGCTGAGGCAGGAGGATCAGCTGAGGCAGGAGGATCGCGAGTTCAAAGCCAGCCTCAGCAAGGGCGAGGCACTTCGAAACTCAGTGAGACCCTGTCTCTAAATAAAATACAAAAAAGATCTGGGGATGTGGCTCAGTGGTCGAGTGCCCCTGAGTTCAATCCCTGGTACCACAAAATAAATAAATAAATAAATTTATTTTAAGAGGACTGGGGATAATGTTTGCCTAGCAAGGACTGGGGATAATGCTTGCCTTGCATGCACTAGGCCCTGAGTTCAATACCCTACCCCCCCCAAAACAAAACAAAACAAAATAAAATACAGAGATACCACTTCACACCACTATGATGGCCATTAAAAACAAGAACCTTCACACAATGCTAGTGGAATATAAATGGCACAGCCACTGTGAACAAGTTTGGTTTCCTCAAAAAGCTAAATGTATGATTACCACATCACCCAACAATTCTATTCCTATTTATATACCCAAAAGAATTGAAAATGGGTATTCAAATGCTTGTTCAAGAACACCCTCAGTAGCACTATTTACAACAGCCAGAAGGGGAACAATCTGAATGTATACCAACAGATGAATAAATTGTGGTAGATACATATGTTGGATTATGATTCAGCCACAAAAAGCAATTAAGAACTGATACACACCACAACTTGAATGAACCTTGAAAACATTAAGTGAAAGAAGACACAAAATATTTTTTATATATTAAGTATCCAGTATAGGAAAATCCAGAAACAGAAATCAGATTAGTAGTTGCCAAGGGAAGGGACCCCACCCCATGGATTGATGTGTTCTGCTACAGCTATAGTTTTGAAAACTAGAGAGGTGATGATTGCACAGCACTGTGAAAGCACTGAATGCCATTGAATTGTACACTTTTTAAAAACTTGCCCAGGGCTGGGGCTTAGTGGTAAAGCGCTGGCCTTAGCATGCCTGAGGCTCTGGGTTCGATCCTCAGCACCACATAAAAACAAATAAAATAAAGATATTTTGTCCATCTACAACTTTAAAAATAATAATAATTAAAAAAAGAAAACAGCAGGGTGCGGTGGCGCACGCCTGTAATCCCAGCACTTTGGGAGGCTGAGGCAGGAGGATCGAGAGTTCAAAGCCAGCCATCAGCAATGGCAAGGCACTTAGTAACTCAGTGAGACCCTGTCTCTAAATAAAATACAAAAAAGGTCTGGCGATGTGACCCAGTGGTCGAGTGCCCCTGAGTTCAATCCCCAGTACCACAAAAAAAAAAAAAAAAAAAAAAAAAAAAAAAAAAAAAAAAAACTTGCCAGGCACAGTGGTGCATCCACGTAATCCCGGCAACTCAGGAAGCGGAGGCAGGAGGCTTGAGAGTTCAAAGCCAGCCTCAGCCATTTAGCCAGACCCTGTCTCAAAAATAAAACATAAAAGAGGCTGGGGATGTGGCTCAGTAGTTAAGTACATATGAGTTCAATCCCTGGTATCCCACTCCACCCCCCAAAAATAAGAAAGGGAAAAACTCCATGGGCTGGAGGTGTAGCTAAGTGGAAGAGTGTTTACTTACCATTGGTGAGGCCCTGGGTTCCATTCCCAGCACCTCAAAAAACAATAAATAAAGAAAGAAAGAAAGAAAGAAAGAAAGAAAGAAAATAAAGAAAAGACTCATGATACTCAGGGTTGGGCAAAACACTTCAGAATCAAAGATTCAGAAAGCACAAACTATGAGGTCTTAATATATTTAAAATTTGGAAAACCAATAAAAGACATATCAGAGTAAAAACACAATCTGAAGTGTGGAACCAATTATTTATAATGCATGTGTTGCCTCCTCCCCCACCAATAATTATAGTATAAGGAATAAAATACAAATAAAAAAATGCCCAACAGAATAATGAACAAAGGATATAAAACATGCAAGAAAGGCAGTGACATATGAAGAGATGCTTATCCTCGCTGGTTAAGAAAATGCCAATTAAACCATAGATGCACTTCTGTTTTATAACCATCAAACTGGCAAAATTCCAAAATCTGACAATTGTTGGCAAAGATGTGATTCACAAGGATCCTTTGTTATTTTCTGTAGTGCTGGAGATCTAACTCAGGGTGTTGTGCGTGCTGGGCAGGTGCTCTACCATTGAACTATACTCCCCACCCCCACCCCGCCATGCCACATAGGGACTCTTGTGTGACCAATGTGGATGGTACATAAGCACTTACATTATGCTCTATTCTTTTCTACATGCTCAAATTATATGATATTTGAAAGTTAGGGGGGAAAAAAACACCAAAGCATTTCCAAAATGGTAAATATTTCCTCTTAATTACAGGCTTATAATTTTATTCTTTATTCTTACCACCTATGTCCATCACTTTTTTCTCTTTGTTTTGGCACCAGGGTGTAAACCCAGGGACACTGTGCCACATCTCCAGCCCTTTTTTATTTTTTTTTGAGACAGGGTCTCACTAAGTTGCTTAAGGGCCTCGCTAAATTGCTAAGGCTGGCTTCAAACCTGTGATCCCTCTGCCTCAGCCTCCCAAATTGCTGGGATTACAGGCGTACACCACTATACCCAGCTTGTATACTGCATTTATAGTGGGGGAAAAAATCAATGTAAGTTATATGTTTAAAAATGCACCTGGGGGCTGGGGTTGTGGCTCAGCAGTAGGGCGCTCGCCTGGCACGTGCGCGGCCCGAGTTCGATCCTCAGCACCACGTACAAATAAACCCATTGTGTACAGCTAAAGCAAATAAATAAATATTTTTAAAAAATGCACCTGATAAAGGTAGTCTGCTATCTGTATTAGAGTCCACTTTTTCATATTTGACACTTGCCTCTTGTCAGTTGGAGTTGGACAGGGGACTAATTGCCTATTAAGAAGCACTGGAACTAATGCCATGTGATTAAATACTTGCTGATGGAAATGTGAACAAGAAGTCAAGTTTTTGTCTTAAAACTGGGCAGGCACACCTGCACTCTTCATCCCCTGAAAGGTTTGAAATAGGAAATGTGATCCTAGCAAGGCAGCTTCTAACCACGCATACAGAAACAACACCATCACTTAGGATGGGGAGCAACAAAATGAAAGCAATTTGAGGCTGTAAACCACTTCCTGAACCACTGGAGCCCACCAGTCCGCAGCACTTGCTTCATTTGGCCTGTGTATGAAATCAAACAATCATACACGATCCACTTTTGGTCTCTGTTGTCCCAAATCGTCCAGTGTCTTAACTAAAAGAAAGACCTCTTAAGGGCAGTACCTTCCATCTCTTTCTGCTGAAGATAACCATTTTAGAACAAAGAAAACTAAATTAAAAATCAACTGCTGAGGTGATGGGGTTGTGGCTCAGTGGTAGAGCATTCGCCTAGCATGTGCGAGGCCCTGGGTTCAATCCTCAGTACCACATGTAAATAAAATAAAGATATTGTGTCCAACTACAACTAAAAGCATGAATAAATATATTTAAAAAATCAGCTGCTAAAGCCAGGTGCACTGGAGCACACCTGTAATCCCAACAACTCAGGAGGCTGAGGCAGGAGAATTGAGAGCTCAAAGCCAGCCTCAGCTATTTAGCGAGACCCTAAGCAACTGAGACCCTGTCTCTCTTTAAAAAAAAAAATTTTTTTTTTAGTTGTAGGTGGACACAATACCTTTATTTTTATTTATGTGGTGCTGAGGATCAAATCCAGGGCCTCACACCTGCAAGACGAGTGCTCTACCGCTGAGCTACAGCCCCAGCTCCCGTCTCTTAATAAAATTCAAAAAGGGGTGGGGATGTGGCTCAGTGGTCAAATGCCCGAGTTCAATCCCTAGTACCAAAGGAAAAAAAAAAAAAAAAAAAATCAGCTGCTCAATCACAACAAATTAATCTATAAATTCAATGTAATATTACAATGTAAACCCCACTAAGATTTTTCATGAAACTGCTAATGACTTAAATCATATGGAATAAAGACACAAAAATAATTTTTAAAAAAGTTACCAAAAGGGGCTGGGGTTGTGGCTCAGCGGCAGAGTGCTCACCTCACACGTGCGCAGCCCAGGTTCTATCCTCAGCACCACGTTAAACATAAATGCATTGCATTGTGTACAACTAAAGTAAATAAACAAATTTTTTAAAAAAGTTGCCAAAAGAATGGGAAGATTTGCAGCCGGGCGCGGTGGCGCACGCCTGTAATCCCAGCACTTTGGGAGGCTGAGGCAGGAGGATCGCGAGTTCAAAGCCAGCCTCAGCAATGGCGAGGCACTTAGCAACTCAGTGAGACCCTGTCTCTAATAAAAAAAAAAAAACACAAAAAAGGGCTGGGGATGTGGCCCAGTGGTCAAGTGCCCCTGAGTTCAATCCCCGGTACCACACAAAAAAAAAAAAAAAAAAAAAAAGGGCTGGGGATATATATATAAAATAGATAGATAGATAGATAGATAGATAGATAGATAGATAGTATAAGCTGGGTGCAATGGTACAGGCCTACAATCCCACTGGCTTGGAAGGCTGAGGCAGGAGAATCGCGAGTTCAAAGCCAGCCTCAGCAGTGGTGAGGCACTTAGCAACTCAGTGAGACCCTGTCTCTAAATAAAATACAAAATAGGGCTGGGGATGTGGTGCAGTGGTTAAGCACCTGTGGGTTCAATCCCCAGTACACACACACACACACACACACACACACAAAATCAAACTATACTGTAACACTGAGGCTACAATTTGTGCCTCAGTGCAAGAGCGCTTGCCTAGCATGTGTGAGGCACTGGGTTTGATCCTCAGCACCACATACAAACAAATAAATAAAAGAAAAGTAGTATCTACATCTACAACCAAAAACCACTATAAAACTATGGTAGTTTAAAATGTGATATTAGCATATAAATGAACAGGTAAATGGGACAGAGTTCAGAAATAGACTCATATACATGGAAATAAGCAAAACCTATAAAGGAATAAAATAAAAACTGAAAAATATAATTTAAAATACCTAAAAAACACATACCCATATACTATTAACCTAAGACTTACTGGTAGGATTAAGTATGGGTTCAGAGGTAGAGCGTTTGCCTAGCATGAGCAAGGCCCTGGGTTTAATCCCCAGCACCAAAAAAACAAAAAACAACCCCTCTCAAAAAACAACAAAAGGAGCCTGGTGTGGTGGTGCACGCCTGTAATCCCAGCATTTGGGAGGCTGAGGCAGGAGGATCACGAGTTCAAACCCAGCCTCAGCAATGGCGAGGCACTTAGCAACTCAGTGAGACCCTGTTTCTAGTAAAATATAAAAAAGGGCTGGGGATGTGGCCAAGTGGTTGAGTATCCCTGAGTTCAATCCCTGGTACAAAAAAAAAAAAAAAAAAAAAAAAAAGAAAGAAAGAAAGAAAAGAAAAAAAAACCCCAAAACGGCTAGGGTTGTGGCTCAATGGTACAGCGCTTGCCTACCATGTGTGATGCACTGGGTTCAATTCTCAGCATCACAAAAAAATAAATAAAAATCAAAGGCTCATTCACAACTATATATATATACACATACACACACACATATATTAAAATTAAAAATCAACAGAACTTATATATGTGTATGTGTATATATACATACATACATATCACTAGTCATAAACTGGGAGAAAATACCGAAATAGAATACAAACTATATACACATATATATTCGTGTGTGTGTGTGTGTGTGTGTGTGTGTGTGTGTGTAGTGTGTATTATTTTTTTGTACCAGGCATTGAACCCAGGAGCACTTACCCTTTTTATATAACAGGGTCTTGTTGAGTTGCTTAGGGCCTCACTAAATTACTGAGGCTGGCTCTGAACTAGTGATCAGCCTCCCAAGTTGCTGGGATTACAGGCATGTACCACTGCGCCCAGCTCAAACTATATGTTTTTAAAAGCTAATAAATCATATAAAAAATTACAAAGTTGGAAAATGGATAAAGGATACAAATAGGCAATTTTTAGGAAAGGGAATCCAAATCCAAAAGTGATAACTAGGAGTCTTGTTACTATTTATCAGGGAAAAATCGATTAAAGTGAAACTTCATTTTTCATCTAACAAGCTGACCAAAATTTATCTCAATAACATCACATGTTAACAAAGGGAAAAGAAGTATTCTCACATACTATGGTGGGAGTGGTTTTCAGCCCTCCTGAGAGACAATTTAATGTTGTCTATTAAAATTAAAAATCAACAAAACTTATGATTTGTCCACCTACTGCTCAGTATCTGCTCTTGAAAAACTCATTCAGATTTGCAGAAACATATAATTGAAATATCACTTGTAATAACACCAATCCCAGAATTTACCTAAATGTTCAATAACAAAAGAATAGACAAAGAATGGCTCTACAGAAGACCACATAGATCAACAGAATACAATAGACCAATACAGGTTGAGCATCGTTAATCCAAAAAGCCAAATGCTTTTTGAAAACAATATGATACCACAAGTGGAAAATTCCATGCTTGAGCACATGTGACAGGTGTAATAAAATATGCAGACACACTAAAAATATTGTATAAAATTAACTTTAGCCAGCCGGGCGCGGTGGCGCACACCTGTAATCCCAGCACTTTGGGAGGCTGAGGCAGGAGGATCGCGAGTTCAAAGCCAGCCTCAGCAATGGCGAGGCACTTAGCAACTCAGTGAGACCCTGTCTCTAATAAAATACAAAAAAGGGCTGGGGATGTGACCCAGTGGTCGAGTGCCACTGAGTTCAATCCCCGGTACCAAAAAAAAATAAAAATAAAAAAAAATAAGTTTAGCCTATGTGTATAAGGTGTATATAAAACAAATTTCATGCTTAGAGTTGAGTCCCAACCCCAAGATATCTTCATGAGTCTATGCAAATATTCTAAAATCCAAAAGCAAATCCTTGAAACTGGAAATGCTTTAGATTCAAGCATTTCATTTTTATTTATTTATTTATTTTTTCTGGTACTGGGGATTGAACTCAGGGGCACTCAACCACTGGGCCACATCCCCAGCACTTTTTTGTATTTTATTAGAGACAGGGTCTCACTGAGTTGCTAAGTGCCTCACCATTGCAGAGGCTGGCTGTGAACTCATGATCCTCCTGCCTCAGCCTCCCAAATGCAGGGATTACAAGCATGCGCCACCAGGCCCGGCACTAGATTCAAGCATTTCAGATATCGATGCTCAACGTGTACTTATTAAATCCTCCAAAACACAACCAAATATAGACCTTATAAAAAACATGTTCATACAAGGATAAAAATGAGTTTCATATATTCTATTAAAGTTTAAAATAATCAGCACTTGCAATCCAATGTGTCCTTGATTCTTTTCAGAATTAAACTTGTGAATTATCAGTTCATCACACATTTAACTGAGCAATCACACAAATTTTCATTACAGCTCAAAGAAACAAATTAACTGCTCCAATTTACATTTCCACCCCATGTTTGACTACCCTTCAAACACCAATGCCAATTATAGAAAAGTCAGCCACTAAGTTTCCTGGTACGAATTAAGTACCTAATATGAGAAACCACAACTTAGAAATGACGTTAACTAGTAAAACGGAGGTAGGTAGTGTGTCTGTCTTTCATTCTAAGAGAAACCAAGTAAAATAATAAGCACCTGAAATAATGAAAATGTAATAAATACAAAATAAAGGAGCTAAAGGAAAGTCATCCTTTTTTTTTTTTTTGTACCAGGTATTGAACCCAGTGGTGCTTAACCACTGAGCCACATTCCTAGCCCTTTTTAATATTTTATTTAGAGACAGGGTCTTACTGAACTGCTTGCTAAATCGCTCAGGCTGGCTTTGAACTCACAATCCTCCTGCCTCGGCCTCCTGAGCTGCTGGGATTACAGGTATGCACCACCTTGCCTGGCTCTAGTCAGTCTTTTTTTCTTTTGGTGGTGCTGGGGATTGACCAGGGCCTTGTGCATGCAAGGCAAGCACTCTACCAACTGAGCTATGTCCCCAACCCTCCAGTCTTTAAAAAAAAAAAAAAAAAAATTTTTTTCCAAAGAAAATCGAATCCTAGGTAAATACATGAGATAAAAATTCAATACTTGATTCAAGCACATTTTGGAAAGTTAGCGAAAGAAAATGAAGACATATGCCCCAAGTAGATATGCATGGCACACATATTTTAGGTTGCTAACATATTGTTGAACTGAGAAAAGGCTCAGGAATGAAGCAACAATGGTTTAGGTTGTAGGTTATCGTGCTCTAAACCCAGTGAATCATTAACATTATTTTGAACTGGTTGCTTCTCCTTTTCTATAGACTCCACAGCATGATTCACAAGGAGTATTGACATAAACAGCTCTCCTTAACTATACCTAGTTCAGGTGTTCCCTTGAACTAATGTTCTGTAATCATGCACCCTGAGCAAGGGCTATTCCTCAGAAGACAATTTAAAACAGGCTGTCTCCATGTATATTAAAGAACACAGTCTGGTAGGGTAGTACAGGGAAGCATTTTATAGCCCAGTTATTTACTTACTTACTTTCTCTCTCTCTCTCTCTCTTTTTTTTTTTTTTTTTTGGTACTGGGAACTGAACCCAAGAGTGCTTAACCACTGAGCCACATCCCCAGTACTTTTTATTTTTTATTTTGAGAAATGGTCTAAGTTGCTTAGGGCCTTGCTAAGTTACAGAGGCTGGCTTTGAACTTGTGATCCTCCTGCCTCAGCCTCCTGAGCTGCTGGGATTATAGGCATGTGCCACTGTACTCAGCTTAGCCCGGGTTACTTTCACTAAGAAAAGTCAGCACTTCCCCTCTTTGCAAAGTCTAGAAAATTTTAAATCTATTTTAACTCAGGTAACTCACAGCAAAAACTAATCAGCCAGAAAGTCTTTTTTCCCCCACAACCTGATAAAGTGAAAAGATCTTTTAAAATATTTATTCTTGTTCCTACCCAAATGATGAAATACTATACTAATGATTCAAGTAATAACTGTATTAATGAAACATCAACAAGTTACAGATAAACATTTTAATTGATTAAATATATTACTTTCAAGATCTTTTTGAAATCGCACTTGTACTGTACTAACCAATAGCCAAAGGCAATAAAAAAGTTTAAAACCAAAAAATGTTGACATGAATATGTGACAGAAGAATTGCTATGTAAAGTAACATACACTGCTCCCAAGAACAAAATTTTTAGAAGACACTTCATCTTAATATGTGCAAGGACAAATTTGTAATCAAAGGCTGGAAGAAATATATATTAGTGCCTGCTTTTTAAAAGTTTATTTTACATTTTAAATACAGTATTTTTCTCATTAAAAAAAAAAAAAAAAAAAAAAAAAAGCCAGGAAGTGCCTAACTCCATGGTTTTTATACCTATGTACATGAGAGCTGTGGGACAGCCTAACAAATGCTCTGGATGTAACAGTATGGATACTTGAGAGTCTTGAATCAAAACCAAAAAACACAAATTAAGCACTGCTTAGGAGAAAATAATCCAGTTTCTGAACAAAAGAGAATGGAGTTAGATACATACAAAACTGGGTATTAAAAAACAAAGAAATGCAGTACACAAAAACTCAAACAGCCTGTATGTAGTGAACTGTATATAGTGCAGCTAATCAATGGAATCCCTCCTGTAAGAAGTGATTTATGACCTGAAATTTAAAAAATCTAAGCCTTTCAGTAACAACATATAATAACAACATTAAGTGTCTATTGCCATCTTTGTCAGTTTCTATTTGTTCCACCATTCCTTAAGAAAACCAGAATCTCTACATTTATTACTTATACAAATTTGAAGCAATTCATATTTGTTTTCAGTAAGAAAAACAAAGATGTGCCTCTTCTCATCAATAAAGACATAATACAAATTAAAGTTAAAAAATTTAAGCATGGGCATTTCCAATTCTAATAAGTAATTTCAAATGGGAATCATGTAGGATTTGTGCATTAGTAACAAATGAAAAGAAAATGGACTGTATCTGGCAGTGATTTCCATATTAGGCAATGGTACTCTCCAAATGCTGAATAATATTTAAATGACTTTATAGATTTTAATTCAGTAGGTTGCCAATTTGAATTTACAAAGTCCCTAACTGTATGCTTTGTGCAGAAAAACAAAATTTTGAGATGCTCTATAAAGTCAAATATAGAGAAAAAACAGTTTTGGTTTTGCTACTGGTAGTATGAATACAACATGAAAAGAAAAAGCCTGAGAGTTTGTGGAGACTCACCAAGAAGGATGTTTGAAGTGTTCTATCTATGCATCCTACTACTTCAATTATCTATTGAGTCTGAATATTCTAAATTTATGATTATCTCAGAAAACAATTCTCTGAAATATAAATCTGGAACTAAACAGCTTCTCTCAAAGCAAAAAACAATCTGGGTCATTCAGAATAAGATCTAATCGACACAATTTCTTTTTGTACTGAAATCTGTGAGGTCTTGAGTTTTTAAAAATTTTTAAAAAGTGACCTTCAATCAAAACCAGCTGCATTTGATGCAGACTATTAACATAAGCATTTCAAATTAGAGGGTACTGTTAAGTATGGGCTCTGAAAAAAACACATGGAGTAGGCAGCAATGGACTAACCATCAGCCAGGTGGGGTCAATGTTGGGATGTTTTATTTTGTAGACTTTGAATATTTAACATGTAGCTCATGTAACTTCAGCATCCACTAGTGACTCTGCTGGTCAGCACCCAAGGGCTAGATGAGTCTGAGGAATCCCTTTTAACCCCAAAGTATTAATGCTAAAAGAGTCTCAAGGAAATCAGACCAAAATCAATAGGGTAAACAACGACTCCAAAGCCCCACAAAAGTCAAAAGAAATTCAATGCCATCTTCTGCCAACCCTAGATTCCAGACACTGTAACATTTTTATCTAGTATAATAGACTCTGTAGTAGACTGATTTTGACCTCCACAAAGAGTAGGAGTTATCAAACTTGAGGAGATAGACTCCTCTCCCTGGATACTGGTGGCTGCCAGCATACACTTCCTCATGACAGTCCCGCCGGTACACAGGCACAATTTCATCCAGCAGAGGCTTATTGGCATTCTTTTTGGCTTTCTCTTCACAAGTTATGTTTTCTGTGAGAAAGAACAGGTAGGAACAAGTCAAAGAACAGATCCAGGAAAATCACCTTTGCATCAAACAATTAAATTCTATCCTTTCTTTGAGATATTGCTCTTGTTAGGAATTCTCTTGAACCATTCTACAATTTATGTGCATGTGAGCATGTATTATTCATGCATTCATTCAAATACATGAGTACCTGCTATGTACCAAGTACTGTTCTGGAACTTGGGAGCCAAGTGGTTGAACTTCAAGTGGCAATAGCAAGCTGCATGCTATCGTTCTGTCTTACCACTGCTTCCATTTCTGGGACCCATTTTTATCCTTCCATATCCATTCAATTCCAAATTCCTCCTCAATAGAAGAAAACCCTGACCTTCTGAGTAAGACCAAGGAAATGTGGCCCTGATTTCATGCTTCCCCACAATATAAGAGTCCTCCCCACTTTTAAAAATAGGAGAAGGTAGTTTATGAGGACTATTACTTTCTGTATGTCTTAAATAGAAAGGTAAAATTAAAAAAAAAAAAAAAACATAATAAAGGGGTAGGCCTTCTGAGATGCTCTATAAGTTATTATTTTCAGTAGGCTTATTTAACCCAGAGATGATCCAAGTGGCAAAAAATGAGTTTTGATCATTGGTTTCTCCAGTGAAGTTCTCTGAACTATAATGACATAAAGTTAGGAACCCACATGAATGAGAAAATGATGCCAGCTTAAGTCTCAGTTGAGCATATTAAAAAATAAACGGTCTGAAGGAAAACAGACGAAGGAAATATTCCTAATAGAAGATTTTTTAAAAGGCTTTCAGGGTTATAACATGGCAGAGTGAATTCTGGTGTCATGTATTACCCAGTTAACTCACGTCAGTTAACTGGGTGATATTTATCAATGGTCACCACCAGGAATTTAAAACAAGGAAAGTCTGAGAAACTCAGTCTAGAGAAATTTAAGTAAATGAAACTGTAATGTGGCATCCTGGATTGGATCCTGGAACATTTAGTTAAGAACTAAAGAAATCTGAATAAATATGGGCTTTAGATAATGGTAATATATCAATATTAGAATATAAAATAAATATATCATGGTACAAGGTAAGATGTTAATAACAGGGGAAACTGGAAGCAGAGTATACAGATGGTATATAGCTGCTCTTTGTACTACCTTTGCAAATTTTCTCTAAATATGAAACTATTCTAAAATAAAAAGTTTTATTTAAAAAACTAGATGGAACTCATGTAAAAGTAGGTCCAAATCAAATCTGCTTTACCACAGAAACACCTACAATCAAACATCTTTCATGAGCAAAGAAGAAATACAGAATTTCTCAAAATGGTGTTATACTATTGACTATAAGGAGATTAAGGCAACAGATTGGTCCATTAATTCAAGATCCAATTTTGTTCAAATTCTGCAAAACTAAAGATTACTGGGATAGATGAACTATGTACCTTTCATCAAAGCCTTGGGACCTAGAAACAATATAAGAAAAAGGAGAATTGGGGCTGGGATTGTGGCTCAGTGGTAGAGCGCTCGCCTAGCACGTGGGCGACCTGGGTTCGATCCTCAGCACCACGTACAAATAAAACACATTGTGTACAACTAAAAGCAAATAAATAAAAATATTAAAAAAAAAAAAAAAAAAAAAAAAAAGAAAAGAAAAAGGAGAATTGCCCAAAGAATGGGCTGCCATCCATGCTTCCTCACAGAAAACAAATTATCTACCTTTAAGACCTAAGGGAGAAAACCCAAACCAACCAATCACCCAATAAAAGCTGGGCTCATTTTCTACTGAAATCAAGCCAAAAGAACTCTAAATGCACGTTATGAACAAGACACAGTGCAGCCTAAGGTGTATGTACAAATGTAGTTCATGAGCTGAATCTTCAAATGGGGAAGTTATGCCCATGCCTAGTGAACAATTCTTGGAAGCAATAAACTTTCACTGTTGTTCTTGTTAATATAGAGGTTGTGATGGATGATATTAGTTGCAAATTATTTTATGATTAGGAATGGCACAAGGGGAGGTAATGCCATCTCTCCTGGGAGGACATATATTAAAGCTAGGGCTGAGGACATCAAAGTCCTCACCTCAGACATTTTTACCAGTGCACTTCCTAACAAAATTAACCTGCAAACTGCCATCAGCTGAAGACCTCAGCTTAGAAAGTGATCTCTTTTTAGAAGCTCTCTACAAGCAGGACAGGAGAAATGCATTACATTAACCATCTTCTCAATTGAGCTTTTCTTTGGGTGGGGAGGGGAGTGGAGGCAGTGCTGGGAATTGAATCCAGGTCCTCACATATACAAAGCATGAATTCTACTACTGAGCCACACCCTCCTTGCCTCTTTGATTTTTTTTTTTTTTTTCACTTTTGTATATTTGTTCTTTTTGGCCAGTTGGTAGTATTTATAGGCAACATTTTACCTTGCTAGTGATACTCAGGAATAAAGATTGGTGAAAACAAAATGCCATGTAAAACAAAGCAGCACAGCCGGGCGCGGTAGCGCATGCCTGTAATCCCAGCACTTTGGGAGGCTGAGGCAGGAGGATCGCGAGTTCAAAGCCAGCCTCAGCAATGGCGAGGCACTTAGCAACTCAGTGAGACCCTGTCTCTAAATAAAATACAAAAAAGGGCTGGGGATGTGACCCAGTGGTCGAGTGCCCCTGAGTTCAATCCCCGGTACCACAAAAAAACACACAAAAAACAAAGCAGCACACAAGTCCACACTTATTAGCCCAAATATGGACCTGTGATGTAATAAAGGATTTCAAATCTGCTTCTAGGGTGAGAATCAATCTGCAAGACATACTCTAAGTTTTGCAGCACTCTGATGCACTCTGATAAAGACAATGGTACAGAATAAAAATTGTCTTTGGAGCTGAAATACTGATTACTATTAAATATTAACTGTGAAACTGAATGTTAAACTTAATTTCAAGAAATGCTATGGCATACCTGCTGTGTGTTTCATGACCTCAAGGGCTCCAGAGTGCAGCATGGTGTGGTGATATGATTAAACAATCATCTACCACTGAAGTTGACTGAACTTTCTGGTCACTCCATGTACTTCCAGGAATCTCTTTAAATTTATCCCAAAATAATCCCTGTCAAACATTACCACCTCTCTTCAAGAACAAGCACTCTGTTTACAAGCCACCTAAGGTCAGTTACTCCTGGAGAACTGAGACATGATGCTTTTCCACCCTGACAATTTGAGTACTCCTTCTCGATCACTCCCAATCAAATCAACAAATAAGCCCTTACTAGGTATGTATGAAAGACTCAAGCTCAAACTCTGCTCTTTTTTTGTGGTACCTGGGATTGAACCCAGGGGTACATAACCATTGAACCACATCCCTAGCCCTTTTCATGTTTTATTTTGAGACAGGGTCTCAATGAGCTGCTTAGAGCCTTGCTAAATTGCTGACGCTGTCTTTGAACTCGTGATCCTCCTGCCTCAGCCTCCCAAACCACCGGTGTGCCACTGTACTTAGCTCAAGCTCAAACTTTTCAAGTTAACAAAAGTGATTAGACAATTGTCTCAAAAAGCAATACACTGTATAATCTGCTACCTACATCAAGGTAAATTAGACAGCCCTTAAAAACACCTGATTTTGCGCTGGGCACGGTGGAGCACGCCTGTAATCCCAGCAAGTTGGGAGGCTGAGGCAGGAGGATCTCGAGTTCAAAGCCAGCCTCAGCAATGGTGAGGCACTAAGCAACTCAGTGAGACCCTGTCTCTAATAAAATACAAAAAAGGGCTGGGGATGTGGCCCAGTGGTCAAGTGACCCTGAGTTCAATCCCTGGTACCAAAACAAACAAACAAACAAACAAACAAAACAAAAACACCTGATTTTGTCTATTTACTCAGATAGTTATACCAGTAAATCAGTGGTTTCCAAAGAGAAGAACAATTGAAAAAAACTTTTTAGGTGAGATGTTTTAGTGAATTTATGTACTCTCATTAAAAAATTTTAGAATAATGACTTAAAAACCTATTAATAGAAACATAATTTTTACTTGCACCTTTAAAATTTTTCAAACTGGGGTGTCAGTAATGTACACCTGTAGCCCAGCTACTTAGGAGGCTGAAGCAGGTGGACCACCTGAGCCCAGGAGTTTAAGATCAGTCTGGGCAACATAGCAAGACCATCTTAAAAAATAAATTTTAACAATGTTCAAAGTCTCTAACATTTTTAGCTTTTCAACACACAAGGCTGGAAGTAAAACAGTATCTAAAAAGCAGTAAAACAGCTAACTGCCAAACAGACATTCCTGGCACTCAGAAAAACTTACATTCAGATCCTGATCCCCTATAATAGGCTGGCATCTCTCCTGGCCTCTCAGTCAAGGTCCCACTAATGAAGAGATTGTTTCCTGACCATGAAGTGTTAATCATGAAGCATAAGGTTTACTGATATAGGAATGATGTACCATTTTTGCCAACAAACAAATAGCAGCTACTGAATATGGACTAATGGCTCTACCTACCTTCCTCTTCCTCATCATCATCGCTGGACTCACTGACATGCACACTGACAGAAGTGTTTGGAGAGTCTGTCCATTCAAAATACACCCAAACCCAATGTCATAATTGTCTGTAGCAAATTCCCAAAAGAGATATGATCCTTCTTCATGGGTGGGAACTCGAACAGTGACAACTTCTCCTCGGCCGACTGTAATCACAGAATCTGCATCCTGCCGAATCTTCTCTTTAAAGTCTTTGATCTGGGGTCGGGTCCACATGGATGGAGCTGCTATTACTGGAAGAGATTCTAAAGGCAACAGGAATTACAAAAGCTAAAGAGAAAAGGCCTTCACCCTGCAGGTAGCAATATTTGCATAGAGCCACCTGCCCAAGGCACTCAGGCAGTATGGCATAGCTTAGACCAAGGGTGGAGGGGAATATAAAGGCCTCTTCATGGAAGTCTGTCCCCAAGTTACTTAATGCATTCATTTAACAAAGTCATAAATATTCAGAGGTCAACATATACTTCAAATAACAATATACTTGAAATAACAAATGGAATCCACAATCTTGGAAGTTTTTCTCAACCCTCTAATTACATAGGAAGACTTAAGAATAATTTTTAGAAACTCCTCAACTGGACCTACGGGAAAAATCTAGCAAGGAAGAGAGATCTGGAACTTGGAATAAATTATTCTTTTGGATGTGAAGAAAGAAAATTTGGCTTTGACTTCAGTTGTCTCTTGAAAAAGCACTGACCTGTCCCAAAGTTGTAGGGGCTTTTCTGAAGGAGTTCAAAGGAACAGAAAACTGTGGACAAAAACAGAACCACTGTGGATTGAGAAAAGGTGCAAAGTCTTATTACTGAGAAGTATGTGCACTGGACCACTTAGCAGGCTTTCCAGAGTTAGTCACTGGCATAAACTCTTGATAAGAAAAAAAAAGTGGGGGGAGGGAAAACCAAACACCTCAAGGTACTTTCTAAAGCTTCTTAGGAACCATACCACCATCCCTGACCACTGTCACTGAAACACTTTTCCCTCTTACTTAACTCCTATCCTTGCTTCATATCTGTTAGCCTAATTGTCCCTTCCTCAGGAAAGTGTCTGGTGACCTCTCTGAGGTCATAAAGAACACTAAAATGTACCTCTTTCTCCTTCGTATCACTTATCACAGCTACAATTTACATTTTATGTATGCTATTTTGTCGCACCACCTTTCTCCTAGACCTGAGAAACCTCCAACCAATTGCTGAATGAATGAACAAGGTGCCCATGGAAAGCTAGTATAGTTTTTTTTTTTTTTTTAAATATTTATTTATTTACTTTAGTTGTACACAATGCAATGCATTTATGTTTACGTGGTGCTGAGGATCGAACCCGGGCCGCGCATGTGCGAGGCCAGCGCCTTGCCGCTGAGCCACAACCCCAGCCCAACTAGTATAGTTTTTGTTCTTTTTTTTTTTTTTTTTTTTTTTTCTTGGCACCGGGATTGAACTCAGGGGCACTCATCCACTGGGCCACATCCTCAGCCCCTTTTTTGTATTTTATTTAGAGGCAGGGTCTCACTGAGTTGCTAAGTGCCTCACCATTGCTGTGGCTGGCTTTGAACTCGCAATCCTCCTGCCTCAGCCTCCCAACTTGCTGGGATTACAGGCCTGTGCCATCATGCCTGGCTAAGCTAGTATAGTTTTGAAAATGCTGTTATCTTCTGGGCAACATGGTACTTTATTCTAAAAAAAAAAAAACGTTGTGAGCCGGGCGTGGTGGCGCACGCCTGTAATCCCAGCACTTTGGGAGGCTGAGGCAGGAGGATCGCGAGTTCAAAGCCAGCCTCAGCAATGGTGAGGCACTTAGCAACTCAGTGAGACCCTGTCTCTAAATAAAATACAAAAAAGGGCTGGGGATGTGCATACCCAGTGGTCGAGTGCCCCTGAGTTCAATCCCCAGTACCACAAAAAAAAAAAAAAAAGTTGTAATATACAGTAGCCAGCCTCCAAATGGCCCTCAGTGATCATCACCTGATTTTTCATGCACTTTCAAGGTCTCCATCTCCACACACAGCAGGGGTGGCAAGTGTGACCAACAAAATATACTGATACATCGCTTTCAAAGTCAGAGCATAAAAGACACTGCCACTTTTGCCTTATTCTCTTTTTTTGAATAATGTACTTTGGGGGAAGTCAGCCACTGTGCTGAGAACACTAAAGAGATTTCCTATGGCCAGGAACTGAGACCTCCTGCCAACAGCTAGCACCAACTTGCCAGCCATGTGTGAAAAGCATTTCTAAAACAGATTCTCTGGTCCTAGGCAAGTCTTCATATGACGACAGCCCCGGCCAACATCTTAACTACATTCGAGGGCCAGAACGATTCAGCTGAACTGCTCCTGAATTCCTGACCCACAGAAATTGTTCCAGATAAGAACTAGCATCAGTTCAAACTCACAACGGTGAAAAAGTGCTCCACTCTCACAAATATGTAATTGCTCTCAAAAGCTTGTTAGCCTGTCTTCCTCATTTTTCCTTTTAATGAGATGTGAATTAGGACACGTGGGAGGAGGAATGCACATGCTGAACCATACCTTTTGGTCCATTCTCCAAGGCTTCTTCTGCAGCTTCTGTCTCAAGTTCTTTTTCAGAGTTTTCAGTGTGAGTTTTAGCCTGTCCATTAACTGACATGATATCACTTGTAACAGTTGCATTCACTTTTGATGATGTAGATAAAGAAGCCCCAGCCACTACTTCCTGTTGTTTCTGTAATGCTGCCTGTGAATTAAGAGAAAGTGAAGATACACTGACCAGGAAGGCTAATAAATGGAACAGCTGCCCAGGAGTATATTCTCCATGCTTGTGCCCTACCAAAGCATTCTACCCCAAGAAATTACCAATAAACTTTTTATCAGTTTTTATCTTATCTGTAAAGAATATTAATCATATATCAACTGACAGCTAAAAATGATGAAAATTATCATGGACAAAATACTATAACTGAGGATCACATTTCCTGATCTGAGCATCATTAGAAAAATTAACAAGGAAAAATTAAAATAGGTAGAAACAATCAACCCAAAAATAAAACTATTAAAGACAAAAACTGAAAAGAATAACTTTTTTTTTTTTTTTTGGGTGGTATTGGGGATTGGATACAGGGATGCTCTACCACTAACCTATACCCCTAGCCCTTATTATTTTTCTTGAGATAGAGTCTTGCTAAGGTGCCCAGGCTGGCCTCAAACTTACAATTTTCCTGTCTCAATCTCCAGAGTTGATGGGATTATAGGTATGTGCTACTAGGCCTGGCTCAGTAACATGTTTTCTCAAAACTGATTTTTAAAAATCTCTTCATAAAATTCAATTACATAAAATTTGAATTAGGAAAATTAAACCTTATAGAAACAAATGGTCACAGGAAAAAATTCACAAAAAAATTCTAACTGATAAAATCTGATGCAGGCCCCTAATATAACCAGTAATATATAAGGACTATTTTGACATGGATAAAATAATCAATGAATTTTATCTTCATTAAAAAACTGACATCCTTAAATTTAAAACTGTCATGTTGTAAAAATTATATTGATCTAAGAATTAAATAGGTTTTTTTTTTTTTTTTGGTACCTGGGATTGAACTCAGCGGCACTAGACCACTGGGCCACATCCCCAGCCCTTTTTTGTATTTTATTAGAGACAGCGTCTCACTGAGTTGCTAAGTGCCTCGCCGTTGCTGAGGCTGGCTTTGAACTCGTGATCCTCCTGTCTCAGCCTCCCAAGTGCTGGGATTACAGGCGTGCGCCACCGCGCCCGGCTTAAATAGGTTTTTAAATGGAAGTTTGAAGTAAAAATATTTTCCCAATGAAAATTTGACAGTTTTCATAATCAGGATTAAAAATGTATAAATTAGGCCGGGCGTCGTGGCGCACGCCTGCAATCCCAGCACTTGGGAGGCTGAGGCAGGAGGATCACAAGTTCAAAGCCAGCCTCAGCAATGGCAAGGCAATTAGCAACTCAGTAAGACCCTGTCTCTAATAAAATACAAAAAAAGGGCTGGGGATGTGGCCCAGTGGTTGAGTGCCCCTGAGTTTAATCCCCAGCACCCACCACCCCCCCCCAAAAAGTATAAATTAGGGCTGGGTTGTGGCTCAGCAGTAGAGCACTCGCCTAGCATGTGTGGGGTGCTAGGTTAGATCCTCAGCACCACATAAAAATAAAGGTACTGTGTCCAACTAAAACAAAATATTTTTTAAAAAAAGCATAAAATATAAAATCAAAATGTTCTCTGAATGAAAATGGGAGAATAAGAAGGAACTTTTGCCCACAGGACAATGAAGGGACAGTTCTCTTCTAATCAAGATGGACTAGTATTACTTGGGAGACTGAGACAGGAGGATGACAACTCTGAGGCCAGTCTGGGAAACACAGCAAGACCTTGTCTCAAAATGAAAAATAAAAAGGGCTAGGGATGTAGCTCAGTAGTAGAGCACTTGCCTAGCACATGTGAGACCCTGGTTCGATCCCAAGTACTACAAAAAATAAATTAGTAACAACAACAACAACAGTACTACTGAAATATATATGTAATTACCTAACAACTTTTTGGGCAACTTTAAACTAAATTTACATAGAAAAGTGCAGGGATAATAAATTATACAGCTTGATCAATCTTCATAAATCAAACATATTCATGCAACCAACACCCAGATCAAGACATTATTTGCATCTTAGAATCCTTCATGGTTCCCATTTTCCAGATACATTTTCCAAAGACCAACAAATATTTTATAACTTCAACACTTACATTTGCTTTGTCTGTTTTTTTTTTTTTTTTTTTGGTACTGGGATTGAACTCAGGGGCACTCGGCCACTGGGCCACATCCCCAGCCCTTTTCTTTGTATTTTTTATTTTAGAGACAGGGTCTCACTGAGTTGCTAAGTGCCTCGCCATTGCTGAGGCTGGCTTTGAACTCGCGATTCTCCTGCCTCAGCCTCCCAAAGTGCTGGGATTACAGGCGTGCGCCACCACGCCCGGCTTGCTTTGTCTGTTTTAAACTTTATATAATTGATTATACAGTGTATGTTCTTTTTTATGTCCTTCACTCAACATTACTTCTGTTAAGGTTCATCTACAAAGTCATAAATACTTGTAAATTGTTGTTTGCATTGCTCTAGGATAGTTCACTGTAAAAATATGCAATTTATTTATTTACCCATCCTACTGCTGATGAGCATCTGGGCATGTAAGTACTTTTCAAACTAAAACACTAAGTCACAAATAAGCATATTATGATGTTCACTGCAGTTAAAAATATATAAAGCCGGGCGTGGTGGCTCACGCCTGTAATCCCAGCACTTTGAGAGGCTGAGGCAGGAGGATCGCGAGTTCAAAGCCAGCCTCAGCAGTGGCGAGGCACTTAGCAACTCAGTGAGACCCTGTCTCTAAATAAAATACAAAAAAGGGCTGGGGATGTGACCCAGTGGACGAGTGCCCCTGAGTTCAATCCCCGGTACCACAAAAAAAAAAAAAAAAAAAAAAATAATATATATATATATATAAAAATATATAAATATATATATATATACATATATATATGAAAAAATATGGGGCTGGGGATGTGGCTCAGCGGTAGAGCGCTCGCCTAGCACGTGCGCAGCCCGGGTTTGATCCTCAGCACCACGTAAAAATAAACGCATTGTGTACAACTAAAAGCAAATAAATATTTTAAATATATATATATATAAAAATATGCAAAATATACACACAGGTGTGTGTATGTATGTATATATTTATATATAAGAGAGAACTTTATAATGCCATGGTTTAGGGATAACATTAATTTTACACATTTCAAATAATGTCATTTACAAGCCAATTATTTAAAAGGACAGCAACACCTCTCTCTGCTGCTAGTACAGGTAGGCTAGTAATACACTTAAAATTTTAATTTAAAATACCTCTTCCTAAGACCTAGATTCTCAATAATCTCCATGTTAGTCTTTCAGAACGAGTACTAGCTTCCAGAAAAAGTACATACAACCCAAACAAGTCAGTATGCTCAGAACATTGACTGCATAACAGGAAAGCAAAAAAAAAAAAAAAAAAAAATTTTTTTTTTTTTTTTTTTTTTGGCTGATGATCACTAGGTCCTATGCAAATAGCCCCTTTTCCATTAAACTTTTTTTTTTGAAGCTCTCTAGTAGAATGAATGAACTCCATTCTCTGAGATCTCACTGTCCATTAATATATATCTATTACACACAACAGACTGCAAGTATTTTTTTGACTCTTTTACTCAGAAGTTTAAAAAAAACATAGAAAGATAAAGGAAAAATATAGCAAAACATCCATCCATGTAACCATACCTGTTCCCATTCTGTCATTTTGCTTGATGTTATTATATAAGAATTAATGCTTTACATGGGCAAAATTCCCATTGTTTCTTCCCCTCGTGTAAAATTTATTGGTGGGCTGGATGAAGTGGTGCACAGCTCTAATCCAGCAACTTGGGAGGCTGAGGCAGAAGGATCTCAAGTTCAAGGCCGGCCTGGACAACTTACCAAGACTTACATCTTGTCTCAAAATAAAAATTATAGAGGGCTGGGGATGTGGCTCAGTGGTAGAATACTCCTGGGTTTAAGTACCGCAGGGGGGTGGGAAAAATTTCACTGACAACTCTTTAAAAAAGAACTTAGGCTGCAATGAAACGAAAAACCTCCTGTAAGGCTCAATTCTGGCGCTATCTATCATACTTGTTCCCAGAAGCAACCAATCAATTTGATAAAATGAGGGTGATCATTCTAATCCCAATTGGACTTTCTAATTCTGTTTCCAAGACTGCCCTTGGATTTGCCTAGACTGCATTTCTCCTCATTGACATCAACGTATAAAGAGTACAGTGTATATGAGCTATCCTACTAATAACTATCTCAATGCCTATCTAAGAAGCAGAAAAAGGGAAGCAATATGCTAAAGCAGAAATAGGCTATAGGGGACAGAAAAGAATTTCTCAAAAACATTGTTTATTATTTTGAACTCCAGTTTAGTATCTTTTTCCTCTTGTGGATTATTCAGAACGGGTTGGGGAGTTGGGGTGCTGTTTTTTGGATAACATACATCTTCAAGGAATTTAAAGAATCTGTCAAAAACAACAAAAATTACCTCACGTATTAAAAATGCTGCGTACCTATAATCTAACGCTTTTCTTCATTCCGTTTTTTTGACAGGCAGTAAGTACTCTATAAGTGGAAATACACTAACACAGTTAAGTTTAAAGAAGTTTAAGTTTAAGGAAGCATTTAATGCCTCTGCAAATGTAAAAACTCACCATCTTCCATACATACAAAATAACTATTTTCTCATTTTATTCCTCTGGTAGCCCTGCGGGGTTAGCATGATAGGAACCCTGATTCTGTATTTCTTTTTTTATAGACTAGGATAAAAGGCAGAAAATCAAAGCAGTAATAACATGTCTGAGAACAAGATAAAGACAAAGCCAGGATAAGAATCCAAGTGTTACCAGAACCCCCTAGACCCATGTTCTTTTACCTAAACCACTTTCCTCCATGTTGAAACAAAATACTTAGGGGTAGGGAGTTGGAGAAAGTACACGAATGTGTTGTCATGAGCACTACCATGGATGTGATGTAGCCATACAGACCCAGCCTATGGCCCTAGGGGAATCTTCCCTCTGGAAATTTCTGGCCTCTGGCAGTGCTCTTCCTGAAGGATGTCCTTGAATCAAGGCTAGCTACCCAAGTCCTCATGGTTTCAGGACAACTATTAGGGTCTATACTAAGCTCATTTTAACAACACTTGGTCCACACAACTCCTAAATACCCTTATGACAATATAATAGTGGTCTCATCATTTGTTGCTTCAAAATCATCTATTTTCTCTCACAATTGCCAGTGCAATGCTGAAGTTTCCCTAAAAGATCACCTAAAAGTTATTTTATACCTTAGAGGCTAACTAATGCAAAAAATTCATTGGTATCTGTTAAAAAAAAACTTTGGTTCCAATGAAATAAAATACCTTCTCTAAGGCTGAATTCTGGGGTTCTCTATCGTACCTGTTGCTGTGCAAGCTGGACTTGATACAATTGCTGCATATACTGCTGATAGTGCTGCTCCTGCAACTGGCGGATGAGAATTTGCTGTTGTTCGTAGTTCCCTGGATACTGTTGGGCTGCATACTGCTGGAACTGCACGGCAGTCTGGGAGTTTAAAGCTGCCATTATCTGCTGCCTAAAAACATTAAAAAATATACACTAGTCTGACTACAGGAGATTTTGTTCATGACAAAATAAAAATGTCATTATTATTTATTTTTATAGTTCATAACTCTTAAAAGTGACTAAGCTAGTAATGTATATCAATCACCAAATATCCCAGCCCCAGAAGAAAGATTTAAGAAAATAAATCTGGCCTCTCATTTTTCACTTAAGATTTTTCAAGATAAATCTGGGATGGAGGACAATAAGTACATCATCACCATAATCATACTAACATTTATTGTGCCCTTACTATGTGCCACGTAGTGTTCAAAGCACATAGATGTACTAATCCATTTAGTCCTCACAACAACCCTAAGAGAATGTAAGGTAACTTGACTGAGGTTCTACTGCAGGTAGATGCCAGAGCCAGGATTCAAATCCAGACAGTCTGGCTCCAGAGACTATACTAATTCACCATGATGCTATAATTTGATGGACTACCATTTGGGCAGAGATGTTGGCTATGGCTTCTCTACCTAAAAACATGACAAGTAGTAAAACAAAGTCAGAAGAGTAGTTGAAAGATGTTATTTATTTACAAGGATAAATTTTAAAAATCTGAGGGTCTGTAGCATTTAATTTCAAGCTGCCTTTATTAAAGGGAAAACACTAATAACAGTATCAGGGTATGCTTGTTCTATAGATACCAATTTCTATAAACTCTTACAATTCTATTTTCTTTCATAGAGAAACCACATGCTTCATAACTAGGTTATGTGATCACTTAACAAATATCTCAAAGCCAGATAAACAGGGGCCGGGGTTGTGGCTCAGTGATATAGAGCTTGCCTAGCACATGTGAGGCACTGGGTTGGACCTTCAGCATCACATAAAAATAAATAGATAAAGATATGGTGTCCATCTACAACTTAAAAAAAAAAAAAAAAAAAAAAAAAGATAACAAAGCAAAATCTCAGAATCCTAAATAGAGCATAACACTGGCCAACCTAGGGCACTCTACCCACCCCCAAAAGGAGCAGCATTTAATCTCTCTCCAAAGTAGAATGAGGCCCTGGATCAGTCTGAGGCTAGCATTGAAGTTTTTTTCTGAGAAACCACCTGGAAATAATAGGGAGAAAGCAATGGACCCGTACGTTATCTGGTTCGACATATATGCCATGCCAGCCCTGGAGCTTCAGGCCTTCTCACACAGTGTTTAACATGTACTAATCACTTCCTCCTTGTACCTACATCTCCCTTTTGAAGAAGCAATTCCTTCTGAGATAATTGCTCTCACAGCTGTTACTGAGTAAGAAATACTTTTGGCCTCCAAGTCCTATAATAAGTAGGAACTAGGGATGGACACCAGATGTATACACTGGGTCAATTTTCTCTGTCCTCAGAATTTTTACTGGGTATCACAGATTCCAGCCAGTCTGACAGAGACAGGGAAAAACTAATCACAAAATCCAAGTTGGGATAGCCCTTCATATGCCAGAGCAGAATGACACTTTGCATGTATCATGAAGAATGAAACAGAGACATAAGCTAAGAAGCAGACAAGAGGTTCATGTGGATCCAGAGACAGAGCAACCAAGCAACTTCAAGTTCCTACTTCTAGTCTCTGGGGTTTTGCAAGCTAATAACAAATATTTCCAATATGTTCCCTGATAACAGATCACTGGTAAAAATGAAAAATAGCTAGTATTAGTCTACCTCCCAGTCACACAAACTGCAGAATTATTCTAAGACATACAATGATAAAAACTCAGGTAACAGTATGGTAGCCCATTTTTCATTTTTAAATATAAGCAATACAACAAGCTTACTTTTGCTGCTCTAACCGAAGCCTTTCTTCCTCTATTCGCCTCCTCTCTTCTTCCTCCCGTCTAAGCCTTTCCTCTTCTTCTCGCCTACGCTTTTCTTCCTCTTTTTGCAGACGTTCTCTTTCTTCCTCTTCACGTCGCCTTCGCTCCTCCTCCTCCTTCCTAAAGGACCAGAGAATGAACCCCACACAATGAGTCTTGCTTAAAAAATCACTGAAATTTAATCTCCCAGTAAAAATTGACACAACCTACCTACCTACCCACCCATCCTTCCATCCATTTTTGGTAGTGAAAATTGAACCCAAATGTGCTCTCTCACTGAGGTACATTCCCAGCCCTCCTTATTTTGACACAGTTCCCACCTAACCTGGCCTCAAACTTGAGGATCCTCCTGCCTCAATCTCCCAAATCACTGGGATTACAGGCATGCACCACCAAACCCAGTGAAACAATTTTTTTAGAGAATGATGTAACAATTCCCATTAAATATGAATCACATACACTTCACTAGTAAAAACTTACATTATGTAGTGAGTCTTCTAACAATATAAAAGATCACATCAAGAATGATTATTGCCGGGCGCGGTGGCGCACGCCTGTAATCCCAGCACTTGGGAGGCTGAGGCAGGAGGATCGCGAGTTCAAAGCCAGCCTCAGCAATGGCGAGGCACTTAGCAACTCAGTGAGACCCTGTCTCTAATAAAAAATACAAAAAAGGTCTGGGGATGTGGCCCAATGGTCGAGTGCCCCTGAGTTCAATCCCCGGTACCACAAAAAAAAAAAAAAAAAAAAAAAAAAAAAAAAAAGAATGATTATTGCTGCCAGGTCTGGTGGCGCATACCTATAATCCCAGAGATTCAGGAGACACAAAAGGATCATAAATTCAAGGACAGCCTTAACAACTTAACAAGACCCTGTATCAAAATTAAAAACTTAGAACAGGATGGGGATATAACTTAGTGGTAAAACACCTTTGGGTTCAATCCCCAGTATTCCTGGGAGGTGGGGGGGTGGATTAGAGAAAGGTGTCCATCAATAAAATACTACTTAAATCATGACATATCTATATCCTAAAGGATCCCCCTTTGGTATATACTAGTTCTACTAGAAGCTTTTCCTTCATATTTTTTGCTATAGTTGTAATTAAGTTTGTACAACAAATTCAGCAATACATCTGATTTACCCATTAAAATATATGTTCCACAAGGATGGGGATGTAGCCCAGTGGTAGAGCTCTTGCCTAAGAAGCATGAGGCCCTGAGTTTAGCTTCCAGTACAAAAATGTACATTCTCCCTAAGGACAAAGACTGCCTATCTCACACCACTACATCCTTGGGGTTCAGCACAATGCTGGAAAGTACTCAACAAATGCATATATAGCATGTGTGAGGCCCTGGGTTCAATCCTCAGTACTATAATAAAACAAACGTATATCTTTGAAATCTACCCAAAATGTTAACATAAATAAATAACTTTTGAAATAAGAGAAATACTATAATTATTATTAAAATAAGAACTTAAAAAGCAATGAACAGGGGTCTGGGGTTGTAGCTCTGTGGTAGAGTGCTTGCCTAGCATGTTTGAGGCACTAGGTTCAATCCTCAGCACCAGATAAAAATAAATAAATAAAGGTACTGTGTCCATCTACAACAATTTTTTCTTTTTAAAAAGCAAGGCATGGGGCTGGGGTTGTGGCTCAGTGGTAGAGCACTTGCCTAGCACGTGCGCGGCCCAGGTTCGATCCTCAGCACCACGTAAAAATAAAAACGCATTGTGTACAACTAAAAGCAAATAAATAAATATTAAAAAAAAAAGCAAGGCATATATATTTTCAAGGACACTGTATTTATACCTCACTGATCCAACATTATTACACAAAGGACTTGTAGTACATAAATCAATTTTCCAGTTAAAGCAATCTTATTCCATTCCCATAAGAATAAAAACTTTTCCTTTGGATTAAAAAATCACATCATACTTTGGATAAGTAGCTTTTGAAAATGTAATTAAGCTCTTAAACAGGAATAAATTACACCTGATGCTCTGCCTCTTGATGACTCTGGGTTATAACTACAAATATAAAAATAGTACTGTGTCACAATATTTGATGGAAAAATTCACCTTCATATTAAATAGCCTCTGACTGGCATGCTTTTATAATTCTTGTGTCTATTTTGGTTTTTTCCCCTTACTTTTAGACTATTGCCTCTTCTGTTATTTCTTTTCTTTCCTTCTTTGTCTTTTTTTTTTCTTTCTTTCTTTTTTTTTTTTGGTACCAGGGATTGAACTCAGGGGCACTCGACCACTGGGCCACATCCCCAGCCCTTTTGTGTGTGTGTAGTACCAGGGATTGAACTCAGGGACACTCGACCACTGGGCCACATCCCCAGCCCTTTTGTGTATTTTACTAGAGACAGGGTCTCACTGAGTTGCTAAGTGCCTTGCCATCGCTGAGGCTGGCTTTGAACTCGCGATCCTCCTGCCTCAACCTCCCAAGTGCTGGGATTACAGGCATGTGCCACCATGCCCAGCCCTCCTCTTCTGTTATTTCTAACCCAGGTTAAGGTAGGAAACCAGAGAATCAATTGTTTCTAAAGTATAATATAATCTGGCCTCACTGAATGATCTTAATTCTCTAGAATTTTAAAAAGTTGCCGGGCGCGGTGGCGCACGCCTGTAATCCCAGCACTTTGGGAGGCTGAGGCAGGAGGATCACGAGTTCAAAGCCAGCCTCAGCAATGGCGAGGCACTTAGCAACTCAGTGAGACCCTGTCTCCAAATAAAATACACAAAAGGGCTGGGGATGTGGCCCAGTGGTCGAGTGCCCCTGAGTTCAATCCCCGGTACCACAAAAAAAAAAAAAAAAAAAAAAAAAAAGTCAAAGTTACTGTTAACTTCTAGATAAATAAGGTGCTAACTGTAAGTCTAATTTACAACAGAGAATCCCCAAAACATAAATAGCACATTCTGCAGCTCCTTCTCCAAGCCCTGGAAATAATTAATAAGCCATATCTGGGAGATAAAGCCAATATATATGACTATATAAGGTTTAGCATGTAGCAGTTGGAAAACATGAAATGGAGTATGAATATTCTAAAAGCTCATGAGAGACAGTAGCAAAGGGTATATAAGACCTAAAGTTAAGGAGAAAGTCATAGTTGAGTTTATGACAGAGTTTATAGTGTAAAAAGACAAAGAAACACTGCCATAATGGATGGGAAATAAAAGGTACAGCCAGAAGGAAGCAGCAACCCTCAAAAATCAGATATAAATACCTGTTCACATACATAAAGAAGTTTGAACAACTGCCTTTAAAAATGGGGACCAACGGGAAGACACCTGGAAAGATACTCCATAAAGCAAAAGTATCAGCACACTGGCTATACAAGGGTAAAATATGTTCCATGTCCTCAAATGTCACCTTTTTTTTTCTTGCTCTTCCTTCTCTATTTTGTGGGATGCAACATACGTTGAAAAGAGATGGCAACACCTATTTAAGAGCTTGACAAACTCTACCATGGCATCCTCTTTAGACATGTTTCCCAGGGCCGCCCATTCTCTCCTACAAAGAATAATAAGAAAAGTTACCTCCCCTTGACAGAATAAGAACTTAATTTAATTTAAACCTAAATGTGAAAAACTTTCAATTATAACTAAAAGAATGATTCTAACATAAGCAAAAGGTTCAAAACTCTCAAGTTTCAACAATCATGTATTGTCTTAAAAATCATGCCACAATCTAAAATTTAACTTCATTGCTGTTAATTCCCATGTAATGAAAAGTTGTCTACATTTTATTTTCCCTACATCATATTTTAGCCTTAACTGAACAAAATACTTTGTGTATTCTTTTCTGGCACAACTCTATACATATCTCAATAAAGGAATCTATTACTATGTATTATAAGGATTGTTTTTAATACATAAGAAGAGGTAAATGAAATTGTACTTGTCTTATTTATGTTCATAATCAGATAAGCATTAATATTTAGCCATAAACATCTCTAAGCCAAAAAGTAGAATAAATATCTAAAGACTCCAGAAGCTGCAAGTAAAATGCTTCAAGTCTCAAACTAATGGGCCAATTATTTACATCTTATCAATTTATATCATACTTTTTCCCAACGTTGTTCTTATTACATTTATTATACAATAAAACACTGTTACCTCCTGTCATTCCCCAACACATCAAAGAATCCAACTTCAGGACAAGTGTCTGGATTATATGGGCCCATAAGAACCTGCTTATGCAGTGCCACAAGCTTCAGTTTTTCTTCATAAGTTGGATGAAAGGCTTTGCCATCCTTTTCTATAATAAAAAAGAAAATAAAGGAAACAATTAGCACTGACAAAATACATAATTCCCAGTATCATATATTAAAGCTTTGCTATAAGGTATGTCACAACAGATGTAATTTATAAAAGATTTAATAGTTATCAGTGTAAAAACTATTAAATCCTTTATAAAATGCGAATTATTTCTTTAAAGACAACTACCAACATTTACTATAGAGAAATGCATCTGTCAAACTGCAGTGAGGTACACATAAATGAATGTACCACTTAACACTTTTTACATATATTAAAAACAACGTGCACTGGGCGAGGTGGTGCACACCTATAATCCCAGTGGCTCGTGAGGCTGAGGCAGGAGGATGGCAAGTTCAAAGCCAGCCTCAGCAAAAGCGAGACATTAAGCAACTCAGTAAGACCCTGTCTCTAAATAAAATACAAAATAGAGTTGGGGATGTGGCTCGGTGATCAAGTGCCCCTGAGTTCAATCCCCAGCACCTCCATGCCCTCCCCCCCGCAAAAATGTGCAAGCCAGGCATGGTGGTACAGCCTATAACCCCAGAAACTCAGGAGCCTGAGACCCTAAGCAACTTAGTGAGACCCTGTCTCAAAATAAAAAATAAAAAAAGGCTGGGATAGTGTCTCAGTGGTTAAGCACCCCCAGGTTTAATCCTGGTACCAAAAAAAACAAACAAACAAAAAAAAAAACAATGTGCAACAATCTTTTTTTGTCAGCTTTGGTACTGAGGATTGAAACCAGGGGCACTCTATCACTGATCTACATCCCCAACCCTTTTTTTAATTTTTAATTTTAAGACAGGATCTTGCTAAGATATTGAGCTCAGCCTCAAACTTGTGATTCTCCTACCTCAGCTTTCTGACTTGTTGGGATTATAGGAATGTGCCACCACACCTGGCTGCAACAATCACCTTTTTAAATTTTTAAAAAAAAAAATTTAGTTGTAGTTGGCACAATATCTTTATTTATTTATTTTTATGTGGTGCTGAGGATTGAACCCAGTACCTCACATGTGCAAGGCAAGTGCTCTACCACTGAGATACAGCCCCAGCCCCTAAAATGATTTTTAAAAATAAGTTTATATCAATCACTTTTAATACTACTAAGCAAACAGCATACATATGGTTTAAAAGGCTATATTCAAAAATATCCACCTATTGACAGTCATGATATGGTACAAGGAACTGTGAAATCAGATAGCTTGGATAATTTTAAATCTCGTTTCACACTTCCAAGAGATTCTAATTAACGTCTCAGTTTGTTCATCAAGAAAGTGAGGGTCATACTGCAGCTTTCAAGATAGTAGGGCATTATTATTAACAATAACTATTACATCTTTCGCCCTCCTTCAATATTATGGTTATCTACGGCAGGCTTCCAACCAGACAATCCAGACTGAAGCCAGCACTGAATATAATAGCATACACCTGTAATCCCAAAACTTGGAAGGCTGAAGGCAGAGGACTACAAGTTTTAAGTTCAGCCTCTGCAACTTAGTTGAGACCTTGTCTCAAAATAAAAAATGAAAGGGCTAGGGATATAGCTCAGTGGAAGAGTATCCCTGGGTTCAATCCCCAGCACCAATCAATCAATAAGAAAAAGACTGAAGCCAGTTCAACTTGGGAAGATTTAACCTCCGCCAACATTCAAAAGCTGTATAAAACTGGACGCTAGAAAAATGGGAAATCTTTCTTGGGGGGGGGGCACTTTGGGAGGCTGAGGCAGGAGGATCTCAAGTTCAAAGCCAGCCTCAGCAATGGCGAGGCACTTAACAACTCAGTGAGACCTTGTCTCTAAATAAAATACAAAAAAGGGCTAAGTATGTGGCCCAGTGATCGAGTGCCCCTGAATTCAATCCCCAGTATCAAAAAAAAAAAAAAAAAAGAAGAAGTACTGTCTCTTGAAAGTGACTGGCAACATTGGAGGGTGGGAACTGAACAAGTTTCCCCATTTATACTACATGAAAAAATTCTTAAGCAAAAAGTCACGTTGATATGTGGAGGATATTTTTTATTTTTATTTTTTTCTTTTTTGGTACCAGGAATTGACCCCAGGGGCCCTGAGCTACATCCCCAGAACCTTTTTATTTTCATACAGGGTCTTGCTAAATTGCTGGGGCTGGCCTTGAACTTGGGATCCTCCTGCCTCAGCTTCCTAAGTCATGGGATTATGAGTATGCACCACACCTAACAATCTGACAGTTTGGTCATTTTAAAAATATTTTTTCGGAGCTGGGCGTGGTGGTGTATGTCTATAATCCCAGCATCTTGGGAGGCTGAGTCAGGAGAATCTCAAGTTCAAAGCCAGCCTCAGCAATGGCGAGGCACTTAGCAACTCAGTGAGACCATCTCTAAACAAAAAACAAAAATAGGAAAATAGGGCTGCGGATGTGGCTCAGTGGTTGAGTGCCCCTGAGTTCAATCCCTAGTACCCCCCCCCCAAAAAAAAAAAATTTTAAAAATTTTTTTCAAGCTAAGGGTGTTGTCTGTCTGTCTATCTATACACACACTATTTTTTGCAGTACTTGGGGATTGAACCCAGGGGCACTCTGTCACTGAGCAACATCCCCAGACCTTTTTTTTTTTTTTTTTTTTTTTTTTAAAGTTTATTTTGAGATAGGGTCTCACTAAATTGCCCAGGCTGGTCTCAAACTTGTAATCCTCCATCAGCCTCCTGATTTGAACCACACCTAGTTCTCTGTGTGTGTGTGTGTGTGTGTGTGTGTGTGTGTGTGTATTAGAACAAACTGTAACAAAATTATAGTGAAATAAGGGAAAACTTGTAAGAATTTACTTATGACCTAGGGAAAAAAAGGTAATAAAGTAGACAATATAACTCCTTAGGTTAGGACAGTAGTTCTGTTAAATTCCACACAGTACACAGTATAAAACAAAAAAGATTATAATTTATAAAACCAAAATACACCTTGACGTTACCTTTCATGTGAAAACCAACAAGCCTAAAAGAACTGTTCTTTATTTCATTCTCTTTCCAATGAAATTTCTCTGAAATACAACCTTGAAAACGTATACCAAGAAAAATGGTGTTATCACTGTTCACTACACTACATGCACTAATTTTTTTAAAAAAAGAAAAAAAAATCTATTCGACAATAATGCAATGCTTAAATTATAAAAATCCACTGAACAGACTATACAGCTATTAAAATGATTATTATAGGGCCTTTTATAAGGCCAGTTATAAGACAGAGAACATACTGATGACGCATTAATTAAGTAGAATGGAAAATTACGTGCTATACTTTCAACAATGTAAAATGTCTACAATGTGACCAGATACCCAGAGAGAATATAGAAAGATAAAATTTTTAGAAACTAGGGAAGTGGCTATACTTATAGATCACTCTTTAAAAAACTGCAATATTTTTCTTACAAAATTAGCTAGAGAGAATTCTATTCTAAGATGTTGTTGAGTTGTTAAAATATGTAAAGCAATAGTGGCTATTAATTGTACTATTTATCAAAAAGCCTATTTCCAATTTCAAAAGCATTCATTCCATCCATCTTAATTTAGACATGTTAATGACCAAAAGTTGTCTTCTTTCTTTCGCGGGGCAGTAGTGGGAATTGAACTCAGGGGCACTCAACCACTGAGCCACATCCCCAGCACTATTCTGTATTTTATTTAGAGACCGAATCTCACTGAATTGCTTAGCATCTCACTTTTGCTGAGGCCGATTTTGAACTCCTGCTTTAGCTTCTTGGGCCGCAGGGATTACAGGCATGTGTCACAGTGCAGAGCTTCCTTCTTTCTTTCTCTGTGTGTGTGTGTGTGTGTGTGTGTGTGTGTGTGTATGTGGTACCAGGGATTGAACTCAGGGGCACTCGACCACTGGGCCACAACCCCAGCCCTTTTTTGTATTTTATTTAGAGACAGGGTCTCACTGAGTTGCTAAGTGCCTCGCCATTGCTGAGGCTGGCTTTGAACTCGCGATCCTCCTGCCTCAGCCTCCCAAAGTGCCTTTTTTTTTAAGTATTGGGGATTGAACTTCAAGGTGCTCTTATCACTGGGCTACATCTCTAGCACTTTTTATTTTGAGACAGGCTCTAAGTTGCCCAGGCTGGCCTTGAACTTGCCAACCTCTTAATTCAGTCTCCAGAGTGGCTGGGATTATAGGCATGTGTCATTGGTGCCTGCCTTAGGTTTTTGTTTTTTAAAATAAAAAAAGCCTCAATCTATGTCATTTTATCTTAAGCCTTATACAAGAAAAAAGTGCCTGCTAGTGATTCAAGAACAAAAGGTATAGTGAGCCTGAAAATGACGAGGGTAGAGTATTACCACCTTTTAAGAAAAAGAAGAAAAAAAAAAAAAAGTATAGGGGCTGGAGTCGTGGCTCAGCGGTAGAGCGCTCGCCTAGCACATGCGTGGCCCGGGTTCGATCCTCAGCACCATGTAAGAATGAACGCATTGTGTACAACTAAAGCAAATAAATAAGTATTTTTAAAAAAAAGTATAAATTTGATGAAAATGGTTGTATTAACCTAAATCATTGTCAATAAAGATAAAATCAGAGCTGGAGATGTGGCTCAGTAGTAGAGTGTTTGGCCCAGGTTCAACCCCCAAGCACTGCAAAAAGAAAAAATAAACAACATATAAATAACATAAAAGCAGATGGAATCTTTATTCTCTGGAAGACCAATCACTTTTCAGATTGGTCAAGTAACAGCAATTTTCAAGCATACACACATTCTTTTTGCAGTAGGGAAATGATCTGAGATGGACTAGTGGGTGTGAAAAGTTTTTCTTAATCTACAACCACCATAAAAGTTATTTGTAAAATAGCTTTTTTAGTATTATACAACTAACTTATAGTAGTCATAGGTTAGAGTCATATTTTTTGATAAGTAGTATAAGTACAAATGGTAGTCAAGGCTGTGAGAGAGAGTGTCCTTTCCTCATCAGAAGATAAATTTACTTCATTTTAAGCATCTGGTAGTTCCAATTATGTGCAGAGGATTATGGGAAATGGTACATTAAACAAGGAAACGACCCATCATTTAGCAAAGTGTCATTTTAACCCTGAACACCAAAAAGTGACTCATCAATAAGAAGGATAAGGGCTAGGTCTTGGGAATGTTATATTAACATATGCCCATTTTTATGACTGTCAGAATTAAGGATATATTACAAATTAGAAAAATATTTTTTAAAATACATTTTCAGTGTTAGTTCTGGTCAAGTATTCTCCTGAGGAATACACAAAACAGATTTGTCTACCACCATGACCCCCAGTGCTCAGCTTTGTTCACAGGCATTAACCACTAAAAACAAGCCCAACAAATCTAACTAAAGAAGTCAACTTCAGCAGGGCATGGTGGCACACACCAATCCTAGCGGGAGGCTGAAGCAGGAAGATCACACGTTCAAGGACAGTCTCAGCAACTTAGCAGGGCCCTAAGCAACTTAGCAAGACTTTGTCTCAAAATACAAAATGAAAAGATCTATGGATGTGGCTCAGTGAGTAAGGACCCCAGGGTTCAAATTCCTGATTAAAAAAAAGAGAGAGAGAGAGAAAGAAAGAAAGAAAAGGAGGATGAGGAGAAGGAGAAGGAGAAGAGGAAGAGGAAGAAGAAAAATCAACTTTATGGGTGGATTTTTGTGACAACGAGCTGTACCTCCACTCTTGTGAACTTCACTGGCATTTTCACTGAATCTTTTATATACACTATTTTTAAGAATTGATCTATAATCTTTCCTTTAAACCTTGTTACTGAATCTTCAAATTAATCATTATTTTCTATTTATAGGAATCAAAGTTGTCTCAAAAAGGAAAAGAAAACATGACAGATATTAATACCAATAATTATTTTGGAAAGACTGGATTATAGATTAATTGTATTTTCTCTATTCATTTTTTTATTTTCCCAAATTTTCTTCAATAAGCATATATATCCCCCTTTTGATCAAAAACACTTTTTCCTTTTTCAACGGACTTTTAAAAAGTCAAAGCATGGCTGGGGATGTAACTCATTGGAAGAGTATATACTTGACATGTACAAGGACCAGGGTCCAATTCCCAGAAACAAAAAAATTAAAAAGTCAAATCAATGTCATCTTCAGCCGTTGGGACAAAGCGAAAATATTAATTATTCTCCTGCGTAATATACAAAACCCAGGAGGCTATGCTAATCCCAACCACCTTTAATACAGCATGTGCTGCCATTGTTCTAAACTTCAAAGAAACAGAAAAATAAAAATGCTTTACCACCTTGGGCTGGGGTTGTGGCTCAGTGGCAGAGCACTTGCCCAGCACATGTGAGGCACTGGGTTTGATTCTCAGCACCAAATAAAAAAATGAATAAATAAAATAATGGTATTCTGTCCATCAACAACTAAAACAACAAAATTAAAAAAGAAAAAGAAATGCTTTACCATCTAAATTGCTTGGCAAACTATTAGTATTACAAAAAGGAAAAAAGGCTTCTCTCTTTTCAGATGTCTTCAGTTCACACATTGCAAGGGTTTGTTGTCTTTTTTAAATTAAGGAAGACAGTTAATTATTGCAAAGTTATTTAGTTCTATGGCAACCAAAAATAAACACAAAAAATGCTTGTGAATAAGTTACACAGCTATTTTTCAGATGCAATTCTGAAAACATCTTTATTTTGATCCATGAGAAAGAAGTAATTCTGTTACTTTAAGAAGTATGACTACAAGCAGGGCACGGTGGCGGTGGCGCATGCCTGTAATCCCAGCACTTGGGAGGCTGAGGCAGGAGGATCGGGAGTTCAAAGCCAGCCTCAGCAATGGCGGGGCACTTAGCAACTCAGTGAGACCCTGTCTCTAATAAAACACAAAAAAGGGCTGGGGATGTGGCGCAGTGGTCAAGTGCCCCTGAGTTCAATCCCCGGTACCAAAAAAAAAAAAAAAAAAAAAAAAAAAAGGCATGACTACAAAGCTAGCCCTTCTCAACTGAACTGAGATCACTTGCTGACATTTATCTAGCAACAACCATAAAAAAAGTTCATTTCCATTTCTATAAAACTGAAAACATTAATAATAGGTTAAAAATCTATTTTACATAAAGGAGACTGACTAAAGCCCCCAGAGGCTGGTGAACTAGGCCCAACTCCTCCCACAGCTCCCCATTCCCCATGCTGGGGATCAAACCCAGGATCACACATGTTAGGCAAATGCGCTATCACTGAGCTGCATCCCCAGCCCCCCACAGGTAATTTTTTATGAAGCCTACAAGTTAAAAATGATTTTTATCTTTTTAAAAGGGTGAAAAAAATGAAAAGCAAAAACATAAAACAAAGCATATGCAACACTCACCATGTATGATCCTCAAACCCTAAAGTATTTACTATCTGGCCTGTTACAGGAAAAGTTTGTTAACCCTAGACTAGAGGAAGAAGTAAATTCAAAGGGCTAAAATAATTTCCAGGAAGTTTGAAAAACACAAATATAATTAAAAAGTTAGAAAACATACAAATAAAACTTCCAGTTAACACAGTTGCCTGAACACACACATTTATCTCTGATCGATCAGTCAATGAAATCCCACATAAAGAAATAAGCCAATTTACAGAACTCTGAAGAAGTTCAGAAACCAAAGACATTAGATTCTTTACAAACAGGAATTTGTTTTAAAGTCTATATAAGAAGCATAGAGCCACTCTCTTTCCCATTGTGTATACGAACCCCAAACAGGTTACCTTGCCCCTACTTCAGCAGTTTATCTTCGCTAGAGAAAACAAATCATTCCCAGTCTAGACTTTGGTGCCTAAACAAATGTGACAGTAAAACACACATATTTTTAGAAAGGCATGGTTTTAAAAACTGTAATCCTCATGCATTCTCTTCTCAAGAAGCTACTGTGGGCATGCATTTCCCGTGTACGTGTAGTAAATAGCAAAAAAAGGAAAACAAATGATTTGGGAATTTAAAAAGGAATTTGACAGAGCAATATCAACTTCCAGGATGACACATGAGCAGTAAAAAACTAAGACTGAATCAAGAATTTAAGGGTAAAAAAAGACACATCTTTTTTTTTTTTTTTTTTTTTAACAGATCTGATTGGCTTTATTTTATTTTTTTATTTTTGGTTACGGAGGATTGAATTCAGGGGCACTTGACCACTGAGTCACATCCCAGCCCTATTCTGTATTTTATTTAGAGACAAGGTCTCACTGAATGGCTTAGCACGTTTCTTTTGCTGAGGCTGGCTTTGAACTCTCGATCCTCTAACCTCAGCCTCCAGAGCGACTGGGATTATATGTATGAGCCACCTTGCCCTGCTGGCTTTATTTCTGATTCTAGAGTTGGAAGTATGTCCTGATGTTTAAAAAAAAAAAAAAAAAAAAAAAAAAATAGTAAGTTAACCTGAGGAGGAAGAAAACAAATAATTGCCTCTACATGAAAGACAAAAGAATCAAAATGCAATCAAAACTGTCCCAGTTAAGAATAATATAAACAGCCAACGCTAATTCAATCACAATTAATTATGAAGTATGATACAAATTTTGTCCTACGACCCTTCCTTTCTTTAACTGGGGACTGAACCCAGGGACATTTAACCTGAATTACATCTGCAGCCCCCCCCCCTTTTTTTAATCTTGAAAAAGGATCTTATTAAGTCACTTGCGGTCCCACAAAATTGCAGAAGATGACCTCAAACTTTTGATCCTCCTGCCTCAGCCTCCCAAGTTGCTGGGATTACAGGTATGCAATACCATACCCGGTAGAAAGCAATACCATACCGGTAGAAAACAGACTTTAAATAAAACCTATCCCTTATTAAAATAAATCCATATTAAAAAACACAGGGCTGGGGTTGTGGCTCAGTGGCAGAGTACTTGTTTTGCATGTGTTGGCACTGGGGTCAATTCTCAGCACCATATAGAAATAAGGTCCATCAATAACTAAAAATTTTTTAAAATTAAAAACACATCTCCCCCCCCCACCTTTTTTTTTTTTTTTTTTTTGTGGTGCTGGAGATTGAACCCAAGACCTTGTGCATGCGAGGCAAGCACCCTACCAACTGAGATATATCCCCATCGCCATCTTCCCATTTTTGAATTAAGAAAAAGCCTACTTCACAAATTCTTATACTATTTAAAAGAAAAGACTAATATAGTGCAGAATTCCTGACTCAATGAATATGAAACACATTGGATATTACTTAGCATGTACTAAAAAATAAAAGTTTAAGACTTCCTCCCCAGCCGGGCGTGGTGGTGCACGCCTGTAATCCCAGCACTTGGGAGGCTGAGGCAGGAGGATTGCGAGTTCAAAGCCAGCCTCAGCCATGGCGAGGCACTTAGCAACTCAGTGAGACCCTGTCTCTAATAAAATACAAAAAAGGGCTGGGGATGTGGCCCAGTGGTCGAGTGCCCCTGAGTTCAATCCCTGGTGCCAAAAAAAAAAGATTTCCACCCCATTAATTCAACATACCCACAATCAACTTTTGACAATTCCTCCTTTTTTAAAAAATATATTTTTTTTTTAGTTGTAGATGGACACAATACCTTTATTTTATTTGTTTATATATTTATTTTTTTTAAATATGGTGCCAGGGATCAAAGCCAGTACCTCACACATGCTAAGCAAGTGCTCTACCACTGAGCCACAACCCCTGCCGGCAATTCCTCCTTTTTAACAACAAATGCAGCTGCCAATTGCCAGGTACTGTTAAGAGAATGCGTTGTGTATATACGTGCCTGTGTATATATGTATAATTTTTTATAATTCTTTTTTAAAATGTTTTTTTAGTTGTAGATAAACACACAGTATCTTTTTTTTTTTTTTTTGTGGTACCAGGGATTGAACTCAGGGGCACTCGACCACTGGGTCACATCCCCAGACCTTTTTTGTATTTTATTTAGAGACAGGGTCTCACTGAGTTGCTAAGTGCCTCGCCATTGCTGAGGCTGGCTTTGAACTCGCGATCCTCCTGCCTTAGCCTCCCAAAGTGCTGGGATTACAGGCGTGCGCCACCGCTCCCGGCACACAGTATCTTTATTTATTGTTTTTTTATGTGGTGCTGAGCATCGAACCCTGTGTCTCACACATGAACCCTGTGTCTCACACATGCGAGGCAGGCGCTTTACCACTGAGCTACAGCCCCAGCCCCAATTTTTTATAATTCTTACAACAACCATTTGAGAAATGAAGGCACAAAATGTTTAAACAATTAAACAGTGGAGGGAGGAAAAACACCCCAGGAAGTATTGACTCCAGCGCTCACCTTCTAAATACCAATTCACTGTGATTCTCAACTTAGTTAAGTGATAAAAGTAAACCATCTTTTTGGGTGTTGGCTACATGATTGTGTCCACTTTGTAAAAATTCAGGAAACTACACACTTGGAATCTGTGCATTCTTCTGTGTGATACAGGAGAGGCCTCAAGCAAATTTTAAAATCATTTACATTAAAAAATACACACAGGCTGGGGTTATTGCTCAGTGGTAGAGTGCTTGTCTTGCAAGTGTGAGACACTGGGTTTGATCCTCAGCACCATATAAAAATAAATAAAGGTATGGTATCCACCTACAACTAAAAAATATTTAAAAAAAAAAATCTTAAAATAGTACAACACTGCTGGGTATGGTGGCGCATGCCTGTAATCCCAATGGCTTGGGAGATTGAGGCAGGAAGATTCCAAGTTCCAGGACAGCCTCAGCAACTTGGCAAGACCCTGTCTCAAAATAAAAATGAAAAAGGGCTGGGGGTGTAGCTCAAAGAAATGGCACCAGCCTACCACACACGAGGTCCTAGGTTCAATCTCCAGTACTAAAAAAAAAAAATAGGGTACAATTTACCACTTGCCCAGGATGGTATAATTTGAGCATCAATAAGAACTACCAATAAGAAAAAATGAATAAAAATCACATTTGTAAAGGCATGAGTACTTCATGACATAAAAAAAGTGCAAGCCGGGCGCGGTGGCGCACGCCTGTAATCCCAGCACTTTGGGAGGCTGAGGCAGGAGGATCATGAGTTCAAAGCCAGCCTTAGCAATGGCGAGGCACTTAGCAACTCAGTGAGACCCTGTCTCTAAATAAAATACAAAAAAGGGCTGGGGATGTGGCGCAGTGGTCGAGTGCCCCTGAGTTCAATCCCTGGTACCAAAAAAAAAAAAAAAAAAAGTGCAACTTTTTTAGGCTGCTAGGGGAAAAATTCACTATTTTGAAAACTAGTAAAATAACAGGAAACAAATATTTATCTTTCCTATTTGAACTCCACCCTAAACCAAACAGTATATGAGGAAAAGTATTTCAGGACAAAGAAAATATCACCATTTAAAAATCCTCAATAAATTAACAGATCCAGACATTATCAATGGCTAACATCAAAAAGGAGATAGAACTTAACATTATCTTGCCTCATGGAAGAATGCACACATACAAAGTAGTCTTGCCAAAAAACCAGAACTTGAATCTGAACTATCCAACTTTAGGAAATACAGAGATGAAAAAACCATTTTTTAAAAATATTTATTTATTTACTTTAGTTGTACACAATGCAATGCATTTATGTTTACGTGGTGCTGAGGATCGAACCCGGGCCGCGCACATGCGAGGCAAGCGCACTGCAACTGAGCCCGAAAAAAAACTTTTTTAAGCCACCTGGATGCAATCAACAAAATCTACTAAACCACCCAATTTCTTTTTCTTTCTATTTTTGAGTACTATGGACTAAACCCAAGGGTGCTTTACCACTGAGCTACATCCCCAGTCCTATTTTTTTTTTTTAATTTTTTTTTTGTGTGTGTAGTTGTAGATGGACAGAATAACTTTATTTTATTGTGACCCTCCTGCCTCAGCCTCCCAAATCCCTGAATGACAGGCATGCACCATGAGCGTCCGATTTCCTCAACAAACAAAATGTAAAGGAACTAAGGGATAGATGTGTAGATCTTAACTGAAACATCATTTAAATTAAACTATTTAACAGATTGTTATGAAACTGGAAATTTTATCCCTTGGCTAGACATTTGATACAAAAGATTTATAAATTTAAAAATTTTTATGTGTGATAATGGAATTGTAGTCAGGTTTTTAAAAGGAGTCTTTGCCAGGCATTATGACACACACCTGTAATATTAATTAACCAGGAGATTGAGGCAAGAGGATTTCAAGTTCAAAGCCAGCCTCAGCAACTTAGCAAGACCTTGTTTCAAAATAAAAAATAAAAAAAGGCATGGGACGTAGAGCACCCCTGTGCCCAATCCCTAGTACCACAATACAAATAAAAGGAATCTTCATCTTTTAAAGATAATTAACTATTTAGATGACTTGGGAAGTAAATGGAGCAGGTCTGGCTGGGTAATGGGTACAAGGGGATTCACTGCACTATTCTGCCTCTTTTTGTGTATGTTTGAAATTCTCCATAGTAAAAAGCTAAAACTTAAAAAATTAAAAATGTAGCCGGGCGTGGTGGCGCACGCCTGTAATCCCAGCACTTTGGGAGGCTGGGGCAGGAGGATCACGAGTTCAAAGCCAGCCTCAGCAATGGCGAGGCACTTAGCAACTCAGTGAGACCCTGTCTCTAATAAAAAAATACAAAAAAGGGCTGGGGATGTGGCCCAGTGGTCAAGTGCCCCTGAGTTCAATCCCCGGTACCACAAAAAAAAAAAAATAAATAAATAAATAAATAAATAAATAAATAAAAAATGTTACATCTATTTAGTTTATAACAGTAAAATCATCATCATCATCATCATCATCATCACCATCATTATTACATTAGCTAAACGTAGGCCTCCCAAAAGGTCTAACATATTAGTAGAAATGGGATTTAGCAATAACAGGACTCATCTTTTTTTTTTTGGTGTGGGGAGTAGAGGGGATGCTAGGGATTGAACCCAGGCCCTTCCTTGTTCAAGCTAAGTGAGTGCTCTACCACTAAGCTACAATTTGTTAAACAGTTTATTTAGATAAGGTTTCAAATAAGATCTACACATTTTTTCTACCCCCTTTTTCCTATACATGTTGTTCATTGAGGAAACTGGGTGCCCACGGTGCCTACCTTCCCAACAACTTGGGAGGGTGAGGCAGGACTCATTTCTTTTTTTCTTTTTTCTTTTCTTTCTTTTTGGTACCAGGGATTGAACTTAGGGGCACTCGACCACTGAGCCACATCCCCAGCCCTTTTTTGTATGTTATTAGAGACAGGGTCTCACTAAATTGCTAAGTGCCTCGCCATTGCTGAGGCTGGCTTTGAACTCTCAATCCTCCTGCCTCAGCCTCCCAAGTGCTGGGATTACAGGTGTGCGCCACCACGCCTGGCTAGGACTCCTTTCTGATGGGCACATTTACTTAAGTCCATTAGGATTTCTCCCTCAATGCATTCAGATTTTCAAAGCCAAAAGCAATGTTATTTAGGAATTCTCTCACACTTATTTTACAGACATTTGGGACTTTCTAGAACATGAGCATGTTTAGAAAACCAACTTGCATCTTTCCATTAGCTCTTTATATTTTCATGTAAATATAATGAAGAAGTTCCAAAATGTGATAAGGCAACTAGCTAGGTTGTTTTGAATATTCTCTTCAGCTTATCACCAGAAAACAGAGGTCCTATTTGTTTTCATCTCCTGGGATGCAAAGAACTTCTTTTAGAATCAGACAGTCTGAGAAACAATCTTATCTCTTAGAAATAAAAACTGAACCTGGTGTGGTGGCACATGCCTGTAATCTCAGGTACTAGAGAGACTGAGACAGGAGGATAACAAGCTTGAGGACATCCTCAATAACTTGGGAAAGAAAGCCCTCAGCAATTTAGGGAGATACTCTCAAAATTAAATAAGGGGGTTTAAAAAGGGCTGGGGATGTGAAGCGGCTCTGTAGGATGCCCTTGGGTTTAGTCCCCTGTACAAAAAAAAAAAAAAAAAAAAAAAAAAAAAAATTAGAATTAAATTTTTAAAAAAGCTTGGGGATGTAGCTCCGTCGTAAAGTGTTGCTGCCTGAAGCGCTTGAAGCAACAGAGCCGCGGGAAGAACTTCAGAAGCAAACTGGAGACAAACAGCTTTTTATTCTGATAACTTTTCTCTCTGGTTCTAATAACGACTAACACACGCCAAAAACACACCCTAAAATGGCGCTGACTCGATCAGCAATTTCGGCCAAGTCACTCGAGATCACGCAACAATCCCGTGAGACTACGGGTGGCGACAAAGGCCAAATCTCCACGGCTCATAGTCAACCGCAATTCAAGCCAATCCCCAAACAGGGCTCCTGCATTTCCCCCTTTTTGTTTTTAAAAGAGGTAATGCTCTAGGACGTCTATGTGCAACCAACATTCTTACCCGTCGTCGGATAATCAAGGCTGTGCCCTTGACTCCTGTCTTAGGTTGATATGTCGGCCACATGAGACTGTCCCGTGCGACTGTGCCTGTCTTAGGTTGTCCCCCTCTGGGGATCTTACCCGTCATTGGCTAACCAGCCATCCAATGGAGCCCTTTAGGATCGACTATATATGATGACTAACAGCCGTCCAAATTGTGAGGAGATGTTGCGGCTTTAAGGCAACAAGCCTTTTGGTGATGAGCCAAATTGCATAGCATATCAAATTGTTTAAACAAATCAGCTGCCCTAAGTTCCATCAAGTAACACACTGAATTCTCTAGACAAATACCCGCAAGGCATTGTCCCGTAAAGTCCCAAACAATGAAAGATCAAAATGTCCATTTGTTTATAACATGTTGATGTAGGAGGCCCCATGCATGTAGAGCAGAGGCCACACTGTTGGTGAGGTTGTTTGATGTTTGAGCAGCAGACGTCTTTTTTATGTTTAGACAATGCCACCGGCAAATCTTCAGGGCCCGCTACCTAGAAACTCAAGCATCAATTATTAAAGAAAAGGCAGTGCTATTGCAGCACTGAGTCAAGAGGCGAGTTGTCAAACTACAAAATAGAATAATTAGATTAGAAAATTAAAGTTGATTTTTGTTCACATACATCGCTGGTTGAGCTTTTACAAACATAAGTTGGAAAAATGTCATATTTAGAACAAAACAAAGAAAGACTGAGGGTAATTACTGCATTAAAGATAGATTAAAGAAAAGGTAAAGGCACTTGAGAGAAATAATTTGTTAGCTGGAACCCTTGAGTCTCTGTATACAGAGCAATTTTTTACCTGTTGAGATAATTGAAATTAATGAGCTATTAAACAAATGAAGTTAAGCCGGGCGCGGTGGCGCACGCCTGTAATCCCAGCACTTTGGGAGGCTGAGGCAGGAGGATCGCGAGTTCAAAGCCAGCCTCAGCAATGGCGAGGCACTTAGCAACTCAGTGAGACCCTGTCTCTAATAAAATACAAAAAAGGGCTGGGGATGTGGCCCAGTGGTCGAGTGCCGCTGAGTTCAATCCCCGGTACCAAAAAAAAAAAAAAAAAAAAAAAAACACCAAAATATCAGGTTATATAGCACTAGTCATATTTGTTTGCTAAAGAGAAGTCCCAGGGACACCTATAAATCAAAATTGAAAGTACCTTCATTTATAAAATTATTTACCTAAAATGAATACTCTTAACCTAAAATGAATTAAAGTTATTTGGATCCATATATATATATATTTTCTTTTTCATAAGCCCTTTGTTCTTTGTGACGTCACACTGGACAGACGAACAAGCATACAAACATATATTTGTGACGTCACATTAACATGAAATGTAGACAAATGTACAGACATAAAGACATGTATAAAAAGAAAAAAAAAAAAAAAACAATTGTGTGCACACTAAAGAGAGATCTCCTTGTCCCGGCCGGGAGAAATGACACTTAAGTTGTGAAATATTTTGAAAGACTCTTTTGAGGGAATCATTCTGTACCTTCATCTTGGTCCTCTTGATTTTGTACCTTTTTTATTAATCTTGATTCTTCAATAACTTCATCTTGATCATTTTGATGTGGTACCTGTTTTATTAATCTAGATGGTATCCATATTGGAGAGGATTCGTCTTTTGGAAAAACACAAACAGATCCTCTTCCCCAAATTAATACTGGATCTGGACCCTTCCATGTACCTGAAAGAACATCCTTCCAGTAAACCAAAGGTTTATGTTGTTGGTGTGGATTCCAATGTCTGTCTCCAGCAGAATAACCATTAGAGTCTAAAGTTAGAAAATTTAAGGTAAACAGGGCAACTGCCAATCTGTCCTTAGGACTTTTCCAATTTCCTTCTTTTTGTTTTAATAACGTAATTTTCAGTGTTCGGTTTGCTCTTTCAATAATGCCCTGACCCTGAGGATTGTATGGGATGCCTGTTTTATGGGATATATTGAATTTTGCGCAAAACTGCTTGAAAGATGAGGACGTATATGCGGGGCCATTATCTGTTTTAAGCATTTTGGGGATGCCCAATGCAGCAAAAGCTTGCAAACAATGAGATGTAACATCTTTAACTTTTTTCTCCAGAATGTAAGGAAGCAAAAATCATGCCTGAGCATGTATCTATAGTCACATGAATAAATCGCAATTTTCCAAAACTTGGCTCATGAGTAACATCCATCTGCCACAAATGATTGGGCATTAATCCTCTAGGGTTAACTCCGAAATGAGGATTGGGCAAATGTGTCATACAAGATTTACAATCTTTTACAATTGTTCTGGCTTGCTCCTTTGTGATTTTAAACCTATGTTGCAAGGTGGTGCTGTTGACATGAAACTGGGAATGAAATAAAGTAGCTTGTTGTAGCGCTGAAAGTATAAATACTGTTTTTGTAAGTTCATCAGCCTTTTGATTACCTTCATGGAGGGGACCAGGCAAATTAGTATGTGCTCTAATATGGCCTACGAATAGAGGTTCTTTTCTTGCCCACAAAAGTTTTTGTATTTGATAAAACAATTTAAAGGCTGGAGTATGAGGTGCTATTGGTCCTGCTAACTCTAATTTTGGGACGGCTTGTACAATATAGTGGCTATCTGAAAAAATGTTTACGGGCTGGTCCCTAAAATTTTCCAGAGCTCTTACCACAGCTTCCAGTTCCACTAGTTGAGCTGATTTGTGTGCAGTTATGTAAGTCATATTTTCTTTTTTAGTGACTACTGTAGCAGTACCATTTGAGGACCCATCTGTAAATACATTAAATGCCTTAGGAATAGGTTGATTTTTTATTACCTGTGGAAATATAATAGGATGATTAATACAAAAAGATAATATAGGGGACTTAGGAAGATGATTATCAAAATTTGCAGAAGTAGAGCATTTAGCTATAGCCCAATCATTATCATTGAAGCATAAGTATTCAATCTGTGATGATGAATAGGGAGTAATAATAGTAGCAGGGTGAATGCCAAATATTTTAGTAGAAGTCTTAAGTCCTTGAAGAATAAGTTTAGCCACCATGGAGGTATAAGATTCAATTATACTTTTAGGAGAGACGGGCAAATGTATCCATAATAAAGGCCCTTGTTGCCAAAATACTCCTGTGGGTGTATATTGTGAAGAAATAATAATCAACATCAGCGGTTGAGTTAAATCAAATCTATCACAATGAGCTCCTTCGATGGCTTTTTCTACTAATTTTAAAGCTTTCCTAGCATCAGGAGTCAATGTTCGTGGTGAAGATGGATCAGGATCTCCACGAAGGATGTCAAATAAAGGTTTTAGTTGGCCAGTAGTGAGATTTAGTGTAGGGCGAAGCCAATTAATGTCTCCCAGTAGTTTTTGGAAATCATTGAGGGTGGTCAGATGTTCTTTATTTATTAAAATTTTTTGGGGTCTAACAAAAGTATCCATGATTTAAAATCCTAAATATAATATGGGAGATCTGGTTTGAACTTTTTCTTCTGCTATATATAATCCATATTTTTTTAAATTTTCTACCACATCACTGAATATATTAAATAAGATTTTTTGATTAGGGTGGGCCAATAAAATATCATCCATGTAATGTAGACACATGAGATTTGGATATTTATTTTTAATGGGTTGGATAGCCTTGTCCACATATATCTGGCATATGATGGGGCTATTAGCCATTCCCTGTGGTAAAACCTTCCATTGATATCTCTGATCAGGGCCATTATTGTTCATAGAAGGAACGGAAAAAGCAAACCTGGGGGCATCCAGAGGATGTAGGGGAATAGAAAAGAAGCAATCCTTTATATCAAGAGTAATAAGATGGAAATTTTTTGGAATAGCTACGGGACTAGGAAGTCCAGGTTGAGTAGGCCCCATAACTTGCATGGTTTTATTGATTTGTCTAAGATCATGTAACAATCGCCATTTTCCTGACTTTTTCTTGATCACAAATATGGGGGAATTCCAGGGAGAGGTGGAAGGTTCTATATGACCTGCTTCTAATTGTTCCTGAACTAATTGGTGGGCCGCTTGTAATTTCTCTTTAGATAGGGGCCACTGAGGGACCCACACTGGCTTATCAGAAAGCCATGGTATTTTCAAAATTATTTTCTCAGTGGCCCCGAAAAAAAATATCTTTTTCCTTTATGACAATGATTACTTTTAGGGTTAAGATTACTCTGTACTTTTTGATAATGAGTTCTTTTATGGTTAAGATTACCCTGTAGGTTTTCACATTTAACATCTGCAGGCTTGGTTGCAAGGTGTACTCCCATTTGTTGCAAAATATCTCTTCCCCATAAAGTAACCGGTAGATTAGGTAAAACATAAGGCTGAAATGTTCCTTTATGGCCTTCATCATCCTCCCATTTTAAAATTACTGCACTTTTATCTGGGAGGTTATTATATCCCAAGCCTCTTAAACTGGTTGAAGCTTTTTGCAGAGGCCAGTGCTTGGGCCATTGGCGTAAATTAATAATGGAAGAGTCAGCTCCAGTATCTATTAATCCCTCCATTTCTATTCCTTGGATTTTTATTTTACACATAGGCCTCCTTGAACAGTCTCGAACCCAGCAAGCCATGGGACTTGAGTCAGTGGAACAAAATCCTCTATTGTTCCCTTCTTGAGGCATACCCATTTTAAATGAATTATGTAAATTGGGAAGGAGAAGCAACTGAGCAATTCTATCTCCTTGATTAACAGAACTTACACTTTGGGGTGAGCTAAGCATTATTTTTATTTCCCCTTTGTAGTCTGAGTTTATTACACCTGGGGTCACTTGCAAACCTAATAAGCTTTTAGGACTACGCCCGATAATAAGTCCTACAGTCCCTGAGGGAAGAGGTCCCCTGACTCCTGTGGGAATCAGTTGAACCCCCATTTCAGGTGTTAACACTATTCGGGCGGTGGAACAGAGGTCTAATCCTGCATTTCCTCTTGTTCCTCTGGCGAGGGAGTGGATGGGTAGTAGGGATTGTGTCGGGGAAGCATCTGAGTGGATGCTTGAGGATACTCCTTCTGCAATGCCCCGTACATTTGTGGGCCCCGGGGTACTGGCCCCGTGCCCCGTTTTTTGAATTCCTGAACAAAGGATTTCCATGGATGTCAAATTTTGAATAGCATTTATTGGCCCAATGATTTCCCTTTTTACACCTGGGGCAGCGGCCTGGGGCATGGTATGAGCTTGATCTTATTTCTCTTTTGGGATTTTGCCTAGAATTGCCTGATTGATTATGATAATTTTGCCTGGAATATCCTGATTGATTATAATGTCTACGTTTAGCCTTTGTGAAATTTCGAGAGGAAGCACCTCTCATTGAGGCTGCAATCACATTTCCTGTGACAAAGGCGCCATTTATATCTTTACATAGTTGTATATATACGGAAAGATCCTTTTTAGTTCTCCATGGCCTGATGGCTGCTTGGCACCATTTATTTGCATTTTCATAAGCTAATTGAACAACTAAAGGCATAGCTTGGTCAACATCTGCAAACACACTACCTGCAGTTCTCAAAAGTCGATCAGCAAAGTCGGCATACGGCTCATTAGGTCCTTGAATCACTTTTGACAAGCTACCTTGTAGATCCCCAGGTCCTTGTACAGTTTTCCATGCCTCTAAGGCAGCTGCATTTATCTGAGCATATATATCTGAGTCATAATCTGTTTGAGCCTGTAAGTCTGCGAATTGCCCTTCTCCTGTGAGCATGTCTATATTATAGTTTTCAAACCCTGCAGCCGCGTTTCTTTTAGCCGTTTCTATACAAAGTTCTTGGAATTGCGATCGCCAAACCAAGAATTGCCCCCCGCTTAATGTTGCTTTACATAGACTTTTCCAGTCTGAGGGGGTTAAGCTAAAGGTGTTAAGGGACTCCAGCATACTCAACGTGAAAGGAGCTTGGGGCCCATAAGTCATTACTGCCTCTTTGAGATTTTTTATAGTTTTGAAATCTACTGACTGATGGACACTCTGTCCATTTTTCTTTTCAAATGCTGGCGGTTCCCAATGTATCTGTGAGTTGTCCTCGAGGGCGCATAAGCGATCAGAAAGACTTTTTATTTCTGTTTCTAGGGTATGCAAATGCCTAGTAATACCCTTCATATTTTCTGTAATGGATTCCACCCATGGGGGAGTAGTCACTTCCACAAGTGACTCCTCTGCCTGACGGACCTTTTTCTCGGTCTTTTTAAATTTCTTTTTCCTCATTTTCTCAGGATCACTTTTACTAGATTCCTCACCACTGCTAATTTCACTGACAGCAATATCCTGAGGCCCAGGTTCCAGTGAGAGCAAGTATCCTTCAGCTTTCGCCAATAACTTCCGAATAGCTTTAATAGCTTGGATTTTTGTCATTTTTGGGTCTCTTCTAATACTCTCTTTACTGGTCTCAGTTGGCCCAGTGGAATCTACACTTTTTTGATCACTTTCACTTTTGTCTATATACTCCTCACTGAGAACAGAGTCAGGTATATCAAGGAGTCTTTGCATAGCCTCTATCACTTGGGATTCAGTTATATTCGAACCCATCTTTAGAGACCTTTCAGTTCTTACCTGTCCGCTCCGAAGTTCCCCGTACGGGCCGCCACCTGTTGCTGCCTGAAGCGCTTGAAGCAACGGAGCCGCGGGAAGAACTTCAGAAGCAAACTGGAGACAAACAGCTTTTTATTCTGATAACTTTTCTCTCTGGTTCTAATAACGACTAACACACGCCAAAAACACACCCTAAAATGGCGCTGACTCGATCAGCAATTTCGGCCAAGTCACTCGAGATCACGCAACAATCCCGTGAGACTACGGGTGGCGACAAAGGCCAAATCTCCACGGCTCATAGTCAACCGCAATTCAAGCCAATCCCCAAACAGGGCTCCTGCAGTAAAGGACCCTGGGTTCAATCCTCAGTGCCAAAATAACACTGGGTGGCCCAGGCAGATTCCTCACCAGAGAAATGAGAATTATACCTTCACAAAAGGGCTCACAGGAAGATTAAACAAAATAGTGTGTATACAGCTTTCGCCATAGTACCTGATATTTAGTGAACATCTGCTCAACATATTGGCAATCATTAGTTTGGAATTTTAAGTTAATGCAACCAATCTAACAACTTAATGTAATGTGGCAATAAAGTATTAGAGACAGAAAAATCCACCCCCTTCACAAGAACTCTAAAAACCAAAAATTTAATTCTGCAGGTCAACTTCATCCAAGAAGCATAAAGCCTATAAGCTCTGGGTTCCTTTAGGTCTCTAACAAGAAAAGAAAACCCAACTTAATTTTGCTAAAATTGAATTAGGCCAACTTTGCTCCTTCCTTTAAAAACCTTCAATGGTTCTTCACCATATGCTGACAAAAAGGATCAATTACTTACAATAGCATTCAACTCTTACTAGGATCTGAATTAAACTTACCTTTAAAGCCATCTCTCTCCACCAAACTACTTCCTACTTGCCACTTCCCAGACGTACATGCCTTGCCCATTCAGGGTTCCTGATCTTCCCAATTTAATGAAATGGCACCACTACCTCAATCTTTCACAATATTATCACTAGGTCTTTAATTCCTCTTTAGAACTCATAGGTCCTAATAGCAAAAAAGGAATGTACTATTCACTTACAGTGGCAACCTAATTTAAAATATTATCCATAATAAGGATGCAATAATGCCTAAAATTTAGATGGTAGAATACTTATTTTGCCCATACTTCCCTATTATTTCACTTTTTTTTTTTATTTCTTCTGTGCAGTGCTGGGGATAGAACCCAGGTCCTCACACATGCTAGGCAAATGCACTGAGCTACACCCCAGACTATATTATTTAACTTTTACTTTCACAAAATTAAGAGGGCAGTTGACATACAGGCTCAATCATTGGCCTATGACCACTGTGACGAGATTAGAACTAGAAACAAGGATCCTGATTCCCAGTCCAAACTATTTTCAATGGAAAATGATATCCGCGCTTTTAAGATTCACATTTATTCCACAGAAAATGTTATTTTTAATTCTTATCAGATACTAGTACAAAACCACAAACAGTAATACACTGGAAGAACGTGCAAGACTGATAAACATATCAAGTATTTGGCTAGAAAAAAATATACATTAAAACAAAGGCAGCACCAAATGGCTCAACACATTTTCCATAATTCCTCTGATTACTTTTACATTCTTCCTTTTTTTTTTTTTTTTTTTTTTTTTTTGGTACCGGGGATTGAACTCAGGGGCACTCGACCACTGGGCCACATCCCCAGCCCTTTTTTGTATTTTATTAGAGACAGGGTCTCACTGAGTTGCTAAGTGCCTCGCCACGGCTGAGGCTGGCTTTGAACTCGCAATCCTCCTGCCTCAGCCTCCCAAGTGCTGGGATTACAGGCGTGCACCACCAAGCCCGGCTTTTTCCTTTTTTTTTAATAATATTTATTTGCTTTAGTTGTACACAATGTGTTTATTTTTACAAGGTGCTGAGGATTGAACCCTGGCCACGCACGTGCTAGGCGAGCACTCTACCGCTGAGCCACAACCCCAGCTTCCCCCCCCCCTTTTTTAAAATCAGTTACTGTCTCATATACTGCCAGTGTCTTCATTGCTAGATCATTTAAAGGTCCATGCAGAAAGGTAGCTTTTAATTGCTAAACAGTTACTTCTTTTTTTTTTCCGGTGCCAGGGATTGAACTCAGGGGCACTTGACCACTGGGCCACATCCCCAGCCCTTTTTTGTATTTTATTAGAGACAGAGTCTCACTGAGTTGCTAAGTACCTCACCATTGCTGAGGCTGGCTTTGAACTCGTGATCCTCCTGCTTCAGCCTCCCAAGTGCTAGGATTACAGGCGTGCGCCACCAAGCCCAGCAGTTACTTCTCTTTTTAAGTACTTGGATATCACTTTGAAAACTTAAGCAATGAATGAATCATACCTACCAAGGAAGCTTTTGTCACCAAGGTGACTATAACTAGGCTCCCCAGATTATGAATTCCCCTAGGATTTCTACCACTCAATAAAATAATGTTGGGTTTAGGTCACTAAAGTTTAATATGACATATCAAAGAACTAGAATCCAGAGGTTCCTGACTCTCGAGGCAATGCTAAATTTACTACACCTTATACAGTACTTTAATCTTTCAAAGTAGATGTTACTACTATTTTCAAATAAGACAAACTAAAAAGATGAAATTACCCTTTTTGTTTTTAGTCATGTGGCAAAAGCAGTAGTTAAAAGTTGATTATTGCCGGGCGCGGTGGCGCACGCCTGTAATCCCAGCACTTTGGGAGGCTGAGGCAGGAGGATCGCGAGTTCAAAGCCAGCCTCAGCAATGGCGAGGCACTTAGCAACTCAGTGAGACCCTGTCTCTAATGAAATACAAAAAAGGGCTGGGGATGTGGCCCAGTGGTCGAGTGCCCCTGAGTTCAATCCCCGGCACCAAAAAAAAAAAAAAAAAAGTTGATTATTTTCTACTCTTAGTCTCTGCTACAATATACTTGAACGGAAAAATAAATTCCAAGAATAAAATTTTAAGGCAGAACATAGTTTTAAGAATTGTACAGAAACCACTAGATTTGCATATAAGTGGTAATATATCATACCACAGCAAACTCTAAATTCGATTCAGTGACCTAAGAGGTCAAGTAATCCAAAATCCATTAGCCATTACCACTTCCCCAAGCTAGCTAGTATAGGTGGGCCATTGAGTAATGATAGAGTATTTCAAGGGTAAACTCTTTAATAAAAAATGCAGTAAATGTGAAATGATCAAATGTTATGATTTATAAAACAGAAAGCTTCACTAGTTTGCACAATTATTTTGAGAGAAAACATGTCTTTAACATATATCACCAAGCGAACTACTCAACTTCAGCCAGTAAAAATGTGTACTTTGAAAGGTACTCCCTCCAGGAAAACTGTCATAAATATGCTGTTCTGGAATGTATGTGGAACCTAGCAACCACTAAAAAAGTTTCATTTATGGATGTCTCCTCTTGCCCTCCACCCAAGACATAAATATCTTTAAGAATCAAACTAACTGTTATCAGTCTTTCCTATTTACAAAACCATGTGACTGGTCTCTCCATCATTTGACTTAACTGAATCACCCACTTTAAATAAAACACTGCACACCACAATCTTGTTCTAAGACAAGAGCCATTTCAATTAATTATGCGAGAGGCACAGAGGATACTTTTAGGCTTTACTCTGAGACTTCATTCTTCCACACTAGTTACAGGATAAAATTTCAACCATTTAGAAGCTACTAGAACATTGTGGACTTCTCTTCATAATTTGACAAGCTGGAAAGCATAAACGCGCTTAACACTTTACTTTTTTCTCTTCCACATCAATACTGCCAGGGGACCAGGTCCTATAGTTCCCCAGAACGGCTGGAATAGGTAGGTATGTATGTGGAACCTATTGAAAAATTTCTTCCACTGTAAGAAAAGGGTAAAAATCGGTGGACTCCTATGTGGCAAACCATGGGAAACAGGAAAAGGAGAACGTCGGTAAAGAAAAGAAAAAAAGCAATCCCAGAATAGGACCCTCCGGGAGAGAGGTTTCATTCTTCCATCCTGGCTCACGAAAACCCGAGAAGCTAAATCAGGTAAAACGCTCTGGTAACCTAGGTGAGGAGAGACTCGACTGCTAAAGCAAGGTTTCAGGCCCCTCAGGGGTGTGACCTAGTCCAAGCTGATAGTGACAAACTTCGGGTACCCCCAAGGACGGAGCCCTACTCGGGTCACCCGGCCTACCATGGGTGGTAGGAATGAGACTCGTCCGGTCACCCTGGGGACCACAGCCCTGGCTCCCGGTGCCGAACAGAGGCGGCGGGAGTGGGGGCGGCGCGGCTCACCTCTGAAGAAGCGCAGAGCCAGGCTGTACAGCTCCTCCAGGCCAAAGCCCCAGCGCTGCTCCAGCCGCCGCGCCTCCTCCGCCGCGCCCCCAGCCGCCGCCTCCCCGGGCTCCGGCTGCTCCCCTGCGGCGCCCGGGCCCCGGCCGGACCCAGGAGGCGAGGGCGGCGGCAGTGGCGGCGGTAGCAGCGGGGCGCCCTCCGCGCTGGGCCGCTCCTCCGGATCCGGACTTAGCGTGAGGCCGTCGACCGATACCTCAAGTCGCTCTGCGTTCAGCACCGCCGCCATCTCCGGCTGCTGCGCCTCCTCGGCGGGGACAGGCGGCGGCCACGTATCGACTTCCTGCTGACCTCTGACCTCCTCTTGCCGACACCGGAACTTCCGGTACTCAGGAGTCTTCAGGGCTCCCCAAGAAGGGCTGAGGCCTGGTGCCCCGCCCCCTCCGGAACCATCGATTACGCCCCCTCTGCGACTACCCGCCTTCGGCTGAGGTACGGCCTGTCTCCACTGCACCTCCCTGCCATTACCCCGCACTCTCGGATGCCAGTTCTTGCTGCCGCCCGCCCTCGTCCCCCAGTTAGGTTCAGCGGCTATCCAGAGATCGGCAGGGGCGGGGTCAGACGAGCCCCGTGAGGGTCAGTGCAGGGAGCGTGACTGTATAGGCAGGCGCCCCACCCACCCGCCCGCCGGGGAAAGAGACCCTTCACTTTTTGTAGGGGATTTTGTGATTGGCGGAGCTCTTTTTGCCCACCAGTTTTGTTTGATATCCACAGAAACTCTGAGGAAATGCAAGGCAAAAAAATATTTTTTTTCGTACTGGGGATTGAACTCAGCGGCACTAGACCACTGGGCCACATCCCCAGCCCTTTTTTTGTATTTTATTAGAGACAGGGTCTCACTGAGTTGCTAAGTGCCTCGCCATTGCTGAGGCTGGCTTTGAACTCGCGATCCTCCTGACTCAGCCTCCCAAAGTGCTGGGATTACAGGCGTGCGCCACCGCGCCCGGCTTTTTTTTTTTTTTTTTAATTAAAGATGAAACTGAGGACTGCTGAGAAATTCAGTGGCTTCTCTGGGTTGGTTGTAGATTGATGGAGTTTCTGCAGGAAACAGTTTTCTGCAGGTTTTGCAGGAGCTGAACCTCACATAATTTTTGGACTATTACGGGGGAGGGGGGAGTACAAAACAATAAGCCGGGCGCGGTGGCGCACGCCTGTAATGCCAGCACTTGGGGAGGCTGAGGCAGGAGGATCGCGAGTTCAAAGCCAGCCTCAGCAATGGCGAGGTACTTAGCAACTCAGTGAGACCCTGTCTCTAATACAAAAATACAAAAAAGGGCTGGGGATGTGGCCCAGGGGTCGAGTGAGGGGTCGAGTGCCCCTGAGTTCAATCCCTGGTACAAAAAAAAAAAAAAAAAAAAAACAATAGAAGCAGGAGAGTAGGAAAGTAAATGTATTTATTCCTCCTAAGCCACTGGGATTTGTGCCAGGGCGCCCGGTTTGTGTGGTTTTTACTAGAGCCCAAGAGTTTTTATCAGGACAAGATTTGTCTGCTGTGTTCAAACGATCTGATCCATTATAATGAATAAAATATATAACTTCACATACAGACAGAACAGGAATTCTAATACATTCTTTTTTGCATGATTCACATAAAACCAAAATAAGTATGGTGTGTTTTAAAATTGTATATATGACATTATTTGGTAGATTACTGATCAATGAGAACTTGCATTTTGATGAAGCACTGAGAGAATTGATCCCTCTACTTAAAATTTTTCACTTCTGATGATTGGAAGACTTCTATGGACTAGATTCTCGTTTTCTTTCAATCTTTGTTTCTCCTCCACTACCTGTGTCAGTCACTACAGAGTTCTGCCCTCTGGCACTGCATTTTTGTGACATGGCACTAACTGAATTTGCAGAATGGGTAGTAGATGTATTCCAGAAAGCTATTCCTACACCCACAGTGAGCAATCATTTAAAAATTTGTGCAAAACACTTAAATGCATGCTACTAAAACCCAAGATATATATATAAGATATATACATATCACTGTCCCCTTTACCCAGATCCCTAAAAGGTGTGGACCATTCCAGGACCTCCTAACTCAGAGGAAAAAGTGTGATGAAGGGAAGTCAGAAACAAAAAGACAGCGGCCAGATATGTCTTCTTCTCAAAAGTTTTAAAGGAATTTTGTATCACATTTATGTACTTCTAGGGCCCCTGTGGGGTCTTGAAAGGGATCTATGCAAATGGAAGCCAGGAAGCCGGGCGCGGTGGCGCACGCCTGTAATGCCAGCACTTGGGGAGGCTGAGGCAGGAGGATCGCGAGTTCAAAGCCAGCCTCAGCAATGGCGAGGTACTTAGCAACTCAGTGAGACCCTGTCTCTAATACAAAAATACAAAAAAGGGCTGGGGATGTGGCCCAGGGGTCGAGTGAGGGGTCGAGTGCCCCTGAGTTCAATCCCTGGTACCAAAAAAAAAAAAAAAAAACAATAGAAGCAGGAGAGTAGGAAAGTAAATGTATTTATTCCTCCTAAGCCACTGGGATTTGTGCCAGGGCGCCCGGTTTGTGTGGTTTTTACTAGAGCCCAAGAGTTTTTATCAGGACAAGATTTGTCTGCTGTGTTCAAACGATCTGATCCATTATAATGAATAAAATATATAACTTCACATACAGACAGAACAGGAATTCTAATACATTCTTTTTTGCATGATTCACATAAAACCAAAATAAGTATGGTGTGTTTAAAATTGTATATATGACATTATTTGGTAGATTACTGATCAATGAGAACTTGCATTTTGATGAAGCACTGAGAGAATTGATCCCTCTACTTAAAATTTTTCACTTCTGATGATTGGAAGACTTCTATGGACTAGATTCTCGTTTTCTTTCAATCTTTGTTTCTCCTCCACTACCTGTGTCAGTCACTACAGAGTTCTGCCCTCTGGCACTGCATTTTTGTGACATGGCACTAACTGAATTTGCAGAATGGGTAGTAGATGTATTCCAGAAAGCTATTCCTACACCCACAGTGAGCAATCATTTAAAAATTTGTGCAAAACACTTAAATGCATGCTACTAAAACCCAAGATATATATATAAGATATATACATATCACTGTCCCCTTTACCCAGATCCCTAAAAGGTGTTGGGACCATTCCAGGACCTCCTAACTCAGAGGAAAAGTGTGATGAAGGGAAGTCAGAAACAAAAAGACAGCGGCCAGATATGTCTTCTTCTCAAAAGTTTTAAAGGAATTTTGTATCACATTTATGTACTTCTAGGGCCCCTGTGGGGTCTTGAAAGGGATCTATGCAAATGGAAGCCAGGAAGCTTGAGTTTCATTAACTTTTGATAAGCCCATTTGTAAAAGACTCAAAATTAATTCTAACTCCAGTACTTGGATTCTTTCTACTTAGCTTGAATGTTTAGATCTAGCTTAAAAATAGATACACATCAGGGCTGGGGCTGTGGCTCAGCGGCAGAGCGCTCGCCGCACGTGCACGGCCTGGGTTCGATCCTCAGCACCATGTAAACATAAATGCATTGCATTGTGTACAACTAAAGTAAATAAATAAATATTTAAAAAATATATATATACACATAAGACCCAACATTTGTACAACAAAAGTAAATAAATAAATATTAAAAAAATAGATACACATAAGACCCAACCTCCAAAAATCGTAAATATATTCTCTGTTGTATCTAACTCAGCATCCTACCTTTAGTATTCAGTAACTGTTGCAGGTGATAATGAAATGGGTGAATATAACTCTGCTTCATGGAATTATAGGTTGTTTTCCACAATTAGCATTTAGTTTTTTATTTAAAAAAATTTTAGGGCCTGGCGCAGTGGCGCATGCCTGTAATCCCAGCACTTGGGAGGCTGAGTCAGGAGGATTGTGAGTTCAAAGCCAGCCTCAGCAATGGCGAGGCACTTAGCAACTCAGTAAGACCCTGTCTCTAATAAAATAAAAAAAAAAAAAAAAAAAAAAAAAGAGCTGGGGATATGACCCAGTGGTCGAGTGTCCCTGAGTTCAATCCCCAATAACAACAACAACAACAAAAATTTAGGGCTGGGGTTGTAGCTCAGTGGTAGAGTGGGAAATAGCATGTGTGAGGCACTGGATTCCATCCTCAGCACCACATAAAAATAAATAAATAAAATAAAGATATTGTGTCCATCTACAACTAAAAATATTTTTTTAAAAAAATTAACATTTCATCCGGGTGCGGTGGCACACGCCTTTAATCCCAGCACTTTGGGAGGCTGAGGCAGGAGGATCGCGAGTTCAAAGCCAGCCTCAGCAATGGTGAGGCACTTAGCAACTCAGTGAGACCCTGTCTGTAATAAAATACAAAAAAGGTCTGGGGATATGACCCAGTGGTTGAGTGCCCCTGAGTTCAATCCCTGATACCACTAAAAAAAAAAAAAAAAAAAAAAAAAAAAATTTTTTTTTTCTTTTGTAATCAGAAAAAAAGTTACTTTTTTTTTTTTTTTTTTTTGGTACCAGGGATTGATCCCAGGGGCACTTTGTCACTGAGCCACATCCCCATTGGTTTTTCTATTTCTTGAGACAGGGTGTTGCTGAGTTGCTTAGGGCCTCATTAAGTTGCTGAGGCTGATTTTGAACTTGTGATCCTCCTCCCTCAGCCTCCCAAGCCACTGAGACTTCAGGTGTGCACCAGCCAAGCCCAGCAAAAAAAGTTAATTAAAAAAAAAATGCCGGGCGCGGTGGCGCACGCCTGTAATCCAGCACTTTGGGAGGCTGAGGCAGGAGGATCATGAGTTCAAAGCCAGCCTCAGCAATGGCGAGGCACTTAGCAACTCAGTGAGACCCTGTCTCTTAATAAAATACAAAAAAAAGGGCTGGGGATGTGGCCCAGTAGTCGATTGCCCCTGAGTTCAATCCTCGGTACCAAAAAAAAAAAAAAAAAATATTAGCCGGGCGCGGTGGCGCACGCCTGTAATCCCAGTACTTTGGGAGGCTGAGGCAGGAGGATCGCAAGTTCAAAGCCAGCCTCAGCAATGGCGAGGCACTTAGCAACTCAGTGAGACCCTGTCTCTAATAAAATGCAAAAAAAAAAGGGCTGGGGATGTGGCCAGCCTCAGCAATGGCGAGGCACTTAGCAACTCAGTGAGACCCTGTCTCTAATAAAATGCAAAAAAAAAAAGGGCTGGGGATGTGGCCCAGTGGTCGAGTGCCCCTGAGTTCAATCCTCGGTACCACAAAAAATAAATAAATAAATAAATAAATAAAAATAAAACTTGTAGAATATACCTAGAGAGCTAAAATATGTAGGAAATTAATCATCATTGATATTTTTGACTGTTTTGAAACTTAACATATTAAATGTTACTGAAAACCCCAAACATCCTCCATACTTAACATCTAAACCTCTTCCTAATAGAAACACCAAGGACCATTGTAGGGAAAATATGGTAGGGGCTGAAGTTTGTAGCTCTCCCTAAACCCGGGAATTGAACCTTCTCTGTCCAGCAGAGAGGCTGGGAGAGCCTGCCTCAGCGATAAGGCAAAAATGGGAAGGTAAAGGTCGCTGGTATCCCCTCCTCCGCCTTCAGAAGACCCAGGAAAAACACCAGGGAGCCCATTCAGGTCAGAGCTGGAACTGAAGTTTATTGAGGAAGGTGGACCACGTTTATATGGGACATGAGCCAATCAGCAAAGAAATTATAGAGACAGGTAAAGAACATGGGCAAGTCCTATTGGCGGAGTAACTACCCTATCTTTAGGGTAGATTCGGTTCCCAGGACATGGCAGAGGAACGCCTTGGGGTTAGGCCAGGTCTCTAACAGGAAGTGGGAAGCAACCAGAGAGTTCCTATTCGGCCGATATGTTCTTAAGTCCCCAACAGGCCATCCTGAAGGTTGTTGCTCTTAAGAGTGACCAAAAAAGGCCTAGACAATACAACTTCCTTTTAACAACTCATTATGAGAGACGAGTTCCAGACATTCACTATAAGAAGAGGTGAAACTTTAATGTGCATGAGAATCACCTGAAAGTTGTTAAATTGCAGATTTTGATCCAGCAAGTGTGCAGGGAGGCCCAGGAATCAGCATTTATTTCTTTTTCAGTGTTGGGGATGGAATCCAGAGCCTTGTGCATGCTAGTCAAGCACTCTATCACTGAGCTCCTAGCTCTAGAGAACCTACATTTCTAATAAGCTTTCTGGCGATGCTGCTGCTGCTGTCTGCAGACCACACTTTGAATAGCAAAAGTCTAGCAAACTTTTTTCCTCACAATCTTATAGTGATATAATTAATACATAATAAACTTAAATACTAATGTTTATAACTTAGATTTTTAAAATATTTATTTATTTGTTTTAGTTGTACACAATGCCTTTATTTTTACGTGGTGCTGAGGATCGAACCTGGGCCGCGTACATGCTAGGTGAGAGCTCTACCGCTGAGCCACACCCTCAGCCCCTATAACTTAGATTTTGACATATGCATATGCTTATAAAACTAGCACCACAATCAAGATAGCAAACATATTCATCACCTCATTTGGCATCCTTCCCTCCCCAAAGACTTTTCCAGTAGGCATTTGTTATAATATGTCATAATAGAATCTGACGTCTATAAACAGCCCTGCTTTTCCATATCTCTGCTTTTCATATGTAAGGATGCGCAGAGAATTGCCAAAAGGCATATTTTCTTTTCTTTTTTGTAATACTTTTATATATTGTTTTCACTTTATATATATACACACACATATACATATATATATACATATATATTAGTTGTAGTTGGACATTTATTTATTTTTATGCAGTGCTGAGGATCAAACCCAGTGCCTTGCACATGCTAGACAAGAGCTCTACTGATGAGCCACAACCCCAGCCCCTTCACCTTTCATTTTAAGTAGGGTTAGTACATTTTTTAAATTTGTTAAAAAGGCATATTTTCTGAAACCTTTCAAATATCTTCTCAAAGCCAGGCATGATGGCACATACATGTAATCCCAGCAATCATGGAGCCTGAGGCAGGACGATGGCAAGTTATAGGCCAGCCACGACAACTTAGCAAGACCCTATACCAAAAAATAAAAAGGACTGGGGATATAGCGCAGTGGTAGAGTGCCCACTGTGTTCAACCCTCAGTATCTCCCCCAAAACAAACATCTTCTCCACGTTTGTTGTCATATAAAGGAGGGTATTTTAAACCAACCAACTTCACTGTGTAAATTTCATTTGCATCCTCTTATGGCTTGAATCTTAAATGTTCCCCAAAGACAAACATGTTAAAGATTTGGTCCCCAGCTCATGGCACTTTTGGGAGGTGATAGAATTTTTAAGAGGTGGGGTCTAGTGGAAAGAAGTTAGCTAATTGGGGATGTCCTTTGAAGGGGATATTAGAATCCTGGCCCCTTTTTGTCGTCCTCTTTGCTTCCTGGCCACCATGAGCTAAAGCAGCTTTACTCCACCATGCACTCCCCCAGTGATCCTGTGCTTTGCCATGTACCCAAAACAACAGAGTCACCCAACCATGGACTAAAACCATGAGCCAAAATCAGCTGTTCCTCTCTATTTAATATGATTTATTTCAGGTATTTTGTCACAGTGATAGAAAGCCAACACATATCCCATTCTTCAATGATTTTCCATCTGAAGTGTTATCATTTCTGAAATGTTTCCTAATGTTTCTTCCCTAAACCATTTTCCCCTTGTTTTCTCCACATATTTTCATCTTCTCTGCTAAATATTGCTAGGTTACCAGATAGGAAGTGAGTTCAATTTTTTTTTGTTTCCTGCTTTATCTTATGAATTAATAATTAGTACTCAGTAAAATGTTTGCAGTTAGTCTTATTTAGTAATGCAGAACACTTTAGTCTATACTTCTTGACCATAAGCACCTGGAGTACAAAGGCAGTTTCTCTATACTCACCATAGTCCTGAGCCCAGTATGTGAAATGTGATAGAGTATTTTGTTGAGTGAATGAATGAAGGTATAATTAATTACATCAATTACATAAAACATCAATTCAGCTCAACATACATTTAAGGACTGGCTTTTAATACCAGGTCATGAAGGAAATATAAAGGTGGGTGACAGTGCTATCCAACCTCAAACTGTCATAATCCAATAAGTTAAACCATGTCAGAACACTAGATAAGGCAGTGACAGAGACATTTGTCATGGACCTGCATGTGGTCCATGTCAAATGATAAGTAGATTTGAATTCTATCAATTTATATTGTTATCTGCCTGGTCACTTGTCTTACTGTGTGGCTTATAAATAACAGAAATGCATTTCTCACAGTTCTGAAGTCTAGAAAGTCAATTTGATAATTGGTGGATGCCCACTTCTTGGTCCACAGGAGGCCATCAACATAGAAAAATATAAAGAAAAAGAATCTTGTAGAATTCTGCCACCAAAGAGCTTCTATTAATACAGGTCAGATGAATGCCATCATTTCCTAATGGGACACTTTACTGTCCCAGCCCAGAGGAGGTCGCTGTTTGAGAAACAAAACCCCCATCCCCCTCCCCTCTTTGCCTGGGGCTGGCCTGAGCAGGACAAGACTTACATCTGGTCTCTTGGCAAGGGTACAGAGAACTCCCAAAAATGTGCCAACATGTAGGTACACAGGCCTGTAATCCCAGTGACTCGAGAGACAGAGAAAGGAGGATCACAAGTTTGAGGCTAGCCTCAGCAACTTAGCAAGGCCCTAAGCAACTTAGTGAGACCCTGTCTCAAAATAAAAAATAGCCGGGCGCGGTGGCGCACGCCTATAATCCCAGCACTTTGGGAGGCTGAGGCAGGAGGATCGCGAGTTCAAAGCCAGCCTCAGCAATGGCGAGGCACTTAGCAACTCAGTGAGACCCTGTCTCTAAATAAAAAAATACAAAAAGGGCTGGGGATGTGACCCAGTGGTCGAGTGCCCCTGAGTTCAATCCCCGGTACCACAAAAAAAAAATAAATAAATAAAAATAAAAAATAAAAAAATAAAAAAAATAAAAAATAAAAAGGGTTGGGAATGTAACTCCATGGTAGAGTACCTGTGGGTTCAATTGCCAGTACGAAAAAATATATACATATGTATATGTATATAAACGCAAGATAAAGACACTGTGGACTGCCTATTAGTAAGAGAAAAGTGACATACATTATGGCACATCCATTCAGTGCAATTCTAATGGCTGTTAATGAGAATGCCCCAATATGGAAAGATCTCAAAAATACATTGGTGTCACAAAAGCAAGGCATAAGATTGTGTTTATAGTATGACTCTTTTGGATTAAAACATTAATATAGATATTTTAAAATAGAAATACATGAGATAAATGAGGGTAGTTTAACCTTTCATTTTCTATGTTTCTGTATTGTTTGAATTTTCTGATCTTATACATTATTCCCCCTCATCCAGAGTTTCACTTTCTGTGGTTTCAGTTGCCCATGGTCAATAACAGTCTGAAATATTAAGTGGAAGATTCTAAAAATAAACAATTCAAGAGCTTTAAATTGCTTGCCATTCTGAGTAGCAGGAAATCTCATGCTATCCCACTCCATCCTGCCTGGGATATGAACCACTTGCTGTTGATCACTTACTTAGTAGCTGCCTCATCAAATCAACTGTCACCATATAGCAGTGCTTAGGTCCAAGCAACACTTACATAGTAGCTTAAAGTGACCTCACAATGCCACTTATGTCATTCATCTCACTTCATCTTGTCACATAGGCATTGTATCATCTTGCAAGCATTATCACAAGAAGAGTGACTATACCACAATAAGACTTTTTTTAAAAAAAATACAAGTGCATATTAAAAAAATATTTTTAGTTGCAGATGGACACAATACCTTTGTTTAGGTTTTTTTTTTTTTTTTTTTTTTTAATGTGGTGCTGGAGATCAAACCCAGTGCCTCACATGGGCTAGGCAAGTGCTCTACCACTGAGCCAGAACTTCAGCTTCACAATAAGATTTTGAAAGAGTGAGAGGGACCATATTCACATCACTTTAATTCCAATATATTGTTATAATTGTTCTACTTTTCTCATTAGTTATTGTTAATCTCTTAATGTACTTAATTTATAAGGTAAACTCTATCATAGGTATGTTTGTGTAGGAAAGAATGTTGCCGCCTGAAGCGCTTGAAGCAACGGAGCCGCGGGAAAAAGTTTAGAGGCAAACTGGAGACGAACAGCTTTTTATTCTGATAACTTTTCTCTCTGGTTCTAATAACGACTAACACACGCCACACACACACACCACCAAAAATGGCGCTGACCCGATCAGCAATTTCGGCCAAGTCACTCGAGATCCTGGGACAAGTCCCGTGAGACTACGGAAGGCGACAATGCCCAAATCTCCACGGCTCATAGTCAACCGCAATTCAAGCCATCTCCCCAAACAGGGCTCCTACAAAAGAAAAAAAACAGGGCCTGGGGTTGTGGCTCGTGGTAGAGCGCTTGCCTAGCATGTCTGAGGCACTGAATTCAATCCTCAGCACTACAAAAATAAATAAATAAAATAAAGGGGGGGCTGGGGTTGTGGCTCAGCAGTAGAGTGCTGGCCTCACACGTGCGCAACCTGGGTTCGATCCTCAGCACCAGGTAAAACTAAAAAAGCCTTGTGGTCAGGCACAGTGGGGCTCTTGCCTGTAATCCCAGCACTTGGGAGGCTGAGGCAGGAGGATCACGAGTTCAAAGCCAGCCTCAGCAATGGCAAGGCACTTAGCAACCCTGTCTCTAATAAAATACAAAAGAGGGCTGGGGACGTGGCCCAGAGGTCAAGTGCCCCTGAGTTCAATCCCCGGTACAAAACAAAAACAAACAAACAAAAAAGGGATTGTGTACAACTAAAACAAGTAAATAAATATTTAAAGTAATAATAATAATAACAAAGGTATTGTGTCCAACTATAACTAAATATATATATATAATATATATAAATATACAACAAAACCACTGCAATATAATTGTGCATCAATAAAAAATTAAATCATAATAAAATAAAATTCCAAACTTAAGAGGCAAAAATAAATAAATAAATAAAATACTCCTAGCATTTAAAAAAAATAGTATGTAAGTGCATATAGAGTTTAGTACTAGCCAAGGTTTCAGACATCCACTGGAGGGTCTTGGAATGCACCCCCCACATATAAGTGCTCACTAGGCTACATGTTATTTTGTTTATTTTGTTTTGTTTTGTTTGTACAGTGATTGAACCTAGGGGCGCTTAACCACTGAGCCACATCCCCAACCCTTTTGTTTTTTGAGACAGGGTCTCACTAAATTGTTTAGGGCCTCCATTAGTTGCTGATGCTGCCATTGAACTTACAATCCTCCTGCCTCAGCCTAGGGAGTCACTGGGATCAATGCAATGGCCCACCATGCTCAGCATTACATTATATTTTAATGTCACTGAGGATAGTCTGGGAATGATGGGATAATGGCTAATTTTTAAAATATTTCTGTTATGTACTTTATTGTGTTTTTCTAAATCATCTTTTCCCAAAGTCTTTTACTACCATGGCAGCTCTGCTTTCTAGCACCCGACACATGGAAGATACTGAACAAACATTTGTTCAGTGGATGAACAAATAGGGAAATACAGAAGCATTTCTTCCTTACCTTCGTTTCCCTCCCAAGACTATTTCTTGAATTAAATGCACCAACCCCTCAAATGCTCTCCCAATTCCCAAAGAGTAGCTTGAGTGACAAAATTATCTTAAGCATAATTTTTGCAGCTGCCTTCTCCTGTCCAAAGCACAACCATTTTCTACATTCTTTTTTAAGAAATATTTATTGGTTACCTACTATATGCACAGGACAGAGCAAGGGGCTGGTGTTTACTTCCCCCAAAAATTGTCCTCATGAACTTGTTAATTTCACCAATATTTGAGTGCCTTCCACATATTCCAGGTGCAGAGACTGTGGGGTGGTTCCTACTCAGTGTACCTTGAGGTCTGGGTGCCATGGATCTTAGCCCTTTTAGACACAAAGTCTCTTCATTTTAAAATTTTTAGTTTCATTTTTACTATGTGGAAGAAATTCATAGATTAAACAACATATCTACATAGTGAATTTGGAAATGTCCTAATTGAAATATAAAGGGTAAATACAGAGAATGTGATGAGCACGACTCTTACCACAATAAAGAAAATGCTTGAGCCTTCTTCTGTGAAACCACCCCGAAAACATTGCTACAGATGCAGACAGTGGAGAATGGTGTCTCTGTAAGTGAGGTGATCTTTGCTTCTTGTTTTGGATTTTATTTTTATTATTATCATTGTTTATTTACTTTGGTGCTGAGAATTAAACTTGGGGCTTCATGCATGCTAGGCCAGTCTTCTACCACTGAACTACATTCCCAGTCTAATTACATGATCTTGTAAATTTTGAATAACCCTTAAGAAAAAAATCAGTTTATAATAATAGCCACTTTCTTGGATTTTTTTTTTTTTTTTTTTAACCAGGGATTGAACTCAGAGGCACTCGACCACTGGGCCACATCCCCAGCCCTTTTTTGTATTTTATTAGAGACTGGGTCTCACTGAGTTGCTAAGTGCCTTGCCATTGCTGAGGCAACTCACGATCCTCCTGCCTCAGCCTCCAAAGTGCTGGGGATTACAGGTGTGCGCCACCACGCCCGGCTCTTTTACGATGTTTTATTTTGAGACAGGGCTTCATTAAATTGCCAAGGGCCTCACTAAGTTGCTGAGGCTGGTCTTGAACTTATAAGCCTCCTGTTTCAGACCCCCACTGGGATTACAGGCATACGCCACTGCTCCTGGTTTTCTGGAAATTTTAATGTAAGTTAAAACCATGTACAAATCCATTGAGCTTATTTGTAAAATGCAGATTCTCTGCTCAGATCATAACAGACTATGTCTTTGTCTCCATGACTGTCCAGCCAGACCTGGGGTGGTGGATGATGGACCCATGCATTGCCAGACATCTAGGGTTCCTTGCCCCATCCATCAGCCACTAAATTCTTCTGTCTTCAGGGCTGAGCAAAGCAGGAATGCCTATGCCCCTTGAGAATGCTGGGACCAGGGTGGCCAGTAACTAAAGTCAGAAGCTTTCCTCTCTCACTGCATATCTTGAAACAGCAGGAAGTTCTGACACCCAGGAAAATGTGGTGTGCAAGCCCCAGAGCTTGGGCCAAGGGTGTTGGTTTCCCAGGTGTCAGACAGCAGGATTCCGGCTGAGGAAGATATGAAGGCGATAATCAAATAAAGCCTCAATTATAAAGGACTTTATATTAAGCACCAAAAGTGCAGACCTGCCACGCCCTCCCCCAAGGCACAGGCCTGTGTGCCAGGCTACATATATTCATTTTTTTAAAAAAAGACAACATTTTTTTTTTCCCTTCTCTTTTAATAATATAGAGTCTCTCTATGTTGCCCAAGCTAGCCTCAAACTTCTGGGCTCAAGGGCTCCTCCTGCCTCAGCCTCTCCAATAGCTGCAACTGCATCTAGTTGCTAAAAGCAACATCTCCCACCCCTTACTGTTTGTTCCTCCCCCTCCCCACCAAGGGCCCTTCCTACCCTGCCATTACTCACAGATGCCATCTTACTGTTCACTGCAGCATCGTGTGCAATAGCAAAATGAAAGGTTATGATCCTAAAACAACGTAAACACCCAACAGGAGGGGAATGCTTTTCATATGTCTGTGTGACAGAATTCTGCAATGTCTTTACAAATAATGTTTTTAGGGCTGGAGATATAACTCAGTTGGTAGACTGCTTGCCTCGCATGTACAGGGACCTGGGTTCAATCCCCAGCACCATAATAATAATAAAAATAAAATTAATAATAATAATAATAATAATAATAATGTTTTCAAGGGATATTTACTGGCAAGTAAAATGCTAACAATATAATATTCAATAAAACAATCAGTCTGAACTTCATATACAATGTAATCCTAATTATGACCCCTTTACAAATGTCTGTTAATTATGCACATACACAGGGGAAAAAACACACTTGAAGGAAATTCTCTGACAATTCAATACACAGTATTCTTTAAGGAATGGAATTTTGGGAGATTTAACGTTCTTGTTTTATACTTCTCTGTGACTTTCAAACTTAACACAATAAGCATTGCCTTTATAAATAAAAAATCTTTAAAAAATATTCTTTAAAAATTTTTTTCTGGTTGTAGGTGGACACAATACCTTTATTTTATTTATGTGGTGCTGAGGATGAAACCCAGGGCCTCACATATGTGAGATGAGTGCTCTATGGCTGAGCCATAGCCCCAGCCCCTTAAAAAATATTCTTTAAAGATGTAAACGCAATGTTTTTAAAGCTGTGTGGAAAACAGGGCTCTGGTCACTGTTGCATGAGGGTGCAGAATAGACAGAGCCTCAGAGAATGGACCAGCAGGCAAGAACCAGACTGTGGCCTGAGGCAATATTTTCTTATTTTGATCCCTTATGAATTTTATTTATTAATCCTTAATATTAAGTATAAGAAATGTAAAATGTGTATTCCATTACTATAATAGAATATAGCATATATATGGCATATATATATAATATATATAGAATATATGTAAGCATATAAATATTAATGTTATTAATGAATTAGGGAATATCTTTTATTTTTAATTAACTTCTTTCTAATGTATTTACTTCTTAATTAACTACAAAATAACACATAGTTGAGGTTAAAAGAATTCATATACCACCCAAGGAAATGTATAAGACTGGAAAGTAAAATTCAGGTCCCCCACTATCATTCCCTAGTCCTCTGTCCCAGAAGTAAGAGTTTTTATGCATTTTTCCCTGAAAGTTTTTCTATGCATATGCAAATATAAGCATGTATATAGACAGCATAAATCCTTTTTAAAAACATACCAATGGGCTTTTTTAAAACATGTTTTTTAGTGTTGATGGACCTTTATTTTATTCATTTAGAATCGAACCCAGTGCCTCATACATGCTAGGTGAGCACTCTGCCACTGAGCCACAACTCCAGCCCCACAAGTGGGCTTTAAAAATTTTTTTCATTATTATTATTTTGTTACTGTAGATTGAACACAGTACTACATCCCCAGCCCTTTTTATTTTTTGAGACAGAACGTAGCTAAATAGCAGAGGCTGGCCTTGGACTTGTGATCCTCCTACCTCAATTTCCTGAGTCCCTGGGATTACAGGTATGAGCCACCACACCCAACACAAATGGGCTTTTAGTATACATCCTCTTTGGCAATTTGCTTTTTCCATCTCACGATGTCTTGAGGATCCTCTTTCCATAATAGTACATTTAAAGCTATAAATTCTTTTTATTGGATCTAGATGTCCTTTGTGCTAGTGTAGGTCAGTTTGCTTAACCAGGGAATAGGCACTCTGAACCTTGGGGGGGTGGGGCACAGCAAACAGGAAAGGAACTCACCCATGCAGGAGACTATCAGGCACTCGCACTCGGGAAGAAAGGCCGGGGGCCACACCCCAGAAAGTGGTTGTGCTGGGTAATGAAAAAAGAAAAAAAAAAAAAAAACTATTTTTATTGACATTTGTGAAAGATTGTAAGGACATTTGTTTTCAGGAACATCATGTTAGGTATAGAGACCACAGCTTTGCTGTTGGGGAGAGAGAGAGGGCTCAACTCCAAACAGCAGGGGTAAGTGGCAATTTATTTTATTATTTTATCTTTTAATTTTTTAAATTGGAATTTATAACCAAGGAACAGGGTAGGGATCAATGGATGGAAAATGATTAAGAAGAAACAGGGGAAATGGAGATTCCGACTAAACTGACCTAACAGGTTTCTGGCTAAAGACAGGCCAGGGCGATCAGACATTACCTGAGGGATGATGGGGATGAGGAACTTATCAGATATCAAGGGTGTTCAAACATCAAGGATGGATGATTTAGCAGGGTCCTTTGCTAAAAGTGGCTTTCATAAAAGAACACAGATGGGCATAGGATAAGTTTCAAAAGCCTGAGTAAATACAGTTTGGCCAAGCAAAGAATCTTTGTCAGTAACAATGCCTTATCCCAATGCTAGCTAGGTCAGGGTTTGAGTCAGAATTGGAAGGAGCCTAGAAAACAGTGCCCATCCTATATGGATAAGAAATCTGAGGAGCTGAGGATTGGTCTGAGTCACCACCAGCTGATGGGATGGCCCATCCTTGACCCAAAGTCCCATGTGCCCAGGATATCAGTCCCTCCTCCAACCTCATTCCCCACCTGGATGCTACATCAACCTGGCCTGCCATCAGAGAAGGATGGATTCTCCTGGTCCTAGATACTGAAAGGCCTTCCTTGAGGAAGGGGCTTTGAGCAGTTTTTTTGTGGGGTAAATTGATCTGATTGATTAATTTTTTTGTTTGTTTTGTATTTTGGTACTAGGGATTGAACCTGCATTGATTGGCTGATTTAGAAAATAATGTTTATTTAGAATATTTCTACCCAAATCTAATGTGTATTTTGTTTCTCTCAGAAAAGGCATCATTTTCTCGTGTGTGTCAGTTCTTCATGGCTGTGACCTAAATACCCAACATAAATATTTAAAGGAGGAAAAGTTTATTTTGGCTCACAGTTTCAGAGGATTCAGTCTACGGTTGGCTGGCTCCAGGGTAGAACGTCATGGTACAGGGCATGGCAGAGAAAAGCTGCTCAGCTCATGGCAGCTGGGAAGCAGAGAGAAAGAAAAGAAGGGGCCAAGGGCATGCCCCAGTGCCCAGGGTCATGCCCCAGTGACCTACTTTTTCCAACCATGCCCCACCTGCCCACGGTTACCACCTAGTAGTCTATTCAAATTATTAATCCATCAGATGGATTAATCCACTGACAAAGTTAGAGCCCTCGTGATCCAATCTCTCCCTATAAGCCCCACCTCTAGACATTGTTGCATTGATTTCAACATATGAGCTTTCAGGGAATGTTCCAGATCAAACTGTAATACCATGGTAATTAATACCTGCTACTTCACAGTGCCCTTTTCCCCCCTTCTTTTTCGTGGTATTAGGGATTAAACCCAGGGGTTCTCTACCACTGAGCTATATCCCTGGCACTTTTTTTTTTTTTTTTTTTTTGGTACCGGGGATTGAACTCAGAGGCACTCGACCACTGGACCACATCCCCAGCCCTTTTTGTATTTTATTAGAGACAGGGTCTCACTGGGTTGCTAAGTACCTCGCCATTGCTGAGGCTGGCTTTGAACTCGCGATCCTCCTGCCTCAGCCTCCCAAGTGTATCCCTCGCTCTTTTTATTTTAAATTTTGAGACAGGTTTTCACTAAGTTGCTCAGACTGGCCTCAAACTTTCAATCCTCCCGCCTCAGCCTCCTGAGAGGGTGGGAGTCCAGGCATGCACCACCACACCCGGCTCACAGCACCATTGAAAATGGTTGCATAGCATTCTGTCTTATGGATGTACCATAATTCACCCAAGCAATCCTCTGCTTGCGCTGGTTTATAATTGAATCAGACGTAGACAGGTCAAGGTACCAACGAGCGTATTTCCTATGTACCTGTTCTGTGTCCACTTGCTAAGCGAAGGAGGAGAGAAGTGTGGGTCATGGTCCTGGTCTTTAGGAAGCCAAAGATTTGCATACACCACACCAGGAATGACCAGAGACTCTCTCTGTACTGGGGGAGTATAGTACCAGAGTTGAGAGAAGGAAGTGAGGGCATATGAGAGGACTGTTGTGGCAAGGAGGGTAGTCTATAGGTCAGGCAGAGCTGGGTTCGAGCCCAGCTTTAGCCAATAAGCAGATGGGTAAGTTATCTGGTCCTGGCCCCAAAACATCAGTATACTCATCTGTAAAATAGGTAAATGCTGATATTCATACCTTGGAATATTATTCAGCCATAAAAATGAATGATATACTGATCCATACCACAACACTGAATAAATCTTGAAACTATTGTACTAAGTGAAAGAATACAGGCATGAAAGGTCTCATCTTGTATGATGGCATTCTTTGAAATATCTATGACAGACAAATTTATAGAGACAGAACCCACCAATTGGTGGTTGCCACAAACTGAGAGGAATGGGGCATAACTGCTTATAGGTATGGGGTTTTCTTTAGTGACGACAGAATTATTTGGGAATCAGAGTGATAATTGCACAATATTGTTCATATACTAAATGCCACACTTATCCACTCTAAAATGGTGATGGGTTCTCCTTTAGGGGTGCTGAGAGATGGCAAGAAGGAGGGAACATTGACCAGATGTCAGGCTACAGTAGAGTCAGGGAATATCTGTTTGCTTTGTCCCCAGATTTTTTATTGTCTCAAGTCTCAATCTCTTTGGGATTGCTGTAGGAGGAATGGCTTGATTTCTCCATGATCCTGAACAACTGCCAGGAGGCAGGGGAGCTCTAAGGCAGGTGGCTTTGGCTTGCTCCTGGTTCCCAATGGAGTGCTGGCGTGCACAAGTTTCTATTAAGAACTGAGTGGAGCCGGGCATGGTGGCGCACACCTGTAATCCCAACACTTGGGAGGCTGAGGCAGGAGGATTGTGAGTTCAAAGCCAGACTCAGCAATGGCGAGGCACTTAGCAACTCAGTGAGACCCTGTCTCTAAATAAAATACAAAAGAAGGGCTGGGGATGTGGCCCAGTGGTGGAGTGCCCCTGAGTTCAATCCCCAGTAAAAAAAAAAAAAAAAAAAAAGAACTGAGTGGAGTTTGGAGGTGTGGGCAGATCCTTCCCCACCACATACATGCTGTGGAATCTTGGGGGATCATTGCATTCTGAGAGCCTCAGTTTCCCAACCTATCAAATGGGAGAAATGGTAGAGGCAGCATGGATTGTTGGGGAATTAGTAGAGCCCTGTGGGCAGAACAATGCCTGGCTTGGCAGAGCCACTGCTTCCTCCTCTCAGTAGGTGGAATAGGATTATGCTGAGTTGCCATTCATTTCTTATTGGGTGTGTATGTGAGCTAAGTCTCATAAGCAGGTTTGTAACTGAGGTCTACATGAAGTACAAAGCTGGTCAGAGTCTAAGAAAAGATTGGGTAGCATCATGTACAACCACAAAAAAGGGAAGTTATACTCCATGTGTGTATGATATGTCAAAATACATCCTACTGTTATATATAATTGAAAAGAACAAATAAGAAAAACAAAAAAGAAAAAGCCGGGCATGGTGGTGCATGCCTGTAATCCCAGCACTTGGGAGGCTGAGGCAATGGCAAGGCACTTAGCAACTCAGGAGACCCTGTCCCTAATAAAATCTGGCCCAGTGGTACCAAAAAAAAAAAAAAAAAAAAAAAAGATTGGTAGGAAAAAAAATCCCAATGTACTTAGTCATTAGGGCTTTTATTAGCTATCAGAAAAAAAAAAAAAAATGGCTGCATCTCCTAACAGAGAAGTGGAAATGAGGAGGACTGCCTGGGCCGTTGAAGGCCACTTTCTGCTTGTCAGGCTTTATGTGATGTGATGTACAACCAGGGCATGACTCTGGGCCCTCTAAAAAGCCCTGGACATTTCCCCCTAGAACACTGGGGTAAAGGAGAGCAGGAGGGACCAGGTGTTAAAGAACTTTTTTTTTTTTTTTTTGTACTGAGGATTTAACTCAGGGGCCCTTTTTTGTGTTTTATTAGAGACAAGGTCTCACTGAGTTGCTAAGTGCCCCGCCATTGCTGAGGCTGGCTTTTTTTTTTTTTTTTTTTTTTTTTTTTTTTTTGGTACCGGGGATTGAACTCAGGGGCACTCGACCACTGGGCCACATCCCCAGCCCTTTTTTGTATTTTATTAGAGACAGGGTCTCACTGAGTTACTAAGTGCCTCGCCATTGCTGAGGCTGGCTTTGAACTCGCGATCCTCCTACCTCAGCCTCCCAAGTGCTGGGATTACAGGCGTGTGCCACCGCGCCCGGCTGCTAAAGAACTTAGTACAAATGAAAAACTCACCAGGCATTTGGTCATCTCTGCCCCCTCAGCCTCTACAACTCTAAATACAGCAGTGGCTTTTTTCCATTTTCTTGGGCTGTCTAGGGTAGACAGCCTAAGTACCCCTCTGAGCAGGATGCTCCTACACCATGCATAGGACAGGGTGGGATCCTTTCTGTAGTAACCTCTGTGTGTCCTTGGCCCTGGCACTGTGGGTCTTCTCTCTGTACCCAAGTTCCCTGGTCAGGGGGCAGGTCTAAAGACCCATCCTGGGTCTAGGGTTCATTCAAGTCTGTTCTGGGCATGGAGAAGAGTAACTTGGACCTTCTGAGGCAGAGATGGGGACAGAGGCCAGATTTTAGGCTTCAAAAACTCTCCTTCGGATAACTTGAGAGCTTGTGGACAATCCCTGTCACTTTCCTGTCTTCTCTCTGCTGGTTTTCAGTTTTCCACCAAAGAGAGCCTGGAGGAAATAAAGCAGATTGGCAACTCAAAATAGTTTTAGGAGATGAACTATTTGCAACCCTAATTTTTAAAAAATAATTGGTCAAGGGAGAGAATAAAACCTGGCTGAAAAGTAGTATGAAGATTGCTATGGGGGGGCTGTGGCTCTGGCTCAGTGGTAGAGCGCTCATCTTGCATGTCTGAGTCCCTGGGTTTGATCCTCAGAACCACATAAATAAAATAAAGGTATTGTGTCCACCTACAACTAAAAAATATATAAAATAAAATAAAAAGATTATATATGGGGACTGGGGCTGGGGCTCAGTGGTAGAATGCTCGCCTAGCATGTGTGAGGCACTGGGTTTGATCCTCAGCACCACATAAAAATAAATAAATAAAGATCTTGTGTTTATCTACAACTAAAAAATATTTTTTAAAAAAGATTGTATATGTAGATTTTCAGTTCTGTCATACTTTACTTTCCAATGTACAATTGGTTGGAAATAAATTAAGGATTGAGTTCTGAGGCTGGGGCTGTAAGTTGGTGGTACAGGGCATGCTGAACATGTGTGAGGCCCTGGGTTCCATTCCCAGCACCAAAAAGAAAGAAAGAAGGGGGGAGAGGGAGAGAGAGAGTGAGAGACAGAGACAGAGAGAGAGAGAGAGAGAGAGAGAGAGAGAGAGAGAGAGAGAGAGAGAGAGAGAGAGAGAGAGAGAGAGAGAAAGGAAAAGAAAGAGAGAGAGAGGAAAGAAGGAAGGTCGTCCCCAGGAGATGGTGATGTGCAGCCAGGTTCTGGAACCTCTGTACTCACTCTTCCCTTTCACACATCTGGAAACAAAGGTTCAGAGAGGGTGAGGGCCTTGTCCAAGGTTAACAGGGTTGGCTTTCTGGCCTCCATCCCTTGGGCTCTGTTTCCTCAGCACGTTGTCCCAGTCTCCCCTCCTCAGGGAAATGACAGATTTCATCCCTAATAAGGGTTCCCCTTTCAGCTCCCCACAGCCCTCACGCCCTAGGTGTGGCTGATTGGCATGCTAATTCCCCTCTGCATCACCCTCCAGGTGGCTTCACAACTACCTGTTAGCTGGAGAACCACTTCCTCCAGCCACTCTGCCAAGGCTTCAAAAACCTGGGAGAAACTTAATATGGCCCCAAGAAAGAGCCTTTCATCTCATCATTGCCTTTCATCTGAGCCTTTTAAAGTGTGGTAAAAAGGCCCATGAAGGAGGTAGTGGGCAGGTATCACTTTCCCCTTTCCCCATTTCGCTGCTGACAAAACTGAGGATCAGGGAGAAGCTGTCAGCAGCCCCAGCTGGAGAGCTGCAAATCTTCGGCTGAGCACTTCAGTTCCTTTTGAGATAAATCCGTTGACAGAAACTTACAGGGCTAAAAAAAACCCACTGAGTCTCAGAAAGAGATAGGGAATCAGACAGTTGTTGGGTGGACACCCTCCTACATCCCCTTATACTTCAGCACCGTAGGTGGTCACACCCTCCTGAGTTCAAGGTCCTAGCTCCTCATACAACCACAGCATGAGTGTCCACCTTTGGAGTTGGCCCCAGGAGCTCACAGACCAGATGGGAGACAAGAGGAGCACACCTGAAAAAACACTGACTTTGCAAAGCAGTGCAATGAGATGTGATAGACGGGGCCCGGCCATGCTGTTGCCTGCTAGGGGCCTGGCCAGGTGGAGGCCAGGGACAGCAGAGTTATGGGCAGATCCAAAGTGAGTGTGTTGGCCCCTCCACCCCACTCAATCTGCTGTCTCAACTGCATCAGCACCAACACTCACAAAGGAAGGATCCAAAAGACACGACACAGGTTTAGGACCATGTACACATCAGCAATGGCTTGGGTGAAGCTAACCAGTTTAAAAAGTGTCTCGAGCCGGGCGCGGTGGTGCACGCCTGTAATCCCAGCACTTTGGGAGGCTAAGGAAGGAGGAATTGCGAGTTCAAAGCCCGCCTCAGCAATGGCGAGGCACTTAGCAACTCAGTGAGACCCTGTCTCTAATAAAAAAAATTACAAAAAAGGTCTGGGGATGTGACCCAGTGGTCGAGTGCCCCTGAGTTCAATCCCCGGTACCACAAAAAAAAAAAAAAAAAAAAAAAAAAAAAAAAAGTCTCGGCTCCTCTTAGGTACATTTTGCACATGAGAAAACAAAACTTAGAGAGGTTAAGGGACTTGCCTGAGGACTGACAACTGATAAGGGACTAAAATAAAAATGAATTAAAGACTCTGCACTATTCATGGGATCCAAATCTTGACCTAGAGAGGAGAGGGAACTGCTGCAGTTCATTTTGTGGACTAGCAACAGAGACACCCTGAACCCCTCCATGTTTATTCTTTCATGAAATATTCATTGAGTCTTTTTAAAAATATTTTTAGATATTGATGGACCTTTATTTTATTCATTTATTTATATGTGGTGCTGAGAATCAAACCCAGGGCCTCCCATATGCTACACAAGTGCTCTACCACTGAGCCACAACCCCAAATCCCATCACAGATTCTGGGCTGGTGTTGGGGGTGTGGTGACTCTATCCGGCTCTGTTTCTAACAGTCTCCTCGGGAAACTGGACAGTCACACAACAGTAAGGATGGGGATGAGGAATGGCTGACAGTGCCCTGCAGAAGACCTTAACCTGGTCAGGGTACCTTTCAGATGTTTGCATACCCACTTTTTTTTTTTTTTTTTAAGTGGTACTGGGGATTGAACCCAGGGATGCCATTTACCACTGAACTGCATGCTCTGTCCTTTTTATTTTTTGACACAGGGTCTCACTAAGTTGGCCAGGCTGGCCTTGAACTTAGTTATCTTCCTGCCTCAGCCTACAAATTCTTGGGGTTGCAGTTGTGTGATGTACCCATAGTTCTATGTGGTACAGAACCCCAAGCTATCCACCTAGCTCAAGTCAGGAACTTTGATGACCATGTGGGTGGAAGCGGGAGTCACTGGGATGAGGCTGACTTCAGACTGCAGAAGACACCAAGGCACATGGAAAAGCTGTGGGCCTATAACAGGGGGAGGCCTTTTAGAGTCTGAAGCAGATGCTGCCAAACAACCTCAGCCTCCTAGATGCTCTGGGTGGCAGATGCTCTTCAGGATGCTAAGCCTTTCCTGACCTAATGACTTCAAGAATACCTTTGGGTCAAAACAAAGGCTGTCCCAAAGACTCCAGCTCAAAGAGAACTCCCTCAGGGCCCTCTTGGAGTACACTTGCTTAACTTTGTTCTTCTCCCACCCTCAAAGTCTGTCACATCTGACAGACTTGACCCTGGTAATGGCAAGGTCTTCTCAGAACTAGTGCATTCAGGTAATTTCCCTGATGTATCCTGAGTCCTTTCAAATTTAGAACTCACAGAAGATTACAAGAGTTTAAGACATGATCATTGTAAAAAGTACAAATATTTTAAAAGCATGTAGATAAAGTGTGAAAGCCCAGCTCCCATTCAGTTCCTTTCCCCTTACTAACGTGTGTATACACAGATTTTGGGTTATGAGCTCAGAGATTTTTTTTTTTTTTTTTTTTTTTTTTTTTTTTTTTTGTGGTACCGGGGATTGAACTCAGGGGCACTTGACCACTGGGCCACATCCCCAGCCCTTTTTTTTTTGTATTTTATTAGAGACAGGGTCTCACTGAGTTGCTAAGTGCCTCGCCATTGCTGAGGCTGGCTTTGAACTCGCGATCCTCCTGCCTCAGCCTCCCAAAGTGCTGGGATTACAGGCGTGCGCCACCGCGCCCGGCTATGAGCTCAGAGATTTTTTTCAATTATTTGATCAAATAAACGTTGAGAAACTATTATAGATTTCATAGTATCCCAGGCACATGAGGGGCACAATTTGCTATGGTTTGAATATGGTTTGTTCCCTCTGAAACTCATCTTGAAATTTGGTCCCCAACATACGTGTTGAGAGGTGGTAGGAACTTTGAAAGTGACTAAGCCATTAAAAAGAATTAATGCAGTTCTTATACCAGGTATTGAACTCGGGGCACTCGACCACTGAGCAACATCCCTGGCCCTATTTTGTATTTTTATTTAGAGACAGGGTCTCACTGAATTGCTCAGCAGCCTCCTTTTTTGGCTGAGGCTGGCTTTGAGCCCACAATCCTCTTACCTCAGCCTCCAAAGCTGCTGGGATTACAGGCGTGAGCCACCGCGCCTGGCATTTAATGCAGTTCTTTCAAGATTGAATTAGTTTCCATGAGAGTGGGTTGTTATAAAATGAGACCACCTTTCCTGTTTGTGCCCATTTGCCTTTCTGCTGTCCACTATGAGCTGAAGCAGCATGAAGCCCTTGTTAGTGCCAGGCTGTTGGACTTCCCAGCCTCCAGAATGCTAGAATAAATCGCTATTCTTTATAAATTGCCCTGTCTCAGATATTCTGTTACAGTCACAGAAAATAGGCAAAAATACAGTAATATTAACATTTAAGCCCACAAATAAATTTTATTCTCATTAGAGAAACAAAATTACATAAAAACTAAAGATGAAAAAATATATATGAATACACAGAAAAAGCCTTACATGAAAGGTTTGATAGCTGCCTCCATATATATATATATATATATATATATATATATATATATGTATATATATACACACACACACATACATATATGTATATATATATATGTCTTTTCTTTATTCTGTGGCTTATATTTTATTTCTCTGTAATGTACAGAATATGGTAATTCTATGATGAGAAAAGACATTACAGAAAACAGGACTAACATGAGAGGACTAGAGACCAGAATGTAATTAGCTAAGGAACTGTGAGGTGGGGTGTTTCAGGTAGAGAGACCTAGGTTTCCAGGGGAAGTTTCAGGAGGAGGCAGCACATTAGTCTCAAAGAGGAGCATGCAGTAGACTAGTGGGCTCCAAACAGAGGAGCTGAGTCCAGACCTTGTGGTCCCCGAGGATACTTTAATTCTCTCATGCTCAATGTCTTCCACCTTTTTTTTTCTTTTTGTATTGGGAATGGAACTCAGGGGTGCTTAACCACTAAGCCACATTCCCCAGCCCTTTTTATATTTTATTTATATTATATATTTTATTTTTATATTATATTTAGGGTCTCACTGAGTTGCTTAGGACCTCCCTAAGTTGCTGAGGCTGACTTTGAACTCTCTATCCTCCTGCCTCAGTCTCTGGAGCCACTGGGATTATAGGCATGAGCCACTGTGCCCAGCTGTCTTCCACTTATTTCAAAGGTACTGCCTATCTCTGCTCCCAACCCATCCTCCAAGCTGGGCATGGAACTAAGGACTCTTGCATGCCAGGCCAGGGCTCTACCACCGAGCCACACCTCTAGCCCCAACATTCCTTCTTTGTTTATCAGCAGGACACTTCTCCTTCTTCTTCTTCTTTTTTTTTTTTTTTTGGTACCAGGGATTGAACTCAGGGGTACTCGACCACTGGGGCACATAACCAGCCCTTTTTTGTATTTTATTAGAGACAGGGTCTCACTGAGTTGCTAAGCGCCTCGCCATTGCTGAGGCTGGCTTTGAACTTGCGATCCTCCTGCCTCAGCCTCCCAAGTGCTGGGATAACAGGTGTGCGCCACCACGCCTGGCTATCAGCCAGACACTTCTAAAGGAGAAAACTTTCTTCTTGCACAGTTTGCTTACCTTGAATTACAGTCACACAGAAAAAGCAAGATATATATCTGTTCCTTCCCCTTTGCTTACCAGTTTTCAGAATAAAGGGTTTGTTCCCTAGAGCCCACCAACTGTGACCAATTTTTAAAATTTAAATAATCAATATGAAATAATAGATTTTATGTTTGTTAAAATGTTTCAGGGCTAAGATTGTGGCTCAGCGGTGGAGTGCTCGCCTAGCACGTGCGCAACCCGGGTTTGATCCTCAGCACCACGTAAAAACAAAGGCATTGTGTACAACTAAAGCAAATAAATAAATATTTTTTAAAAATATGTTTCAGCCGGGCGCGGTGGTGCACGCCTGTAATCCCAGCACTTTGGGAGGCTGAGGCAGGAGGATCACGAGTTCAAAGCCAGCCTCAGCAATGGCGAGGCACTTAGCAACTCAGTGAGACCCTGTCTCTAATAAAAACCAAAAAAAGGGCTGGGGATGTGGGATGTGGCCCAGTGGTCGAGTGCCTCTGAGTTCAATCCCTGGTACCAAAAAAAAAAAAAAAAAAAAAAAAAAAAAAAAAATATATATATATATATATATATATATATGTTTCAATCTATTGCTGTTATTCTTCTTCCTTCTCTTCCTCTTCTCCTCAAAGATGGAGGTTGAACCCAGAGCCTTGCACATGCTAGGCAAGCTCTCTACAACTACCCCCAGCCCCTCCTCCTCCTCCTTCTTTTTTTTTGGGGGGGGGGGGCTTTTGACTTCTGCTTTATTTATTTATTTTAAAATAGCTTCAAAGTTTTAATTGGTATTACTAGATTCTAAGAAAAAGTGGAATAATTTTTTTCCACATTCTTTCTTTAATTGGTGCCTTATAGTTGTACATAGTGGTGGGATTTGTTGTTCCCCCTTTATTATTCTTATTAATGCTTACATAATTCTATGTTTGGCCAGGGGGAACCTCTTCAAATTATTTCTTTTTTTAAAAAAAAATATTTATTTATTTGCTTTAGTTGTACACATGCATTTATTTTTACGTGGTGTTGAGGATCGAACCCAGGCCATGCACATGCTAGGCAAGCGCATCCCAGCCCCTCAAAAAAAATTTTTTTTTTTGTGGTACTGGGGATTGAATTCAGGGGCACTTGATCACTGGGTCACTGGGTCACATCCCCAGCCCTTTTTTGTATTTTATTAGAGACAGGGTCTCACTGAGTTGCTAAGTTGCTAAGTGCCTCGCCATTGCTGAGGCGGGCTTTGAACTCATGATCCTCCTGCCTCAGCCTCCCAAAGTGCTGGGATTACAGGCGTGCGCCACCCGCGCCCGGCTTCAAATTATTTCTTGAGAGTACTTGCTACCTCAGTAGTTTGCAATGGCCTAAATAGTCCAGGCTTATGAATTTGTTCTCCTAAGCTTAGAATGAGCCACTTTTCAAAGGAACATTTTTCTCCTTTTAGTGGGAAATGGTATAGAAATAGCAAAGTCTCAGCATTAATAAGTTTAAATAATCTTAGAATAAGCAACCAAGTTACGGGGCTCTCTGTGGCACTCTTTGAACAAGTGATAAACCTCAAGTGAAAGCATATTTGGGTACTACATAGGAATGAGCTGAGTCTGGGTCTGAGATCCCCATGGGGCGTAAGTCAGCTGACCTAGACAGGCTTCAAAGCAGGACAGCCACTCATCCAAGCAACCACATATCCAGGCTGTGAACAGGATTCTCCTTACATGCTGCAACCTGGGGCCATGCAGTTGGCTGAACAAAGTAGGTAAATTCCATCAGAAAGAAGGAGAAGTCAGAGTTATTTTCTCCTCCATCTAAATGAGTAGAGAAAGTTCAGGTTACTGTGAAAACTAAATGCCCAGCTGCCTGAGAGAATGGAACTGTTTATTCAAAACCACTCCCTCCTGGCTGGGGATGCAGCTCAGATGTAGAGCACTTGCCTGGCATCTTCAAGGCCCTGGGTTTGATCCCCAGTACTGCAAAAAATAAATAAAGACACCCTTTCTAGCACACACTAAAATGGACTAGGAGCTGGGAGCAAGGCTCAGTGGTAGAGCACTTATGTAACATGCATAAGATCCTGGGTTCAATACCCAGCCCTGCATTAAAGAAAAATTTAATGGCAAATTTTCAGGGGCTGGGTTTTAGCTCAGTGGTAGAGTATATGCATGCAGAAGGCCCTGTATTTGCTCCCAGCACCAAAACCAAACAAACAAAAAAGGGTCAGATTCCATTTGAAAGTATCTTTTTTTAAAATATTTATTTATTTGCTTTAGTTGTACACAATGTGTTTATTTTTATGTGGTGCTGAGGATCGAACCTGCCCGCACACGTGCTAGGCGAGTGCTCTACCGCTGAGCCACAATCCCAGCCCCTGAAAGTATCTTCTTATATCCTCCATGTACCAAAGTGATTAGATCAACTTAGGGTGCTATTTCACCTACTTGGATGATAATATAGGCAACCCACTGAAAAACAGTACTTTGGAAATACACATCCAATACATGTAGGCTGAGGCAGAGTTCAGACTGATCTTAGATTACTTTAGGTATCTGCTAACACATTAATAAATTACATGAGAGCAGAAAAGACGGGTATTGGCAGGTTTTGTGTTCTCCTGAGCCTCTCTCTTTACTTGTCCTTGTCCAGAATGACTGTGCATAGGATACATGATATACACTAATTCAACACCATGTCACATGCCATGGAGAGCCAGAGTTCCATAGTTCTTCTATAGTTTCACTCTACTGTTGGGAGAGAACAGCATGATTGCAACAAAACAAGTGGACTGGTTGTGTAGCTCAGGTGGAGCACTTACTTAGCAGGCAGGAAGCCCTGGCTTCCATCCCCAGCACTACAAACAAACAAACAAACAAAAAACACCCAAGCTAAAGGAGGTTTACTTCAAGCAACAATGTTAAACTTGTAGCATCATAAAACTTTAACGAGTGATTTCAAATTGCCACCTTTAAAAAATTTTTATTTTCATTTATTTTATGCTGAGTTTATTCCTGTGTCAAAACTTTCTGTTTCTTCAGTTTCTTCTGTGATTATCTTTTTCTTCTGTGTAACCTTCTCTTCTGGGTTAGGAACAATTTGTTTTTTTTCAGTAAGGATTGCATCAGGGTGGCAGGGGAGCTCATGAACAGGTTAATTGGATCAAGAACTCTCTAAGTGCACTGGTGCATTTGGGTGTTTTGTTCTGAATGTGTTTAGTGGCCAGATAATCTACATCTATACCCTGAAGTTCAGCATTACCCTCTGCGTTTTTTTTTTTGTTTTTTGTTTTGTTTTGTTTTGTTTTGGTATCGAGGATTCAACTCAGGGGCACCAAGGATTGAACTCTGGGGCACTTGACCACTGAGCCACATCCTCAGCCCTATTTTGTATTTTATTTAGAGACAGGGTCTCACTGAGTTGCTTAGCACCTTGCTTTTGGTGAGGCTAACTCTGAACTCAAGATCCTCCTGCCTAGCCGGGCGCAGTGGCGCACGCCTGTAATCCCAGCACTTTGGGAGGCTGAGGCAGGAGGATCGCGAGTTCAAAGCCAGCCTCAGCAATGGCGAGGCACTTAGCAACTCAGTGAGACCCTGTCTCTAAATAAAATACAAAAAAAGGGCTGGGGATGTGGCCCAGTGGTCGAGTGCCCCTGATTTCAATCCCCGGTACCACAAAAAAAAAAAAAAAAAAAAAAAAAAAAAGATCCTCCTGCCTTAGCCTCCAGGAGCCTCTGGGATTACATGCGTGCACCACTATGCCTTGCTACCCTCTGTATTTTTAAGCATAAGCATGTGTAGCAAAAATTCAGCACTCTTTTTGGGCCATGGATCCTGTGTCCAGCCCCAATGTTTGTCCTGGGCACACCTGTCAACTCCACAGTGTGAAGCAGAAATGGCACATCTGATTTCTTTAAAGTGACATCTTTCAGATAGTTGGTGGCTTTTTGGATACCATATCAGTAATGGCCTGGGGAGTTTCATGGGTGTTCTTAAAGTGAACATGAAGATTTCAGCCTTTTTTTTTTTTTTTTTTTTTTTTTTGGTACCGGGGATTGAACTCAGTGGCACTCGACCACTGGGTCACATCCCCAGCCCTCTTTTGTACTTTTATTAGAGACAGGGTCTCACTGAGTTGCTAAGTGCCTCGCCATTGCTGCGGCTGGCTTTGAACTCGCGATCCTCCTGACTCAGCCTCCCAAAGTGCTGGGATTACAGGCATGCGCCACCGCGCCCGGCATCAGCCTTTTGATTTGCATGATTTTATGGGATTTTCTGGGTCAAGACAGTAGTGAGGGTTGGGGTTGTGGCTGAGTGGTAGAGCGCTGGCCTAGCACGTGCGTGCCCCGGGTTCAATCCTCAGCACCACGTAAAGATAAAGGCATTGTGTACAACTACACAAATAAAATATATATTAAAAAAAAAGCCGGGCGCGGTGGCGCACGCCTGTAATCCCAGCACTTTGGGAGGCTGAGGCAGGAGGATCACGAGTTCAAAGCCAGCCTCAAATAGTGAGGCACTTAGCAACTCAGTGAGACCCTGTCTCTAAATAAAATAAAAAAAGGGCTGGGGATGTGGCCCAGAGGTTGAGTGCCCCTGAGTTCAATCCCTGGTACCACACACAAAAAAAAAAAGACAGTAGTGAGCCATTTTCACAGATCACCTTAGGCTGCTTCCAAATTGCCACTTGTGAAGAAAGACCACTATGAATACAACAGTAATATTTAACACATTATTCAGCCAAATCTATACGAGACTGGGATAAAATAAGGTGGCCATTTCCATGACCGAAGTTCTGTTTAAACAATAAAAATGGAAATCTAGAATTCAAATGTAGTATATGATTTTTACACCAAGTAGACACATCTATATGTACACATAAAAGTTATTAAACAAAAATGAATTGCCAGATGATGGTATAAATCTTTGCTGATAATTATGGAAATCACTAGCTGCGTGTGGTTATTTAACTTTAAATCAATTGAAATGAAATAAAATTGAAAGTTCCATCGATAGTGCCAAGTACAGTGGTGTACACCTGTAATCCCAACTACTCCAGAGGCAGAGGCCCAAGGATCAAAAGTTCAAGGACAGCCTCAGCAACTTAGCAAGACCCTCAGCAATTTAGCAAGACCCTGTCTTAAAATTTAAAAAAAAAATAATAAAAAGTACTGGGGATGTAACTCAGCAGCAGTGTCCCTGGGTTCGAACCTCAGTATTGGGGGTGGGGGGGAGACAAGGAAAGAAAAACAATTCAGGTAGTCACAGTAGCCAGTAGTCCCATTTTCAGTGCTCAAGAAGCATTCTGCAGAAAGAAATGTCAGACAAATGTTGAGAATCAAACAATCAGTCGTTTTAGACCTTCATTTCCCATAAGCTTGAAGAATTAGTTGTTTCCTTTCTCTGGGGTTGAAACATTCTTTGCTACCTTATAGGTTAGATATGGGGAATCACTCACACAGAGGAGTGAGTCTTTGGGTACAAATAATTGGAAGAATAAAAAGAATTGTTCTTTTTAAAAACTCAACATGGGTTCAAAATCTATTTTGTGTTTGCTATTTGAATGTATGAAGTGCTGCTTAACCAACACAAAAAGGCTTCTTAGCCTTTTATCACTTTCCTGGCTGCATTAATACCTTTGGGAGGGTGCTATCTTTTGGTCTCTTCAAATCACTGTCTCCAAAATAAACTTCAGAAACTGAAGAGGCCCAGAGCAGCAAGAGGACAGGAAATCAAAGCAGGGCCAGGATCAAAGGGGCAAGCAGCCCTGTGGATCTCAGGGTGGAAGTAGAGCCCCCCTCCCGCCCCCTGCCTTTTCCTGGTTTTCCCTTTAGTAAAGCCCCAGGGCTTCTCAGCCGCCAGGTCTTAGGCAGATGAGAGGGATGGACTTGAACAACAAAGAACTGAGGAAGTGAGTACTTAGCACTTACCAAGGAAAGGCAGGCCACTGTGATATTTGGGTGTCATTAATAGGAAATGTGATGGGAAATCATTACATTTCATGCTGAGGATGAAGAACAGGGACAGGGACACTGAGTGGCCCCATCCTTTCTAGCCTGGGCTGCCCAAGAGTGGACCTGGATCCAGATAAAGGTACCTTTCTTACTTGTATTTACTGGCCCTCCCCCATTATCTTCTATTTCACTGTGTCCTCACCTGTGTCTATTTCAACAGATGTTACTGACAGACCAAATATGAATAATGGCCACAAGTGCTCAGCAAATCAAGTGGTAAGCTAGCCCCAGTGTTAGAGAGGGGGACTCCAGATCCTAATCTCAGTGACTGCTGTCTTCAGCTAACTTCAGTTTGGAATTCTGAAACTAGCAAACTGACATGCTTCTGAAGAACGAAATACTTTATAAAGCCTTAAATTTTACAGATTATCTGTTTTTGGAAAATAACTTGCAATAATAACTTTTTAAAGTTATTGCCAAGGAGTGGGCTCTTTCCATGTTTTTTCCAGTTGGGGAAATGGGTATAAAAGAATTGCCAAGGGGGTTGGGATTGTGGCTTTGCGGTGGGGCGCTCACCTAGCACATGCGCAGCCCAGGTTCGATCCTCAGCACCTCGTAAAGATAAATGCATTGTGTACAACTAGAACAAATAAATAAATATTAAAAAAAAAAGAATTACCAAGTATTCATTGTATGTCTGCAGCAGGGTAAATGAGTAAAGAATTTAGAACATGTATTTTATGAAAACTACTCAAACAAAAGAGAAGATGTTTACATTTCAAGTAAATTGCACATTGGACTTTTGTAGACTCTATAGTGGTTCCATCTCCCCAACCCTAGTCAATGAAAATGCCAAGCAACTTGGAAAATCCATTCCCATAGTGACCTGTTATCTCTTTTCAGGTATATCACACTGCCTTTTCTTCTTCATTTTTAAAAATTTTTAATTTGTTTATTTACTTTAGTTGTACACAATGCAATGCATTTATGTTTACGTGGTGCTGAGGATCGAACCCGGGCCGCACATGTGCGAGGCGAGCGCTTTGCGGCTGAGCCACAACCCCAGCCCTCTTCTTCAATTTTGTATAATACATTTTTTAATTTAAATTTCTTCCCCTTTCTTGCTAGTGTTTTTTTTTTTTTTCCTTTTCCAGTATTATAATTATATCCAGAATACCACATCGCATTTAGGATTTAAAAACGTATTTATAAGCCAGTTATGGTGGCGCATGCCTGCAATCCCCGTTACTCTGGAGGTTGAGGCAGGATTGCAAGTTCAAGGTCAGCAATTTAGCAAGACTCTATCTCAAGAAAAAGAAAAAGAAAAAGCCGGGCGCGGTGGCACACGCCTGTAATCCCAGCACTTTGGGAGGCTGAGGCAGGAGGATCGCAAGTTCAAAGCCAGCCTCAGCAATGGCGAGGCACTTAGCAACTCAGTGAGACCCTGTCTCTAAATAAAATACAAAAAAGGGCTGGGGATGTGACCCAGTGGTCAAGTGCCCCGGAGTGCAATCCCCGGTACACACAAAAAAAAAAAAAAAAAAAAAAAAAAAAAAAAAAAAAAAAAAAAAAAAAAATGAAAAAAAAGAGGGGGCTGGGATTATGGCTCAGCAGTTGAGCGCTCGCCTAGCACGTGCGCGGCCCGGGTTCGATCCTCAGCACCACGTAAACATAAATGCATTGCATTGTGTACAACTAAAGCAAATAAATAAATATTTTTTAAAAAAAGTAAAAGAAAATATAAAAAGGGCCGGTGAGGGGCTGGGATTGTAACTCAGCAGTAGAGCTCTCACTTAGCATGTTCGAGGCACTGGGTTCGATCCCAGGCACCACATAAAAATAAATAAATAAAATAAAGGTGTGACCAACTACAACTAAAAAAAAAAAACAAATGTGCAGTATAGTCTTTCCCTGTCTTTTAAACTAATAGTAAGAAATTTCATCTTTCAATTATTTGCAGTTTGATAATTCTCCAAACTGTCTAAGCAGAAATTATTTCCTTATGACTACTTTCCTGATGTAGCTCAGTGGTAGAGCACTCCTGGATTAAATCCCTAATACCAATTTAAAAACAAAAACAAAAAAACCCTGTACTGACAACAATAATAAATGCACATGATTAAAAAATAGCAATAAAAAGTAGCAATAAATCAGTACTGAAGTGTACAAGTCTCTCCAACTATTCCCTCCCAATTCCAACCATGAGTTTCCACTGTACAGGTTATTTTTTAGGCATATGCAAACACACTCAATAAGAACTTAATTTAGAGCAAAAAGAGAAAAAATGGGAGAGACTGGAATTTTATTCCATATAGAAGATTACAATACAGGGGCTGGGGTTGTGGCTCAGCGGTAGAGCGCTCGCCTTGCACGTGCGCGGCCCGGGTTCGATCCTCAGCACCATGTAAAAATAAAAGCATTGTGTACAACTAAAACAAATAATTTTTTTTTTAAAAAAAGATCACAATACAACACAAACCCTCAAGAAAAGTAGTCATATATATATTTTTTGGTACTGGGTATTGAACTCAGAGGCACTCGACCATTGGGCCACATCCCCAGCCATTTTTTGAATTTTATTAGAGACAGGGTCTCACTGAGTTGCTAAGTGCCTCACCATTGCTGAGGCTGGCTTTGAACTCACGATCCTCCTGCCTCTGCCTCCCAAGTGTTGGGATTACAGGCGTGCGCCACCGCACCCAGCAGGAAAGTAGTCATAAGGAAATAATTTCTACTTAGACAATTTGGAGAATTATCAAACTGCAAATAATTGAAAGATGAAATTTCTTACTATCAGTTTAAAAGACAGGGAAAGACTACACTGCACATTTGGATAGCTTCCTTAAACATCAGGAGCTTGCAAGACCAAGCAGGCACTCCACTCATCTCCCCAGGTTCATTTCCCTGGCTTATCACAAAGTAGGTAGGCTAGGGGTCCCCTCAGCAAGTGAGCCAAGTGAGCAGATGGTGGCAGAGGAATGATGCTTGGATGAAGGACCCAGGGGAATTTCCGCAAAACAGGCCGATGAATTCCTATGACCCCTGGGCAGGGTATCCGGGTTACCTAGGCTGTCACTAGCTGTTAAGCTTTCACTGGCAGCCAGCAACCAGCCAGCCTCTGGTGTTCTCCTGGGCTTGACCTCCCTATCCCTGTAACTACAGTAATGCATCCAACACTGCAGCCTGGATCAGGAAACTAATGAGCCCCATAATGAACTGAATGCCATCATGGTGCAAGCCCTTGGGAGAGGAGCACTGAGACCCAGGTCCTCATGCTCCCAGCACCTGAGTGGTGATTCCACCAGGATGGTTCACTGTCTCATTGTCGTTGACTCAAACTGGGCTCTTTCCTTACATTTCATGAACCCATCACCACCATCAAGGCCATAAATATCTCTTTTGCTCCCAAAGTTTACTCCTGTCCCTTTTGTTTTGGTTTTGTTTGTTTTGGTAAGAACATTAAACATAAGTTCTATTGTCTGAACAGTTTTAAGGACACTATGCACAATTGTTAGCTGTAAGTACAATGCTGTGTAATAAATCTCTAAAACTTTATTTTTTCTTGACCTAACTGAAATTTTGTATCTATTAACCATCACCTAACCATTTCTGAAAGACAACAACCCTCAAGACTGAAAAGGGGCCAGGGCTTCACACTCCTCCTAAGGGTGACTGGGAAGCTCGGTGTGACCACAGGAGTCAGCGTGGTACTCTGGCTTCCCGGTTCTTTGGGCTGCTGCCTGGATTCTGGTACATTTCCTGATCTGTAAAATTGGGACAAGAATGCCTGCTTCATAAGAACACATATAAAGCATATCACAGTGAAACTTCATACAATTTTTTTTGAGAGAATGGATTAAAGAGCGAATGAGCAAAGATGCTAAATTCATGCACTATGAGTTGTACACATTAAAAATTATTTAAAAAAATAAAGGCATTGTGTACAACTAAAAAAAAAAAAAAGAGTGAATGAGCATAGAAAATAAAAAGTCTGAACTCCCATCCTATACATTCTGGGCCTGAAAGCCCCTGTGACTTGGAGAAGATATAGAAGAAGGGAACTGGAAGAAAAAGGAGAGGGGGTGGGAGCCTGGTGGTAGATGGAAGAGCAGGGGAGGAGCATTGTCAGACGGCCTAAGAGGATCTCAAGGGCTGGAAGGGGGTCTCAGATGCAATCTCTGACCGCCCCACCCCCACCCCAACTGGATAAGATTCAAGCCTAGAGCTTCTCTTTGCAGCAGCTCCCAGAAAACTTTCTGCTTTGACCCCTGCAGTGTCCGCCCAGAATGAAAACAGCCAAGCTCTTTTGAGATTTCTATTATCCTTTTAGAATAGAGACAGTAAAGAGCCCCCTTTGAGTCAGCGACAATTAGACAGTGAACTGTTCTGGTGGAATCAACACTCAGGTGCTGGGATCATGAGGACCTGGGCCTCCGTGCTCCTCTCCTCTCCCAAGGGCTTGCATCATGATGGCATTCAGGCCACGGATTTCTCTTTCTATAAAGCAACTCAGTGACATCCAATTCAACAGACATTCATTGAGGGTATAACACTCAATAGATTTGAATGAATGAAAGTGGGGAAAAAGAAACATAAACCATAACCAAAGTACTAATCAGGATAAAATGGGAGCCTTAAACGAGTCCCAAAGGACAAAGAAAAGAATAGTTACTTCAGAAGAACGAAACACTTGAAAACTTCGTGGAGTGCCTTTTATCTCCTCCTGCAGCTTGGCCAGTCTGCCGCCGCGGGGTTGGGGGTGGGGTGGGGGGTGCGCTAAAATGGGGTTATATTGTCAACCCTGCTCTGACTCCTTATTGTCAGGCCATGCGGATATTCCAGGTAGGAGGCTAAGACTCCCCCGCCCTTTTCAGGGTGAGTGTCCTGCCCCTCTTTGAGGTCCCTTTATCTTTTCTCTCCTACCCGCCTCGGATTCAGGATGTGTTAGGACAGGGGCTGGGCTGTTTGACCAACCTGGTATAGGGTCTAGCACATAGCAGGGGAAGGAGGTAAGTAAATATCTTTGATGATGACAGGTGAGACAGCAGGCAAAGCTCAAAGCCTGGGCCACGTGAGTCCTAGGCTAGGCCCTCGGTCGCTCCGAGGGGGCGATCTGACGCAGAGCTGGAGGTTCTGCACTCTTTCGGCCTCCGCTCTCTGGACAGCCCCTCCCAGAGCAAAGCTCGCCTTAGAGTCTTAGGATGTTGATTGCGGTGGCGGGGCCGACTTGGAGGATGGGCGGCCGAGGGGACCGTAGGGGTCCCCGGCCCAAGTTCACGCCTCCCTCCCTCCATCCCACGGTCAGCGGAAGCGATTATTCCCACCGGCGTCTGGCGGGGCTGAGACACGGGGCAACCCGCGCCCACCTCTTTGATGGCGCCGCCACCGCCGGCCCCCTCCCTCGGCCCGTGGGCCGGTATAACTGGAGGCGCACTGGGGTCCCGGGAGGCGCACTGGGGTCCCGGAACGATGGCCGCAGCAGACTCCCAGCAGCTCCAGTTCCGGGAGGGCGCCGCGTTCCCCGCATACCGGTCCGCCCACGTCGGCGGGGCGCTCCTGCCTCCCCCAAGTCCCACCTCTGCCCTGCTCCCCTCGCCCCCGGTTGGCCCCGAGAGCCGCGCCCCGGCGCCCTTCGCGGGGTTTCTGGACAGGGGCCCCGGACCGGCAGCGCAGCCACCCACCGGCCTAGGCTCACCTGCGCCCCCCAAAGGCGCAGCCGCCCAGTCAGCGCCGCAGCGCCGCAAGCGCACGTCGTTCAGCCAGGAGCAGCTGCAGCTACTGGAGCGCGTCTTCCGCCAAACTATGTACCCCGACATCCACCTGCGCGAGCGCCTGGCAGCGCACACCCAGCTACCCGAGTCTAGGATCCAGGTGAGCTGCCCGCCGCATTTACAGTGCTCCCTTGTGTGAAAGAGCTGAGATGAGAGTCAAAGCCAGGATCCTGGGCTCCATGGGCCACGCGCCGGTGACAACTTACTTGGGGGACATTGAGCAAGTTGCTTTCTTTTGAGCCTCAGAGTTCTAGACTGCAATGTAGGGATAATATCAGTGCCTGTTGCCTAAGGTGATTGTTATTAGGCATGCACTCAATGACACATCTCGTGTTAAGTATAATTAGGGCCCAGGAGGCTAGCCGGTCCCTAGAAATGGTCAGAAATTAAATTCTCAGCAGGAGCCGGGCGTGGGGGCGCACGCCTGTAATCCCAGCACTTGGGAGGCTGAGGCAGGAGGATCCTGAGTTGCCTCAGCAATGGCGAGGCACTTAGCAACTCAGTGAGACCCTGTCTCTAATAAAATACAAAAAAGGGCTGGGGATGTGGCCCAGTGGTCGAGTGCCCCTGAGTTCAATCCCTGGTACCAAAAAAAAAAAAAAAAAAAAAAAAAAAAAAAAAAAATTCCCAGCAGGAAAGTGATATGGAAGTAATATTACATTTTCCCCCCTTATTCAAGAAGGCACAGATGAAGGAAGTGCAGTGGAGTCTCCCTCTGGCTTTGAGTTCCAGAATGGTAGTTGAGAGAGTGTAAGGATGGCTCACCAAGTTGCCCACTTTGTTGGCAGGTATTTGGGATTTGGGTTCAAAAGGATGTAGCATTTTGGGACAAAGCATTTTGGAACTTATCGTCGCAGTTTCAAAAACCGAGTGCAAAGTGTTTATTGTCTTAAATAATTTTGAACAGAATCCTGGAGTTGGTAGGAGAAGCCTGCCTTTTTGCTTTATTAGTTTATAGCTTGTTGGTCTGTGTCTAAGTGCAATTTTAAGTAAGAACTCCTATTTAACCCTTGAAGAGTGTGGATTTGTTTTTTATCTGTACCTCTGACCGTTAAACAATTGTCAATTTCAACAATTGGCAGGGAGGCTTCCTAAGTGGGACACCTTTGGTATTCATGAGAAATAGCTGAAAAATGTATGCACTGAGGTGAAGTCCACCGAGCAAAATGTTGATGTTATTGAAAAAAGGAGTCAGACTTTCAATAGCTGATTCTAAATAATTTGAATGCTGATCATCTTTTTAAGCGTAGTAGCATTTTTTCCTAAGAATTTTAAGTGCTTCTATTTCTTTGGCTCCTTTTTTCATTGCAAATGTCCCTATAAAAAGCATAGATAGAACCAGGCATAATTCCAGTTTAGCATTGGGGAATGGCAAGGCAGAGAAAACCAGTTGCTCTGAACTTCTAACCATCAGCTCAAGTGCTTTCTGAAAACCATAAAGCTCTGGAGCAGGGAGACAAGAGATATTAAACTGGAACTTCTTATGAACTATACACAAGAACTCCAACCCAAAGCCATTTTTTTCTTCCATCTTCCAGGTATGGTTCCAGAACAGACGTGCCAAGTCACGGCGACAGAGTGGGAAATCCTTTCAACCTTCAGGGAGGCCCCAGAGCTTTTCCTTCACCACTCTGCTCCTGGGACTGAAACGAAATGTTTGAAGCCCCAGCTGCCTCTTGAGGTAGATGTGAACTGCCTGCCTGATCCCAGCAGGGCTGGAGGGGGCATCTCTGACACTAGCTCCCAAGGTCAGAATTTTGAAACCTTTTCTCCTCTCTCTGAAGACATTGGTTCAAAACTGGACTCATGGGAGGAACACATCTTTTCTGCCTTTGGTAATTTTTGAGGATTCTGGAAGAATTCAGGATAAGCTTAGAGGAGCCATGACTAACAGATCCACTCCAGAATACTGTTTTATCCGACATCCATGTTAGGGAAATGTCCTTGTTAACCTTGATGATTTTGACCAGAACCTTCAGTGAATCTTCACACATGGCCTGTTTTTTTTTTTTTCTCTATAGCTATCACCTCCCCACCCAGGAGTTCTGGCACTCATTTATACCTGTGTATCTCCAACTCTGCACAACCAATTTGGTCTGCAAACCTGTGCCTTCTTGCTAGGGCTATTGTTATTTTTTTGGACTGGTTGTTCAGAAATCATTTCCTTTACCAGAACCCCTCAGCTTGCCTCAGTTTCTCCTTGACCTTGACAGCTGCCACCTTCTCATGGTCCTTCCAAGGCTTATAACCTTAAGCTCACTCTAACCCATCTCCTCTATCCTCATCATCAAGATTTATTACTTTAAAAAATGAGTATTTTATTTTTTTAATTGATATGTAAAAATTGTATTTATGGAATACAATGATGCTTTGATATATGTGTATGTTGTAGAATGGCCAAATAAGCTGTTTAACATGTGTTACCTCACATCCTTAACATTTTGGAGTGAAAACACTTAAATCTACTCTTAGCAATTTTCAAGTATACAATATATTGTTATTAACTATGATCATGATGTACAATAGATTTTTTTGGTACTGGAGATAGAACCTGGGTGTTGCCCATGCTAAGCAAGTGCTCTACCACTGAGCTACATGTCCAACCCTCTAATAGATCCATTGAACTTGTTCTTACTAAATGAAATTTTGTGTCCTTTGACCAAGATCTCCCTATTCACCTCTAAAAGAGTTTTTATTTGGCCTGTCATCTTCATACTTGATCATTAAATGACTCCACATCCAGAATGTTTCAAGGGCCTCTAGCTTCTCACTTAGGTACAATATATAACTCTTTTTAGAAATCTGGAGGAACCTCCAGTTGCTGTCAAATTATAAAATCTTTTCACTCTCTCCGATAACTGATGTCATATTTAGCCTACAGGATAGCTGTGCAAATCTTTTAAGGTTATCTGTAATGTGTGCCTCTATCTCAAAGTCATTTGTTTTGATTTTGGATTAATACCTATTTCAAAATATTTGAGACCTACCCTTTCAGAATCCTGACACTTGAATCTGATTTTTGTACCAGTTTTTGTGATCACTCCAACATTACCCTTAGCACTTGTTATTTTATTTCCTATGCAACTTTAGTGGATTATAATAAATGTTTTTCACAAATGTTTCAATGTAATTTCTATTTAAATGAGCTCTGTCTTTTAGATAGATAGCTCTTAGACTTGCTGGACAATTGCTCAATACATATTAAAATTGCCATGAAAAACATTTCTAAAGAATAAGTTTCTGGGGGCTGGGGTTGTGGCTCAGCAGTAGAGCGCTCATCTAGCACGTGTATGGCTCAGGTTTGATCCTTAGCACCACGTAAAAATAAATGCATTGTGTACAACTAAAGCAAATAAATAAATATTTAAAAAATAAGTTTCTGGGCTGAGGATATAGCTCAGTTGGTAGAATGTATGACTCCCATGCACAAGGCCCTGAGTTCAATCCTCAGCACCACAAAAACAAAAACAAAAAAAGAATAAGTTTTTGCAAATATAGACAATAATTGTTATCAGCAGGCTATTATGTTGGAAATTTAATCTGGTTTAAAAAAAGTGTATTTTTGCTTGTTTAAAGTTTAGTAATATTTAGGAATATTTTGGTTTGGGGAGATTTCTTTTCTTTTCCTTTTTTAAAATATAGTTAGGCCAAACAGGAATCTTAGCAATTTTTTAAAAAATATTTATTTATTTGCTTTAGTTGTACACAATGCAATGCATTTATGTTTATGTGGTGCTGAGGATCGAACCCAGGCCACGCACGTGCTAGGCGAGAGCTCTACCGCTGAGCCACAACCCCAGCCCAAAAATCTTAGCATTTTTAAAAAATATTTATTTGTTTTAGTTGTACACAATGCCTTTATCTCTACATTGTGCTGAGGATCAAACCCAGGCTGCACACATGCTAGGTGAGTGCTTTACCTCTAAGCCACAACCCCAGCCCAGAGATTTCTTTTCCAATTTATAATTTTTAGTGTATATAAATTAGTTTCTAAGTTATCCTAGGAGCAATAAAAATATTGCAAATATTGTATTGAGATTTTGAGGTTTCAGACTCCTTATGGACAAAGGAAACTGTCTATGATGTGACCACAGGTGAGGTTTCTCTGTAAATTTGCTTTGTAGATGGCAGCTCCTGGGAAGCCACAGTAAGGACCAGAACATCATGTCTTAGTCGTGAGCCTGAACTCACCTGAATTCTCAATGTCTTAGAGATTAGACATGCCAGTTGCCCTAAATTTCAGAGATGTTTAAGTGGTTTGTACTTTTCAGAGTAGCAAATTTACTATTAAAAACTACCAAGGAGCCAGGTGCAGTGGCGCATGGTAATGCAGTTTGGGAGACAGGAGGATTGGCGGGTGCAGTGGCGCATGCCTGTAATCCCAGCAGTTTGGGAGACAGGAGGATTGCGAATTCAAAGCCAGCCGCAGAAGTGATGGGGCAGCAACTCAGTGAGACACAATCTTTAAATAAAATACAAAATAGGGCTGGGATGTGGCTCATTGGTAAAGTGCTTCCCTAGTATGAGTGAGGCTGGGTTTGAGCCTCAGCACTGCAAAACAACAACAAAACCAAACCAAAACAAACCAAAACAAAAACCCAGGAGCTAGGTGCAGTGGCACACACCTGTAAACCTAGCAGCTTCACCAACTTAGCAAGACCCTGTCTCAAAAAATAAGGACCAGGGATGTAACTCAGTGGTAGAGCACCCCTGGGTTCAATCCCCAGTACTGGGTGTGTGTGTCAGGAGAAGCAACCAAGAAGTTCAGGCTTAGTAGCAAAGGGGACTTCTGAACCCTTTGAAAACTGAAACAAAAAGTGAGGTAATAAATATTAGATTGTATAAGTACTTACCATGTGCCATGTAGCGTACTCAGGGCCTACCCTGGCGGGCTAGGAGGTCTCACAGTGACAGAGCATCATATTTAAACCTGTGACATGGTCAAATGAGATGATACCAATACATTCACAAGACTGAAAGATATCTCATAACACTTTAAGCTTATGATACACTAAGAATCACATTCAAAAATAAAATTTATAACTTATTAATTGTATTACTTTGTGAATATTATATTGTTTTCTCAAAAGAGCAATTAGAAAAAAAACTACAAACCTGGTGTGGTGGTGCATGCCCATAATCCCAGCACTTGGGAGGCTGAGGCAGGAGGATCAAAGCCAGCCTCAGCAATGGTGAGGCACTTAGCAACTCAGTGAGACCCTGTCTCTAATAAAATACAAAAAAGGGCTGGGGGGCTGGGGTTGTGGCTCAGCGGTAGAGAGCTCACCTAGCACGTGCGCGGCCCGGGTTCGATCCTCAGCACCACGTAAACATAAATGCATTGCATTGTGTACAACTAAAGCAAATAAATAAATATTAAAAAAAAAAAAAAAAAAGGGGCTGGGGATGTGGCCCAGTGGTCAAGTGCCCCTGAGTTCAATCCCAGGAACCAAAAAAAAAAAAAAAAAAAAAAAAAAAAAAAATCTACAAATATTTAAAGCCTGTTGTCACACTTTTATTTTTTAAAAAATATCTTAAATATTTATTTATTTGCTTTAATTGTACACAATGCATTTATTTTTACGTGGTGCTGAAGATCGAACCAGGGCCATGCTCGTGCTAGGGTGAGCGCTCTACCGCTGAGCCACAACCACAATCCCAGCCCCTGTTGTCACGCTTTTAATTTTTTATAATTGCGGATCCTCTAAGAACATAAGCAGTCTGCACATCTCTCAGGGGCTCAAACTGCTAAATGTGTTGTAAGCATTACATATTTAATACACCTAATGTCTAATATAGGGACTACTTGCCGGGCGCGGTGGCGCACGCCTGTTCCCAGCCCATTTTAAAGATCACTTAGCAAAACTCAATCTAAGTAGTCGGTGCCCCTGAGTTCAATCCCTGGTACCACCAAAAAAAAAAAAAAAAAAAAAAAGATCGCTAAATCGCACAGGGCTTGTGAATAATAATAGCTAGGACTCAAACCTAGGATTAATTCAATCTACCATTTAACTTTTACCATATAACACCTCCCATGTTGGACCAGCTTTTTTAGTTAGGACTAATAGGCAATAGGTTTAAAAACACCCCAAACCATAATTTCTGTATGCAAGTGGATATTGTCTCATTTTTCAAAGTAATCAGAAAATCATTCTTACTCTAATGAAAATAATGTTGCTTAGAACTCTTTGGACATTTGTTTTGTCCGTTATGCAAATATTTGGTGCCTGCAAACAGGCACTTTTTCAGGAGCTAGAAATAAAATAGTGGAAATCAAACAAAACAAAACAAAACATAAAGCCCCCACAGAAACAGTCCCTTCCAGACATGGAGCAAAGAGGCCAGTATGGAGACAAAAGACCACTCCAAGAAATATAAAATTGCAAATGTGACAAATGCTGGAAGGAGAGGTATGCAATCTGTAGACTCTGTTATAGATGCTTATTGGGGTCAAGAAAAGCTTCCTTGAGAAAGTGATGCTTAAGGAAAGCTCTGCAGGATGATCAGGAATAACTGAGGAGACAAAACAGAAGCCCTGCATGTGGAAAGGCCCTGTGGAGTTAGGAGCAGGACAGAGAAATAGGTCCAGGAGGCAAGATCATGTGTGGCTTTGTTTTTTTTTTTTTTTTTTTTTTTTTTTAAATACCGGGGATTGAACTCAGAGGCACTTAACCAATGAGCCACATCTCCAGCTGGTTTTATGTTTTTTTTTATTTTTTTTTTGTGGTACCGGGGATTGAACTCAGGGGCACTCGACCACTGGGTCACATCCCCAGCCCTTTTTTGTATTTTATTTAGAGACAGGGTCTCACTGAGTTACTAAGTGCCTCACCATTGCTGAGGCTGGCTTTGAACTCGCGATCCTCCTGCCTCAGCCTCCCAAAGTGCTGGGATTACAGGCGTGCGCCACCGCGCCCGGCTTATGTTTTATTTTGAGACAGGGTCTAAGTTGCTTTCCTGCCTCAGCCTCCCAAGCTGCTGGGATTACAGGTATGCACCATTGTGCCTGGCTGCTTTGTCAGTTTTATTTATTTGTTTATTTTAGTTGTACACAATGCCTTTATTTATTTTTACATGGTGCTGAGGATCGAACCTGGGCCGCACATGTGCTAGGCGAGAGCTCCACCACTGAGCCACAATCCCAGCCCCCTGCTTTGTCAGCTTTATGAGTTCTGAATTTGTCCTGAGAGCCACAGACTCTGTTTATAGACAGGGAATAACATGAACTGTTCTACATTTTAACATATCCGAACGAGTGATGATGGCAGTGGGCTGGGAGTAGTGGTGGTGATGAAGGTGGAGAAGAATGGATTTGAGAGAGGAAACTTATTAAAAGGTAAATCTCTTTTAGATTCCTAATGGTAAAAAGGGAATATGAGTTTAGGAACTAGCTTAATGTAATTTAGAACCACATCTATTTAAGTAAAAACCCTGTATGTGTTTGCTTGTTTGCCCAATCTGACTTTGATAGCTTTCTTTGGACTTCAAAAAGGTGTGAAGCAGTGACAGCATTATTCAAATCAATGTATAGTTGACTCAAAATGACTGCTTTTGAGTTGTATTTTGTCTTTCCTAAACAAAAATACAATTCAACTATATTATTAGGCACAGTCTCTATGTCAATATTGAAAGACAAATGGTGCAAAATGAGTTATTATGTGTAAAATGAGTTATTATTTAAGTGACAAGTGAACCTTAAATAATATAAAAGAAAAAATATAAAAAATACTTCCCAATTCTAGGCAGAATATATTGAAATCAACTTTCACTATGTCTGTACTAGGCCAGTCATTTATTTGCTTAGTGTTTCCACAGTGATTTACTCATAGATGGAAAAAAGCCCTTCCTAAAATAATATTAGATGGTAGCATACTTCAAAGTGGCTTGTGTCTCCCAGCTACTCAGGAGGCTGAGGCAGAAACTATTGCTTGAACCCAGGAATTCAAGACCAGCATGGACAACATAGCAAGATCCTTTTTCAAAAAAAGAAGAAAAAGCTGGGAATGGAACAGAGTGTAATGGTGCTTGCCTGTAATCCCAGCTACTGGGAAGACTGAGATAGGAGGATCACAAATTCTAATCTAGTTTGGGCAATTTAGTGAGACCCTTCTTCAAAAAAATAAAATAAAGTGTTGGGGATGTGGCTCAGTGGTAGAGTACCCTTGGGTTCAATCCCTAGGACTGAATAAAACAAACAAACAAACAAAGACTTGGTAATTATTCTGTGTTGCTTCCCCTACAAACTTAGTAGAAATTATAATTCTTCAAGGCTTTAAAATAGACGGAATGCCTATCAATTTGTATTGAATGAGAACGTACAGAATATTAATTTTCATAGATCAATTTATTTAGAATTACAAATATTAAGAATAAAAGATATGCATTTCTTAATTAACATAATAGTTTAGCTAAATATAAACTCTGCACTAAAGTTTTGCAGTGGCACAATACCAACAAAGAATACAGAAGCGTTTTTTAACTATACAAAAATTTCAAATGGAAAATAATCTTCAATTTTATTATACATTAACATATAAAAAGTCTCATCTTATGAGACCATCTAAAAGAATCAAAACCATCTCTACAGCTATGTCTTAAACTCCAAATCTGAAAACAATTTATTATATTTTGACTTTATAATATTCTATATTAAAACAAAGAAAAATTGAAATACATCCTTTTTACAAGGTTAACATTTTAGGGAGGGTTTTCCTTAAAAACGAAAAAAAAAAAAAAACAAAACAATCATCCAAAACCAAACCTTTCTTCTGCACTTTACAATTTGATGATTTTATTTGTTTTCCTTATAAAACATTTTTACTTTATAAATTGTGTACTGTTGGATTTTAACCAGTAATCTGGTTTAAAAGTTGTGCAAATAAACAAAAAATATGAAAATAGTGTGTTATCAGTCTTTTTTTCTTTTAATAAATCTCATAACAATAGCACTTTTTGCCCTGAATCGACTGGAAAGACATGCCAAATCCACTTGTTGAAATTTAGCATTTTGCAGTAATGTTTTTTTCCTGCTCCTTCATTTTCTTTCAACAGACAAACAACAAAAGATTCTTTTATAAATTATGATAAATTAAATATTTATTATTATAAAATGATCTATAGAACCATGTCACATTGCAAGTATGTATCACATATACTTATAAAGTCCATATTTCCCATCTATATTCCAGTGGCTTCCTGAAAACTAGGGCTTCCCACACCTGACGATGTTATCTCTTGAAGACCAAGACGGTGATCAACTAAATCCACTAGAGAAGTAATTTTCAAGATGGAATTTCCTCATTGCCACCATTACACACAAAAAGACTATGTTTCTTCATGTTCTCATTGCAGTAGTTGTTCTGCATGTGCTGGGTTGAATTCATGCATGTTTTTAAAAATGGTGAACGTATTCTTCCATGAAATTATATTATGTTCATATATTTTCCGTTTAAAAATACTTGCTAATAAACATATGTAACATAAGCAATGCTACTGCATTTGAATAATAAAAGAAAAATAAATATATGCTGGTCAGCAATGCTGGTTTAAGAAGCAGTACAGTATATTAAAATGACTTATTTGGAGATTAAAATTTCCCTTGTTTTCCAGCAGTTAGGTTATTTGGTGTTGGAAGCCTATATAAAGGAAAAGAACTTCTCAAAAACAATGTCCTATGCAGTTGAAATATTTAAATCTTCTTCTACTCAGTCTCTGTTGGTGTTGTTTGCTGCAAAGGCATGTAAGTTTCCCATCTGGCTCAAGCCACTCTGAATATGTGCAACATGGATTTCTACATTATTCTGAAAGCAACTAAAGAAGAAAGAAACATGGTTAAAGATTTCATTTCACAAAATTAAGAAAAACAATTTTTATAAAAGGAAGAGCTGAATTTTAGTTAGAAAACAGCTAAGATAATGACTTCACATCTCTTCTTATGCATTAGCCATAATTTTACTTCAGTGGTAGGAAAACCTATGGGGTAAAGAAACAAATGAACAGCAGGACAAACTTCTTCCTTACTGGGGAAGATCTACTTCTAAGTTGACCTTCCCTTAAACCAAAACTAAATATTATGTGTCTCCCAATTCCTTTACATAGAAAATCCATGCAAAATTTCTATTCTATCAATAGAATGGATATAACTGAAAAGTTCTTTTAAAATATATCCAAAGGATAAAAACATATAAGTGCATACTTCACATATGCAAAATTCTTTTTTATTTTTTTTTTGTACTGGGGATTAAACTCAGGGCCACTCAACCACTGGGCCACATCCCCAGCCCTTTTTTGTATTTAGAGTCAGGATCTCGCTGAGTTTCTAAGTGCCTCGCCATTGCTCAGGCTGGCTTTGAACTCATGATCCTCCTGCCTCAGACTCCCAAGTGCTGGGATTACAGGCATGCACCACCACGCCCAGCCAAAATTCTTAAAACTTGTTCTGAAAATCACTATGAATTTAACATATAAAAATGATTAGAGTATACCTAATGAATTACCTGATATTAGAAGCATCTATTGTACTCTTGATATCATTTAATGAATCTGTAAGTGATTTGAATTCAAAAGAATTCAGGTCTCCTCCCTCCGCTAGACACTAAAGGGAAAAAAATTTAAAAATTTAATTGAATTATAGCTCAAAATACACATGCAATACTTGATAAAACTTACAAATTACAATTTCTTAGCAACAAATTAGCATAGTTTGCTTAGTATCAAAATTAAGAAAACCAGTTTCTCTGAAATGTACCTTAATTTGTAATAAAATAGCTGTAAGTCTGGAGATCAAGTCTGTCAGATTTTCATTTTCAACACAGGGTTGACCTGTTGAGGAATTTGCGTGCCGAACAATTTCCTGTGCTTCTTCCTCACACCTTCTCCTCATATCTGTTGGTTGATCTGCAGGCTGGAGTCCCTGGTCTGGAGCAAGCTAAATATAGAAGATTGAAACATGCAATATAAATAATAAGGCCATGATTATTTCTCTGTGTTTGTGTCTATTTTCAGATTTGGATTTTTCACAAAACTAACATTTATAATTAAGGCAATGTTTGCTCTTACCTTCGCAGATTTTTCCTCCAACAGTGCTTTTTTTTTTTTCTGATGTGTTTGCATTTTTCGTAACTTTTCATTTTCATTTTTGTTCATACCGGGGATTGAACTCAGGGGCACTCGACCACTGGGCCACATCCCCAGCCCTTTTTTGCATTTTTATTTAGAGACAGGGTCTCACTGAGTTTCTAAGTGCCTCACCATTGCTGAGGCTGGCTTTGAACTCATGATCCTATTGCCTCAGCCTCCCAAGTGCTGGGATTACAGGCCTGCGCCACTGCGCCTGGCTTAATTTTGATATAATTTTGAACTTCTAAGTTAAATAAAAAGAAAACTCTTGATAAGTCCTAGCCTAAATTTACTTATTGATTGTTTTACTCCATTTGATTGCCATTTGTAGCCTATAATCCTAGTGACTTGGGAGGCTGAGGAAGGAGGATTATAAATTAGATTCTAGTCAGAGCAACTTAATGAGACTCCTTCTCAAAGTAAAAAATTAAAAGGGCTGGGTAAACAGTTCAGTGGCAAAGCACCTCTGGGTTCAATTCCCAGAGACAAAACAAATTGTTTGCCATTTGCTTTCCCACTGTTTGTATATATTATTTTCCCTCTTAGCCATTTGAGAATATGCTACAAAAACTGTACCTTTTTAGCTCTAAATATAGTACAAAGATATTCTCTTACATACAGAGTGCAATGATTACTATCAGGAAATTAACATTGATATAATACCATTTTCTGATCCAAAGTCCATATTCAAGTTTCATTAATTATCTAAACAATGCCCTACAGTGCAGCTACTTTTCTACTCATAATACAATTGATTGTCATGTTTCCTAATACTTCTTTTTTTTTTTTTAAATATTTGTTTATTTGCTTTAGTTGTACACAATGCATTTTATTTTATGTGGTGCTGGGGATCGAACCCGGGCTGCGCAAGCGCTAGACGAGCGCTCTACCACTGAGCCACAACCCCAGCCCTCCTAATACTTATTTATGTTAGAAAGTTCCTCAGTTGTTCACAGCTTTGATATATATATATATATATATATATATATATATATATATATATATATATATATATATATATATTTAATATTTATTTACTTTAGTTGTACACAATGCAATGCATCCATGTTTACGTGGTGCTGAGGATCGAACCCGGGTCGCACACGTGCGAGGCGAGCGCTCTGCCGCTGAGCCACAACCCCAGCCCAGCCTTGATGTTTTTGAAGTGCACCAAAATTATTTTCTGTAACATCCCTCAGCGTGGGTTTGTCTGTTTCTTTGTGATTAGCCTAAAGTTACACATTTTTAGGAGTACCAAAGCATGATGCTGAGTTTTTCTCTTTGTCATTATTAGAAAGCACCTTACTGGTGATGACATCTTTTTTTTTTTAATATTTTTTTTTTAGTTTTTAATGGACCTTTATTTATTTATTTATAATGTGGTGCTGAGAATCGAATCCAGTGCCTCACATGTGGGAGGCAAGCACTCCACCCAGAGCCACAACCCCAGCCCCTAGTGATGACATCTCTGATCATTGTTAGGTAGTTAAGTGTCTGCCAGATTTCTCCACAGAAAAGAACTTCCCCCATTGCTGAGGCTGGCTTTGAACTCACGATGCTCCTGCCTCAGCCTCCCAAGTGCTGGGATTACAGGCGTGGGCCACAGCCCAGGCTCCCCTTTGTAATTAATTAATAAGAGTTTGTGAAGAGTACTTTGAGGCTATGTAAAGCTATTTGTCATTGAACTTACCTACCAGTTTTAGCATCCATTCACCATTCTTGTCTGTTTAATTATTATTATAATGGTTACCAATTGTTATTTATCTTTTCTTTTCTTTTCCTCCCTTCCTCCTTCTCTCCCACTCCCCTGCCCCTTATCTTTCAAGGTAGTAGGGATTAAACCCAGGGTCTAGTGCATGCTAGGTATGTGCTCTATCACTGATCTATGCCCCCAGCCTAAACAGTATTTTTTCTTTCCTTCTTTTCCTTTCCCCTTCTTCCCCTTTCTCCCCCACTCCCACTCTTTATTTATTTATTTATTTTGGTACCAGGGATAGAACACAGGGGTGCTTAACCACTAAGCCACATTCCCAGCCCTTTTTATTTTATTTTGAGACAAGGTCTTGCTAATCAGTTGCTGAGGGCCTTGCTAAGGTGCTTGAACTCCTAATTCTCCTGCCTAAGCCTCCTGAGCCACTGGGATTATAGGCCAATGCCACCATGTCCTGCCCCAAATGGCATTTTTCTTAACCTTATCATTTCTCCTACATTAGCTGGCATTTTACTATAAATAACTTTCCCTTGAAAATGAATGAATTAGTTAATTCTGTATGGATTAATTATTTTTTTTTTTTTTTTGGTACCAGGGATTGAACTCAGGGGCACTCGACTGCTGGGCCACATCCCCAGCCCTTTTTTGTATTTTATTAGAGACAGGGTCTCACTGAGTTGCTAAGTGCTTTGCCATGGCTGAGGCTGGCTTTGAACTCGCGATCCTCCTGCCTCAGCCTCCCAAGTGCTGGGATTACAGGCGTGCGGCGTGCGCCACCGCGCCCGGCTTAATGGATTAAAAAAAAAAAAAAAAAAGTTTATAAACTCTTGTTGTATTTGCTTACTTTGAAGCTCAGATTGTCAAAGTGTCTCAAATTTGGCCAGCAGGAACTCTGTCAAGCTGGCTTCCTTTAATATATCACCATGATTCTGGGGGTACATTTTATCTACCTGGTTTAATAAGAAGATTCAGGCTCATCTTCTGCTTTCTCTACCCTAGTCTCTTTTTCAAGGATCCCTACTTCCTTTTTTTTTTTTTTTTTTAATATTTATTTATTTGCTTTAGTTGTACACAATGCAATGCATTTTATGTTTACGTGGTGCTGAAGATCGAACCTGGGTCGCGAACGTGCTAGGTGAATGCTCTAGCGCTGAGCCACAACCCCAGTCCCCCTACTTCCTTTTATTGGAGGATAGTATTTAGACCAAGGTCTGGGGTGCTAGGTGTGTGTGTGTGTGTGTGTGTGTAATATTTTTTTAGTTGTAGGTAGACACAATACCTTTATTTTATTTATGTGGTGCTGAGGATTGAACCCAGGGCCTCACACATGCAAGACAAGCGTTCTACTGCTGAGCCATAGCCTCAGCCCTGCTAGGTGTGTTCTTTACTATGAATGGTATCATTGCTCCTAGGATCTCTCTGCAGACAGACACATATATACACCTATATAGTATAAATAAAATAAGCTATGAGCCAGTTGGTGACTTGTGCCTGTAACCCCAGCAATTTAGGAGGCTGAGATAGGAGGATTATAAGTTCGAGGCCAGCCTTAATAACTTTGTGAGACCCTGTCTCAAAATAAAATAAAGGACTGGGGATGTGGCTTTGGGTTAAAGCACCCTGGTTCAATTCTCAGTAGGTTAAAAAAAAAAAAAAAAAAAAAGAGAAGTGAAATCATCAATTATTTATTCTTTTGTGCCCAACTTTATTTGTTCAATACTGTATTTGTGGGCGGGGGTTGTGGCTCAGCGGCAGAGTGCTAGCCTCGCATGTGCGCGGCCCGGGTTCAATCCTCAGCACCACGTAAACATAAATGCATTGCATTGTGTACAACTAAAGTAAATAAATAAATATTAAAAAAAATACTGTATTTGTGAGATTCATCTATGGAGCTGTGTTTCAGTTGTGTTCATTCACTCTTATTGCTGGGTAGTACTCCATTGCGTAAATACCCATTTATTGATGGGTATTTGGGTAGTTCCATATTTTCGGTGATAATGAACAGTGATGCTATGATCACCCTACTATATGTCTTTTTGTTTGTTTGTTTGTTTATATTTATTTATTTGTTTTAGTTGTACACAATGCCTTTATTCTTACGTGGTGCTGAGGATCGAACCCGGGCCATACACGTGCTAGGCGAGCGCTCTACCACTGAGCCACAATCCCAGCCCCTATATGTCTTTTTGTTAATTTATGTTTATATACATTTAGGTTTAGAACTGCTTACTCATAGTGTTCTCTCTGATATGTTCTTATTTTAATATCAATATTGTACTTTCGCAAGAGCTTTGTAAAAATTAAATCATTTTACCTCTTAGGAAAGAAGCCTATCACCACCAATGAAATTGGATACTATAAAAAGCTATAGCGATCAATCTATTTCTGCATGTGTCATTAGCTTTGCTACGTATTATCTTAAAACTAGTTGGTCTACACTTCTTGTGGATAGTTCAGTCCGGGGAGAAAAATCTATTTACTACAACAATACATATTGTTATGCACATGATGGATAACAATCAGGAAAATAAAAATAAATGATAATAAATGAATGGCTAAAGAAATGAGTGAACTCTACTCAAGAGTTTAGTTACAGGTGACCATAGTTCATTCTCTTAGTTCAATCCAAGTGGATAGATAATACTACCTTCTGGAAAAATTTTGGGAATTATTTATAAGTTTTTTAGAACAAAAAGCCAACCATTTCAGAATCTCACAGTGGTGGCTTTACTGGAAACACACAATATCAAAGAATGCAAATGCGTTCTAAGCACACGTCAATAATTTCTTTTTTCTTTTTTTAAATTTTTATTTTTATTTGTAGGTGGATACAATACCTTTATTTTATTTATGTGTGCTGAGGATCGAACTCAGGGCCTCACACACGTGAGATGAGCGCTCTACCGCTGAGCCATAGCCCCAGTCCAATAATTTCTTATCCTAGTAAAAGCTCCCAATTTTAGCTCAAACTGTTGAAACTGCCGGGGCGCGGTGGCGCACGCCTGTAATCCTAGCACTGTGGGAGGCTGAGGCAGGAGGATCGCGAGTTCAAAGCCAGCCTCAGCAATGGCGAGGCACTTAGCAACTCAGTGAAACCCTGTCTCTAAATAAAATTACAAAAAAGGGCTGGGGATGTGGCCCAGTGGTCGAGTGCCCCTGAGTTCAATCCCCGGTACCACAAAAAAAAAAAAAAAAAAAACTGTCAAAAAAAAACACACCCGTAGAAATAAAATCATATATGAATGATGAATACAAAAAAACCATTTGATCTACACATCTGAAGTTTAAGAACTCATAGCACTAATGTAAAGTTTAGAGGAAAGTTTAGAGGAGGAGGTGAAATTATATACACAGCATAATCATAACTTTCTGAAAAAAAGCAGGTATTGGGACCAAAAAAAAAAAAAAAAAAAAAAAAGGAAATAAACCAAACATGGTCTTTGGAATTAATTTTTTATTTTTTCCTGAAACAAAAATTTTTTGAGAGCTGTAACATTTGTAATTTGGTAACTACAAATTGATAGCTTACTGTATATAAAGCACTCTTCAACATTGAAGTCAGGAGTAAAAATCTATACCAATCGTGGTTCTGCTAAAGGGCCTTATAAAGATATTGACTTAATTTGGACTTTCTAAATTGTAAAGCTAAAAGTCTTAAGCTTTAAACAAAAAAGTGGAGGGAAATTCCCACAAATCACCTACCTCATAGCAGTACTGTTGAACTTTATGCAAAACTTTGTTCAGGTCCTTGTTCAGCTGTTCAAGCTCTAGAACAATTGTTGCATATCTCCGCTGAAATTCAATGCTGATGGGCATGGAATATGATTTCTGAGAAGAAAAAAAAATAGATATTGGCAGGTTTTTTTTTTTTTTTGTAATCCAATTACAAATCATCTAAAATATCTGATGTATCTAAAACAAACTAAAGTTTAACAAACTTGCCTATACTCAAAGTTACAGTTCTTTTTTTTTTTTTTTTAAATATTTATTTATTTACTTTAGTTGTACACAATGCAATGCATTTATGTTTATGTGGTGCTGAGGATCGAACCCGGGCAGTGCACATACGAGGCGAGCGCTCTGCCGCTGAGCCACAACCCCAGCCCAAAGTTACAGTTCTTAAGTTTGATAATGGTATGGTTATTAAGGAGTTTGTCCTTGTTCTTTTTTTTTTTTTTTGTACCAGGGATTGAACTCAGGGGCACTCAACCACTGGGCCACATCCCCAGCCCTTTTTTTGTATTTTATTAGAGACAGGGTCTCACTGAGTTGCTAAGTGCCTCGCCATTGCTGAGGCTGGCTTTGAACTCACGATCCTCCTGCCTCAGCCTCCCAAGTGCTGGGATTATAGGCGTGTGCCACCACGCCGGCTTGTCCTTGTTCTTTAGGTGTGTCATGATGTCTGACATTTGCTTTTTTTTTAAAGAAAAGATTTCATATTTATACAGAGAAATTAAATGGAGCAAAATGTTAATTGATGAATTTGCATGTATAATTCTTAGTTTTTCAACTTTTTCAAAATATGAAGTTGTTAAAAAGTTTCATGAATTCCTATGAAGTGTTCTAGTTGTTAAAATTTAATTAATTCTCTACCTGAATCAGTCCCATACAGCATAATGGTTAAGGGCATGGGTGCTAGAATCAGATAATATATTTTCACATCCAACTCTTTTTTTTTTTTTTTTTTTTTTGGTACCAGGGATTGAACTCAGAGGCACTCGACCACTGGGCCACATCCCCAGCCCTTTTTTTTTTTTTTTTTTGGTTTTTATTAGAGACAGGGTCTCACTGAGTTGCTAAGTGCCTCGCCATTGCTGAGGCTGGCTTCGAACTTGCGATCCTCCTGCCTCAGCCTCCCAAAGTGCTGGGATTACAGGCGTGCGCCACCGCGCCCGGCTTCACATCCAACTCTTTATTAGCTACTAGCTGGGTAACTTTAAGCAAGTTCCTAATCTCTCCCTTTGCCTCAGTTTCCTCATCTGCAAAATGAAAATAATAAAAATTCCTGTCTAATGGGGTTATTGCAAAGATTAAATGAGATAGTATGTGCCAGCACCATGCCTCCTATGTAGAAAACACTTAATACATACTTGTGTGTGTGTGTGTGTGTGTGTGTGTGTGTGTGTGTATGTATACTTTAGTTGTGTTGGACACAATACTTTTATTTACTTATTTGTATGCGGTACTGAGGATCAAACCCAGCGCCTCACATGCGCTAGGCAAGCCCTTCACCGTTGGGCTGCAACCCCAGCCCAATACATACTTTAAAAAAAAAAATATATATATATCTTTTAGTTGTTGATGGACCTTTATTTTATTTATTTAATAGTTTATATGTAGTGCTGAGAATCAAACCCAGTGCCTCACACTTGCTAGGCAAGCATTCTACCACTGAGCCACAACCTAAGCCCCCAATACATATTTTTTTTTTTTTTTTTTTGTGGTACTGGGGATTGAACTCAGGGGCACTTGACACTGGGCCACATCCCCAGCCCTTTTTTGTAATTTTATTTAGAGACAGGGTTTCACTGAGTTGCTAAGTGCCTCGCCATTGCTGAGGCTGGCTTTGAACTCACGATCCTCCTGCCTCAGCCTCCCAAAGTGCTAGGATTACAGGCGTGCACCACCGCGCCCGGCCCCAATACATATTTTTTAAAAAATATTATTACCATCATTTTATGTTTGCTTTCTAAGAACATGTACTTAATGGACTTTGATGCCAATTCCTTTACCCTCTTCATAATACTTCCAATAAATCACTCTCCATTCCATTCTAGCTATACATGATGGCAATCAAAGCTAATCTTCAGGAACCTCTTAAGGATTTCTGAGAAAGCAAATCATCATGTACTGAGGAAGCAACAATACTCCTCCCCCCCCCTTCTTATGTTAATTACTCCGTTATGATCATTACACAATGTAAACGTGTCAAAACATCACATCAGTATTCCATAAACATGAATATTATTATTATTATTTTTTTGTAGTACTGGGGATTGAACCCAGGAGCACTCGACCACTGAAATATACATTCCCAACCCTTTTTGAGACAGGGTCTTCCTAAGTTTCTGAGATTGGCTTTGAATTTGTGATCCTCCTGCCTTCTGAGTCACTGGGATTACAGGTGTGTGCCACCATGCCTGGTGATCAAGTCTCATCTCGAGGATAAGTATATACTTTGGCAGACTCAAATCTAGTTAATCAAAATAAAAATCATTAATGGCTCAGTATCAACCTACATAGAGTGTCAAAAGCTTTTATGTTTAACATTTTAAAGAATAATTTAAATAAAGACATAGCTGATGGTACATGTGGTGGTGCATGCCTGTAATCCCAGTGACTCAGGAGGCTGGGGCAGGAGGACTACAAGTTCAAAGTCAGCCTCAGGAACTTAGCAAGGCCTAAGCAATTTAGCGAGACTCTATCTCAAAATAAAATATAAAAAAGGCCTGGGGATGTGGCTCAGTGTTTAAGCACCCCTGAGTTCAATTCTAAGTATCTAAATAAATAAATATAGATAAATAAATAAAGAAGTTTTTCATATAGACATCAAAACGTACAAAGTTAGGAGAGGGCTAAGATGTTAGATAACAGTGATGTGATTAATGAACCATAAATTAAAAAACTAAATACACATATAAGCCCATCATCTGGCTATATCCCCAACATCTCAAAAATACTTTTTAAAAAAATGTTTGTTTTAGTTGTACACAATGCCTTTATTTTTACATGGTGCTGAGGATCGAACCCAGGCTGTGCATGTGCTAGGTGAGTACTCTACTGCTGAGCCCCAACCCCAGCCCTCCAAATACATTTGGAGTTCTCTTGTATGATAACTGTTCTCAAAGTCTTCAGTTTATCTTCTTAAATATCCTCAATGATGAAAAATTCCTTAACCTTTATCTTTTTAAACACCCAAATTATTAAATATTAATATAGAAAAAAATGTACAAGAATGATCAAACCAATTCCAATTTTGAAAGAGAAGGGTAAATGGGGGACTTGTTCTGGTATCAAATCAATATAATACTTCATGGGCAACAAATACAGAAATGTTAAAGAATTGTGGCCAGTCCTTAATATATCCTGAATCCTCCCATGTGTGTTCAGGTATGCCTGGCTTTCCTATGCTTCATTTGGCTTGTGTTCACTTATGCTTGTGTGTGTGCATATGTATGTTTATGTATGGAAATTTAGTATAAAGTTGGCCTTTCAAATCAATTGAAAAGGATGAACTATTCATAAATTGGGAAAACTAGCAATTTGGGCAAAAAGATATCTACCTCACATCATTCACAAAAGTAATTTTAGGATGAACTGAAAGTCTAAATATAAAAAATTATGAACATATTACAAGATTTAGGAGGATGTTTACAAACAAAAGCTAGAGAAGCTATTTTTTAAATTAGTTGTAGATGGACAGCATGCCTTTATTTTATTTATTTTTATGTGGTGCTGAGGATCAAACCCAGTGCCTCATACATGCCAGGCAAGTGCTCTAACCACTGAGCTACAACCCAGCTACCAGAAGCACTCTCTCTCTCTCTCTCTCTCTCTCTCTCTATATATATATATATTTATATATTTATTTATTTTTTTTGGTATGGGGATTTTTTTTGGGGGGTGGGTACTGGGGATTGAACTCAGTAGCACTTGACCACTGGGCCACATCCCCAGCCCTTTTTTGTATTTTTTTAAAAAAAATATTTATTTATTTACTTTAGTTGCACACAATGGAATGCATTTATGTTTACGTGGTGCTGAGGCTCAAACCCGGGCCGCGCACGTGCGAGGTGAGTGCTCTGCCGCTGAGCCACAACCCCAGCCCCTTTTTTTGTATTTTTATTAGAGACAGGGTCTCACTGAGTTGCTAAGTGCCTCGCCATTGCTGAGGCTGGCTTTGAACTGGTGATCCTCCTGCCTCAGCCTCCCAAGTGCTGGGATTACAGGCGTGCGCCACCGCGCCCGGCAAAAAAAAATAAATAAATAAATACTAAAAAAAAAAAAAAAAAAGCCATCCTCAGCAATTTAGCAAGGCCCTAAGCAACTCAGTGAGACCCTGTCTCTAGATAAAATACAAAAAAGGGCCTGGGGATGTGGTTCAGTGGTTAAGTGCCCCTGGGTTCAATTCCTGGTACCAAAAAAAAAAAAAAAAAAAAAAAAAAAAATAAAATAGACGCAGCCAATATTATCAGTTTCTTTAGCATTTTCCAGGGATAGTGTATTTATACAAAAGGGAAAAGATAAGTGTTTTCTACACCCCTGACTCTGCCTTTTATTTTTTGGTGATACTAGGGATTTAACCCAGGGGAACTTTACCACTAAGCTATACCACCACCACCACCACCACCTACAGTCCCCCCCTTTTTTTAAAAAAAAATATTTTCATTAGTTGTTCATGTTGATGTTTATTTTATTTACTTATTTATATGTGGTGCTGAGAATCAAACCCAGAGCCTGACACATGCCAGGTAAGCGCTCCACCACTGAGCCACAACCCCAGCACCCCCACAGCCATTTTATGTTGATAGAGGGTCAAGCTAAGTTGCTGAGGCTGGCCTCAAACTTGTGATTTTTCTGCCTTAGCCTGTACCATCATTTGGCTTTTGCCATTCTTTTCTCCAAATAAGTAGGAACATGCCATAAACATGCCCAGCATTTTGTTTTTCTCATTTGACAATATTCCTTAAGGGTTATTTTTATATCGGGTATTTTATAAGGAGCTTCCCTGATTGTTTCAAGTTACATGGTATCACACTATATAAACATATTACAACTGCTAAATCAAAGGTCTTGTGCATTTTTAATTTCAATAGATACTGCCAAGACACCCTTCATAAAGATGTACTAATTTACATGTAAGAATTCCTATTTCCCTACATCCTCACCAACATAGCCTTTTATTAAAGTTATTTATTTATTTTTAAAATTTCTTTTGGTACCGGGGATTGAACCCAGGGGTGCTTAACCATTGAGCTACATCCCCAGCCCTCTGTATTTTTTATTTTTGACATAGGGTCTCAATAAGTTGCTTAGAGCCTTGCTCAGGCTGGCTCTGAACTTACAATTCTCCTGGGCTACTGTACTACCATGACCGGCTAAAGATTTTTAAAAAATTTTTGCCAGCCATATATTCAAGAGTCATTGCTCTTTGTTTGCTTGTTTTCTATAGAAAACTGCACCGAGGGAGCAATTTGTATATTAGGGAAATTAGTCCCTTGTAATAAAAGCTGCAAAATTTCCTTCAAGTTGTTCCCTTTTGACTTTACTTACATTGTGATTCTCATCCTGAGGAAAATTTTCCTTTTTATGTAGGCCAATTTATTAATCTGCCATGACTTCTGAATTTTGTAACATGTTTAGAAAGTTTTGACATTCTTTAAATGCATGAATTCTCTGGCTCTTTGTTTCTTTTAATAGCCTCCTATTTATGAACACTACATATATATATTTTTTTCTTTTTTGGTATTGGAAAACTCAGGAGCACTTAACTACTAAGCCACATCCCCAACCCTTTTTATATTCTTATTTAGAGATGGGATCTCATAAAGTTGCTTAGGGTCTCACTAAATTGCTGAGGCTGGCTTTGAACTCTCAATCCTCCTGTCTCAGCCTCTGGAACTGCTGGGATTACAGGCATGTGCCACCAGGACCAGCAACACAATATTTTCTTGAATCTTCAAGTATATGATTTCCCCCCAGTTTTATTAAGGTATATAACAAATAAAAATCATATCTATTTATGGTATATGATGTGATGCTTTGAAATATGTATATACTTTAGGATGATTAAATCAAACTGATTAACATATCCATCACTGACATATTTTTGTGATGAGAACATTTAAGATTTATACTTTTAGCAGTTTTTTTCCCCTTTATTTATTTATTTTTATGTGGTGCTGAGGATCGAACCCAGTGCCTCACACATGCTAGGCAAGTGCTCTACCACTGAGCTACAATCCCAGCCCAGCAGTTTTTAAATATATATTATTACTAACTACATTTATCATGTTGTACAATAGATCTCCAGAATTTATTCATTGTAACTGAAACTTTTTGTCTTTTTACTACTATCTTTCTAGTCCAAGAATATTTGCTTTCAAAATTTATCTTCTGCTGCCTGAGTTAAAGTTTAGAAGTTGTTTATCTTGCTTTTTCTTTTCATGTTACTTATTTTCATGTCTGGCCAGTATTCTTTAGTTATTTGTTCATATTTAATAAAGAAATGGGTAGTAGCTTCTCTGGGTTTCCTTGGTGTTTTACTTTTTCTAGGTCTCTGTGAGAGGCAAATGTAACTACGCATGTATAATAGTTTTCCCTTATCTGTGGGTTCACTTTCTGAGATTTCAGTTACCTAAAGTTAATCACCTTTTGAAAATATCAGATGGAAAAATTACAGAAATAAACAATTTGAATTTTAAATTGTACACTTTTTCTCAGTAGCATGACAAAATCTTATGCTATTCCACTCCATACAGCTGGATTCATTAGTCACGTGGTAGCCATGTTGATTATTAGATTGCTGCAGTATTGTGCTTGTGTTCAAGACCCTTACACAACATGACATTACACCTATATCATTTACCTTACTTTATCTCATTAGCATTGTTCCCTGTCATGCCATCACAAGAAGGGTGAATATGGTACAATAAGATATTTTCAGAGCCGGGTGTAGTGGCGCATGTCTGTAATCCCAGCACTTGGGAGGCTGAGGCAGGAGGATCGCAAGTTCAAAGCCAGCCTCAGCAATGGTGAGGCACTTGGCAACTCAGTGAGACCCTGTCTCTAATAAAATACCAAAAAGGGCTGGGGATGTGGCCCAGTGGTCGAGTCGAGTGCCCCTGAGTTCAATCCCCAGGACCAAAAAAAAAAAAAAAAAAAAAAAAAAAAAGATATTTTCAGAGACACACACACAAAGATCCCACATTCACATAACTTTATTACAGGATACCATTACAACTGTTCTATTTTATTGTTAGCGACAGTTGTTAATCTCTGACTGCTTATTTGTAAATAAAATGTTATATGCATTTGTGTATATGAAAAATAGTATATACACAGTTCAATACCATCAGGTTTCAAGCATCCACTGGGAATTTTAGAACATATTCCCCATGGATGAGAGGGGGGACTACTCTAATAGAATATGTCAACTGTCAGTTTGTGCTTTAAAGTGAAGAAGGGGTACCTGTCACTCTATCGGGCTCCCTAAAAAATGCTGAAGAATGAGATCTGGGCTCCCCAGGTATATCTTCATGATGGAAAGTTTAGTGTTATGGTTTTATTTTAATTGGAAAGTCTAACATACATGGAGAAAAATGCAAAAACTATAAATGTAAAATTCAATTAATTATCTACTACACATTAAACACCTGTGTAAAAAGAATGACAGTTCTTTTTTTAAAAAATATTTATTTATTTGTTTTTTAATTGTACACAATGCCTTCATTTTTATGTGGTGCTGAAAATCGAACCCAGGCCATGCACGTGCTAGGTGAGTGCTCTACCACTGAGCTACAACCCCAGCCCCAGCAGTACTGGGGCTTGAACCCAGGGCCTTGCACAAGCTAGGCAAGCACTAAGCTGCATCCCCAACATTTTTTTAAAATCTTATTTTGAGACAGGGTTTCCCTATGTTGCCTATAGAGAGAATTTGCAATTCTCCTACCTCAGTCTTCTGAGTAGCTGGGATTACAAATGTGCACCACCATGCCTGACCACAAAGACTATCTTAGTGAATATTTTCTATATAAATAGTTAAAAAAACCCAAAACAACAACAACAAAAAGCCCTCCAATTCTTTTTTACAAATAAAACTGACTCAATATTTGACTTGTTAGATTAAAATAGGAAATAAACTCTTTCAAAATACCTTTAAGATGATGACATATACTTCCTGATTTTACTTATTCTGCAACATTTCTATAACCCCTGATATTAGAACTTTAGTCAGATACACATTCCTAAGGATTCAAACTGTCAAAGAACCTTGTATAGCCATTAATCCTATTCAGCTGTAGTCAATGGCATAATGGGGCCTGTGATAATACACTGCATTGCACTGCTAATTTATTAGCATGTGTTTAATATACAAGAGATAGTAATAGTAAATGATTTTAAAATAACACATATCACAAGGTTTTCTTCCATATTTTAAAATCATTAGATATAGAAGGCCTTGCCATTTTAAAATTATACAAGCAAAAGGAAAAAAAAAAAAAAAAAAAAAGTAAATCCTTACCAGTTTTTCTGCTTCTGTATTCATTTCTCTTAATTTCTTGATGTGTTCCTTTTTAATCATGAGAATTTTTGATAATTTTGTCTACAAAGAATAAATGTTTTGGAATAAATAGAGGCCCTTAGACATCAAATTTTTAATTTTTCACTAAGATACTTTAGCAGGAAATTTTAGTATTTTAATATAAATATAGCAAAGCACTTTATTTTATATGTTTGATTAGGTGACAAAATATTATTTTAAAATCCATTATAACTAGGACATGTTTACTAAAGAGTCAACCTGAGCAAGCTTTCACAATTCAAACCAGGATGATTTGTGGAACAATAAGAAAAATAACTGCAAAGAACTGAAGTGCAAATGTTAAAATCCATTAGTTCACAATGATGGTTTTTAAAAAATTAACAATTGCTAGAGAAAGCTAGTAATCAAACTCACTATTTTGTAAACTGGGAAGCAAAGATAAAGCATTGAACATTTATCTCGCCTTTCCTATATAAACTATACCATAAAGTAACTATGGAAAAATTTTCTTTTCTTTCTTTCTTTTCTTTTTTTGGTGGTGCTGGGGGGAAATTTTTCTTTATAGGACTTTATAGCAAAGAAACAATGACAGAATGAAAAGACCATCATTTTGCAATCCCAATGAACAAATAAATCTAGGCATTGATAACCAATGGCATCTAACTTTAAAAATATGAGAGTTTAGGGCTAGGGTTGTGGCTCAGTGGTAGAGCGCTTACCTAGCACGGGTGAGGCATTGAGTTCAATCCTCAGCACCACATTAAAAACAAACAAACAAACAAACAAACAAATATATTCTGTCCATCTATAACTATTTTAAAAATAAGAGAGTTTATATTATGGGCCTCCTATCAGAAGAACACACAAAAAAAAACACCTATAAAAGTACAGCTATCACATAAAAACAAATAAAACAAAGGGAAAAAAATCTAACCAAACTTCTATATCCAGTTTATGAGGTACAAAAGGAGATAAAAACTTATATCTACACCAAACCCTACATACAGATATTTATGGCAGAAACAATTCATAACTGCCAAAACTTGGGGGAATGAATACATAAATGGTGACATATTCATATGGTAGAATATTATTCAGTGCTAAAAGGAAATGAACTATCAAGCCACAAAAAGATACGGTGGAAACTTAATGGCTGATACATTTTCCCAAGCCCTTAAAATGTTCAATACCAAAAGTGAACCCTAATGTAAATTGTGGTCTTTGCTTTTGAAAATGATATCACAACATAGGTAAATCAACTCTAACAAATGTGCCACTGTGGTAGAGTATGCTGATGATGGGGACAGACTATGCATGTGTAGGGCAGGGACTATTGGAAATATCTGTATCTTTCTGTCAATTTTGCTATGAACCTAAAAGGGCTCTAGAAAAATGAAACCTATTGAACTAAAAAAATTCAAACATATAAACATCAATAAAAATATCAATACTTCAGATAGAGTACAACAGTATTAAGCTTGTGGCTGGCTCCCTTTGTTTAAGGTTCTTTCTGGAAATCTCTTAAAAAAAAAAAAACAGTAAGTGTTCCATCTGTTTAAGGGGTAAGTCTTGACTATTCTTATATATTCAACCTTTCATATAAAAATATTTTATCTACCTTTGGAAGCCAAAAGGCATAAGAAATTTTTTACTACAAGGACAATGAAGAGTGTATGATTAATACAGAATATTACACACATGCACTCAAATTAGAAGACTTTTTCCTCAAAATAATATCAACTGCAAAAGGTAAACATTGTGAACATTTTAATGGATTATGTTATAAACATTTTTATTAATAAAGACTGCATCAACCTCAGGCCAAAGTTGTTTTCACTTTCAAAAAAGTGTAAGAAAAGCCGGGCGCGGTGGCGCACGCCTGTAATCCCAGCACTTTGGGAGGCTGAGACAGGAGGATCGCGAGTTCAAAGCCAGCCTCAGCAATGGCGAGGCACTTAGCAACTCAGTGAGACCCTGTCTCTAAATAAAATACAAAAAAGGGCTGGGGATGTGGCCCAGTGGTCGAGTGCCCCTGAGTTCAATCCCCAGTACCAAAAAAAAAAAAAAAAAAAAAAAAAAAAAGTAAGAAAACTAAAACAGCAATAGACTATGCTTTAAATAATTTAATCAAATTTTCAAACTCAGTAGCTCATTACATTTTAAAGAGTTAGACTATTCAGGCATATTGTTCCATACTTCTTCTTCTTCTTTTTTTTGGTACTAGGGATTGAACTCAGGGACACTCAACCACTGAGCCACATGTCCAACTCTATTTTGTGTTTTATTTAGAGACAGGGTCTCAGTTGCTTAGTGCCTTGCTTTTGCTAGGCTGGCTTTGAACCCTCGATCCTCCTGTCTCAGCCTCCCAAGCTGCTGGGATTACAGGTGTAAGCCACCTTGCCTGGATCTCCTTTTTGTGTTTTCCTGTACTGGGGATTGGGGATTAAACCCAGGGGCATTTTCCTAGTGAGCTACAATTCTATCTATCCAATTTATTTTTTTATTTTGAGATAGGGTCTTCTTAAATTGCTGCAGCTGGCCTCCAACTTTTGATCCTTTTAAGCCACTGAGATTTCAGGTGGTGCTACCACCCCTGGTTTGGGTTTAGATTATTTAGTGTCTAATCCCTAAATTCGCAACAGGTGATTAGTTGTTTCTAGTCACAGAAGAGAAAGAAAAGTCTAACAAGGAAGATCTCTAAAGTCTTTTTGGCTATTATAGCTTTTATGTTCAAGTTTTGTTGGAAATTACAGAGTCCTTCAAATCTACACAGTGATAAAATTTTCACCATGAATAATACAAAAGACAATTGAGTTTTTAACCAAAGAGTAAGATATTCAGAGCAATTCTTACCACTTGGATAAGGAATTCTACTGGAAAACCACCTAATGTTTCAGTGTCAGAGCCAGAAATTTTGCTTCTCCAAGGTGACTGTCCTAATAAAGGATCATTATCCTATCATAATAGAAAAAAAAATCACTTAATCATTGACTGTTCAAAAGAAAGTATTTTGTAGATAAAGTGAAATTAATCGCTATTATAATTCATATTATATTAAAAGCCAATAAGAAGAAAAATGTCCTGAGTTGGCACTACTTATTTTGTTTAATATCTGACAACTCAAAATAATATGGGTAACACCTGAAGTTGTTGTAATAGATGTGTACTTCATAATAACAGAGTATATATTCATACTAATAATTAAATTGCTGATGGCATTCCTAAAATATTACTGACCGTAATTGGTGACTGGAGAGGAGGAGTATAATGTAACCGTGGTGGAGTCATAAAAAACCGAGAAGGCCGCTGTTTTTGTCCAAAGGCAGCAATTGGCATTGTCTCATGAGGTTCATTACTCTTTGGGAAAGAGAATAATCCACAATATTTAGTGAAATTTACCAATCATTTAAGATTTATAAAACACTATATTTCAGCTTGAGACATTTATTTGGAGTCCATGATTTATGACAGTGTACAAAGCTTATTCTATGAATTATCATAGAATATGTTATTCTACAAATATCAGAGGCTAGAACTTAAGTCAGCGAATAAAAGCACTACCACTGCCAAAAGGTTGAACCCACAAAAAAGAGAATTAGGAAAAGGAAATGGTTAAAGGATCAAAACGGTTTAGAGAATTAATGATTAACATTCAAGTGTTCTATGGACACCTTTGGTTATCTACATTTAGATTATCTGAACATATTAAAGTCTGTTTTTTTTTTTGGTACCAGGGATTTAACACAGGAGCGCTTAATCACTGGGCCATATCCCTGCCTATTTTGGGGGGTGGGAGGGTACCAGGGATTTAACTAGGGGCACACAACCACTAAGCCACATCCCCAGCCCTATTTTGTATTTCATTTAGAGACAAGGTCTCACTGAGTTGCTTAGTGCCTCACTTTTTTGCTGAGGCTGGCTTTGAACTGGGGATCCTTCTGCCTCAGCCTCCTGAACCGTTAGGATTACAGGCATGTACCACCATGCCTGGCTAAAGTCAATTTTTATTTAGCCAGGGAGCAATTTTTGGATGATCTCAATTAAACAGGAAAACAATTTTCCTTTTTTGAAAGGGAGTTTTGAAGATTTCATCCTTTAATGCAAAAACTTAAGGGTGTTGTATTTGTTCTATTTAGTCCAAATTTTCTTTCTCCTCTATAGTTTCTCTCTAAAAGGGATATTTGATAAGGAAATGCTCACAGTAAAAAGGGGTTACAGTTTTTAAAAAGTATCTATTAGGGGGCTGGGGTTGTGGCTCAGCGGTAGAGCGCTCGCCTTGCACAGGTTCGATCCTCAGCACCACGTAAAAATAAAACGCATTGTGTACAATTAAAGCAAATAAATAAAATTTTTTTTTAAAAAGTATCTATTAGGAAAGAAAGATTTTTCTATTTTTGCATTAAGGAAATAAAGAGTTTTTAAAAAATTTTAATTATAAGCTCATAATCCTTAAAAATCAAGTTTATAGTGAAGAAATGAAAAAAGGAAGGCTAAAAACAAACAGCTTACTTTCCATTATGCTTAGAGGAAAACCATTTCATTATAAGAAGCTCATTATTTTTTTCCCCCAATACTGGGAAACTGAACATAGGGGTGCTCTATCACTTGAGCTGTATCCTCAGCCCTTTTTATTTTTTGTTTTGAGAAAGTCTCACTAAGTTGCCCAAACTGGCTTTGAACAATCCTCCTGCCTCAGCCTTCTGAGCCACTGGGATGTATTACCACACCCAGCACACTGTTTATTTTCAAAAACCTGTCCCAGATTGCAGTTATCTTAGATCTCAAAATTATTTTTATTAGAAAGCTGTGTAGGGCTGGTAGAGCGCATACTTAGCATGTATAAAATGCTAATAATATTTAGTCCAAATTTTCTTTCTCCTCTATAGTTTCTCTCTAAAAGGGATATTTGATAAGGAAATGCTCACGTAAAAAGGGGTCACAGTTTTCAGATCATCTAAATGTAGGTAACCAAAAGTGACCATAGAACACTTGAATGTTAATCATTAATTCTCTAAACCATTTTGATCCTTTAACCATTTTCTTTTCCTAATTTGATGATTAGTACCACACACAAAGATGGTGTGTAATTTCCATGACACTGCTAAATCAGGAATGTTCATGAGCCAAGTATAATAGCACACGCCTGTAACCCCAGCAATTTGGAAGGCTAAGACAGAAAAATTACAAGTGTGTGGACCACCTCTGCAATTTAGCAAGACCCTGTCCCAAAATAAAGAATAAGAGCTGGGGCTGTAGCTCAGTGGTAGAGCGCTTGCCTTGCACGTGTGAGGCATTGGGTTTGATCCTCAGCACCACATAAAACCAAATAAAGGTATTGTGTCCTTAAAATTTTTTTAAATAAATAAATAAACAAATAAAATAAAATAAAATAAAGAATAAAACCAGGTTCCATGGCATATGACTGTAATCCTGTACTTGGTAGGCAGAGGCCAGAGGACTGCAAGTTTGATGCCAGCCTCAGAAACTTAGTGAGGCCTGTCTCAAAAAATAAAAAGGACTAGGGATGTAGCTCAGTGGTAAAGCACCCTTGGATTTAATCCTCAGTACCAAGTAAATAAATAAATATTTTAAAATAAAGAATAAAAAGGGATGAGGATGTATCTTAGTGGTAAAGTGTCCCTGGATTCAATCCCCAATACTGGGGGCAGGTGAGGTGGTGGTGGGGATGAGAGAGTGTGAAATAATAGTCCAATAGTTTTATGGAATATACCAGAAATTTAAAACATCTGAATTCTAGTCCCAACCTAACAGGAAACCAATTTAGAGTCTTGAATAAATTACTTAATGAATTCATGCCTCAGTTTCATCATTCAAAAAGTGATGGTAATTAAGACCCATCCTGCATAACTATGAGGATAGAACACTTCATACTTTCAAAAGCATTCTCCAAGAAAACCATATTGTATCCTAACAGCAGGAATGACTATGTGTAGCTTCTTCCCAAAGACAACTTAGGAGTGATTAATTCTATTACACTTAAAGTACTGTGTGGTTAAAGCACAAAGGGATCCTAGCTTCTTGAAAACAAAAAACTTCAATATAGTTCTGCTCCATGTGTCTAATAGACAGGGTTGGGAACCCCTAAGGATCTCTTCCTCTACAAGCTGAAACCTTGATTACATCATAAAATAGTTTTTAAGAAATGCTATCCAACAGGCTTAATAAACATAAAACACAAATATATTTCATAAAATACTACTCACAAGGACTTCATAGTCAGGGATGGTATGAGTCCCAAGCCCTGTTCTATCAAAAGTTACTCTATAAGTAGCATTAAGAGTATCCACAGCATCTATTTGTCCAGTGAACAGACCATCATGAACACCACGTAATCGTGCTGAGAAAAGAAACAAAGGCATTATCATGTTTGATACAAAGAATATTCAAATACAGAACTTCCAGGCATGTAATTTAAACCATAAAGTACAGTGTCATTGTCTATTGGTTTCAACATAAACATGAACTTTTAAATTTAGAGGACAATTAACTTTTTTGAAACAAAACTATGATGCTCCTTAATATGATAAATCAATGAAATCATATAGCTACCAAACTAAGGGGAAAATACTTAAAAATTATTTGGAGTTTAAATACCTAAGAATTTTGGCCATTATACTCTTGGACATTATAATGATCAAGAATCTGGACATTATACATTAAGCAAAACACAGAGAGTAGTTCAACAACAACAACAACAAGTACAAAAAAAAAAAAAAAAAAAAAAAAAAAAAAAGAATGGCTGGGTGTGATGAAATGTGCCTGTAATCCCAGCAATTTAGGAGCCTAAGGCAGGTCGTTGGCAAGTCTGAGACAGGCCTGGGCAACTTAGCAAGACCCTGTATCAAGATAAAATATAAAGGGCTGGGGATGTAGCAGTTGCCTAGTGTGCACAAGGCCCTGGGTTCAATCCCCAGTACTGCAAAATAAAAATAAACAAATAAAGGGGGGGAAGAAAAGGAGGAGAAAAGAAAGAGGAAGACCATTGTCTGATAACTGATAACAAGAATGCTGCACAAATAACAATTAATACAACAGGCCAGACAGAGACTGCTATTCTTAGAAAGGCCTGCCTGCAAGGATGGCCCTTGGCGAGCATCTGGAGACTCAGATTTTTGGAGTATTCCCACTGTTCTTTAATTTATAAGGGTGGTTTTCTATGTCTAGATTACTTGTGCAAATAAGGTGGTTTATGCTGGATGTCTGCTTTCCTTCTGAGAATGCAGAATTTCAGAGTGCAGTAGGCAGAAGATGCCTATGTTACCAGTCCCCAGTAAGAACTCTGGACACTGACTCTAACAAGCTTCCTTGGTCTACATACTTCAGAAGTATTGTGACAATTTATTTCTGGAGGAATTAAGCAAGTACTATGTAACTCTATTAGAAGAGGACTCTTAGAAGCATGCACCTGGTTTCCTCTGGATTTTTCCCCATGCACCTTTTACCTTTGTAAATTTTGCTTTGCATCCTTTGTTGTAATATCTTAGCCAGGAATACAAGTATGTGCTGGGCACTCCCAGTGTTTCTAGTGAGTCATCAAACCTAGGCGTTTTGGAAACTGATAAGTATGAACTCTCGTCACTATTAAAGTCCAGTCTGAGCTGGGCACAGTGGCACATGCCTGTAATTCCAGCAGCTCAGAAGACAGAGGCAGGAGAATCGCAAGTTCAAAGCCAGCCTCAGCAATTTAGCAAGGTCCTAAGCAACTTAGAGAGACCCTGTCTCTAAATAAAATGTAAAAAGGGCTGAGGAAGTGGCTCAGTAGTTAAGTGCCTCTGGGTTCAATGCCTGGTAACAACAATAAAAAGTCCATTCTGAAATAATGTTGGGAAAATCCAAACAAATATCCAGCATGAGTGAAAATTTTAAGTACAGTTTGGGTATAGTGGTGCATGCCTGTAACTGCAGCTACTTGGAAATCTGAGGCAGGAGGATTGTGAGTTTGAGGCAAGTCTGGGCAATACAGTGAGACCCCACCTCAACTAAAAAAAAAAAAGAAAGAAAAAAAAGAGAGCATTTAAGTTTTTCAATTGGGCAAAATTTGCATTTTATACTGACCAAAAAGTACAGAAATATTCAAATAAACTATTCAAATTAAAAGGATCAATTGATAAAAACATAATCACAGGAGACTAAAATATCACTCTCAGTCTCTGACAGATCAATTAAAGGAACAGAGAATTAGGGATATAGAAGATATGAGTAATAAAGCTGAATAAATAAACTCATCGTTAATACAACATGAGGAGATTTGGTGATTATTCTCTATAAAAGACAAGTACAACCTGGACAAGATTATCAAAAACAACCATTCAGGGTACTGGAAATAGATCAAATGCATAAAACTAAGAAATGCTTCTTGTTGAAAAACTGCTAGAGTTTCAGGTTAGTACTGGGAGAGTCAGTGGGCTTTTTGCATGAGGTTATTCATATCCCCACCATTATCATCAATATGAGTGGTGAAAATGGTTTTATTAGGGCAGGGCTGGTCACAAAAAACAGCAATGTGTTACCAGGGTGCGGTGGCCCATGACTATAATCCCAGCAACTCGGGAGACTGAGGCAAGCTGATCATGAGTTCAGCCTCAGCAATTTAGTGAAGCCCTAAGCAACTCAGGAGACCCCATCTCTAAATAAAACACAAAAAAGGGCTACGGGGGCTGGGGTGATGGCTCAGTGGTAGAGTGCCTACCTAGCATGTGCGAGGTACTGGGTTTGAGTCTCAATATCACTTATAAACAAATAAAATAAAGGTCCGTTGACAAATAAAAAAAATTTTTTTTTAAAAAAAGGTGGTGGTGGGGGGACCTGGGGATGTGGTTCAGTGATTAAGAGCCCTTGGGTTCAATCCCTGGTACCAAAAAATAGTAGTGTTGTCCGAAGCACCAGACCTGACGTGGACTAATGGGTAAAAACCTGTGACTGCCAATTAAAAATGGTAAACTTGATGCTAGGCACAGTGGCACATGCCTATAATCCTAGTGGCTTCGGAGGCTGAGGCAGGAGGACCATAAGTTCAAAGTCAGCCTTAGCAACTTAGTGAGGCCCTAAGGACTTATTAGTGAGGCCCTGTGTCAAAACAAAAAATAAAAAGGGCTGAGGATATGGCTCAGTGGTTAAGTGGCTCTGGGTTCAATCCCTGGCACCAAAAATAAATTAATAAATAAGTGAACTTGATCAAGAAAGATTGGAAAAACTTACAGCTTTGGAAGCCAAAGATATGGTCTTGGTTGTAATGAGTGGTAGACTAGCCAGAAATTTAACAGGGAGAACCCAGAAACTAGAGAACCATAAAAGGGCTAAAATAACCCATTTACTCATCACTGGTTAACAGGGAAGCTATTCAAATGGACTGGCAAGACCCAAGAGTCTTGCAAAAATTAAACTCTAAGGACAAGTTGAAAACTGGCAGCAACTGTGTACATTCCCTGACTTACAGATCAAGCAGAGGCCTTTTAGGCCCAAGATATTTGAGTATAACCTCTGCCCAAATCATTGGCTGACTACTAAGTTATGCAAATGTAGGAGTAACTACTATGAAGTGAAGCATAAATAAAATGAGACATCAGCGGTTGTGGAGAAAAACTACTAAAGCAAATCCAACTACATTACAAAATAATTAGAATACAGAATTGCTGCAATAAGTTTTTAACCAAAAATTACTAGAAAAATAAAACAATAAGCCGGGCGCGGTGGCGCACGCCTGTAATCCCAGCACTTTGGGAGGCTGAGGCAGGAGGATCGGGAGTTCAAAGCCAGCCTCAGCAATGGCGAGGCACTTAGCAACTCAGTGAAACCCTGTCTCCAAATAAAATACAAAAAAGGACTGGGGATGTGGCCCAGTGGTCGAGTGCCCCTGAGTTCAATCCCTGGTACCACAAAAAATAAAATAAAATAAAAAAAAAAAACAATAATAAAACATAACTCTTATCCAGGAAAAAAGTATAGTAAATAGAAATTAACAGATATGATAGATTAGCAAAGACTTAAAAAGAAGCTATTACAAATATGTTCAAAGAATTAAAAGGGAAAATGATGATAATGACTTGATAGGTAATTTTAAGAGATTATAAAAATAATTAAATGGAAACTCTAGAGTTATAGAGTATATAAACAAAAATGAAAACTTTACTACAGGGGTTTGTTCATCAGTAGGTTTGAGATAGCTGAGCAAAGAATCAGTGAAAATTTTAGATAATATATTATAGCAAGTCTATGTTCCTTTTTCCTTTTTTTTTTTGTGGTGCTGGGGAATGAACCCAGGGCCTGTGCATGCAAGGCAGGTACTCTACCAAGTGAGCTATATCCCCAGCCACTCCTTTCTTATTTTAAATTTTTTTTTTGGGGGGGGGGTGTACCAGGGATTGAACTCAGGGGCACTCAACCACTGGGCCACATCCCCAGCCCTTTTTTGTATTTTATTAGAGACAGGGTCTCACTGAGTTGCTAAGTGCCTCGCCATTGCTGAAGCTGGCTTTGAACTCGCGTTCCTCCTGTCTTGGCCTCTCAAGTGCTGGGATTATAGGCATGCACCACCGCGCCCAGCTTTTATTTATTTATTTTTATTTTTATTTTTTTTTTTTTTTTTGTGGTACCGGGGATTGAACTCAGGGGCACTCGACCGCTGGGTCACATCCCCAGCCCTTTTTTGTATTTTATTTAGAGACAGGGTCTCACTGAGTTGCTAAGTGCCTCGCCATTGCTGAGGCTGGCTTTGAACTCACGATCCTCCTGCCTCAGCCTCCCAAAGTGCTGGGATTACAGGCGTGCGCCACCGCGCCCCGGCTTTATTTTTAATTTAAAAAAATTTTTGGTACCAGGAATTGAACTCAGGAGCAGTTAACCATTAAGCCACATCCCCAAGCTTTTTTATATTTTATTTTGAGACTGGGTCTTGATAAGTTGCTGGGTCTGGCTTTGAACTTGCAATCCTAGCCTTTTGAGTGGCTGTGATTACAGGCATGTACCAATGTGCCCAGCTTCTTATTTGTAATTTTTAAATGGACAGATAAAATTGTATGTATTTACAACATGATGTTTTTAAGTTCATACACACTGTGGAATGACTAAATCTAGCATTATCTTATATAATCATCATTTTTGTGAGAAAATGCTTTTATCCATTCTCTTAGCATTTTTCAAGATATATTGTCAACTATTGATACTATATTGTACAATACATTTCCTGAACTTCTTCCTTCTATCTTACTGCAATTTTGACAACATATCTCCAACCTCCCTCACCCACTAACTACCTCAGCCCCTAGTAACCACCATTCTACTCTCTATTCTATAAAAACAATAGATTAGAGTGAGATCATAAAGTATCTATCTTTCTGTGTCTAATTCCAATAATATAGAGGAAAACCAAACTCTGACTCAGTTTTTCCTACTATATTCTCACAACACTTCTGACACCAGATGTAAGTGGAATTTTTCCCAAACACACTAAGCAAGCAATGCTGCAGGAGTGGACACTAGTTGAGTATCCTTTCACCTGTACTTCTCACAGATAGCTATAAGTTGAGGTTCCCACAACCTCTGCTTAGGTTCCATTTATTTGCTAAAGTGGCTCACAGAATTCAGGGAAATATTAACTTAGTTTACTAGTTTATTATAAAGGCTGTTATAAAGTATACAGATGAAGAGATGCAAAGGGTGAAGTATGGGGGAAAGTGTGTGCTGTAACTCCTATGCCCTCTTCCAGGTACACCTCTCTCTAGGAACCTCCAAATGGTCAATTCTGTCCTTTTGGTATTTTATTGGAGGCTTCATCACATGGACATGGTTGATTAAATCACTGGCCACTGGTGATCAACTTAGCTTTAAACCCCTGGAGATTGGGGGATGGGGTTGAAATAAATAGAACTGGGTGTGGTGGCACACACATGTAATACTAGAGACTTGGGAGGCTGAAGCAGGAATATTGTGAGTTCATTTATTTATTTATTTTTTATGTGGTGCTGAGGATCGAACCCAGGGGTGTGCACATGCTAGGCGAGCGCTCTACCACTAAGCCAAAATCCCAGCCCTGGAATATTGTGAGTTCAAAGCAAGCCCCAGCAAATTAGTGAGGCCCTAAGCAACTCAGTAAGTCTCTGTCTATAAATAAAACATAGAAAAGGGCTAGAGGTGTGACTCAGTGGTTAAGCACCCCTAGGTTCAGTCCCCAGAACCAATAATAAATAAATACATAAATAAATAATAAATAAATATCTGGGAATCAATCTAACAAAAGAGGTGAAAACGCTATAGAACACTAAAGAAAGAAATCGAAGAAGGCCTTAGAAGATGGAAAGCTCTCCCATGTTCTTGGATAGGTGGCATATTGTCAAAATGGCCATATCACGTACAACCACAAGAATGGAATCCTAATTAGAATGTTATACCCCATGTATGTATAATATGTCAGAATACACTCTATTGTCATGTATATCTAAAAAGAATAAAAAGTAAAGAAAAAAGGAAATAAAAAAAAAAAATTTTAAAAAAGGAAAAATATACCATTTATGGTCACTTTGAAATCACTTTGAAATAAATGTTTATAGAGCCCTATTCTCTGTGTGTGTGTGTGCGCGTGCGTGCGTGCGTGTGTGTGTGTGTGTGTGTGTGTGTGTGTGTGGTGCTGGGGATCAAACTCAGGCAAGTGCATGTCAGGCAAGTGCTCTCCATTGAGCTCCATCAGCAGCCTGAGTTCTATACTTTTCAGAAAAGTAATAAATGAAGACTGAGATTGTAGCTCAGTGGTAGAATGCTTGCCTACCATGTGTGAGGCACTGGGTTAGATTCTCAGCACCACATTTAAATAAATGAATACAAAATAAAAGTCCATCAACAACTAAAAATTAAAAAAAAAAAAAAAGTGCTTGAGGGCTGGGGGGTTGTGGCTCAGTGATAGAGCGCTCGCCTAGCACATGCGCGGCCCGGGTTCGATCCTCAGCACCACGTAAAAATAAACGCATTGTACACAACTAAAGCAAATAAATAAATACTTAAAAAAAAAGTGCTTGAGAGCTGGGGTTGTGGCTCAGTGGTAGCGCACTTGCCTAGCACATGTGCGGCCCGGGTTCGATTCTCAGCACCACGTAAAAATAAACGCATTGTGTACAACTAAAAGCAAATAAATAAATATTAAAAAAAAAAGAGTGCTTGAAAAAAATTTCCATATACATGAATATACATATAGATATATAAGCTCTTGGAGGATCACGAGTTCAAAGCCAGCCTCAGCAATGGCGAGGCACTTAGCAACTCAGTGAGACCCTGTCTCTAATAAATTACAAAAAAGGGCTGGGGATGTGGCCCAGTGCCCTTGAGTTCAATTCCAGGTACAAAAAAAAAAAAAAGATATATAAGCTCTTGATTATAATTTCCAACCTATTTTAATATAACTGCATCAATTTTGTTGAAATATTCAAAGAACTGAAAACTTGGGACTAATCTCTTTTCAACTTGACTTCTCCTGCTTCACAGAGTTCTAGAACTATTCAGAGTAATTGATACTTGCCAAACAACTTCCTGTATAATGTGGCTAAAGTTTCATATCTGGACACTTCTCTGAAACTTCTCTGTCATTTGAATTTTTCATCACTTTGAGTACCTTAAAAATCCTGTGGTTTTTTTTGTTTTGTTTTTGTTTTTTAAAGTTCAGTCACTATTTGTGGTACTAGGGGACTAAACTACTCTACCAATGAGCTACATCCCCAGCTCTTTTTATTTTGAATGTATCCATGAAAAAAAAAACCACCTTTACCATGTTACAGAATGATAATCACCCCAGAAGGTTCCTTCTTCCCTGTCAAGTCCTTCTTCAGAAACAACCACCTTTCTGATTTTTTTTCACCATGAATTAATTTTGCCTATTTTCTAACTTTGAACAAATGGAACCATACAATATAAGCATTGTTTACTGTTTAGCTTCTTTTGCTCAATGCAATGTCAGTAGTTCATTTCTTTTTACTCTTGAGTTGCACTCCACTCTAAGAAATTACATTTTGTTTATCCAGTATCCTGATGATGGGCTGATTCAAAGTTTTCACTATAAAATTAGAATGACTAGAGTCCTTGAAAGATGCTATGAACTTCCTGTTACAAATTATTATGTGGACAGTTGTTTTTCACTTATCTCAGGTAAATGCCTAAGAGCAGAACTGCTGGAACATAGGACATATATTTAATTTTATAAAAAAACTGTCATGCTTTTTTCCAAAGTGGTATACCATTTTATAATCCCACAAAAAATGTTCAGGAATTATGGACGCTCCATATCTTTGCCAATTTGCATTTTCATGTACTATTCACTGATCTTCCTTTGGGAAATGCTGAATGTCTATTCAAATGTTTGATCTATTTTTTAAAATCAGATTGTCTTTTTATTACTAATTTATAAAATTCTTTATATTTTTTTAATACAAATCCTTTTTTAGAGATGTTCTGGAATCATTTTTCCCCCCAGTCTGTGGTTTGCCTATTTATTTTCCTAATGGTACCATTTAATGCATAAAAAATTTTAATTCAAGTAAAATTGAATCATCTTTTTCTTTTTTTGTAACTCTCTGTCTACACCAAGAAATCTTTGCTTATATTCAGATCACACAGATATTTTCCTGTTCTTGTTTATAGAAGTTTTATAGTTCAGCTTTTACGTTTAGCCCATTGGTCTATCTTAGATTAAGTTTATTTGTATATGGATATCTAGTTCTTCCACTGAAGTGCTTTGGTGCCATTATGAAGCCAATTGCCCATGATGTTGAGTGTGAGTCTATCTCTATCTTGCTTTACAGCACTCCAACAGAATGTTGAGTAAAATGGTTACATCATTCCTAATCTTTTTTTTTTGGTACCAGGGATTGAACTCAGGGGCACTCAACCACTGGGCCACATCCCCAACCCTTTTTGATATTTTATTGGAGACAGGGTCTCACTGAGTTGCTAAGTGCCTCCCCTTTGCTGAGGCTGGCTTTGAACTCACAATCCTCCTGCCTCAGCCTCCCAAGTGCTAGGATTACAGGCATGTGCCACCACGCCCAGCATCATTCCTAATCTTAATGGCAAAGTCTTAAAAAACTTCACTAGTAAGTATACAGCAGTCAGTAGAGTTTTGTATACAAACTTTATCAGGTTAAGGAAGTTCCATTTCTAGTATACATCAGTGAGTATTAATATTGTCAAATGACTGGTATTTATTGATAGGACTGATATTTTTCCCCCTTTATCTTGTTAAATATGGTTTTCTGACATTTTTAATTTATTGACTAACTTTTTAAAAATATATATTTTTAGAGTAAATTTAGGTTCAGAACAAAATTGAGTAGAAAGTACTGAGTCCTCATATAATCCCTCATTATAATGGAAGCAGATATGTAGAATCACATCTATAAAACAGACAACTTTTACACTTTATATATATATATATATATATATATATAGTTTTTTTTTTTTTTTTTTTTTTTTTTTTTTTTTTTGGTAGCTATTATTGTCCAGGCTGGCATCTAACTTTGTAATCCTCTTGCTTCAGCTTCCTACTGGGACTATAGGAGTAGTACAAAATTTTGAGCAAACTACCTACTGAATAATTTAGTTTTATTCAGCTATTAGGAATGGACTATTTCTAGATCCAAAGACTATAAGAACAATGGTGTTTGTGAACTACCTAGACAAGGATGGTTAGGAAAGGAAAATAAATGATGTAGAGGCAAAAGAGAGAAAAAAATTTTAAAATTAGTTAATTAATTAGTGTGCAAGTGTGTGTGGCGGGGAGTGTATGGAGAATGGAAGCCAGTGGTGCTTTACAGCTGGGCTTCACCCACCAGCCCTTTTTTATTTTTATTTTGAGACAGGGTCTTACTAAGTTGTTGAGGCTGACCTCAAACTCGCAATCCTCCTACTTCAGTGTCCTGAGCAATTTTTAAAATTTTTCAATAATGCACAGCTGTACTTATTTTAATGAATTTTAAATTTTATCTTCATAGCTTTTAGTTTATGCTGTAGTGTATGTTAATTTGAACTCTTTAAAAACATATTTCATACATGAAGAAAAAGTAACAAGCCGGGCGCGGTGGCGCACGCCTGTAATCCCAGCACTTTGGGAGGTTGAGGCAGGAGGATCGTGAGTTCAAAGCCAGCCTCAGCAATGGCGAGGCACTTAGTAACTCAGTGAGACCCTGTCTCTAATAAAATACAAAAAAAAAGGGCTGAGGATGTGATCCAGTGGTCGAGTGCCCCTGAGTTCAATCCCCAGTACCAAAAAAAAAAAAAAAAAAAAAAAGAAAAAGTAACATAAGTAAATTACAATAGAATCTAAATCTTTCTAAATATCTAATAGGGATTATCTTGACTAAAAATGACAAATCACAATAGTAACAAGCTTGTCTTCTTCACTTACCTGTAACTTTGGTTCCAATAACCAGGGGCAAAGGAATTTCATCTGGGAGATCTTTGAATTGTGAAACATCTGCAACTTTCCTTTGTTGTAAGAGTCTTATTTTCTGCCGTTTCTGTTTTAATGCTGATCTCTCTTCCTCAAAAAATGCAGAAGAACATCTAGAATAAATTAAAAATCATATAAACTGATAACTATCCTATGCAGAAACTTAAAGTCTAACCATCCATTTCATTGTTCCCTTTTTTCTTCTCATTCCTTTGAGTGCTATTTTAAAATGGGATTGTAGAAATTATTTCTCTGTAAATTACTTTAAATTTAAAAAAAGAAAATAGGGTGTTGCAAGACAAAGATATATAAGTAGGTCTAGATTATTCCTTCTAAAAAGTAAGATTTGTTCACCATTCTTTGATAAAAGTGTCTGGAGCCTAGGTTTCCTTTGAAGGATAAAGTTCAATTTCAATATTCTATTCAGAAGAATATGACATTTTCTCTCTGACCCAGTGAGCACACCAATATAGGTTTAGAGATGAGACCTGCCAGTACATAAACTTATAATTAATCATACTTCATGCCTTTAAGTATAAAATACTGAATTCACTTTTAACTGGAGGGCCTATCTTATTTCCATTTTCAAATTCTAGGATGAATCAAATCATTTAGTAGGTGCAAACCTGTAATCCCAGCTACTTGGGAGGATGAGGCACGAGGATCACAAGTTTCATGTTGCTGCAACATGAAATAGTACATTCTTTTTATTGATAATATTCTACTGTATATTTCATAATTTGTTTACCCACTCACCTATTGGACATTTGGGCTGCTTCCAGTTTACTATTGAAGTTAATGTGAACATTAGTATATAAGTTTTTTTTAAAAAAATTTTTTAGATGTTGATGGACCTTTATTTTATTCATTTATTTATGTGTGATTCTGAGAAATGAACCCAGTGCCTCACACATGCTAGGCAAGCATTCCACCACTGAGCCACAACCCCAGCCCTGATTTTTTGAGTTTTCCATGAGGAAAACTGAAATTTTTTCATATTTAGAAGAGCCATTTTGTTCCTTTTCTATTAATTATCTGTATATAATCATTTTTTACTATTAATTATTTGATTTTTTCTTACAAATTAGGGAGTTAATCCTCTGTCCATAAAAACAATTATAGATAGTCTTGTTGCTATCTTTTGACTTTTTGTTGTCTCTTGGTCATGAAAAATGTTATTTCTAGGAAGTCTATTTACTGATATTTTCTTATGGCTCTTAGCTGCAGGGCCTATTAGAAAAATCTTTTCCAATTCAAGATTCACAATATACTGTTTTTCTCCAATAGTTTTGTTGATTCATTTAAAAAATATTTAAATATTTGACCTTTTTTAAATTTTTTCCTGGTACAAGGCATAAGACCAACTTGTTTTTTCTCTAATTTCTACACAGTAGTTTCAATCTCCATTAAACAATCTGCTGGGCATGGTGGTACATGCCTGTAATCCTGATTAGTTGGGCGGCTGAGGTAGGAGGATCACAAGTTCAGGCCAGCCTCAGCAACTTAGGGAGACCCTGTCTCAAAATAAAAAATAAAAATAAAATAGAACTAGGGATATAGCTCAGTGGTAAAACAAACTTGGATTCAATCCACAGTACTAAACCAAATCAAACCAAACAAAATAATAATCCATTCTCCTTCTCCGTGTACTTGAGAGGTAACCACTGCAAGTGTTTTACTAAATTTCTGTAGACTTCCACAATTGTGTGTGGACTATTTATTTTTCATTCATTTTCTATTTATGTACCACCCTCACATTGTTTTAATAACTTAATAACCTATTTTGTGCCAGGTGCGATAGCACACGCCTGTAATCCCAGCACTTGGGAGGCTGAGGCAGGAGGATCACCAGTTCAAAAGTCAGCCTCAGCAATGGCGAGGCACTGAGCAACTCAGTGAGACCCTGTCTTTAATAAAATACAAAAAAGAGCTGGGGGGCTGGGATTGTGGCTCAGTGGTAGAGCACTCGTCTAGCACGTGCGCGGCCCGGGTTCGATCCTCAGCACCACGTAAACATAAATGCATTGCATTGTGTACATCTAAAGCAAATAAATAAACATTAAAAAAAAAAAAGAGAGAGCTGGGGATGTGGCCCAGTGGTCAAATGCCCCTGAGTTCGATTGCAGGTTCCAAAAAAAAAAAAAAAAAAAAAGAAAGAAAAAGTCTTGCACATGTTTTTATTAAGCTGACAGATATAGAACTAATAATCTAATTCTGCTTCTAGTTTTAAAATTTCACTCCAAGGTAATATAAGGTTTCTAATGTGTTATAGGATAACATTAGAAAACGGAATGTCATTTCACACGAAAAGAAATTTTAAAAACGTAACACAGGATAGATTAACTTCTTTTCTATTTTTAAAAAAATATATATATTTATTTGTTTTAGTTGTACACAATGCCTTTATTCTTTTTTTTTAAAATATTTATTTATTTACTTTAGTTGTACACAATACAATTCATTTTATGTTTATGTGGTGCTGAGGATCGAACCCGGGCCGCGCACGTGCTAGGTGAGTGCTCTACTGCTGAGCCACAACCCCAGCCCATCTTTTCTATTTTTTTATATAAAGTAAAATAGATAATTGAAGGAAACCTCTTAAAATGACAAAGGGTTTCAAACAAGTTAATAACAATGTACACATAATTTTAGAGCCTCCTTAAATACTTTTAGGACATTCTTAAATATTTTTTGGAACACAGAGGGACACAGGTAATTTAAAACAGTAAAATTATGTTTAAAACGCATGTTTAGAAGGGCTAGGGTTGTGGCTCAGCGGTAGAGCGTTCGCTTAGCACATGCGCAGCCCGGGTTCGATCCTCAGCACCACGTAAAACATAAGTGCATTGCATTGTGTACAACTAAAGCAAATAAATAAATATTAAAAAAAAAACATGTTTAGAACAAAAATGAATTGTACATTTAATCATAAGATGATAAATATAAAAAGCACCTTATTAAAGTTAGAGTATAGTTGACATATAATCAATTATTTTGAAACGCTGTATTTTGGTACTAGTTATCTATAGATTAAAAAAAAAAATTAATGGCTAGGTGCAGTGGTGCACACATGTAATTCCAGTAACTAGGAAGGTGAATGCAGGAGAACTGCAAGTTCAAGGCCAGCCTCAGCAACTTAGACCCTGCCTCAAAAAAAATAAAAAATAAAAAAGACTAAGGATGTAGCTCAATGGTAGAGCACTCCTGGGTCAATCCCCAGTAAAACACACACACACACACACACACTTAATGTCATAATGATACTATCACCTATTTATTGCTCTTATTTAAAAATAATAATTTTTTACCTCCGTGGTTTTCCCATAAGCCGCCTGATTTTTCCCCATTCTACTCTTGTTAATTTTCTTGTTTTCAAATTAGGAAAAGACTCCTTTAAACATACACAGAAGTCATTATCACCCTCAAAAAGTGGTCTGTAAAACAGAAATGGCATTTTATTGGTTAATACATGTTGTTTTCTTAAAAGACACAAAATTCAAAATATGCATTCCAATTTTCCACAAAATGTCAAACTTTCATATTGACCTTATCTATAGACAAAACAGGTACAAATTCAAAACATTAAAACTAAATCCTTTGCACTGTGAAACAACTTTTGTATATAAATTTACTCAAGAAATATTATCTGTGAGATTCCAGAAGAAACTGATTTTGTTCAATCATCTATATGACTATATATTTTGGGATGCTGTCCTGGCCCTGGCATTATATCTGATAAAGACAAACAATAATGCCAGCTATAAAGCATCATTGTCCCAAGGGTAATATCATCATTCTTTGTGACTAATCCTGGGGGATGTCAGAGGATTAGATTAGTTTTAGGGAATCCCAGAAGAACTCAGATCACACTAGGACATCCTGAAAGCTTTCTTAAACCTACTGAAAACCTGTGGAAAAAAATAAAAAAATACTATTTACAGTGTCAGAAACCAGGAATCCAGTCTCACGAATGAGACAATAATGCCTTGTGCTCAAATATGTACAAACATTAGATTCACAAGATTCAGGGTAGGTAATGGTTTGGAAACTAGAAGGAAAGTAAAGATAAATAGCCAGAATAATATGCACCAATAACAGCCATGCAAGGATGGATTAGAAATCAGAACTTTTTCTCATTAACTTCTATTGTCAAATAACTGGATTTCAGCCAAATCTCTTCTACCTAAACATCTATGTATAATTAAAGTGCTTAAGTATCATCCCTAAAATATAAAGACTACCCTCCTAAAACATCTTATTGAGTCATTTTTACCATTAATAATAGTTTCTATATTATTACACTAGCACTAGTTTTTTTATAAAAATAAATCCATTCATTGCAAATAATGGAGCTTTGTTTAGGTTATCTCAATAGTCTTTGTTAACTATAATGCAGAAATTATATTTTCATTTAATTTTTAACAAAAATATATAACTACGTCCCCCAAAGGGCTAGGGTAGAAAACTCTGGAAAATAGAAATAAATCCAACTTCAGCCGGGCGTGGTGGCGCACGCCTGTAATCTCAGCACTTTGGGAGGCTGAGGCAGGAGGATCGCGAGTTCAAAGCCAGCCTCAGCAATGGCGAGGCACTTAGTAACTCAGTGAGACCCTGCTTCTAATAAAAATACAAAAAAGGGCTGGGGATGTGGCCCAGTGGTCAAGTGCCCCTGAGTTCAATCCCCGGTACCAAAAAAAAAAAAAAAAAAAAAAAAAAAAAAAAATCCAACTTCAATGAGGAATAGAAAACTGGATTCAACTGCTGAGTATGGGGCATATATCAGTAGTCCCAGCTACTTGGGAGTCTGAGGCAGAAGATTCATTTGACCCCAGGAATTAAGACCAGCCTGGATAATATAACAAGACCACGTATAAAATGAAAAGGAAAAAAAAGAGAGAATAAGAAAAGTGAACTCAAGAAAAATAAGATCTAAAATAAAAATAGATTATAGAAAAGTTGCAGCTTATAACATTTGAAAAACTTAAAATTTCTAGTTCAAGTAATATTCATGATATAAGCCATGATACATACTTATCTATATTTGAATAGAACCACTCATATATGCACCATTTATGTGCTTTGGGAAGCTTGAGTAGGTTCCGTAACCGAAAACCAATCTTCTGTGAAGCTTTCTTATCTGGTGTTGACATTGTTGCTGTAAATTTCTATACGATTAAAAAAAGAAAAAAAGATAAATTGTAGCACTATTAAGTAAAAATGAACTTTAAAAACAGTGAATAAAAATGGTAAGTTATATTTAAGTACTCAAAAATTTTTACAGTACTTAACATGAAATTTATTATTGTTTAATAAACAAACATCATGATTATTTTTGACAAAGTTAAAACCTCAAGTCTCATAACATAGTCTCACAAGGAAGGTAAAATATTTGCTCCCACCATGTTCATATTGCAACACATTATCACTTTAAGTATACAGGAGGAAGAGACTTATATGAAACATTCCTACCCATCATGGGTCAGAAGAGTTCAGTAAGAGGAACTCTGCTGGGCTGGGTGTGTAGCTCAGTGGCTGAACACTTACCTAACAATATGCATGAGGTCCTGGGTTCAATTCCCAGGAACCAAAAAAATAAAAATAAGAAAGGTACTCTGCTGAGAAAACAGAAAGAGGGAATACACATATGCATGCAAATAAGCAGTAGGCCCAGAAGTGAATTCTATACTAAGTCAGAGAACTCTAATGCCATCCAAATATTTTAGATTACTGAAGAAGGAAAAAAAGCTTCCCTAGTGTTAAGTCAGCATAGCAAAAGCTGCTAAAGTATAATACAAGAAAACTTCAGAAAATATCACTCATGTGTATGGATTTTTAAAATCCTTAATAACAGCTTAATCAAAAAAAGAAACTTTACCATTGGAACATCAAAAGAATACAACACAACCCAGTAGAATTCATATCAAGTATGTAAGGATGATATAGTATTAGGAAACTATTAATGCATTTCCATTATTAATAAATCAAAACAAGAAAAGTCAAAATCGGGGCTGGGATTGTGGCTCAGAGGTAGAGCGCTTGCCTAGCACGTGCGTGGCCCGGGTTTGATCCTCAGCACCATGTACAAATAAAACGCACTGTGTACAACTAAAGCAAATAAATAAAAATATTTAAAAATAAAAAAAAAGAAAAGTCAAAATCACCTCCACTGATGCTGAAGACATTTGAATAAGACCCATTAAAAACAAGCTTAATAGGATGGGCGCATTGGTGCATGCCTGTAATCCCAGAGGCTCGGAAGGCTAAGGCAGGAGGATCGCAAGTTCAAAGCCAGCCTCAGCAACTTAGCGAGGCCCTAAGCAACTTAGTGAGACCCTGTCTCAAAACAAAATATAAAAAGGGCTGGGGATGTAGGTCAATGGTTAAGCACACCTGGGCTCAATCCCCAGTATCAAAAAACAAAAACAAAAACCAGACTTATTAGAATGAAAATACGTAAAATGACTGAAAAAAACCAAACATACAATATATCAAAAATTTTATGACAGAGCTAATGTAATGCTTAGAGGAAAATTTAATTTATAACCTTTAGTTTTAAATCTAATCTATATTAGAAAAAAAGAAAGATCTCAAACTACCAATATTAACCTCTTTTCTGTTGCGAATAACACAGTATCATAGAGTAGGTAAGTTATAAAGAAATTTATTTCAGCTTATAGTTTTGGAGGTCCAAGGTCAAAGGGCCACATTTAGTGATGGCCTTCTGGGGACAAGGTCCCAAGGCAAGGCATTACATGGTAAAAGTCAAGGAGCTTGTGGATTGTGTGTCTAAGCATCGGTCTGTTTTTTCTCCATCTTCTTATAAAAGCCAACAGGAGCAGGGTGTGGTGGCACATGCCTGTAATCCCAGCAGCTCAGGAGGCTGAGACAGGAGGATCAAGAGTTCAAAGCCAGTCTCAGCATAAGCAAGGCACTAAGCAACTCAGTGAGACCTTGTCTCTCAATAAAATACAAAATAGGGCTGGGAATTTGGCTCAGTGGTTGAGTGTACCCAAATTCAATCCCAAGTACCACCCCCAAAAAAAGCCAACAGGATTCAATCATGGAGGTTCCATCCCATGACCTTATCTAAACCTAATCATATCCCAAAGGCCCCACATTTAAATACCATAGTCAGATTAAAGTTTCTATTATCTCCATACCTCACAGTAGGGATTATATTTTAACACATGAAACTATGGGGAAACAAACCACAGCACTACCTTTCCACTGTAAGAAACAAGAAAAAGAAAGGCAAAATAAATGCAAAGCAACCTGAAGGAAGGAAATAAAATTAAAGCAGAAATAGGTAAAATAGAAAAAAATTTTTTTAAAATCAGTGAAACCACAAATTCTTTGAAAAGATCAACAAACCTTTAACTAGATGGACCAACAAAATAAAAATAAATGTACCGTTTCATAACTTGATACAATAGGTTGAATGTGTTCTCTCAATTTCATGAGTTGGAAACTTAATCTCCAAAGTAACATGCTAATGGTATTTTTTTCTTTTTTTTATTCAACGTTGTATGTATAACAATAGCATTCATTACATTTCATGTTACATATATAGATCACCTTTTAACATAATACTGTTTGAAATCAAATATTCATACTATATAAATTGTATTTGAGAGGCTGGACCTTTAAAAGGTGTTAGGTCACGAGGGCTCTGCCCTTATGAATGGATTAATCCACTCACAGATTAATAGCTTGTTGAGAATAGCTTTGTTATAAAAACAAGATCTCTCTGGCACCCTTACTCTGTCTTGGCATATGATATGATGTGTCATACCATGACCCAGCAGAGCAAGAAGGCCCTCATCAGATGCTGAGCAGATGCCAGTACTACACTCTTAGATCTCCAGAACTCCAAAATAAACTTCTTTATAAATAATTAGTTGTTAGTAGTCAGTCATGGCAAGAGAAAACAGACTAAGATACTTGATAAAACACATTTTTCCTAACTCCAATCCCAAAATCTGTATTGGGTTGGAGATGTAGTGTAGTAGTAAAACCCCTGCTTAGCAAGGTAAGGCCCTAGGTTTGATCTCCAGTAGTGGGGGGGAAAGAAATCAGTATCATTCATTTTTTTTTTTTTTTTTTTTTTTTAATATTTATTTATTTGTTTTAGTTGTACACAGTGCCTTTATTTTTACGTGGTGTTGAGGATTGAACCGGGACACTGCATGTGCTAGGCAAGCGCTCTACCGCTGAGCCACAACCCCAGCCCCAAATCATTCTTAAAGTTAAAATACTAAAAACAGGGCTGAGGTTGTGGCTCAGCAGTAAAGTGCTCGCCTAGCATGTGTGCGGCCCAGATTCGATCCTCAGCACCACGTAAAAATAAACATGTTGTGTACAACTAAAGCAAATAAATAAATATTAAAAAAAATACTAAAAACAGCTGGGCATGTACACACGCTAGGGCTAGGGAGGCTGAGGCAAAAGGATTTCAAATTCAAAGCCAGCCTCATCAATTTAGTGAGGCCCTAAGCAACTTAGTGAGATCCTGTCTCAAAAAATACAATGAGGCGCAGTAGCACATGCCAATAATCCCAGTGGCTCAGGAGGCTGAGACAGGAGGATCACAAGTTCAAAGCCAGCCTTGAAACATCGATGCACTAAGCAAGTACGACCTTGTCTCTAAAATACAAAATAAGGCTGGGGATGTGGCTCAGTGGCCAAGTGCCCCTGGGTTCAATCCCTGGTACCCAAAAATAAATAAATAAATATAAAAATAAAAAATATGAAGGGCTGAGAATGTGGCTTAGTGGTTAAGCACCATTGGGTTCAATCCCTAGTACTAAAAAATAAAATACTAAAAACACTTTAATTTAAATGAGGAATATAACCAAGATATCAACTATTACCACTATTTTTAAACACGATTTTGAAGGAATTGGCCAAATAGATAACAGGAATAAAAACAGAAAGAAGATATAACTACCACTATTTTCAAGTGACATGACTGTCCCAGAAAAGTAAAAACAAATCAACTATAATCATTAAAAGGTAAGAAAATATAATACAAAGTCGATACGTAAAGATCAGTATCCTAGCCGGGCGCGGTGGCGCACGCCTGTAATCCCAGCACTTTGGGAGGCTGAGGCAGGAGGATCGCAAGTTCAAAGCCAGCCTCAGCAATGGCGAGGCACTTAGCAACTCAGTGAGACCCTGTCTCTAAATAAAATACAAAAAAGGGCTGGGGGTGTGACCCAGTGGTCGAGTGCCCCTGAGTTCAATCCCTGGTACCACAAAAAAAAAAAAAAAAAAAAAAAAAAAAAGATCAGTATCCTAAAAAGGGTCACTATAAAAATCACTGTCTTTTCTAAAAATAAATGAGAATTGGTTAGATAATAAAACAAGTAAAGCTGAGTACACACAGCTGTTAATCCTAGCAATTCAGGAGGATATGACAGGAAGATTGCAAGTTCGAGGCCAGCCTCAGCAGCTTAAGGAGACACTGTCTCAAAATAAAATGTAAAAAGGGCTGGGTGGTACAGCACCCTTGGGTTCAATCCCCAGTAGGGGGATAGAGCAAAAACAAGAAAAATACTGTTTATGATAGTAAAAATGATAAGAACAAAATATTAAGTATCTAGGAATATACCTAAGAAATGTGCAAAGAAATGGAAAAAAAATTAACTATTGAGAGCAAATAAGGACTTAAAATGAGTGGAATCACAACCAGTTCTTGGATAAGTAGTCTACATTTTACATATATGTCATTTCCTATAAATTAGTTTATAATATTATGCAAAACCCAATAAGAATACCATAAAAATGTTTCCTACTCAAGTTGATTCTAAAGTTCATGTGGAAAAATAAATGTCCAAGAATACTCAGCAAAAATTTTTTAAAAATAAAAATACATAATATCTTGCCAGACATTAAAAGATAACATAGTCATGTTAAAACAATTTGATATTAGCACATATAGAGACACAGTAGACATAGAAATAGAAAGTTTAGAAGTAACTTCGCATATATATAGGAATTTAGTTTGTGATGAAGAAAGCATTTTAAATCAATATATAAAAGATGGAGGGCTGGGGCTCAGCATTAGTGCACTTGCCTGGCATATGTGAGGCACTGGGTTTGCTTCTCAGCACCACATATAAATAAATAAAATAAAGGTCTACCAACAACTAAAAAATTTTTTTAAAAAGATAGATTATAATAAATATTACCAGGCCAACTAATAGAACCTGGGGGAAAAAATAGGTTGCAGTTTAACTTCCTTCCTTAATCCAAAATAAGTTCCAAATGTATTGAAGACTTAAACATCTAAAAAAAATGAAGTAAGAGGAAATATGTAAGAATTCTGAGACTAGGGCTGGGGTTGTGGCTCAGCGGTAGAGTGCTCGCCTAGCACGTGCACAGCCCGGGTTCAATCCTCAGCACCACATAAAAATAAAAAACACATTGTGTACAACTAAAAGCAAATAAATAAATATTTTAAAAAATTCTGAGACTATAAATTTTAGGTTAGGAGCCGGGTGCAGTGGCACATGCCTTGTAATCCCAGCACTTGGGAGGCTGAGGCAGGAGGATCGTGAGTTCAAAGCCAGCCTCAGCAATGGTGAGGCACTTAGCAATTCAGTGAGACCCTGTCTCTAATAAAATACAAAAAAGGGGCTGGGGATGTGGCCCAGTGGTTGAGTGCCCCTGAGTTCAATCCCAGATACAAAAAAAAGAAAAAGAAAAATTAGGTTAGGGACCTAGGCCTTTCCAAGCATGACAAATTTAAGAAGATATAAAAAGCAGAGTTATATTTGACCCTTAATTTTTTTTTTAAAATCCTGTTTGTTGAACAATATAGAAGCAAAAGCAAAACCCAAACTATGAAAGAAAAAAAATTATAACCAATATAAACAGGCAAGTATTAATATTCTTAATACATACAAAAGTCTTACCAACTAGCAAGAAAATAACCAAAATCCAATAGAAAAACAGGAGACAATTTACAGAAGAAATAGTTTTTGAACATTGAAAAGTATCTCAACCTCACTCATAGATGAAATGCCAACAAAAACAGGGTACAGTGGCACACACATGTAATCCCAGCTGCTCACCAGACTGAGGCAGGCAAATAGCAAGTTTGGATCCAGAATTGGCAATTTACTTAGACCCTATCTCAAAATAAAAAGTATAAAGAGCCAAGCATGTGGCTCAATGGTAGAGTGCCTCTGGGTTCAATCCCCAGTACTAGGAGGAAAAGAGTTTATTTTACATATCAGATTAGAAAAATCTGGATGTTTGGTTACATACTGAGTTGGCCAGCATCTGGGAAAATAAGAACTCTGCTATATTGTTGGTAGAAAGCATAATTTGGCACTACTTTAAAAACTTTAAATGTGCATACCCTATGATCCAGCAATTCCACATTTTAGGCATCTGTCCTAGAAAAACACTTGCAAATTTATACAAACATGCTTGGGATGTTCACTGCAGCATTGTTTTTAAGAGTGAAAACTTAGAAACCATTTAAATGCTCCCAAATGGGAGAACTTGTAAATAAATTATGGTATTGTATAAGATTGAATATTATACATTGGTAAAAAGAAACAAAATATTGAATTCTGTTTGCCTATGTATCAATGTAGCCAGATCTCGAGAAAAACTTTTTTTTCCTCCTTTTTTTATGGTACTATATAGTGAACCCAGGGCACTCTACCACTGAGCAATATCCCCAGCCTTTTTTATTTTTATTTTGAGTCAGAGCTTCCCTAAATTGCCCAGGCAATTTGAACTTATGATCCTCCTGCTTCAGCCTCCTGAATAGCAGGAATTACAGGTGTGCACCATTGTGTCTGGTTCAAAAAAAAAACCAAAAACTTTTGAGTAGAGAAAAAAAGATACAAAATGATGTATGGAACAATATCAGGAAAATGATGCTAAAGTGTAATTGGAAACATATTTACATTTTAAAAAACTATATGTGTTAAATACTATTACATATTTCCTATGACTGCAATCTTAAAAGAAAAATCAAACTAATAATAGTGTCTACCACTGGATGAGGGAAATAGAAGATCAGGAGAATGGTAAATTCTTTATTATAAACTTCTTAGTTTGAAAAAATCGTGTATTTATAGAAAAGTTGCAAAGATAGTACAGAGTTACCATTTGCCTTTCACCCAGCTTTCCCTAATGTTAACATATTATATAACCACGTGTACTTGCCAAAATTGATATAGTATTATTAAACTAAGAACTTTATTTGGATTCCACCTAATACCCATTTTTCTGTTTTAGAATCCAATTCAGGATCCCATACTTGGAAAATTAAAATTTTAATGTAAAAATAAAAGTTTTGGAAGTCAGGAGATGTTAAGCATAAATAACAACCAAGTTGCCATCAAATATTCATTCTTATCACAAAAAGTGCTGCTTCCTTCTACTGAATTAGTGACCCACATTTTTAAATTGGATATTGGTAGCTCATTGGATATATGTATGATATATGTATATATGTATGTGTATACACACACACACACACACACACACACACATACACCCAATGTATATTACATACATCCAGTAACATATAATAAAATTATGTTTAAGACCCTTCTGTTGGATGTGAGGCAATATATTCAAACTGTTAGTGGGAATATAAATTGTTACAATTTTATGGATAATTATTTGATAGTATCTTCCAAATTTTAAATGTAAATATCCTTGTAGCAACTACACTTCTGAAGGGTTTATTCAACAAATGAAAAATGAGGAGTGACTACTACTTGGTACCAGGTTTCTTTTTGGGGTAATGAAAATGTTCTAAAATTGTGGTGATGACTGTGCATATGTTAAGAACCATTAAAGCATATTTTTTAAGTAGATGAATTATCTGATATGTGATTATACTTCAATAAACCTGTTCATTTAAAAAAGCAGGACTCTGGAGATAGGCTGCCTACCATTTTAGTATCAGCCTTCATTTTCCAGCTTTCTGATCTTGAGCAAGATATTTAACTTCTGTATGTCTGCTTTTTCATCTGCAAAATGGGGAGTAATAGAATAGTAATCTATCTCATGGGGTTGTTGAAGAGTAAATCAAAGTAATACATATGAAATGCTTAGAACAGAATCTGGAACATAGTAAGTACTCAATACAAGTTGATTTTCATAGTTTTGAATTTTGGATGATGTTCTTTAAATAAACATACAGAGAAGCTCAGATGTAGCTCAGAGGCAAAGCACTTGCCTGGCAGTGCAAGGTCCTGGGTTCAATCCCCAGCACCACAAAAACAAAGAACAAACATACCATCAAAATGCAACAGATTTAGAGAAGAGGACTAGAAGGGTAAAAGAATAAGCCACATCACATAAATGAAAACGGACAAAACTAAGGGGTGTAAACACTAGTAAAAAGAAAACTCGGGAGGACATAAAACCCATATATAAAGAAATCTCATATCATGTTTGTCTTACAACTGTTCTGTATTGCTCAGAAGTAGAAAGGACTTTGGAAACAGTCCTAGAAGGAGTGATATGCCTGGGAGAGAGGGCAGTGGATAGAGCTGGGACAGGACTATTTCAGAATCATAAAGATCAAAGTTTTCTGCATGTGTGATTCATCCAGACTTCCAGTAACAGTTCTTCCAAAATCTAACAGAATTTTTATTTAGCTATTTCTTATATTCATTTGACCTTGTATTCAACATCTACCAAGCCAAGAACCACAATACATTTTATTTTCAATGAGATAAAAATTTAAATTGCATGTCAGGTGTTTCTGTACATTTGTTCTTGATGCTTAAAAAAAGGTGCATGAACATATTTTACTTTTTCAAATTATTATAAAGTTAAGAGTTTTGGGGTAGAGCATATTACTGGGCACGTCTTTATTTGATAAGAAACCCACTTCTATTATTGTATTGAAAACTTATGCTTTATAATATTTTTTGAAAAATAATGAAAATAGAGGGCTGGGGTTGTGGCTCAGTGGCAGAGTGCTTGCCTAGCATGTATGAGGCACTGGGTTTGATTCTCAGTACCACATATCAATAAATAAAACAAAGGTCCATTGACAAATACAATATTTTTTTAAAAAAAGAATGAAAATAGGAATAATCAATTTATAAATTTGATGAGAAAAATTACATTATTCTTAAAGTTAATATTTTCTTGTCCAGTTTTCATTCTTTGATATTTACATGCCCAGTGAATTTTTTAAAAATGTCAAAAATACAAAAGGAGAGGCAGGGGTGTAGTTCAGTGGTGGAGTGTTTGACAATGTCTAAGGCTTTGGGCTTGATCCCCAGCACCTTCAAAAATAAAAAAAATAAAAAGGAAATCTGATTTCATGTTATTTATTGTTCCTCTTTTAGATAAAGAAAATACTTCTGAAGGGCGTGGTGGCACATGCCTGTCATCCCAGCACTTGGGAGGCTGAAGCAGGAGGATCAGGAGTTCACAGCCAGCCTCAGCAATGGCGAGGCACTTAGCAACTCAGTAAGACCCTGTCTCTAATAAAATACAAAAAAGGGCTGGGGATGTGGCCCAGTGGTTGAGTGCCCCTGAGTTCAATTCCCAGTACCAAAAAAAAAAAAAAAAAAAAAAAAAAGAAAATACTTCCCTTGGTGATAACGTTAATCATTTCCCCCACTTATTTCCATGCAAAATTCCAAACTGATTTGATACTACCAAATCAAATTTGTTTAATGTCAACTATCTTCATGGTTATAGAATGACGACTGGCTTTCTACTGGTTTAAAGTTAACCAAAAAAACCATAAAATTTTCTAGGTCACTAAAATAGGATCTGAGTAGCAGTACAGATTTAAAGAAAAGAAACTGTTACACAAATGTAAAAGAATAAATGTAAACTTTATCATGTTGAGCAATTGTTTACTTCCTTTCATATGAAACAAAATTTTAGCACACACATACCTGTGGAACCATTGCAACCCTCTGGTTTCTTTTAGGTGATTTTGTATTTATTTGTCTGTCATCTTCATCAGAAAAGAGTCGACTTCGTTTTGAATTTCTAAAAGGCTATGATATAAATTTTTTATTTAATGAAAAAGCAGCATACTCCTCATTTTTGTTCCAAAATATAATCCTATATTTGGAAAACGCAGCTAACTCTGGATTATCAACAGTAATGGAAGGTCTGAGTATTACAAAGTACACAAAGCCAAATAATCTTAGATTTAGAAAACATTAAAATATATATTTATGCAATGTGTTCACAAATGCAATACTTCTCTGATTAAACTAAAACTAGAACCTAAATCTCCTTAGTAGTCTGGGAGCCTTGGATGATGAAGATAGGAAAATAAGTTCTGGAAATTCCAGTTCAAATTATGTAGGTTAATACCAATTGGGTGTATTACATGTCTGCTGCATAAAGCTGGGCTGGGACAAACACATTAAATGACTGTAGAATAATATGCCTAAATGTATATAATATTATAATAAATTAACTGTCAAAAATTATTGAGTTTCCATTTGTAAGAAAAAATATAAGACACATATAACAGATACTTGAAAACTACCTTTAGAACTAAAAAAAAAATTAAGTAGCAAAAGTACATAATACACTAATGGGTAATATTTTTTTTAAATTTATAGTTGACCCTAGGTTTAGAGGTTTCATGAATAGACACAACAGAAATAAGACCCACATCCTTTTCTGAAAGCTTTTCCTCCACTCAGGAAAGATTTTCAGGCCTACTTGGAAGGGAAATTGGTACAGAGGGCTAACAAAATTTGGTCAGTAACCAACTGACCAAATTAAAATTAAAGCCACTGAGTCTTCACACTTCATAGCCCATAGTTAAATTCCTTCTACCCTGGTCCCCTTCTCTGACCATGCAGAGAGGAGGAAGAGAAAGATGAAGCTGATGTGATAGAACTGAAAGAATGAGGAAAAACTCCCTACATTTACTGTGGCCACTACCCAGGCTACTGCTGCTGTCCATCCCTGTTCTAGACTTGTTTCATAACTGACCCCTAAAACCTGCTAGCTACCTGACTGGGCAGGCGAGAGATAGAAGTCCAAAAATTGTTAGTCATGCAATTCTGTGCTCATCTCTACTTTTCACCTCTAAATGTACTTATCCTTGACCTACACAAGACTTTAGTACCTTATCACTTATTTATATATCTTGCTGCAGGAATGAGAGTCACATGAAACTTTTTGTGTATCTTTTTTTTTTTTTTTTTTTTTTGTAGTACTGGGGATTGTACTCAGGGGCACTCGACCACTGGGTCACATCCCCAGCCCTTTTTTGTATTTTATTAGAGACAGGGTCTCACTGAGTTGCTAAGTGCCTCGCCATGGCTGAGGCTGGCTTTGAACTCGTGATCCTCCTGCCTCAGCCTCCCAAAGTGCTGGGATTACAGGCGTGCGCCACCGCGCCCGGCTCAACTTTTTGTGTATCTAATAAAAGTAAGACTTTTGATTAGCTTAGCATAATATTCTCCAACTAACTCCATTCATTTACCTGCAAATGCCAAAATTTTATTCTCTTTTAATGCTGAATAATATTCCGTCATGTATATATAACACAGTTTCTTTATCCATTCATCCATTGATGGGTATCTAGGTTGGTTCCACAGTTTGGCTATTGTGAATTCAGCTCCTATAAACATTGGTGCGGCTATGTCACTATAGTATGCTGATTTTAAGTCCTTTGGGTATAGACGAGGAGTTGGATAGCTGGGTCAAATAGTGGTTCCATTCCAAGTTTTCTGAGGCATCTCCACACTGCTTTCCAAAGTGGTTGCACCAATTTGCAGTCCCACCAGCAATGTATGAGTGTACCTTTCCCCCTACATCCAAAAAAACTAAAGGCCGAATGTTTTCTCTGATTAATGGATGCTGATCTATGATGGGAGGCAGGATGGCTCATGGGAAGAATGGAGGAACTTTGGATTGGAAAAAGGGGAGGGCAGGGGCTGGGACTGTGGCTCAACAGTAGAGCGCTAGCCTAGCATGTGCGCGGCCCGGGTTCGATCCTCAGCACCACATAAAAATAAACGCATTGTGTACAACGAAAGCAAATAAATAAATATTAAAAAAAAAAGAGGGCTGGGGTTGTGGCTCAGTGGCAGAGCGCTCGCCTCGCACGTGCGCGGCCCAGGTTCGATCCTCAGCACCACGTAAACATAAATGCATTGCATCGTGTACAACTAAAGTAAATAAATAAATATTTAAAAAAAAAAAAAAGAAAGAAAGAAAGAAAAAGGGGAGGGTAAGGAGGGGTTATGAGGATAGGAAAGATAGTGAAATGAGAGGGACATCATTACCCTAGGTATAAGTATGATTGCATGAATGGTGTGTCTATACCATGTACGACCAGAGAATTGAAATGTTGCACTCCATTTGTGTATGATGAATTAAAATGCATTCTGCTGTCATGTATAACTAAGTAGAACAAATAAAATTTTTTTTTTTAAAAAAGTAAGACTTTTGGCTGTTGCTGCAGTTTTGTTTGTTTGTTTTTTTCCTATTTAAATACACTACAATTCTTTTTAAAATGCTTAATTATGACCAGATATCACTGACCACAGATAATTTATCTAAGGTCAAATACTATTCAATGACAAAGACTTAAATGTGGTTAGGACAAAACCTTGGAGATTTTTTCCTGTTCTATAAGAATTTATACATGATAATAGTAAAAGTTAGCTATAATTATTCTAAAGTCTAAGAAAAACACATTCCTTACCATTTCCACAGCAGGGCCTGTATTTCTGCCTTTCCAAACAGGGGTTTTCTGTAAAGAACTGTACTTTTCATTCCATGTGTTAGATAAGCTTCCCTCTGTAATGAATAATTAATACTAATAAAATTTAAGTTTAGTTCAAAGGATTTCATACCATGAGCACTAGCTATTCAATGGTAGCAGTATATCTGAAATATATATCCATGTGGAAAAAATATACTACTAATAATTTTAGTTTATTTTGAATGAAAAATCTTATATGTATTTTTCTGTTCAATTCCCTTAATAATTTGATAAAGTGATACATCGTGAAAGTATTGAATTTCTATACTGAAACATATACTATCTTCTCCCCTTTCTTTTTTGGTTTTTAATAATTCCTCCACTTCAATTGCCAAAAACTATCTCTTCCTCTAACTCTGAATTTAAGACACATCTCCACATGCTTTTTTGCTTCAACATGTGGAACCCTTGGGGTTGGGTTTGTGGTTCAGTGGTAGAGCGCTTGCCTAGCATGTGTGAGGCACTGGGTTCGATCCTCAGAACCACATCTAAATAAATAAATTAATTAAATAAAGGTTTAAAAAAATACGTGGAACCCTTGTCATATGAAAATGAAATTAGTATGATGATTCTGTTTTTCTTAATTCAAAGGAAGGTCTTTGGAGTTGTACACAACCAAGAAGAATCCAAACAAGTGATTGATTAGATATATTATAAAAATAAAAGGGAGTGAGTTTAATTTTTTATAGAAAGGTATATTTAAATATGCAGAGAGACATAGAAAACTGGGGATGAGTATAAACAGGATGGTTATTTTTAGTCTTTTCTAGTTGCTTATCAGTATTTTCTAGTTTTTTCTAAAAGAAATTTATATTAGTTGTATAATTCTTTTTTAAAAAAAGAAATAGGGCTGGGGGTATGACTCAGTAGTAGAGGGGTTAACTAGCTTGTACGAGGACCTAGGTTTGATCCCCAGCACCGCGAACAAATAAATAAAAAACATACACACATACAAAATAAATAAAACATAGCCAGGTAGGGTACTAGCACACACCTATAGCTGCAGCTACTTGAGAGGATACACTGAGCCCAGGGGTTCAAAGTTAGTCTGAGCAAGACAGGAGACCTGTCTCCAAAAAAAAGAAAAAAGAAAAATGGATTTAATATTGGGAGAAAAAGATTGGAATACTTTTTCAGATATGTGTATGTGTATGTGTGTGTGTGTATTAATTACAGGGTGGAGGCCAGTACTAGGGATTGAACCCAGGGCCCCACACATGCTAGGAAAGTTTTCTACCATTGCTGTATACCCCTGCCCCTAGATTAACCGATTTATCTATAGACAGATATGTGTGTGTGTGTGTGTGTGTGTGTGTGTGTGTATGAGTGAGTGATACTGGGGACTAAATCCAGGGCGCTCTACTACTGAGCTATACCCCCATCCCTTTTTTATTTTTATTTTGGGACAGGGTTTCACTAAGTTGCATGAGGCTGGCCTTGAAAATTGTAATCCTCCTGCCTCAGTGTCCTGAGTCACTGGGAATATAGGCATGGGCACTCAGCCCCACATATATATTTTAAGAAGGACAAAAGAAAAGAGGTAGAGGGCTTGGGATATATAGCTCAGTGTCAGAGTATGTGATGAAGTCCTGGGTTCAATCCCCAGCACCAAAAGAAAAGAAAAAAAAAAAGGAGGGATGGAATTGATGCATCTAAGCAAACCAACCAAGGTATTCTAGAAGATAAATTGTCTCAAGCAGGTCTTCATTTGGTAAATCACTAATTCAAAGCACACCATAGTAAGTAGCTTTAAAGACACAAAGTACTAATGAGCTTTGAGAATATTTAGCTTGCTTCCCAATTTATTTACCTAGTAGAATCTTAACCAAGAAGTAAAATTTTAAATGAACCATATTAAGAGGGTTAGTCTAGCTGGGCACAGTGGCGCACGCCTATAATCCCAGAACTTGGGAGGCTGAGGCAGGAGAATTGTGAGTTCAAAGCCAGCCTCAGCAATGGTGAGGCACTTAGCAACTCAGTGAGACCCTGTCTCTAAATAAAATACAAAAATAAAGGGGGCTGGGGATGTGGCCCAGTGGTTGAGTGCGTGCCCCTGAGTTCAATCCCCAGTACCAAAAAAAAAAAAAAAAAAAAAGAGGGCTAGTCTAACTGTAACTAATCAAAAGAAATAATGAGATCAAGGAATGTTATCTAGCTTTTTCTCATTAAGAGAAAAGTACTCTTCTTCTTTTATTGCAGGGAACTTGCATTATTACTTAGAAGGAAAGATAAACCATTATGCAAACACAGCTCAGCACAGATTTAATAAATGCTTTAAATTTAAATAAGATCTTTCTAGAATGTGTAGTTTGGAGTTCTTTAATAATTTTAAGAAAAAAACTTTTCTTAATTTCTAACAATTCAGGACCATTCATATGCTCTAAAAACTTATGAATTTCAAGTTCAGTAAAAATCAATACTGAAAAGCTAAAATAAATCATAACTTAGAAGGAAAAGAGAAATAATATCCAAATTAATTTTATTAATTAAACTTCTAGCTTATAAACATTCACCAAAACAATATAATTCTTACCTTTTAAACTGACAAGGGCTTTTGCTGAAGAGCCTGCAATAAAAAATAAAACAAATTAATAATCATTTCAAAATCAAAGTGAGAGAAAAAGAACATGATTTGATGGTAAAAGTGATCCATTTCATTTGAGCAATGTTGAGTGTGAAATGATGCTGGTATGCGCAATTAGAAATAAGTGGATGGCTGGACATAGTGCACACACCTGTAATCCGAGCTACTTGGGAGGATCGCAAGTTCAAGGCCAGCCTTGGCAACTTAGAGAGACCCTGTCTCCAAAAAAATCCAAACAAAACAAAACAAAAAACCAAAACCCAAGCAAACAAAGAAAAATCAGGGAGGTGGGGCTGGGGATGAAGTTTAAGGGTAAAGTGCCCTTGGGTTCTATCTATCCCTAGTATCCAAGAAATAACTAGTATACAATTCAAACTATAAACCAGAACTCAAACAGGGTAAGAAAAAATTGGAGAGCCATCTGGGAGTCTTGTTAAAGTTGTGAGAGTTGGAAACCATTCCCAGACAGGAAAATGTAGAAAGAGAGGGAAAAAGAAGAGTAGAGACAGAAGTAATTTTGGATCTTCATTCAAAAGTACTTTGATGGGCTGGAGATATAGCTCAGTTGGTTAGAGTGCTTTGCACAAGACCCTGGGTTCAATCCCTAGCACTGCTGGGGGTGGGGGTGGGGTGCTTTGATGCTAAAGAAAAGAGAAACTGAAATGACATTTATTCAGGAAAGATCAGAAGAGGTAATGGAGTGGAAAAGGCAAAATGGAAATGATTCAGAAACTGTCATAGCAGGCTATAAGTCCCTAGAAAGTCTAGAATGTAGGTATGGATGACACTTAAAGATCCAAGCTAGAGAAAGAAGTGCAGAACAAAAGGAGCCAATATAAATTTGGAGAGATTCACTAGATAAAGCAAACTTTAGGGTATATTAGAATAACCAGGAAACTCCTCATACACACAGAATCCATACTATTAATAAAGCTTTTCAGAGGAAGTAACCCACTTTGAGAAACTGAGCTTTTGGTTTTGGACAATAAAGGACAATATCTACAGATGGAGGGTGCAGAAGAATCAATAGGGAAAAATGTTTTGAAGTGTAATGACCAAAGCCAGTAAATCATGGACAGGAGGAGTTGGGGAAGAATGCCATAAAATCTTGCTAAAACTTCAAACAGTACAACACAACTGGGAAGCAGCAAAGTTGATAGCACCCATATCCTTTCATCTGGAAAGAGAAATACAGTTCATTTGAGAAAAAAGCAGTAACCATTCACTCATGCAGTGAGTATGTACTGAAGGCTAACTGCCCACCAAGTCTCTGCTCCAGGCAACAGGGATACAATAGAAAGCAAAACAGCCCAAGTCTCTGTTCTTCTGAAACTTACATTCTACTGAGGAGAGATAAACAAACAAATACACATCAGGTAGTGGTGAGCACTATGGAAAAAAGTGCACCAGGATTACAGGGCCAAGGAGTGTGGGAGTAAGGGAAGGGCAGACTGATTTTTATATGAAGTGCTCATGATTAGCTGCTCTGAAAGGTGATTTTGGAGCAGGGATTTGATGGACCTTTTTTTTTTTTAAAAATTCATTTATTTATATGCGGTGCTGAGAATTGAACCTAGGGCCTCACACATGCTAGGCAAGTGGTCTACCACTGAGCCACAACTCCAGCCCCTGGAGCAGGGATCTGAAGGAAGAAGTATAAGCCACAAGGATATCTATTTTGGCTCCATGAACACAGGAACCATATCTTACAGATTCTGACCTACAATCTATTTTTCCTTCTCTGAGAGGCAGTACGGCCTAGTGGTCAAAATAACAGGTTCTAGGTTGAGACTAGCTGTGTTTGAATCTTGGCTCTGTCACTCTAGCAGTGTTATCACCCCCAAGTTACTTAACCTCTCTGTGCTGTTTCTTCATTTGCAAATGAGTAAATGAGTTAAAAATATATATGTAAAAGTATACTCAGTACATGGCTAATTTTCATAGTGCTTACTATTAATATTACTTTGATCAATTTATAAAATCTTTTTGTGTTAAGATCATGAATTTTAAAGGCAGGTGAATCGATTTAGAATCCTGCACTAACTGGGTATTCATTCAACAAATATTTATTGAATGCTTGCCATAAGCACTGTTATGTATTGTTTGTGGTGCTGGAGATCAAACCCAGGACCTCATGCATGCTAGGCAAGTGCTCTGCCACTGAGCAACATCGCCAGCAACCCATAAGCAATGTTTTAGTGACTGAGGTTACCACAATGAACAAGATAGACAAAGCCTCTGCTCTCAGGAAGTGTATATAAACAAGTACATAAAATAATAATTATAGTTTGTGGCAACTACTATAAAAGAAATAAACAGGGTGATATTTGCATGGGGGAAGTTACTTTATATATAGTTAGGGAAGGCTTCTCTGTGGTGGTAACACCTGAAAAGAGCTAGCTATGAGAGAGCAGGAAGTCCATGCATTAGTATGGGCAGAAGAAACAGGGGGAAAGCCCTGAAAAAACAGCTTAGAATATAAAAACAATAAGAGAGAGGAGAGGGGTGCTGGGGGAAGGTTATTGTGCAAGGAAACAGTAGTAAGAGAAAAGGTCAGAGGGAAAGCCAGGTGTTGTGCATGGAACTGGGAATGCAGTATAAAGAAAAACAGAAACAGTACCTGCTCTGATCTGGTTAGGCTACTAACTGAATTATCACATAAACAAGCATGAAACTGCAACTGTGACAGCTGCCACTAAGAAGTTACACAGTGGTATAAAGAGATTTAAAGACATAACCTGGTCCAGGAGGATGGAAAAATAACTTTCTGAAGATGTTCAAAATGGGATCTAAAGGATAAATAGAAGTTAACAGGAAGTGAGGGGAGTAAAAAGTATTCCAGTTGAGAACAGCATGTGCAAAGGCCCCGCAGAAAAGAGAGCCTGGTGAGTATGAGAAAGGTCCAATTTAACTCAAAGGAATAGAATGATAGGGTGATACATAGTGAAGTTAGAGAGGTAGGGAGTAGCCAGGTAACAAAGGGCCTCATAGCTAGATACAAACAGGTTTTAAACAGGAGGATGACATGCATATATTTTGAAAGGATTCCCCCTGATCTGTATATGAGGGGAGGAAGTAGATTCATGGAAGGCTGAAGTAATTAGTGTACAGAAGAAATGGTGACAACTTGGGCTAGGTGATGGTAAGAAGCAGGCAGAATTGAGAGACATTTAGAAGGTAAAAGTTCCAAGACTTAGTATAGGTTTAAACATGTGAAATGAAAGAGAGGGAAGTGCCAAAGATAACCTCTAGGTTTTTGTTCTGCCAGCTGAATGCAAAGTGGAACCATTCATTAAGACAAGAACCAAGTTATCTATTTCCTAGGGTGGTATTATGAGGTGGATTTTGAACCTGTGATGTTTGAGGGGGCCTCTAAAGTATCCAAGAGATATGAAACAACAAGAAATTATCAAAACAGGAGAAGCTCAAAGGAAAGACCTGGGCTAAAGATAGCTTCAGTTTCCTTGAATACTTGCATCAATTCAAATGAAGATTAAATTAATACATTTTGTACAGCATCTGGTTCGTAGGTAAGTACTCTATTAATGATAGCATTTGTTATTGATAATGTTACAATGGCTGTTAATATATTAGCTAGCTCCCTTGACTAATCTTGACCAAAAAAAAAAATTGCTATTTCCACTATTAAATTGAAATCAATTTTCCTTTTCAAAATCCTGTCCATTTTAATTAATAATGCCTACTACTCTACATTTGGTTCCATGTAAATCAAATATTTATGCATATATGATAACCAGGTAAAGCAATTCTAGCTTTCAACAAAACTGTAATCTGACTAACAAGACATATACCACACAAACAAACATGCATGTCCCCGCCCAACACACCAATGTACCAGAGATGACACACAGTAATATAAATGATTAGGTTATTCAGTTTAAGAATGTAGCTGGAATTTGAACCTCGTATAAATTCCAAGTCTTTACAAAGAACCATAGTAAGAAAAAGTTGTTCAGATGGTAAGCACACTATAATTATTAGACCCACCTAAAAAACAATCAACTGTATTCTCCAAAAAAGAAACAATGAAATTCATGGATGGTCTACAGCTGTGCCCTGTCCAATACAGTAGCCACCAGCTATTTAAATTGATTAAATAAAATTTAAAATTCAGTTCCTCTGTAGCCACATTTGAAGTGTTCTACATATGGCTAACCGCCACCCTACTGGGCATTGCAAAAGAAAACATTTCTATTACTGACAAAGTTCTTTTGGGATTTAGTGCTAGTCTAGATCACATTTAAAACCCAAACACTTTGAATACAAACTTTTCACAGCTTGGCAACCTGAACTTTGAACTTCATAATATATTAAGAACATATGCCTTCATAAATAAAAAGCACTGACAATATCTTGAGTTCTCACTTTTAAAGTCTATCTGCCTTGTGTGCAGTTAGATTTAACAGTGATTAAGCTTTTTGTTACACTAAAACTCTCTCCAAGTGATACATACACACAAACTTCAGCGAGTGGGGATTTAGGACCATTTTGTAATTAACTAAAATGAAATACCTGCCTTTCCATATAATTTATGTAATACTGAATATTACAAACTTAGTTTCATTGTCCTTAAACTATGGCATTGATGTCCAGTCCACACAAATGAGCATCCTTGTCTTAAAAGGTGAGGGTAAGTAAACACGGATAAATGAGGCAATGCACAGGAGTGGGTGACAGAGAACTGTACATGTATGCTGTCTGTGCTGGTCATCTCCATGTGTAAAGACCCCCGAGATTCTTAAGACACATCCTGACAGAAGAAAGCCTGTGGGAGGGGGCTACCTGAACACTGTGTATCCAGTCTGGATTATCTCCAGAAAGGTCCACAGCCACCTGTGGTCCCAAGGGAAGGGGCCAACCCTCTGACACGGAACCACTTCCCAGGGGTGGACGCGATAGGGGGGTGGGCAGTGAAGATCACAAGTGCCTGTAGAAGCAGGAGCTGTCAAGATCAGAGGCTGGGACAAGAAGAGGGGGCTGTGACCACCCAATGCCCACCCCCGAGCCCTCCCCCGGCCCCCGGACAGGCGAGTTACATAACCCCGGCGGGCGTCTCTCGGCGCCGGGTGAGTGGTGCAGGCGGTGAGGACAGCCCCCGCGTCCGGGGGCTGCTCTTTCCCCACCTCCGTCGGGGGCCGAAGTCGGGCCAGGGGAGCAGCCACCGCCTCCGCCCGGCACAGGCTGTACTCCCGGGCTTTCGGTTTCCGGCCCTGGCGCTCGCACAACCCCAGAAACCAACACACAGACACCATAACAAAGGCGGCGACGCGGCGGCAACACCGGAGTAGGAGGACCAGGGGACCACGGTGGAGCTGGCAGTCGGCCCACCTGCCCGCCGGAGGGGACGGCCGCCTGTTCCAGCCGGTGCAGCCGCGGGGCAGGCGGCCAGCGGGAAGAGGGGGGTGCTTTGAGGTGCTACTCACTCTCGTCAGGCAACTGGTCGAGCTCCGCCATCTTGAACGAGCCGCGCCGCTTTTTCAAAGGCTGCCCGCCGCGGTGCATTGTGGGGCGGAGACTGTCTTTGCGAGGGAGGTTCGAATGCGGAGCTCGCTGCCCGCGGCGCCGCGCCGCGCTGCTCCCGCCGCGGCCGGCCGAGGCGGGCCCGGCTCCGCCCGCGCCTGCTCCGGGAGGGGGTGCGCTGGGTGGCCGCGCCTCGCCCTCCTCCTTCGCCCCCGCCCAGGGCCGGAGGAAGGGAGAAGGGAGACCGCGAGGAGAGGCCCGGCGCCCGAGCGCGGGGGGCGCAGCGCCAGCTCCAGAGTCCCGCCCGGCCCGCCCTCGCCGGGGCTCGCTCCCGGCGCGCGTTTCGCGGCTCGCGCTGCAGCTGCGGAGACTGCAGGCTGTTTGTTCCGAGAGGGGAACGGGAGAAGGCCCCGGCGGGCCGAGGCATGAGGCAGGGAGGGGGCACCTGTGGCCTCCACACGGGAGAAGAAGCCCTTGGTTCTGGATCAGGTTACGCAAGGGGGCTTTCCATAAAGTCAAGTGTTCTCGGTTCCCCAGACCCATGTTTCTCAGGCTCCTCAGTGACCCCCAGCCCCGAACTTAGACTGCCACATAGCGTGTGGGTCCAAGACTTGGGATCCCAGCGGCCTCTGGTGAGTCGAGGGCTCTTGCTTCTGAAGACTGGAAGATGAGCTCTCCGTGCAGCCCGGAAAGAGAGACCTTGAGAGGTCATGAAGTTAAGTCATTTAGGCAGGCAGCTAAGAAGTGTTCTGCTCAGCCTGTTCATCCTTTCGACAATAGTCCGCGTTGTGAACTGGGAGAGAATTACAAAACGAGTAACTGATGGCTTCGTGGGGATACATACTAAAACTAACAGTGGCACTACACGGTGATTAAGTATCCTGATCTAAATGTAATGAGGACACTGGATGAGAATTTATCCTTTATTGAAAGAGTCCAGGAAAAGATTTCACAAATTCCTGTTGGTAACACTTTCCACTAATAAACCAGTTTTTTTGTTTGTTTGTTTGTTGTTTTTTTTTGTGACAATATCTTTAACAAATGTTTTTGAGTAACGAGCCTTTTCTCTAGGAATTTATGGGGAATGAGGGATAGGACAGTTAAGAATTGAAAAAAACCACATGAATTCCAGAAACTCAGAAGTTAAAAGATGACATATTGAGATGAGAACAGAGCAAACAGGCCAGCCTAGGCTAAGAAATTGAACTTGCTGAGAGCATTGGAGCAATGGCGAAGTCACGTTTTAAATAACGGGGATGACATGTTTCCATTTGTTTTAGAACAAAATTGTGAGAAATGGATTGAAGGGGAACAAGGTGAGAGTTTGGAAACCAGGCAGGAAGAAGCCTGGTGGGGCAAGCGAAGGACAGCAGAGAGATGCCTCTTCAACTGGCTGTAGAAGTTCAGAGGTTGTGTGGAGGCCTGTTTGGGATTATGGCTGCTAGTTGTAGTTGTACAATCTCAGGCAAATTTGCTTCTTGACTTAATTCTGGGTCCCTCATCTTTTCATCTGTAAAATGCAGGTACTAAGAGGGTTAAATGAGTTGATAGATGTAAAGACCTTAAAATAGCTACTAGCACACAGCAGTTAGCCACTACTACTACCTCTGTGGCACTGGGTAGAATGTGACAGTTTGGGGGGGTATGTAATCCACCTCTCAAAGAAACATGGACATATAGGGAAAAAGGGCTTGCTGAGTCACTCTAGTATGAGGAAGAGTCTCATTGGTGAAGCCATCTTTGTTCCTTGGATAACTGAGTACTGGGATAGTGTTAACAGTGGTCCACTTTATGCATTGGATATATCCCTTGGTGCTCTGCCACTACAATTTATTCGTAAAATGGACATTTTTTTCTCTTCCTCTGTCCCTGCTCCTCCCTAATGTGTCCTGCTCTGTAACCCCAGAGGAAACAGGATTAGCTTTCTTCCCCGTTTCAGGCAGATTTATCTGTCCTGGAGCACATACCCACCATAGGAATGAAGTCATCCAGACTTTGGAGATGGTACTAGAAGATCTCAGAAATGACTATCTCCCAAATTAACAAGTGAATTACAACTCCAACAGAGAACTTGTAAAATGCAGCCTTTGAATCACCCTTTAAAGGCCCCTAGTTCCTGCTGATGGGCAGAATCACAGTCTCTGGGACAGGAGTCCCTTGTGTTTTCTCCTTTGCTAGCAAAGTAATAAACCTTCTTTTTCCTTTTGGATTGGCACCCTAGACTTGGACAGAGCTTTCATCAACAATAGGAGGGGGAGCAAGGAGGGTGGAAGTTCAATTTGACAAAGTAATCCCTCACAATGAATTTAACCTCTCCTGTGCCTTCTAACACATTCTGATCTGCTAAGAAGACGAAAACACTGGTCCTAGCACCTGGGGGGCCTCAGCAGCTTGCATTTCACCATCAATTTGGAGATTATGAAAAATCAACCCTCTAAGAATGGTAAAATTGAAACAAACATGAAGGAGCCTAGGGGTGTGAGAGAAGCAGAAGTTTTGTGAATATCATGATGGTTGGAGTATTGTTAGACCAAGGTAAACTTGGTTTTATTCTGAGGTAGTTTTTACATACACATAACAGCAGGGTTGTGGTTAAAACAATATTTTTAGGCCCTTCTCCCAATAATATGCTTTTTTAAAACTGGCTCAGGTATTGTTATAGTAGTGGAAAGCTGACTACCCACTGTACTACCTAGATTATAATGTGAAAATAGAGTGAAAAAAAATTGAGATAATAAGATGAACAGAGTGGCTCATGCCTGTAATCCCTGTGATTTGGGAGGCTGAGCCAAGAGCATCTCAAATTCAAGGCCAGCTTCAGCAATGCATCACAACCCTGTCTCAAAAAACGAAAAGGACTGGGGATGCAGCTCAGTGGTAAAGCACCCTTGGGTTCAATCCCTAGTACCTAAATTAAATAAATGTTGAATTTTATGTTATTTTAACCACTCTTTTAGTCTGTTTTGTACTACTAAGCCAGAATACCTGAGACTGGGTAATTTATAAACAACAGATTTAATTTTTATGTTTCTGGAGACTACAAAGTGCAAGATAGAGGGTTTCACATCTGGAGAGGGCTTCGGTGCTACATCATCCTATGGTAGAAGACAGGAAGGAAAGAGGTTGCATGTGAGAGAGGGAAGTGGCTGAATTCACACTTCTATCAGGAACCCACTTTCTTGGTGACTAATCCACTCCCATAATAATGACATTAATTTTTTAGGGGATATGTGTGTGTGTGTGTGTGTGTGTGTGTGTGTGTTTTTTTTTTTTTTTTTTGGACTGAAGATTGAACCCAAGGGTACTCTACCACTGAGCTACAACTCCAGCTCTTTTATAATTTTTTATTTTGAGACAAGGTCTCACTAAATTGCCCAGGCTTGCCTCGAACTCGTGTGATCCTCCTGCCTTAGTTTCCTAAGTCACTGGGATTATTGGCATTGGCCACCATGCCCAGTGCCTGGGAACACATTCAAACAACAGCAACCACAATTTTAAAAATTCATGTTATACAAATATCACACAAAATATCCATTTACTAAATATATATACATAGACTAAACAGAATACAAGAAACCCAATATTAATGGTGACTAACTAGGATGGTGGGATTTGGGTGATATTTATTTTCTTTATATGTGTATTTATAACTTTTCTACAGCAAACTTTTTATTTTATAATAAAAAACAGCCATTGAAAACAGTGATATGTCTGTACAATGGAACATTATTCAGCCATAACAAGAATGTACTGATAAATGTTACAGTGTGGATGAAACTTTAAAAAAATCATGCTAAGTAAAAGAAGCCAGTCACAAAAGACCACATATTGTATGATTCCATTTATATGAAATGTCCAAAATAGACAATTCCATAAGGACAGAAAGCAGATTAGCAGTTGCCAGGGGCTGGTAAGGATGAAGTGGAGTGTGGGGAGTGATTATTAAAGGGTACAGTGTTTCTTTCTGGGGTGATAAAAATATTCTAAAACTGACTGAGGTAATAGTTGTACAACTCTTTACATATACTAAAAACCATTGAATTATACATTATACATTTTAAATTGGTGAATTGTATGGTATGTGAATTATATCTCAATAAAGTTGTTGCCAAAAATTCTTATTTTCAGACCGTTAATCAGCTTTCTGTCACTATAAAAAACCTAATCAAATTATAAAGAGAAAAAAGTTTGTTTTGGTTCACATTTTGGAGGTTCCATTCTATGGTTCATTGGCCCTGTTGGTTTGGGCCTGTGGCAAGGCAGCACATGACACAACACCACTCTTCACCTCATAGCCAGGAACAAGAGAATGAAAAGGGGACTGGGGTCCTTCAACCCCCTTCAAGGGCATATCCATCCCCAGTGATCTAACAGCCTCCCACTAGGTCCCACCTCTTAAAGGTTCCAGCACTGCCCAATAGTACCACACTGGGAACCAAACATTTAACACAAGGGACTTTGGGGAACATTCAAGATCCAAACCATAGCACAGACTTTAGGATTTGTCTCCATCTAAAATCTTTGGTAGTTACTTTGGACCAGATCCCTTTCTAAGTCACTTAATGAAAATAAGAAGTCCAAGAGGCACTCTACTGGGAGATGTGAAATGATTGCTACATGACATTAAATTACTATCCTTTCCACTCTGACTTTTCTTACAGACATCTTACTAGTCTGCAAATATGCTAGAAAGAGAAGCTGCTTTTCCTGTTGGACCCAAGTGGCTACAGGAAGATGCAAACTGAATTCCTAACAGATCCTGCTTTTTTTAGAACGAGTCCTAGGAGGGTCATCAAATACCTATATCTCCTGAGATCCAGGTAAAAGGACCATTTGGTTAAAGTGGAGGAGGGGATGATTAAACCTGTCTCCTAGGGCTATAGTGAGAATTCAATGAGATCACTTACGTAAAATACTTGGCTCGGGCTGGGGTCGTGGCTCAGCGGCAGAGCGCTCGCCTAGCGCGTGTGCGGCCCGGGTTCGATCCTCAGCACCACATACAATTAAACGCATCGTGTACAACTAAAGCAAATAAATAAATATAAAAAAAAAAATACTTGGCTCACATCCCAGCACATAAACACCAGCCCTCTACCACTCTATCTTATGTCCTGCTTTCCTAAGTTGTACCCAGAAGGGACTAAATGTTGTTAGCTCTTTTCAAGATACTGCTTATAAAGACATTGTTCTTGGCAAAATTTACTGGTATATCCCAGGAAGTCTCTTTGTTTATGGAAGTCTCTTTGTTTCCAATTTGCATAATGAAGCCAAGATGAGGAAGAACAACTGCTATTCCTCCTTGAAGGAATAGCAGCTATTCCTCCTTGAAGGAATAGCAGCAACCTCTTTTGCCATATATCTTTTGTAACAAACTATGAAAAGTTATGAGAGATTATTCTATGTGAAGGAAAGTAGAGAGAGATACTCACCACACACAAACACTCTCAATCACTGTCCAGAATTTCCTAGATAAATTGGGGACAAGTTGAAGTTAGGGAGAGGAAATGGAAAAAGTAGTATTAATGGCAAAGAGGCATGTACAAAGGCATAGTTTTCATTCCAGAAATTTTAAGTTGTTGAGGATGGCTTGGGTGTTTAAGATGAGGTGTGGCAAGAGGTAATGTTACTACTAGAGTCCTAGGCCAGAGGCCCAACCCTGAGAGTCCTAACAAATCAGGTCCAGCCACTCACCCAAAAACCAAATGGAAAAAGTAATAGGGAAAATCAAGAAAGGAACATTAATTGATACAGCCATACTGGGAAGGTGAAGTGAGATCAAGCATCTTGACCCTGTCTTCAGGGCACTAACATGCGCTTCAAGTTTATATAGAGGATGAATAGGGGCAGGGGGCTAGAGATATGCATAATTAAGCAGTTTTGGTCAAACTGTGGTCTGATTGATTTTTGGGGGGGATGGGTACCAGGAATTGAACCCAGGGGTGCCTAACCACTGAGCAACATCCCCAGTCCTTTTTTATATTTTATTTAAAGACAGGGTCTTGCTGAGTTGTTTAGGTCCTTGCTAAGTTGCTGAGGCTGTCTTTGAACTCTCGATCCTCCTGCCTCAGCCTCTGGAGCCACTGGGATTACAGGTGTGTGCCACTGAGCTCTGATGGTCTGATTGATCTTGATATCAGTTCTGGTTTTGCTAGGTGGGGCTTCAGAGAAGTCCTTATCACTGTAGGGGACAATTTGGTTCCCATGAAATATTCTTGCTTAGGGAGGCAAGCCTGAGTTCCTGTCATGGGACAACTGCTCTGCCTTAGGGGCATGATCTCATGATTGTTATGGTTTTCATGTGAGGTGTCCCCCCCAAAAACTCTTGTGTTTCTGCAGGAATATTCAGAGGTGAAATTACTGGATTGTGAGAACTAGGCTTAATTAGTCCATCTCAGATTGAATGGACCGACTGGGTGCTAACTATAGGCAGGTACTTATGGTTAGAGGAGGAAGGTAGGTCACTGGGGGCGTGCCCTGGAAGCAATGCATCTTCCCTCTGGCCCCTTCCCTCCCCCACTTCCTTGTTGCCATAAGCTGAGCAGCTTTCCTCCCCTGGGCTCTTTTACCCTGGGCCCAGAGCAACGGAGTCAGCCAGCTATAGACTGAGACCTCTGAAACTGCGACCCCCTTATCCACCTTTAAGTTGTTCTTTGGTCACAGTGATGCAAATCTAATAGTGATCTGTCTGCACTACTCTGTTTCTGGAATTCAAGGTGACTACAGATTTAGGGCAATGACTAAAGACTTCTAGTTGCTGCTCCAGGGGTTCTGGAATAGGATGTTGTAAAAACTGGCAGATGAATGTCACTCTCTGTAAGTCCTGAAAATATCTTACTCGTTTCAGTGTCCTTGGTTTCAGTGTTCAGTGTCTGTGAGCCCTCAAATAAACTTTCCTCCTCTACAGTTGTTTTGGTTGGGTCTTTTAGTTGCAGTGGCAAAAAAAGCTCACTAAAACAAGCTGTGAAGGGTGCTGTTAACTGACAGCCTTTAACTACTGCCCACTCAGATCTGCTCGGGCGGGGGGTTGTGGCTCAGCCTAGCATGTGCACGGCCCTCAGCACCACGTAAAAATAAAGGCATTGTGTACAACTAAAACAAATAAATAAATATTTTTTAAAAAATCTGCCACAGCATTCACACTAATGCCATGCTCTCTCAGGCTGCTCCTAGCCAATAACTGAGCCTGGCATTGCTGCTGGAGCCAGGCCATTTCCACCTAGCTAGGGTCTTTGCTCTAAGCTCCTGCACGGCATGATCTGAACTGGTAACATGCTTATCCACAGAACTGCCTAGAGCATGATGGTGAACCTTGGCTAACACTATGGTATATGTCAAATTATATTCTATATTGGTTTGTACATTGTTTGAGGGGGATGCATGTAGCATCCTTTTAGCACCATTTAAATGTTGTTTCTTTGTTGGAACCTAAAGGATTTCAAGATTAAAGCTGGTCATGGAGTTGGAAGGTGTCTATATGCCCAGCTCACTCTAAGAGATCCAACCATGGGTCAGCTCTGGACGTCCTGGTATGTAGGCCCATGATGGTTCAAGACTTGGAAATACAGCACATCCTGTGAGACCGAGCCAAAGGGAGGCCAAAAGAAGCCTGTGTCTGAAATCTCCAGACTCTTCATTGCATCTGCTACTACCATACTTTATCCTTTGTGTGTAAAACCTTGGTCTGTGAGTAAAAACTGTCACAAGTCCTTTCAGCAAGTAAACATAGAAAGTAACTGAAGTGTAATTAACACAGCCTTCCATCAGCCTAGCCAGGATTTCCTCAGAGCTGCACTGTAGTCTGACGCTCCTCCTAGCCAATGCTCCTTTCTTCCCTTCCTCTCTCTTCTTGCTGGTGGCAGACCAGCATTCTGATCTGAGGTTCCTCCCCATCCCCACCCACATACTCATGCTCTCTCCATTCTTTATTCTTCGAAATTGTTTCCCAAAATAAATAGATATTTTGTACATTTGATTCCGTCCTAGCACTTGCTTCTCAAAGAACCTGATCTGGAACACGTGGTATTAGGAGTTGTCTGGAAAAGCAGACAGTTTTGGACTGATAACTCCTTACCTGGCTGGCAAGGTGTGTCCCATCCCCAGTGGAATGTGGGGCATGGAGAATACTTAGAATGAGGTGACTAAAGATTTCATGGTGGTGTTCTGGGAAAAATTCTAGGGGAGAGGAAGATCTTTGCTGGTGAGATGATTCAGGCATTGCAAGACAGAAAAGGAACTGCTTAAAAGGAAAGTGGAGTTGGCTGGTTATTATAAGTTGTATTAATGTCCTGTATAGAAATAATGGAAAAAGGAATTAACAAACAACCTAAAAACTAAGCAGAGAGCCTATAGCCTCTTTGGTAGTTTACAAGCAGACTGGTAGTGCCTCCACGAAGTGTGGACACAACTTAGGAGCAAACTTAGGACCTAATAGTTAATGTCATTGAGCTCTAAAGACATTTAAATACTCAGTCAAGGCAAGTTTCCTATGCTAATGTCAGAATCCTGGTGGAGAAGACATAGGACCCTGACCCATGAGAAGGAGGCATCTGCAGGGAGGTCTCAAGATTTGGCTCTGCAGACTCAGAAGTGAAAGAAATGTCTAACCTTTCCTGTTAAGAGTTAGTCCTTCCTCTGTGTAGGAAGAACTACAGAATCTGCTCTCTGACAAACAATAGGATTCCCCTTCAAGAGTGTGTTCCTTGAGAAGGCCTGGAAGACATACCTTCCACCAAAGCCATCAGGCAAGTGCTGGTGAAAAGAATAGTAGCATCAAGGGGAAATTTAGTGGTGACTCTTCTCTGCAGATCAAGAGTGATGGTAGGAGAGGCAGTCACAGGCTGGACTTATTAAGCGTGATAGGTGCCCTGATGAATATAACAGAGGCAAGGTGACAGAGCTTAACATGAGAAGTTGAAATGTCTTTACCATAAAAATCAACAAGACTTGCTGGGTGCAGTGGCTCACGCCTGTAATCCCAGCACTTGGGAGGCTGAGGCAGGAGGATCCGCGAGTTCAAAGCCAGCCTCAGCAATGGTGAGGCACTTAGCAACTCCGTGAGACCCTGTCTCTAAATAAAATAAAAAAAAAAAAAAAAAAAAAAAGGGCTGGGGATATGACCTAGTGGTCGAATGCCTCTGAGTTCAATCCCCGGTACCACACACACACACACACACACACACAAAATCAACAAGATTGAGGAATAAGCCAATGGAAATTGACCTGTGGGACATAAGGAAATGGAAATGGTTAATAGAACATGGTGTATCTAGAGGCAAAATATATAAGCAGGCAATAAGTCTGCTGTTTTATCTATAATCAAAAGAAGTCAAGATTAGAGGAATGGGAGATTGAGAGCAATCCCCCAGAAAAAGTCATGATCCCTTGCTTAGTTCCAAGACCTGTGTCAACTTTCAGATCTGGAACACACTGAAGAGATAGCCAGACCCTAGGAAGAAGGACTCTTAACACAGTGACAGGTGGTAGTGGTATATTATGATTCCTAGTCAATCCCCAATGGCACTTATGAGGAAAGTAACATCCCCAGATATTTTAAGAATTATTGAATGCAAAGTGTTATGGTTTAAGTGGTGTCCCCCAAAAGCTTACGTGTGAGACAATACACGAAGGTTTAGAGGAAAGATGATTGGGTTATAGCCTTAACCCAATCAGTGAATTACTCCCTGATGGGATTAACTGAGTAATAACTGGAGGCAGGTGGAGTGAGGCTGGAGGAAGTGGTTCATTGGGGGCGTGGTTTGGGGGTATATATTTGTATCTGGCAAGTGGAGACCTCTCTCTCTCTCTCTCTCTCTCCTTTATAATCATCACGTGAGCCACTTCCCTCTACCACACTCTTCTGCCATGATGTTCTGCCACACCTCCAGACCTGAGGAATGGAGCTGGCCTTCTATGGACTAAGACCTCTGAAACCCTGAGCCCTCAAATAAACTTATCCTCCTGTATGTACTATTGTTCTGGTCAGGTTCTTTTAGTCGTAGCAGTGAAAAAGCTGACTAAAACACAAGGTCTAAGTTGACAGAGAGTTACAGACCAGAAGTCATCGTAAATTCCCTTTAGAGTAGAAAGTAATAAGTGGAGTCCTTACCAAAGTGAAGCTTGGTCTCTGAGCTGGAATAACCTCTCTCATGTGGTCCATGGGGTTAGGGTTACTGTAGTTGGAAAGGTTAAAAGGCTAAATGAAAGTCCCTGAATCATTCAGGATATATTAAATTAAAAAAAAATCAAATCCTAGATCTAAAGGATACCTAGTCCGGGATTTGATTTTTAAAACATTAGTCTGTTTAATACAGACATGTTTTAGTTAGATTTTTGACATTGTGACCAAAAGAACTGTAAGAATAATTTCCAGGAGGAAAAGTTTATTTTTGGCTCATGGCTTCGAAGGATCAGTTCATGGTTGACTGACTCCATAACTCTGGGCCTATGGTGAGGTAGAACATTGCACTGAAAGGAAAATAGCTCAGAACATGGCATCAGAAAGGAGAGAGAGCTCCACTCACCAGAGATAATATAAACCCCAAAGGCATGCCCCAGTGGGCTATCTCCTCCAACCACACCCTACCTGCCTTCATTTACCACCCACTTAATCTATATCAGTGGATTTATACACCAATTAGGTTACAACTTTCATAATTGAATCATTTTCCTCTGAACATTCTTGTATTGTTACACACATGAGTTTTTGGTGGACACTTCATATTTAAACCATAACAAGACAAGTTTTTCAGCACTTATAAAATCATTCAGTCACAATTGAACATTCTAAATATTTTCTCATGTTCGACAAACTCATTCAAATAAGTTATTCCATCATCTAAAAAGAAGAGTCAGGGGCTGTGGCTGGGGCTTAGTGGTAGAGCGTTCGTCTTGCATGCGTGAGGCCCTGGGTTCGATCCTTAGCACCACATAAATAAAATAAAGGCATTGTGTTCACCTACAACTAAAAAAATATTTAAAAAGAAGAGACTGTGGATGTAGCTCAGTGGTAGAGTGCTTGCCTAGCATATGTGAGGCCCTGGGTTCAATTCCCAGCACTGGGGAGTAAAAAAGAAAAAGAAAAAGCCTGTACAATCTGTACAAACAACTCTCAGAGGTTCTTCTAGTTCTTCCTTTATTGTTACAACACTTAACAGCAATAGCTCTTCATCTCACTGGGATCTGAATCTAAAATTATGTTCTTCCTCGCAAACCAAGTATAATCAATTTCATGTTCACCCAAAATACCATGAAGATTCACTACAAGATTGAGAATGGTAATGAATTCCTGTTAAACAATTGATGTTTTCTATGGAACCCTATTTCGTTATTCAATGTTTCCACTGCTGTGATAAATATTTGAGATAAGCAACTTATAAAGAGAACAGGTTTCTTTTGGCTCATGGTTTCAGAAATTTCAGTCCATGGTGGCTTGGCCCTGTAGCTTTTGCGTCTGTGGCAGCACAGTACATCATGGTGGGAGCATGTGACAAAGAAAATGGTTCACCTTATGGTGGTCAAGGAGCAAAAAGGGAGAGAGGAAAAGACTAGGGTCTCAATATTTCTTTAAAGGCATACCCCCTGTGATCTAACTGCCTTGTACTTGGCTCCACTCCTAAAAGGTTTCACCACCTCTAAATGGTGCCACAGCCTGGTGGCCAAGCCTTTATAACACATAGGAATTCCTAAATCAACTTTTAAATCCCTCTTTGTTGCCTTCGTACTCCAGTTGAGTCATTTTCTTCAAGTTTTCCTGGATGACCTAGTGGATAATTACAACAAATACTGGTAAACAAACTGAAAAGGTAATTTTAATGTATGTTGTCTGCTATAAATAATAGCTTATTTTAAAATATTTTCAACTGTAGATGGAAAAATACCTTCATTTTATTTCTTTATTTTTATGCAGCACTGAGGATCAAACCCAGTGCCTCACACATACTAGACAAGTGCTCTACCGTTGAGCTACAACTGCAGCCCAATAGCTATTTTTTTTTTCTTGGCCAAATCACTTTATTATTTTGTTTTTTGTTTTTCCAGATCACTTTAATTTACAGCTTTTAATGTACACTATGAAGTCCATAATTTCTTGAAATTCTCACCTTGCTTTTTTTTTTTTTTTTTTTTTGTACCGGGGATTGAACTCAGGGGCACTCGACCACTGGGCCACATCCCCAGCCCTTTTTTGTATTTTATTAGAAGCAGGGTCTCACTGAGTTACTAAGTGCCTCACCATTGTTGAGACTGGCTTTGAACTCGAGGTCCTCCTGCCTCAGCCTCCCAAAGTGCTGGGATTACAGGTGTGCGCCACCTCGCCCAGCTCTCACCTTGCTCTTATAAAGAGTTGAGTTGGGGTTTGGCTGGGGTTGTGGCTCAGCAGTAGAGCGTTTGCCTAGCACGTGTGCTGCCCGGGTTCAATCCTCAACACCATGTAAAAATAAAGGCATTGTGTACAACTAAAATAAATAAGTATTTTTAAAAAATAAAGAGTTGAGTCTATACTTTCAGTCTTCATCATCAGGAGGAATACCTAATTCCTCGTCTGTCCACTGGGAAGGATCTGGATATGTAAAATAACCCAGCACAGCATCTGAGTCATGCCAAAAGCGCCAGAGAATCCAGAACCACATGGTAGCACTGAAGAACTCACCCAGGATCACCTGGGATCTGGTCAGCTGGGGAAACTGCCTAACCGGGGCTCAATATGCACACCACCACCAGCGTGGCGCACTCCGCAGCCTCCACCCTCCCAAGCGCAGTAGCCTCTGAAGAGGCGGCCTCCTCCGTGAGCGAGAGGCACAAGCCACGCCAGAGCCTACATGCTCCCAGTATCCCGACAGCCGTCCAGGCCGCCCCGCCTATTTGCCATTTGTTTTGTTTTGAATAAAGTAATACTTCATGTTTGATTCAAAGTCCTTTCTCAATGTTTTCATTCAGTTCCAATTTTATTATCAATTTGGGCCTAGGTCCCATTTTATTTTCATTTTTGTTAATATGAATACACATTGCTGCCAGAAATACAATCAATTGCTCATTGAAATTGTTGATAGCAGCCGGGCGCGGTGGCGCACGCCTGTAATCCCAGCACTTTGGGAGGCTGAGGCAGGAGGATCGTGAGTTCAAAGCCAGCCTCAGCAATGGCGAGGCACTTAGCAACTCAGTGACACCCTGTCTCTAATAAAATACAAAAAAGGGCTGGGGATGTGGCCCAGTGGTCAAGTGCCACTGAGTTCAATCCCCGGTACCAAAAAAAAAAAAAAAAAAAAAAAATTATTGATAGCTATTCCAGGCATTGTTGAACTATATCCATTTTGTCTTAAATATCCTTGCTCCAGCTACAGCAGAGGGGCCTGTGGCTGAGTTGGACAGTCAGACCAAGCACATGTTATCTGTGAGTTATAGGATGGTTAGCAACATCTCTGGCCTCTACCTTTTAGATACCAGTACTCCCTTCCTCAGTTGTGCTAATAAAAAGTATTTCCGGAGATTGTAAAGTATTCCCTGGGGATTAAAATTATCCCTGGCTGAGAACCACTGTTCTAGGGATATTTTAGCTCTCCTCCTTCCCAGGTTGCAGATGTAGCTTTTGTGGGATCTCTCAAACATCTTCCAACACTGAGTGGGCTCTGGGCATTGTTCAACTTGGCCCCCTGGTTATATTTTAGTCTGGCTTTGTAGAGTTTCATGTTTTATATACACAGTTAATTTCTATAGCACAAGACTCAAGAGGACTGTGAGTCTTTCTTGGCTTATTTCTCTGGGATCCTTTCTCTCTGTTACTCTGTTCTACAAATTCTAATTACCTGGCTGGGCACAGTGGTGCATGCCTGTAATCCCAGTAACTTGGGAGGCTCAAAGCCAGCATCAGCAATTTAACAAGACTCTCTGCAATTTAGTGAGATCTTGTTTCAAAATAAAAAAATGAAAAGGACTGGGTATGTAGCTCCTTGGTTCAATCCCTGGTACAAAAAAAAAAAAAAAAAAAAGAAAGAAAGAAAATTAAAGTCACCTTAGCCTCCCCAAACCAATCTTTGTCCTTTAACTTAGAGAAACCACCATAATCTGCCTATGTTCTCTCTTGCACTATAGCAGACTAGTAAGTATCTCTAGGCAGAAAACCTAGATGATTCTTGGGCTCACTTCATTTCTTTCTCTTCTCAAGGATCACAGTCTTGTTGTATTGCCTGTTGTACAATGTCAATGAAAATTGTTTCATGTTTTGCCCTGTTTTCTAACAGCAGGAGAGCATGTATGATATAAATTATTCTGTCATAGCTGGAAACAGAAGGCCCCCTTAACAATTAAATTTTAAACATTTGATCTACTAACATCTAACATGCCCCATTGATGTTGGTCTTCCTTCCTTTGGCTCTTTAGTACTTATTTTGGAAAAAAGAAAGAAAAAAAAAAAAACAAAACACTTGATTAGTGAGTAGGTTAAAAAAAAAGACATTTCAAGTAAATATTATTTTATTTTGGTGGATTATCTTTCTCCAAATGTGCCATATTTCTATTTGCTTTTGGATGATTATGTTCATCTTTGAATAAATACTGACCATATCTATTATTCATTGTACCAAAGGTAGACATTTTAAATTAGCAAGTAAGCAATCAACACTCAATTCATCAATCTAGCAACAATGATGATCTTCCACCTGAGTCCCTTTGTAATTTGGAGCTGAGGCTTTTAGGCAATGTTTCTAGTAAAAATATGTAAAATCATGTTATAATACATTTGATTATCAAATGATAATCACTTTTCAACTTGTCATCATTTAAAATAAAAACGTTGCTATAAAACAAAAAAAAACTACCTTATTAAATACACAAATACATAAGAGTAAGAGAATTAGCATTTTTTTTTTCTTTTTTAGCTGCATGCATTGTTAGCATTGCCATAGGCACATGATTTTTTTTTTGTTTGTTTTTTGAGTACTGGGGATTGATCACAGGGGTACTCTGCCACTGCACCTGGCAATAGGCACATATATTCTGTGAGATGAATAAGGCTTATTGTTAGGATTGAAATGTGATTGGGGAACTGGTAAAGGAGTCTACATAAATTGGCTACCTCTGGGTCCAGTAGTGAACCTGAAGTTGATGAAGATCAACAGGGCTGGCAAACGAGAAGAACTAGAAGTGGAGTGGAGTAGAGTCAGGACAGATTGGAACCTCAGTCTGTCTCACCTGCAGAGAACCTCAGTCTGTCTCACCTGCAGAGAAAGCTGATGCCCTTTGTCATGGAGCTGCACATTTGCCTGGCCTAGGATTAAGAGACTAAGGAAGGCCAGGCTCAGTGGCATAGGCCTGTAATCCCAGTGGCTCAGCAGGCTGAGACAGGAGGATCATGAGTTCAAAGCCAGCCTCAGCAATGGCCAGGCGCTAAGCAACTCAGTGAGACCCTATCTCTAAGTAAAATGCAAAATAGGGCTGGGGATATAGCTCAGTGGTTGAGTGCCCCTGAGTTTAGTCCCTGGTACCCACAAAAAGAAAGAAAGAAAGATAGATAGAAAGAAAGGAAGAAAGAAAGAAAGAAATCGATCAAAGACCTAGGATTTAGACCACAGACTTTGCAACTCCTAAAAGAAAACATAGGGCCAGCACTTTAAAATATAGGAGCAGGCGACGATTTCTTCAATAGGACTCCTAAAGTTTAGGAAATAATACCAAGAATTAATCAAGGGATGGCATCAAATTATAAAGCTTCATGACAGCAAAGGAAACAAGAATATGAAGAGAGGGGGATTCAAGATGGTGGATTAGAGGAAGGCTGCATTTTCAGTTGCTCCATGGCTCAGGATTCAAGCAGCAGGAATACTGCTTTTTAGTGAGGTGAGAGATTTCACTAAAATTCAATATTGGACAGTTAGAGTGTCTTAGAGATCAGAAATTCAGGTACATTGAACAAAGAATAAGAAAGCGTACATTTGGAGACAAATCAGTTGTGGCATTGGCAAGTGTTAGGTTGGAGTTCAGGGATGCCAAGATGGTGGAGGCAGGGTACAAGAAAAATGCCACTGGACAAGACAGGAAGATGAGTCATCATGTCCCTGTTTACCATAAGTCCCATTAACATGACAACTCCCACCACTAAGGACTTATCACCCATGACAACTCCTGCCACAGGTTTGGTATTCTAAAATAACCAATGGGGGTAAAGTGGAGAGTATTCTAATCAGGTATCATGAAGTAACCAATGGGAGTAAATGGGGTAGGGTCTTTAAACAAGTCCATATAGGAAGAAAATGCCTAATGGCTCAGCATATAAGAAAAGAATTCCAGATATTCAGACCTTGAGCCTCTCTCTCTTGCTTGGCTCACTCTGCTATATCTTACGGAGTATGACTTTCACCTTCCCCTTCAATGAGTCTGTACTTTCCCTGTTATGTCTGTGTGTCTTGCTCAATCCTTTGTTTGGGACACCAAGGACCTGGATCCCAAGTGGACACTCCAGTGTTAACAGTAGCAGTGCTGGTTTACCACAGAGAGGAGGGATAACAGAGAGAGAAACACAATGGACATATTTGGTATGAAAAACCTGTAAATCAGATAAACAGCCTGAATTTAGTTAATCCAGAGGATGCACAGTGAACTGACTTTGAGAAGTACTCTGTGTTTCTCAACTCGAAAGTAGAGAGCTGAGGCAGGAGCCATCTTGAGAAGAGCACACTGCAGATTGCTGCTTCAGAAGCCCATGAGATCATTGCAAAAGTCACCACACTGCTCTGGCAAGCACCTAACATGTGGCTTTGGGTGTACCTTGCAGAATATGAATGAAACAGGTATAAAGAAGATTATACCCAAGATGATTCAAGTCAGAAAAACAAAGGGGAGGGCAACTTGCTTTCCCTTTGAGTGGCAGCTAACATGACCAGATGAAGAGGGTCAGGAATCTGAACAGGAGGGTGTGAATACAAACAGGGACTAAGCCTGGGAAGGCTGTGTTTGTTGCAGCATAGTGTGTGAAGGGTTGGCTCCCCTGCCTCTTGAGTAGAATTCTTGGGAGGCTCCTGAAATCCAGGCTCCCAGAAGAGGCAGGCAACTGCAGGGCTCTAAAGGTATGTTGACCTAATCTCTCCAGAGCAGATACCATTCAACAAAGCCCCTAAGGCCTGATGAGATCTACTTCCCTCAGAGTACTCTGCAGCAGCCCTACTCTGGGTTTGCATTGATTGGGTCTATGCAAACAAAATGAACAGTACTTTCCATTCCATCTTACCTTATACTGGTGAGAAGGGAAGCTGAGAACTACTTCAACCAGTTTCATTCCAACTGGCAGCTCACTGAGCAACACAAAAGGAGGAAGGGGTTAACAAACCCTAGCCCTTGCACACATATTCTCTCCCTCTCCTTCCCCCACCATAGTCCAAGAAAGAAGGACAGATGGTCATAGGCCGTGACCATTCTTTCTTATCAACTGTTTGGCCACTTTAGTGAAGAGTTCTTCCATCTTTCATTAAGATTTTTTTTCTTTTTTCTTTTTTTTTTCTCTCCCTCTTTTTAATATTCCTACTATGCTGATTGGTTTGTGAACATATATGCATATGTGTATTTATTTATTTGTGTATTTGTGAACATATATACATATGTGAATTTGTTTATTTGTGTATTAAATGTGTATTTGTTTATTTTTTCCTCATTTTTAGCATTTTAAACAGTTATTTTTCCTTGCCTTGTGTTTGGAGGGTTAAGGTTAAGGTTTATCTTTTGTTTTGTTTGTCTATTTCTCTCTCTTCTCCTGCTAACAGCCAAATTATATTGATCTTTTTTTCTGTTTAGTTAGTTTTTTTCCTATTTTTTCTCTCCTCCTACTTTATAACCATCACTGCTACATCTCTTTCACATTTTCTGTTCACATTTTGAATATTCTAAACTCTCTTCTACCTTCCTTTCATATTTTCTTTTCTCTTAATGGACAAATAAAAAATAAAAATATTTTTACAATATTTTTACAATTATTACAATATTTTAGAACTATTTGGTTTATATAATTCCTGCCACCACCATTCATGTTACAATTATTACTGCTGTGTATGACACAGTTGACACCTGCTGTTTTCTTTAATGCCAGATCTAGTTTATGGTTATTTGTTGCTTTTGCTGTTGACAGTTTCTGAACCCACCAATCCTGTTTTATGGAAATTGGTGTTGTAGATATCATAGTAGTACCAGGTATTTATTTTAATGCTGTATATTGTTTTCATGAGTTGTTGCTATTATTTGTTTCTTCATTTTCTGTGAGGTGCTGAGAACCTACTGGGACACTACAAGTTTACAGGGTATAGATTCTGCTGCTGAACTAAACTTAGTCAAAAGACAATACATCTTGTTCCACACACAAATTAACAACATTCAAACATCAGCTATGCTTAATACAAAGAATGGAAGAAACAAAAACCCATACTAGTGACCAGCCCCCATGTAGGAATGGCTAGGTGTGCGTCCTTAAGTCCTACTCATAGACATGTATAGAGAGAATTAACACAAAGCCTGTGAATACCACACCTATGAAGATGTATCAATCTAGATCACTCTAGGATGCTTTGGCAAGAGAACACTGTACCCTAAAAAGGCCCACACATAAGAGTGGAAGAGAAAAATATCCAAACAGATGCATAAAACCCAACACAGGAATATAAGATATGTTAAAAAAACGCTGGGTGTCATGGCGCACGCCTGTAATCCCAGCACTTGGGAGGCTGAGGCAGGAGGATCGTGAGTTCAATGCCAGCCTCAGCAATGGCGAGGCACTTAGCAACTCAGTGAGACCCTGTCTCTAATAAAATACAAAAAAAGGGCTAGGGATATGGCTCAGTGGTTGAGTGCCCCTGAGTTCAATCCCCAGTGCCCCCCCAAAAAAGAAGAAAGAAAAAGAAAACAAAACAACAACAACAAGGTAAAACAATGCCTCATAAAGTTCATAATTCACCAGCAACTGACTCCAAAGACATTGAAGTGGATGAAATAAAAGACAAGGAATTTTAGCAGGGTGCGATGGCTCATGCCTGTAATCCCAGGAGCTCAGGAGGCTGCGACGGGAGGATTGTGAGTTCAAATCCAGCCTTAGCAAAAGTGAGGTGCTAAGCAACTCAGTGACATCCTGTCTCTAAATAAAATACAAAATAGGGCTGGGGATGTGGCTCAGTTGCTGAGTGCCCCTGACTTCAATCCCTAGTACAAAAAAAAAAAAAAAAAAAAAAAAAAGACAAGGAATTTTAAAGGATGATTATGAAAATGATCGATGATCGATGAATTCCAAACTAACACAGAAAAACAACTGAATGAATTAATGAAGTCAGTACAGGAGATGAATAAGAATTTAAATAAAGAGATAGAGATACTGAAAAAGAACCAAACAGAAATTTTGGAAATGAAAGACACAATTCATCAAATAAAATGTTTAGCTGAGAGTTTCCCTAATAAAGTAGACCATGCTGAAGATGAAATCTCAGAGCTGGAAGACAAAGTGGCCAGCCTTGAACATTCAAACAGTACTAAAGAAAAGAAAATAAGTTACTATTACCGGAATATACAAGAACTCTGGAACAACATTAAGAGAACAAATTTAAGAATCATTGGAATTGAAGAGAGTTGTGAGATGCAGGCTAATAGGATGGATAACCTTTTCAGAGAAATAATAACAGAAAAATCTCGAACTTTGACAGTAAGATAGACATCCAGATACAGGATCCATTTAGAACCCCAAATAGACAAGATCAAAAAAGAACCTCTCCACAACACATCATAATTAAAATATCTAACATACAGAACAAGGATAGAATTTTAAAAGCCTCAAGAGAAAAATGTCAGGTCACACTTAGAGGTAATCAGAGTCATTTCTAATTTCTAAGCACAAACTCTACAACCAAGTAAGCTTGGAATGATGTGTTCCAAGTCCTGAAAGAACACAACTCAACCAAGATTGCTATATCCAGCAAAGCTATCCTTCAAAATCAAATAAGAAATAAAAACCAAGATATCCAAGATAAGCAGACTATTAAACCAGCACTACAGAACTTACTTAAAGAAATACTTCCCACAGAAAAAAATAAAAAACAAATCCTAGAGCTCACAAATGAACAAATCTCATTTGAAAAGTAGCTAAACAAATTAGAAACTGGATCAAATTAAACATTAGAATTAAATCAAAATAGTAGGAATTAATAAATACATCTCTATAATAACACTGAGTAGAAATGGTCTCAACTCCCCACATGAAAGACATAGGCTGGCGGCAGAATGGATTAAAAAACAAGACCTAGTTACACACTGTTTGTAAGAGATTTTTGCCTGTAAGGCAAAAACAGCCTTGGATAAAAATGAAAGAATGATGGGGGCTGGGGCTGTGGCTCAGCGGCAGAGCGCTCACCTCGCACGTGCGCGGCCCAGGTTCGATCCTCAGCACCATGTAAACATAAATGCATTGCATTGTGTACAACTAAAGTAAATAAATAAATATTTAAAAAACAAACAAACAAAAAACAACGACAACAACAACAAAAAATGAAAGAATGAAAATTGATATACCATGCCCCCAAACAAGAAGGAATAGCTACTCTCACATTCAACAAAGCAGAATTCAAGCCAAAATTAATCACAAGAGACAAAGAAGTTCCCTTCATAAGGGTAAATGGAAAATTCAACAAAAAGATATAACTATAGTAAATATGTATGTCCTAAACAGTGGAGTACCTAATTACATAAAAGACACACTTCTCAAATTAAAGCTTGAAACACCCCACTGCAATAACACTGGGTAATTTCAACACACTTCTTTCACCACTAGATAAGTCATCCAGATGTAAACTCAGTAGAGACACTTTGGACCTGAAAAATGTTATTATCAAATGAACTTAACAGATATCTATAGAATATTTCATCTAACAACAGCTGAATATACCTTCTTCTCAGGCTGAGAACCTCTCCTTAGCCTTTCCAGCAAGATAGTCTGATGGATCATACTTCCCAAAACACAAAAGCAGAAATTACCACACCTCTTAAGGTTCTGTCCTGGAAATTGCCCAGCATCAATCTGGCATGTTGTCTGGTTACAGAAAGCCATGACTCAGATGCAAGATGGCGGACTATATACTAAGAGGCCTGGATCATCGAGCCATCAACATAACAGATTACCACAGTTACTGTGGACAAGTCACTTTACCTCTATGTCCTAGCTTCCACATGCTCAATGATAGTTATAATTCAATCCACTTTATTGAATTGTAACAAAAATAGAAAAGCAAAATACTTTAAAGCATCTCACACAGTGTCTAACTTATACCTACTGTAAATGCAATTCAGTGTATAAGTCCCCTCTTATGGCCTCAGCTGTTTCAGGTAACTTCCTGATACTCTTGCCTCATCAATAAATATGACTAAGGGGGATGGAAAAAAGATGGTGGACAGCAGAGAAGCACGCTCGGGAGACTGGCAATAAAACAGGCTTATCGGGAAGATTGAATGTGTTCTTAGCAACATTCCCGCAACTGGAAGGGAGCGGAGACATCCGCGCACATACAGACTGTGAAAATACAAGGAACTCCACACCGCTGATGCACGGAGGCCAGTGCCAGCGGCCCACAGGCCGAACCAGCATTAACGGCGCAGCTGCTGTGGCAGCATTGCAGTATGGGACGTGCAGACCACGGCAAAAAACAGCGCAGAATAAAAAGAGAGCTGGACGCGAGCAGCGACCTCACAGACTTCTTTCACCTAAATTGCCCAAAGGGACCTGCACACATCAGAGTGACACACAGGACCGGGGTACTGCTGTCGGGATGGGGGAAGGCGCCGCCATTTCGGAGAAGGGCTGCGGCTGACCGGGACAAAGAAACGGAGAAGAAAAACAGTTGCAGGCATCCAAGGAATGATCCAGAGCCCAGAGAACAGCAAACACCTGGTGAGATGTGCACAGGCAGCCCGAAGGAAAGGGCCTGCCTGAGGCCAGTGCAGCAACCACAAGAGCTATAACCAGGGGCGGGCGTGGGGAATGCATGCCTTTTTGATGAACGCTTTCTTGATGCTATTCACGTACTGACACCCCCCAAACCCCAGCCATTATTCCTCTGTGACAATCTGCCGCTGGCCAAAGCTGCAGACTAGACTCTACTGTGACTGTCTGGGCATGGTCCAAGTCAACTGGCTTAAACTCCAACTCTGTTTTTGTTTTTTGTTTTTTTGTTTGTTTGTTTATTTGTTTTTGTTTGTTTTTGCTTTTGTTCTGTTTGATAGTGGGACTATTTGTGTGTCTGTGTTCCTCTTTCCTTTCTTCCTTCTCACTTTAGTCTCTTCTGCCCTCATCTACTTACACCCTGTCATTGTGTACTCATCAGAGGTGAAAACAAGGTATACACAGAAATTGGGACTTCTAGGCCTGGGGCAATTGAAATATACAGAAAAGCGGTGTTATATATAGTTTAATCTATTTTCCTTGACTCAGTTTCTCTCTCCTCTCTTACAATAATTCTTAATTCTTTATTATCTCGCATTGTTCCTTTTTATTTTTTCTTTTCCATCTTCCTTTATCTTTCTTCTCTCAAAGGCTAAATAAGTTGGGTTTATATACAAATCGTCTTTCCTCTAAATCGCTCACTCCATTCTCTTTTCTCTCCTGTCTGCTGATATTAAACCACTTCTATAGAATTCTACTGTTATACTTCCTAATAAAGAACATCTCAGTAATCTCACTTGCTTCTTCCTAAACATATCATCTCTGTATCCAATACTGAAACTGTAAACCCCAACGCAAGCATACAGAGTAAATTGGAAACAATATCTGGGTTAACTAAATCTGTACATTGTGATCAAACTGGGATTTGCTGTAAAGAAAGTGTTAGAGCTTAAATTGTAAGGTATTTATAAGGGGACCTGACAACATTGTACCACAGGAGAAACATAAGGCTATAAGGTGAAATTGAAATAGGCAAGGTCCCACAGTGCTAGGAGAATAGACACACAAGCATTATGAAGAAGCAAGGGAAGAAAGTGGCTGAAACCAACCAACAGGCCCCCTCAATTGATTCCATGGCAAGCACAGTTGGTCAAATGCCAGAGATGGAATTTAGAAATTACATATTCCAAATGTTTATGGATCTTAAGATTGAAATAAAAAATGAGATGAGAGAGCAAGTAGAGGTGGTAAAAGAGCATTTTGACAAAGAACTCCAAAAACAAATAAAAGAAGCAAAAGATTACTTCAATAGGGAGATAGAGATTCTAAAGAAAAACCAAACAGAAATTCTGGAAATGAAAGAAGAAATAAACCAAACTAAATGCTCAATTGAAGGCATCACCAACAGATTAGATCACCTGGAAGAAAGGACCTCAGATAATGAAGACAAAATATTTATCCTGGAGAAAAATCTAGAGGACACGGCAAAAGAAGTAAGAAAACAAGAACAGAGCATTCAGGAATTATGGGACAGCATAAAAAGACCAAACTTAAGAGTGATTGGTGTTGAAGAAGGTGCAGAGTTTCAAACCAAAGGAATGAGTAATTTATTCAATGAAATAATAGCAGAAAATTTTCCACACATGAGGAACGAATGGCAAAAGCAAGTTCAAGAGGCTTACCGAACACCAAACGTACAAAACCACAACAGATCCACACCAAGGCACATTATAATGAAATTGCCTAATATACTAGGCAAGGAGAGAATACTAAAAGCCACAAGAGAAAGGAAACAGATTATATATAGGGGGAAACTGATCAGATTATGCTCAGATTTTTCAACCCAGACCTTAAAAGCTAGAAGATCCTGGAATAGCATATTTCAAGCTCTGAAAGAAAAGGGATGTCAACCAAGAATCTTATATCCAGCAAAATTGAGCTTTAGATTAGAAGATGAAATAAAAACCTTCCACGACAAACAAAAGTTAAAAGATTTCACAACTTGAAAGCCAGCACTTCTGAACATCTTGGGCAAAATTTTCCATGAAGAAGAAGAGAAAAATAACAATGAAAACCAACAAAGGGAGATAGTAAACTAAAGGAATTACCAACCAGAGGAGAACCCAAATCAAGCTAAATACCATAATACATTTAAAAATGGATGGAAATAAGAATCACATCTCAATAATAACCCTGAATGTTAATGGTCTAAACTCACCATTTAAAAGACACAGATTGTCAGATTGGATTAAAAGAAACAACCCAACAATTTGTTGCCTACCAGAAACACACCTCATAGAAAAAGACATCAAGCGATTGAAGGTGAAAGGCTGGGAAAAGTCTTATCACGCACATGGGCTGCGGAAGTAGGCAGGGGTTTCCATTCTCATATCAAATAAAGTAGACTTCAAGCCAAAGCTAATCAAAAGAGATAAAGATGGATATTTCTTACTACTTAAGGGAACCATTCATCAACAAGATATAACAATTATAAATCTATATGCCCCAAATAATGGAGCACCTACATTCATCAAACAAACCCTTCTCAAGTTCAAGAGTAAAATAGGCCGGGAGCGGTGGCACACACCTGTAATCCCAGCACTTTGGGAGGCTGAGGCAGGAGGATCGTGAGTTCAAAGCCAGCCTCAGCAATGGCGAGGCACTTAGTAACTCAGTGAGACCCTGTCTCTAAATAAAATACAAAAAAGGGCTGGAGATATGACCCAGTGGTCAAGTGCCCCTGAGTTCAATCCCCAGTACCAAAAAAAAAAAAAAAAAAAAGAGTAAAATAGACCACAACACAGTTATTCTAGGGGACTTCAACACACCTCTCTCACCAATGGATAGATCATCCAAACAAAAGCTAAATAAAGAAACATTAGGCTTCGTTAAAACAATTAATAACTTAGACCTAACGGACATATATAGAATATTTCATCCCTCAGTAAGTGAATACACTTTCTTCTCAGCAGCACATGGCTCCTTCTCCAAAATTGACCATATATTATGTCACAAGGCAACTCTCAGCAAATATAAAAAAATAGAAATCCTACCTTGCATTCTATCAGACCATAATGGGATGAAATTGGAAATCAATGATAATACAAGAAATAAAAAAAACTACTCCAACAGCTGGAAGCTAAACAACATGCTACTGAATGAACAAGGGATTGAAGAAGACATCAAGGAAGAGATTAAAAAATTCCTAGAGGTAAATGAGAATGCTGATACATCATACAGAAATCTCTGGGACACTATGAAGGCAGTAGTAAGAGGAAAATTCATTGCATTGAATTCCTTCATTAAAAGAAAAAACAACAACAACAAATAAAGGATTTAACATCACACCTCAAAGCACTAGAAAAAGAGGAACAGATCAACACTAAGAGCAGTAGAAGACAGGAAATAATTAAAATCAGAGCTGATATTGAGACTAAAGAAACAATTCAAAAAATTGACAAAACCAAAAGTTGGTTCTTTGAAAAAATAAATAAAATTGACAGACCCCTAGCAATGCTAACAAAAAAGAAGAAGAGAAAAAACTCAAATTACTAGCGTCCGTGATGAAAAAGGAAATATCACAACAAACACCTCAGATATACAGGAGATAATTAGAAATTACTTCGAAAAATTGTACTCTAATAAAATAGAAAATACTGAAAGCATAGACAGATTTCTAGAGTCGTATGAATTCCCCAAACTGGAACAGGAGGCTATACACAATTTAAATAAATCAATTTCAAGTGAAGAAATAGAAGACGCTATCAAAAAACTTCCAACAAGCAAAAGTCCAGGTCCTGATGGGTTTACAGCTGAGTTCTACAAGACCTTCAAAGAAGAACTAATACCGATGCTCTTCAAATTATTTCAAGAAATAGAAAAAGAGGGAGCTCTTCCAGACTCTTTCTATGAGGTCAATATCACATTAATCCTAAAGCCAGGCAAAGACACAGCCAAAAAAGAAAACTTCAGGCCAATATCTTTAATGAACATAGATGCAAAAATCCTCAATAAAATTCTGGCAAATCGGATTCAAAAACATATCAGAAAGATAGTGCACCATGATCAAGTGGGGTTTATCCCAGGGATACAAGGCTGGTTCAACATTCGGAAATCAATGAACATAATACATCACATCAATAGACTTAAAGATAAAAACCATATGATCATCTCAATAGACGCTGAAAAAGCATTTGACAAAATACAACACTCCTTTATGTTCAAAGCTCTAGAAAAATTAGGAATAACAGGAACATATCTCAACATTATAAAAGCTATCTATGCGAAACCTCAAGCTAACATTATCTTAAATGGAGAAAAATTGAAAGCATTCCCTCTAAAAACTGGAACAAGACAGGGATGCCCCCTCTCACCACTGCTATTTAACATAGTACTTGAAACTCTGGCCAGAGCAATTAGACAGACGAAAGAAATTAAAATTTTCCTATCCAGATAGGAAAAGAAGATCTCAAATTAGCACTGTTTGCTGATGACATGATAATATACCTAGAAGACCCAAAAAACTCTACCAGAAAACTTTTACAACTAGTAAATGAATTCAGCAAAGTAGCAGGATACAAAATCAATACCCATAAGTCAAAGGCATTTTTGTACATCAGTGACAAAGCCTCTGAAAGGGAAATGATGAAAACTACTCCATTTACAATAGCATCAAAAAAAAAAAAATACCTGGGAATCAACTTAACGAAAGAGGTGAAGGACCTCTATAATGAAAACTATAGAACACTAAAGAAAGAAATCGTAGAAGACCTCAGAAGATGGAAAGACCTACCTTGTTCTTGGATAGGTAGAATTAATATTGTCAAAATGTCCATACTACCAAAAGCATTATACAGATTTAATGCAATTCCAATAAAAATCCCAATGACATTTCTCAAAGAAATAGAAAAAGCAGTCATGAAATTCATCTGGAAAAATAAGAGACCCAGAATAGCTAAAGCAATCCTGAGCAGGAAAAGTGAAGCAGGCGGCATCACCATACCAGACTTTAAATTATACTATAGAGCAATAGTAACAAAAACAGCATGGTACTGGCACCAAAACAGACCAGTAGACCAATGGTACAGAATTGAGGACACAGAGACTAATACATATAATTTCAGCTATCTTATATTAGACAAAGGCACCAAAAATGTACAGTGGAGAAAGGATAGCCTCTTCAACAAATGGTGCTGGGAAAACTGGAAAGCCATATGCAACAAAATGAAATTAAACCTGTATCTCTCACCATGCACAAAATTCAATTCAAAGTGGATCAAGGACTTAGGAATTAGACCAGAGACAATACACCTAATAGAAGAAAAAGTAAGCTCCAATTTCCAACATGTTGGATTAGGCTCCAAGTTCCTTAACAAGAATCCTGTAGTGCAAGAATTATTACCAAGAATTAATGAATGGGATAGATTTAAGGTAAAAAGCTTCTTCTCAGCAAAAGAAACAATCAGTGAGGTGAATAGAGACCAACTAACTGGGAACAAATATTTAATACATGCACATTGGACAGAGCACTAATTTCTAGAATATATAAAGAACTCAAAAAACTTGACACCAAAAAAACAAATAATCCAATTGATAAATGGGCTAAGGAATTGAAAAGACACTTCTCAGAAGAAGATACACGATTAATCAACAAATACATGAAAAAATGCTCAACATCGCTGGCAATTAGAGAAATGCAAATCAAAACTACTCTAAGATTTCATTTCACTCCAGTCAGAAGGGCAGCTATCAAGAACACAAACAATAAATGTTGGAGAGGATGTGGGGAAAAAGGCACACTCATACATTGCTGGTGGGACTGCAAAATGGTACAACCATTATGGAAAGCAGTTTGGAGATTTCTTGGGAAAATGGGAATGGAACCACCCTATGACCCAGCCATTCCACTCCTGGGTCTATTCCCAAAGGACTTAAAAACAGCATATTACAGGGACACAACTACCTCAATATTTATAGCAGCACAATTCACAATAGCTAGGTTGTGGAACCAACCTAGATGTCCCTCAGTAGATGAGTGGATAAAGAAAATGTGGTATATATACACAATGGAATTTTATTCAGCAATAAAAGAGAATAAAATAATGACATTCGCAGGTAAATGGATGACGTTGGAGAATATAATGCTAAGTGAAATCAGTCAATCTCAAAAATCCAAATACCGAATGTTTCCTCTGATATAAGGAAGCCGGTTCACAGTATTGATGGGTCGGGGTACGTAGGAGGACTAGAGGAACACTATAATGGTCAAAGGGAAGGGAGGGAAAGGGAGGGTGCAAGGGGGGAAGGGGGGAAAAGTGGTTGAATAAGATGGATATCATTATTCTAAATGCACGATTGAAGACTTGAATGCTGTGAATATACTTTGAATACAAACTGTTTTATGTAAAAAGATGCTCTATATGTATAGTATGAACTGTAATACATACTACTATAAATAAAAATAAAAAATAAATAAATATGACTAAGGAGAGCTGGACGCGAGCAGCGACCTCACAGACTTCTTTCACCTAAATTGCCCAAAGGGACCTGCACACATCAGAGTGACACACAGGACCGGGGTACTGCTGTCGGGATGGGGGAAGGCGCCGCCATTTCGGAGAAGGGCTGCGGCTGACCGGGACAAAGAAACGGAGAAGAAAAACAGTTGCAGGCATCCAAGGAATGATCCAGAGCCCAGAGAACAGCAAACACCTGGTGAGATGTGCACAGGCAGCCCGAAGGAAAGGGCCTGCCTGAGGCCAGTGCAGCAACCACAAGAGCTATAACCAGGGGCGGGCGTGGGGAATGCATGCCTTTTTGATGAACGCTTTCTTGATGCTATTCACGTACTGACACCCCCCAAACCCCAGCCATTATTCCTCTGTGACAATCTGCCGCTGGCCAAAGCTGCAGACTAGACTCTACTGTGACTGTCTGGGCATGGTCCAAGTCAACTGGCTTAAACTCCAACTCTGTTTTTTGTTTTTTGTTTTTTTGTTTGTTTGTTTATTTGTTTTTGTTTGTTTTTGCTTTTGTTCTGTTTGATAGTGGGACTATTTGTGTGTCTGTGTTCCTCTTTTCCTTTCTTCCTTCTCACTTTAGTCTCTTCTGCCCTCATCTACTTACACCCTGTCATTGTGTACTCATCAGAGGTGAAAACAAGGTATACACAGAAATTGGGACTTCTAGGCCTGGGGCAATTGAAATATACAGAAAAGCGGTGTTATATATAGTTTAATCTATTTTCCTTGACTCAGTTTCTCTCTCCTCTCTTACAATAATTCTTAATTCTTTATTATCTCGCATTGTTCCTTTTTATTTTTTCTTTTCCATCTTCCTTTATCTTTCTTCTCTCAAAGGCTAAATAAGTTGGGTTTATATACAAATCGTCTTTCCTCTAAATCGCTCACTCCATTCTCTTTTCTCTCCTGTCTGCTGATATTAAACCACTTCTATAGAATTCTACTGTTATACTTCCTAATAAAGAACATCTCAGTAATCTCACTTGCTTCTTCCTAAACATATCATCTCTGTATCCAATACTGAAACTGTAAACCCCAACGCAAGCATACAGAGTAAATTGGAAACAATATCTGGGTTAACTAAATCTGTACATTGTGATCAAACTGGGATTTGCTGTAAAGAAAGTGTTAGAGCTTAAATTGTAAGGTATTTATAAGGGGACCTGACAACATTGTACCACAGGAGAAACATAAGGCTATAAGGTGAAATTGAAATAGGCAAGGTCCCACAGTGCTAGGAGAATAGACACACAAGCATTATGAAGAAGCAAGGGAAGAAAGTGGCTGAAACCAACCAACAGGCCCCCTCAATTGATTCCATGGCAAGCACAGTTGGTCAAATGCCAGAGATGGAATTTAGAAATTACATATTCCAAATGTTTATGGATCTTAAGATTGAAATAAAAAATGAGATGAGAGAGCAAGTAGAGGTGGTAAAAGAGCATTTTGACAAAGAACTCCAAAACAAATAAAAGAAGCAAAAGATTACTTCAATAGGGAGATAGAGATTCTAAAGAAAAACCAAACAGAAATTCTGGAAATGAAAGAAGAAATAAACCAAACTAAATGCTCAATTGAAGGCATCACCAACAGATTAGATCACCTGGAAGAAAGGACCTCAGATAATGAAGACAAAATATTTATCCTGGAGAAAAATCTAGAGGACACGGCAAAAGAAGTAAGAAAACAAGAACAGAGCATTCAGGAATTATGGGACAGCATAAAAAGACCAAACTTAAGAGTGATTGGTGTTGAAGAAGGTGCAGAGTTTCAAACCAAAGGAATGAGTAATTTATTCAATGAAATAATAGCAGAAAATTTTCCACACATGAGGAACGAATGGCAAAAGCAAGTTCAAGAGGCTTACCGAACACCAAACGTACAAAACCACAACAGATCCACACCAAGGCACATTATAATGAAATTGCCTAATATACTAGGCAAGGAGAGAATACTAAAAGCCACAAGAGAAAGGAAACAGATTATATATAGGGGGAAACTGATCAGATTATGCTCAGATTTTTCAACCCAGACCTTAAAAGCTAGAAGATCCTGGAATAGCATATTTCAAGCTCTGAAAGAAAAGGGATGTCAACCAAGAATCTTATATCCAGCAAAATTGAGCTTTAGATTAGAAGATGAAATAAAAACCTTCCACGACAAACAAAAGTTAAAAGATTTCACAACTTGAAAGCCAGCACTTCTGAACATCTTGGGCAAAATTTTCCATGAAGAAGAAGAGAAAAATAACAATGAAAACCAACAAAGGGAGATAGTAAACTAAAGGAATTACCAACCAGAGGAGAACCCAAATCAAGCTAAATACCATAATACATTTAAAAAATGGATGGAAATAAGAATCACATCTCAATAATAACCCTGAATGTTAATGGTCTAAACTCACCATTTAAAAGACACAGATTGTCAGATTGGATTAAAAGAAACAACCCAACAATTTGTTGCCTACCAGAAACACACCTCATAGAAAAAGACATCAAGCGATTGAAGGTGAAAGGCTGGGAAAAGTCTTATCACGCACATGGGCTGCGGAAGTAGGCAGGGGTTTCCATTCTCATATCAAATAAAGTAGACTTCAAGCCAAAGCTAATCAAAAGAGATAAAGATGGATATTTCTTACTACTTAAGGGAACCATTCATCAACAAGATATAACAATTATAAATCTATATGCCCCAAATAATGGAGCACCTACATTCATCAAACAAACCCTTCTCAAGTTCAAGAGTAAAATAGGCCGGGAGCGGTGGCACACACCTGTAATCCCAGCACTTTGGGAGGCTGAGGCAGGAGGATCGTGAGTTCAAAGCCAGCCTCAGCAATGGCGAGGCACTTAGTAACTCAGTGAGACCCTGTCTCTAAATAAAATACAAAAAAGGGCTGGAGATATGACCCAGTGGTCAAGTGCCCCTGAGTTCAATCCCCAGTACCAAAAAAAAAAAAAAAAAAAGAGTAAAATAGACCACAACACAGTTATTCTAGGGGACTTCAACACACCTCTCTCACCAATGGATAGATCATCCAAACAAAAGCTAAATAAAGAAACATTAGGCTTCGTTAAAACAATTAATAACTTAGACCTAACGGACATATATAGAATATTTCATCCCTCAGTAAGTGAATACACTTTCTTCTCAGCAGCACATGGCTCCTTCTCCAAAATTGACCATATATTATGTCACAAGGCAACTCTCAGCAAATATAAAAAAATAGAAATCCTACCTTGCATTCTATCAGACCATAATGGGATGAAATTGGAAATCAATGATAATACAAGAAATAAAAAAAACTACTCCAACAGCTGGAAGCTAAACAACATGCTACTGAATGAACAAGGGATTGAAGAAGACATCAAGGAAGAGATTAAAAAATTCCTAGAGGTAAATGAGAATGCTGATACATCATACAGAAATCTCTGGGACACTATGAAGGCAGTAGTAAGAGGAAAATTCATTGCATTGAATTCCTTCATTAAAAGAAAAACAACAACAACAAATAAAGGATTTAACATCACACCTCAAAGCACTAGAAAAAGAGGAACAGATCAACACTAAGAGCAGTAGAAGACAGGAAATAATTAAAATCAGAGCTGATATTGAGACTAAAGAAACAATTCAAAAAAATTGACAAAACCAAAAGTTGGTTCTTTGAAAAAATAAATAAAATTGACAGACCCCTAGCAATGCTAACAAAAAGAAGAAGAGAAAAAACTCAAATTACTAGCGTCCGTGATGAAAAAGGAAATATCACAACAAACACCTCAGATATACAGGAGATAATTAGAAATTACTTCGAAAAATTGTACTCTAATAAAATAGAAAATACTGAAAGCATAGACAGATTTCTAGAGTCGTATGAATTCCCCAAACTGGAACAGGAGGCTATACACAATTTAAATAAATCAATTTCAAGTGAAGAAATAGAAGACGCTATCAAAAAACTTCCAACAAGCAAAAGTCCAGGTCCTGATGGGTTTACAGCTGAGTTCTACAAGACCTTCAAAGAAGAACTAATACCGATGCTCTTCAAATTATTTCAAGAAATAGAAAAAGAGGGAGCTCTTCCAGACTCTTTCTATGAGGTCAATATCACATTAATCCTAAAGCCAGGCAAAGACACAGCCAAAAAAGAAAACTTCAGGCCAATATCTTTAATGAACATAGATGCAAAAATCCTCAATAAAATTCTGGCAAATCGGATTCAAAAACATATCAGAAAGATAGTGCACCATGATCAAGTGGGGTTTATCCCAGGGATACAAGGCTGGTTCAACATTCGGAAATCAATGAACATAATACATCACATCAATAGACTTAAAGATAAAAACCATATGATCATCTCAATAGACGCTGAAAAAGCATTTGACAAAATACAACACTCCTTTATGTTCAAAGCTCTAGAAAAATTAGGAATAACAGGAACATATCTCAACATTATAAAAGCTATCTATGCGAAACCTCAAGCTAACATTATCTTAAATGGAGAAAAATTGAAAGCATTCCCTCTAAAAACTGGAACAAGACAGGGATGCCCCCTCTCACCACTGCTATTTAACATAGTACTTGAAACTCTGGCCAGAGCAATTAGACAGACGAAAGAAATTAAATTTTCCTATCCAGATAGGAAAAGAAGATCTCAAATTAGCACTGTTTGCTGATGACATGATAATATACCTAGAAGACCCAAAAAACTCTACCAGAAAACTTTTACAACTAGTAAATGAATTCAGCAAAGTAGCAGGATACAAAATCAATACCCATAAGTCAAAGGCATTTTTGTACATCAGTGACAAAGCCTCTGAAAGGGAAATGATGAAAACTACTCCATTTACAATAGCATCAAAAAAAAAAAAAATACCTGGGAATCAACTTAACGAAAGAGGTGAAGGACCTCTATAATGAAAACTATAGAACACTAAAGAAAGAAATCGTAGAAGACCTCAGAAGATGGAAAGACCTACCTTGTTCTTGGATAGGTAGAATTAATATTGTCAAAATGTCCATACTACCAAAAGCATTATACAGATTTAATGCAATTCCAATAAAAATCCCAATGACATTTCTCAAAGAAATAGAAAAAGCAGTCATGAAATTCATCTGGAAAAAATAAGAGACCCAGAATAGCTAAAGCAATCCTGAGCAGGAAAAGTGAAGCAGGCGGCATCACCATACCAGACTTTAAATTATACTATAGAGCAATAGTAACAAAAACAGCATGGTACTGGCACCAAAACAGACCAGTAGACCAATGGTACAGAATTGAGGACACAGAGACTAATACATATAATTTCAGCTATCTTATATTAGACAAAGGCACCAAAAATGTACAGTGGAGAAAGGATAGCCTCTTCAACAAATGGTGCTGGGAAAACTGGAAAGCCATATGCAACAAAATGAAATTAAACCTGTATCTCTCACCATGCACAAAATTCAATTCAAAGTGGATCAAGGACTTAGGAATTAGACCAGAGACAATACACCTAATAGAAGAAAAAGTAAGCTCCAATTTCCAACATGTTGGATTAGGCTCCAAGTTCCTTAACAAGAATCCTGTAGTGCAAGAATTATTACCAAGAATTAATGAATGGGATAGATTTAAGGTAAAAAGCTTCTTCTCAGCAAAAGAAACAATCAGTGAGGTGAATAGAGACCAACTAACTGGGAACAAATATTTAATACATGCACATTGGACAGAGCACTAATTTCTAGAATATATAAAGAACTCAAAAAACTTGACACCAAAAAAAACAAATAATCCAATTGATAAATGGGCTAAGGAATTGAAAAGACACTTCTCAGAAGAAGATACACGATTAATCAACAAATACATGAAAAAATGCTCAACATCGCTGGCAATTAGAGAAATGCAAATCAAAACTACTCTAAGATTTCATTTCACTCCAGTCAGAAGGGCAGCTATCAAGAACACAAACAATAAATGTTGGAGAGGATGTGGGGAAAAAGGCACACTCATACATTGCTGGTGGGACTGCAAAATGGTACAACCATTATGGAAAGCAGTTTGGAGATTTCTTGGGAAAATGGGAATGGAACCACCCTATGACCCAGCCATTCCACTCCTGGGTCTATTCCCAAAGGACTTAAAAACAGCATATTACAGGGACACAACTACCTCAATATTTATAGCAGCACAATTCACAATAGCTAGGTTGTGGAACCAACCTAGATGTCCCTCAGTAGATGAGTGGATAAAGAAAATGTGGTATATATACACAATGGAATTTTATTCAGCAATAAAAGAGAATAAAATAATGACATTCGCAGGTAAATGGATGACGTTGGAGAATATAATGCTAAGTGAAATCAGTCAATCTCAAAAATCCAAATACCGAATGTTTCCTCTGATATAAGGAAGCCGGTTCACAGTATTGATGGGTCGGGGTACGTAGGAGGACTAGAGGAACACTATAATGGTCAAAGGGAAGGGAGGGAAAGGGAGGGTGCAAGGGGGGAAGGGGGGAAAAGTGGTTGAATAAGATGGATATCATTATTCTAAATGCACGATTGAAGACTTGAATGCTGTGAATATACTTTGAATACAAACTGTTTTATGTAAAAAGATGCTCTATATGTATAGTATGAACTGTAATACATACTACTATAAATAAAAATAAAAAATAAATAAATATGACTAAGGAAAATATAGCAATTTTGGATTTAGGTGATGCTAGTATTCTGTAACAGAAGTTCTTATATTTCACAAGTTAATGTATATTTTATGTTAAGCTTGCTCACATCTGTCATCTTAGTATTTTCAGCATTTTATAGATGAAGGAATTGAAACTCAGAAAAGTTTAATAATTTGCCCAAGACTACATCCATTTTCATTCAAGGAACATTTATTAAGCATCTCTTATGTACAGAGCATTGAGAATTCAAAAGTCCTTTTCTGCTATAAGTTTTCCATCTAGTGAAAGAGACATAGGCAAATAAGTGAATATGGTAAACACAAGATGCAAAGGGTGCTGGGTAGGGTGGGAATGTATTTGGAGCCAAGAAACTATTCCAGAGGGAATGAAGATTTACTGAGTTCATGTAGGAGGCAGAAAGAGGTATGAAATGGCTAGACTGGTAAGTACAGGCCTATGATGCTGAATCAAACTTTTACTTCCTAGTGTATACCCTTTTAGCATCCAATATTGGGGGGAAGAGCCAACATTGTATTAAAGTCAGTGTCTTAATCTAGGCATGATTCTTTTGCCACGTATGCATAAGCAACAATGGGGAGAGAGTGCTATGGTTTGGAAGTGTCACCCAAAGGCCACGTGTTAAAGATTTGGTCCTCTACTTGGCATTGTTGGGAGATGATAGAACCTTTAAGAGGTGGGTTCTGGGGGGGGATTGTGGCTCAGCAGCAGAGCGCTTGCCTAGCACGTGCTCGGCCCAGGGTTTGATCCTCAGCACCACGTAAAAATAAATAAAGGCATTGTGTACAACTAAAAATAAATAAATATTTTTTTTAAAAAGAGGTGGGAGGAAGTTAGGTCCTTGGAAGGGATATTAGGATGCTGGTCTCATTCTCTCCTTCTTTGCTTCCTGGGGCCATGAGGTGACAGCTCCCCCATAATGGACTCCCACCATGATGTACTGTGTTGCCCCAAGCCTAAAGCAATAGAGCCAAGTGACCGTGGACTGAAACTTCTGAAACTGTGAGCCAAAATAAACTCTTCCTCCTCTAAGTTGTTTATCTCAAGTATTTTACAGAGCAACATACAGTGACAGAGAGATGAATACAGAGAAATCATCTAATTCAGAATAAAGCTAAGCACCTTGCCGGGCGCGGTGGTGCACGCCTGTAATGCCAGCACTTGGGAGGCTGAGGCAGGAGGATCGCAAGTTCAAAGCCAGCCTCAGCAATGGCGAGGCACTTAGCAACTCAGTGAGACCCTATCTCTAATAAAATACAAAAAAAGGGCTGGGGGTGTGGCTCAGTGGTCGAGTGCCCCTGAGTTCAATCCCCGGTACAAAAAAAAAAAAAAAAAAAAAAAAAAAAAGCTAAGCACCTGCTTGGAGCTGAGAGTGCAAACTCAGGTTAATCTCTGATTTTCTCCAGAATCACAGATCAGGGGAGAGAGTGTGTGGATGCCTGAAGCAAACCAATCCTTCAGAGTCACAAACAACATGGGCATTTCTGCAAAAGCAAAAGTGTTGGAAAAAAGAAAGCTAAGAAGACTGTACATAGAGCTCAAACTGTAGATTGGTTTTAAACTGGCAGATTGTAAGAAATTGCTTCCAGAAAAGTTGAATGCAAAACTGTGTACACAGTAGATTTATATCCAAAACATTTGATATAGATAGAAGACTGGAAAGAAATATTAATTGTAGCTATCTTTGGTTATTTGGTTGTTAGTTGGCAATCGTGGTTATTTTTTCTCCTTCTTCCTAGTCTACTTGATTTTAGGCCTTAGATTATTTTTCATGCCTGCAGTAATTGTTATTTTGCATTTTTATAATAATTGTAATTCCTATGGTCTAAATGTTTACATCTCCCCAAAATTCATATTTTGAAATCAAAAGCCCCAATATGATGGTATTAGGAGGTGGGGCTTTAGGGAGATGATTAAGTCATGGGGATGGAGCTCTCCTGAATGAAGTTAGTGCCCTTATAGGAGAGGCCCCAGAAAGCTGCTTTGCCCCTTCTACCATGTGAGAACAATGAGAAGGTGCCATCTATGAATCAGGAAATGGGGCTTTGCTAGATATTGAGTCTGCTGGTGATTTGATCTTGGGCTTCCCAGCCTTCAGAAGTGGAAGAAATAAATGTCCATTGTAAGCCACCCAATCTATGTATTTTTTATAGCAAACCACTAAGCCAATAACAGTAGTTAACATTTATAGATTCCTATCACTAGTATTAGTTAGTAGTTAACACTTTATTTGCACTTTTTCCCCATCAATCCTCACAACATTTTGAGGCAAGTTCTGTTATTATTCCTATCTTACTGATGTACCAACAGTTTAAGAAACTTTTTGGAGTTACACAACTGGTGAGCAGCAATGGCAGTGTATACGCCTATGCTCAGAGGGTTTGTGAGAGCTCCAAATTCTCTACACCATAGGTACCACATTTTTACAAAGTCTTTCTTTCAGTTAAGCTTCTGTGTGATGCCATTTATTAATTGAAAAATGTAAAAATTACTGATGTTGAAATGAGTTACACAAGGATTCTATTAGTCACTCTCGAGGTTTTTCCATACATTTTTCTGTTTGAATGGAACACTTTGCATTTTTCAACATTAAAAACAATTAGTCGGGCTGGGGTTGTGGCTCAGTGGTAGAGCGCTGGCCTAGCACGTGCGCGGCCTGGGTTCTATCCTCAGCACCACGTAAAAACGCATTGTGTACAACTAAAAGCAAATAAATAAATATTTAAAAAAAATTAGTCACATGTCAAATTCTACTGTATCCTTAATGGACTTGCCTTGTAATTACAACAACAGGAATTATTTGACCTGTAGCAACTTCCAGGGAACTACATTTGAGAATTTGCCTACCATAATGTCATTAAGTCTGCACCTTCTATGCCCAAATAAATCCTTTGTCCCTAGTTGATTCAACAAACACTTGTTGTGTGCATTTTTTGTGTGTACTAGGAATTGAGCCCAGGGGCACTTAACCACTGAGTCGCATCTCCAGCCCTTTTTATTTTTTATTTTGAGACAGGGTCTCACTAAGTTGCTTAGGGCCTCCCTATATTGCTGAAGCTGGCTTTGAACTTGTGATATTCCTGCCTCAGCCTCTGGAGCCACTGGGATTACAGTTGTGCATGACTGTGCCAGCTGTTGTATGCATTTTACATGCAGCATAAAGCACTCTCCAGTTGTTTTTTTTAATATTTATTTTTTAGTTATAGTTGGACACAATATCTTTATTTTATTTATTTATTTTTACGTGGTGCTGAGGATTGAAACCAGGGCTGTGCATGTGCTAGGTGAGTGCTCTACTGCTGAGCCACAACCCCAGCCTGGTTTTTTGTTTTTGTTTTCTTTGGAAAGCAAGTCTGTACTTTGGTTCTAAGTGTTCTTGGATTTATTGGGTCACCTGAATGAGCAAACACAGAGTAGGTACTTAGTAACTATTAGTGTATTAATTGACTCCTACCCTTGGTCCTGGAACTTGTTTTCTCCTGTTACCTTGGTTCTTTAATTTTGGGGAGGGGGTACCATGGATTGAACCCAGGGGCGCCCAACCATTGAGCCACATCCCCGGCACTATTTTTTTTGTTGTTGTTGTTGTTCCGGGGATTGAACTCGGGGGCACTCGACCACTGGGCCACATCCCCAGCCCTTTTTTGTATTTTATTAGAGACAGAGTCTCGCTGAGTTGCTTAGCGCCTCACCATTGCTGAGGCGGGCTTTGAACTCGCAATCCTCCTGTCTCAGCCTCCCTAGCTGCTGGGTTTACAGGCATGTGCCACTGTGCCTGGCTTTGGTTCTTTAATTTTAATCCTTCCCTAGACCTCTGTGTCGAGCAAATAAAACATAATACGTCACTATTAATTGTCAATATTTAAAAAAATATTTTTTTTAGTTGTTGATAGACCTTTACTTTGTATTTAACACGTGGTGCTGAGAATCAAACCCAGTGCCCCTCCCACAAGCCAGGCAAGTGTGGTACTGCTGAGCCCCAGCCCCAGCCCTAATTGTCAGTATTTTTAAGTTCTCAAAATTACTTGGCTAATTTCTTTCTGTATCATTCTAATTCCTCTTCTAAAGCACAATTTTCACTCAAACTGTGTATATGGAATTTTGTCTGCATTTAGTGCTCAGCTTTTTATTCTTCTCCCTTTTCTTTGCTTCATGTTCTGTTTTATTTGTTCCTTATGTGTTGCTGTCCTTTCAGGGGGGAAAGTCTCCCTCTCTGTCTCTGTTTCTTCCCTCTTCCAAACACACACACTCACTCACTCATCAGTTATATTTTGGGATTTTGTTTTGTTTTGGAGACTGGGGATTAAACCGAGGGGCACTTAACCACTGAATGACATCCCCAGCCCTTTTAATTTTTTTTTTATTATTTTGAGGCAGGGTCTTGCTAAGTGGCTTAGGGCCTCTATAAGTCACTGACGCTGGCCTCAAACTTGCAATCCTCCTTCCTCAGCCTCCTGAGTTGCTGGGATTACAGGTGAGCACCACCCCATCTGGCTCAGTTGTATCTTTCTTTTGTTATAAATAACAGAACCCTCAGTTGAAGGACTTGAAACAATAAAGAATAATATTGCATCAGGTAATGATAATCCCAGGCAGGACAGCTTTAGGCTGGTGATGTGCAGTTTGAGGAGGTTATTGGTGACCTGAGGAGGTTATTGGTCCCCTTCTCTCTTTTTAACCTGCCTTCCCACATATTATCTTGTCCTTGGAGAATAGCTCTCACACTGGCCGATGGTTACAGTGTGTCTAGGCATCCAAACATCAGAATGCCCTTATCTGATCATCAGTGAGGACCTATTTTCCAAAAGTCTTCAGCAGCCTTCTGCTCAAGCTTCACTGGGCTGCGTGCTTTCCTCACCAATAGGATGCACTAGTAAGGGGAATGGGGCCACCATGACTAACCTGATAGTGATGTCACGTTGTCAACCTGATGCCAGGGGTATGAGGAATCACTGAAAAACCATTGATGCCTGAATGTTTACCCTCACCATCCACATTAATTGGGTGCATGGTTCTCTGGGTGCCCTGGTGCTAAGGTTTGCATAAGTGTCCCCCAAGGGCCCATGTGTTGAAGGATTGGTCACCAGCCTGTGGTGCTATTGGGAGGTGGTGGAACCTTGAAGAGGTGGGGCCTATAGGAGGAAGTAAGTATCCCTTGAAGGGGATACTGGGACCCTGGCTCCTTTTCTCTGTCTCCTCACTTCTCTGCTGCCACAAGGTGAGCAGCTCTGTTCCACCATGCATTTCTGCCATAATGCTCTGCCTTGCTACAGGCCCATAAGCAAAATGGTTAAGAAATCAAGAACTAAAACCTCTGAAGCCATAAGCCAAAATAAACCTTTCCTTTCTATAAGTAAACCATCTTAGGCATTTTGCCACAGTAACAGAAAACTGATCAACACACTATGCATAGTTATTTAGAAAATCTCCCCAGGTGATTCTAATGTGTAGCCAAGATTGAGAACCACTAGCTTGAACTCCTTAGGATTTTAAGTTGTGATGGGTGGGAATAGAAACCAGGATTAAAAAAAAAAAAGAGGGGGGGGGGAACCAGGAAGGAGAGGAATGATTGTTGGCCTGGAAAACAGTAGAATCTGCCTCTCCTATTCAGCTTCATCAAAAGCACAGCATTGGCCGGCACAGTGGCGCACGCACAGCATCGGCTGGCACAGTGGCACACACCTGTAATCCCAGTGGCTTGGGAGGCTGAGGCAGGAGGATCACAAGTTCAAAGCCAGCCTCAGCAAAAGTGCTGTGATAAGCAACTCAGTGAGACTCTGTCTCTCAATAAAATACAAAGTAGGGCTGGGGATGTGACTCATTTGTTGAATGCCCCTGAGTTCAACCCGCAGTACCAAAAAACAAACAAACAAACAAACAACAACAAAAAAAACAACACAATGTGCCCATTAATTTTTTTTTCATTTCCTCTTTTGACAGATGCATTTTGGGTTCCTACAATGCTCAAATGAGAGAGCAAAGGACACCGTTAGTTAGGGAATGAGGAAAAGCTATAGATCAGATAAAATAGAAAAAGTATGTCTCCTCAGGGCGGGTACAACCCCAAGGGCCAAGCTTTGATGGGAAAGAGCAGACTAGATTTCAGCCCTTATTTACCCCTTGTGTACTGTATAAACTGTACATAGAGGATGGAAGAATACAAAGACATAGGCCCTGCCTATTAGGACCTCAGTCTGAAAGAGGGACACAGAGATACACATAACAACTGCTTTTGTTAGCTTAAGACCCATCCTGCAACCAGAAGAATGAGAAGTTATAGTCCATTTATGTATGATGTGTTAAAATACATTCTACTGTCATGTTATACTGTCATGTATAACATCCTGTGGGTAGCCACAGACAGTAGAAATCATCTGAAAGTTCTATCATTATATTACTTTTTTATGGTTTTTCAGGAAATAAATACTGTTGTTATTCTGTTATCTAACAAGAATGAATGAATGCATGCATACCTTATATAAAGGCAACCTGAATAGTCGTAATACATGAGGTTGTCTCAAAATGTTTTTCTTGAAAAAAAAAAAATACAATTCTTTGCAGTACTTTATCTATTTTGTGGTACTGGGGATGGAATCCAGGGCCTTGTGCATGCTAGGCGAGTGCTCTCCCACTGAGCTACATCCTCAGCCCTTCACAGTACTTCAATGACTTTCCTTCCCTTGTTCTAAGAGTATGGCTAGCAAATGAGAACAGGCTATGCTTATAAGCCTGAGCCAGGGAGCATACATAAGCTCTTCCTACTGCATAAGCTCTCAGTCAGTATCCTATGTACCCTTCTTGGTTGAGTTCTGCATATCTTTATGATCTTTTTTGTGTGTTTATTTTCTTTCTGGAAAGTAGTATTGACCATCAATGGCTGTCTTTAGAAGGAATAGGGATGAATCTGTTTCAAAGAAGCAAACTAAAATCATTCTGGATGTTAACAGAGATGGAAAGTGCCTCTAGGGAAATAGTCCAGGAGAGTAACAATTGGTGGGAGTTCTAAATAAATTGAAGGAAATCCTAAATATTTTTTCAGCCATGTGATTAGTCAGCTTTCTGTCACTATAACAAAGTATATGACACAAGACATTTATGAAGTAAAATGAAGATTATTTTGGCTCACATTTCTGGAGGTGTGAGTCCAAGATTGGACAGCGCCATTAATTTGGACCTCTGGCGAGGTTGGCACATCATGGCAGGGACTTATGTCAGAGCAAACTATTAAATCTCAAACCACAGCCCACAATCTCTTTTGAGGACATTCTCCCAATGATCTAAGCACTGCCTGTGGCTGAAGCCTTGAACATAACCAGGACCACTCAGAACAAATTTGTTTAATGCTCCTAATTCCAAAAGTGCTGCTGGCAGAACATGAACTACATTTTGCTAGCTGATACTATCAGGGTGGCAAGAATTATTTCACTCAATTAACAGGGAATTTTTTTTTAAAGAAAGAGATACAACATGTATCTATATTATTTTTAGTTGTTGATGGACCTTTATTTTATTTATTTGTATATGGTGCTGAGAATTGAACCCAGTGCCTCACGCATGCTAGGCAAGTGTGCTACCACTGAGCCACAACCCCCAGCCCCTTAACAGGGAATTAACAGGGGCGTTTAAAATAAAAAAAGCAGGGCAAAGAAAAACTAGACATTTTATTTTATTTTTTTTGCAGTGCAGGGTTTCATGCATGATAGGCAAGCAATCTAACAGTACCTATAAGTTACATCTCTAGCCTGTAAAAATCTAGGTTTTGATAGGGATTGGGGAGCTGGGTAAGGAATTTGTAAAATTGCAGGTTATTTGCCACACATATGGGTGTTCAAGTAGCAGATTTTGGCTCAGTACAAATCAAATTTTTCTATTTCACAACAAACTGAGAGACCACATGAAGTAGGATTATTGGAAATATTCCAACAGTATTGGTTTGACCACCACTCAAAGATGCTGTGCAAAAGATTTTTTAGCTTAGCTGGAAAACTGTCCTAGATCTGGGATTCTTAAACTTTTTAGGACCAGATTCCCCGGAAAATCTGTAGGAAGGTAGGATTCTTCCTCTGAAAAATTCACATACTCATTGAATTGGTAATTTATTACCACATAATAAATCACCAACAACAACTTAGTGGCTTATTATCTTGCATTTCCTGTGCGTCAGGAATTCCAAAACCATTTAGCTGGATGATTCTGGCTCACAAGGTTGAAGTTAAGATGTTGTCCACAGCTGTAGACAACTAATGCAGTTGCACTCAGCTAGGGGTGATTTTGCCCCCTCAGGAGATGTCAGCAGTATCCAGAGAGTATCCAAGTGGAGAGGTATATTATTGGCATCCAATGAGCAGAGACCAGGGATGCTGTTCAACCTCCTGACGAACAGGACAACTCCCCACAGCAAAAAGTTATCCATTGGCCCTGCACAGTGGTGCACACCTGTAATCCCAGTGGCTCAGGAGGCTGGGATGGGAGGATTGCGAGTTCAAAGCCAGCCTCAGCAAGAGCAAGGCGCTAAGCAATTCTTTAAGACCTTGTCTCTAAATAAAATACAAAATATGGCTGGGGATGTGTCTTAGTTGTTGAGTGCCCCTGAGTTCAATCCCTGGTACCCCCTAAAAAAAAAGTTATCCCTCCCCACCTGTTGGCAGAGACACACTGATCCAAAGAGTGGGTGTGTTAGCCAGCTTTCCATTCCTGTGATAAAATATGTAAGAAAACATTAATTTTAAGAAAACATCAATTTAAAAGGAGAAAGGGTCAGGCTGGGTTATAGCTCAGTGGTAGAGTGCTTGCCTAGCATGTGCGAGGCACTGGGTTCAATCCTCAGCACCACATAAAAATAAATAAAGGTATTATGTCTATCTACAACTAAAAAATGAAAATAAATAAAAATAAAAGGAGAAAGGGTTTGAGTCATAGTTTCAGAGGTTTCAGTCCACAGTAGCTTAGCCCTGTTGCTTTGGGTCGGTGGTGGCATAGTACATCATGGTAGGAGTATGTGGGTAGAGGTCTGTTCACTTCATGGAGATCAGGAAACAGAAAGACAGACAGGCAGAAGGCAGAGGAGGGAGAGAGAAAGGGGCCGGGGTCTCATAATCCCCTTTAAGGGCATACCCCAATGACCTAACTTCCTCCCACTAGGCTTCACCTCCTAAAAGTTTCACCACCTCCCAATTGTGCCACAAACTAGCAACAAAGCCTTCAACATGTGGGTCTTTGGGGGATGTTCAAACTATAGCACTGGGACTGGAGGCCACTTCCAAGATGGCTTACTCACACTGAGATCAGAGTAGGTGGTGTCCCCCAGAGCAAGCTATCAAAAAAGAGGGCAAGGAGGAAGATATCTATGATATGTCGTCTAGAAGCAAGTTGCTGAATTCAGCCTGCACTGAAGGGTTGGGGGGAATTTGCTTCCACCCTTGAGGAGAAAATTATTAAAAAATCTGTAGACATATTTTAAAATCACCAACTCCATATGCAACAAAACTTCACACACCAAATTTGAGATGTCCCAGATTTCACAGCTCATCCATGGAATCCCTAAATGAAATACTTTCTCAGTTCTATAGATACAATCTAGTAACAACTTCAGATCAAGAAATCTTCAGGGACAGATTAAAAACTAGTAGAACAAAACAAAATAGTAAAAAATCTCAGGAGTCCATTCCCATCCTCTGCTTTCCCATTGTACCTTCCAGTCCTTCTTTTGGCTTTCCTGTCCAGGGTCCTTGTACCTTACCGTGTCATCATATTTCATTCCGGAACAGAACTGAGGTGCTGAGCCATTGACAACCAACATACGGCAGAGCCGAGAAGTTATTTCAAGAGAAGAACTGTCTGAGGTTTCAATACCCACCTCACCTTTAGACGTAATAGGTAGGGCTATTAATAATCTTGCAAATATAGTTAGCTCTCATTGTCATCTAGTCAGGGAAAATTAAGCAAACCAGGGTAAGCAGTGTGCACAGGTTCAGATCTGTCATTGGCTGATCCCAGTTGCTTTAATTTCACTCCATTAATGTATTTGCTTTCCATTAAACATGAGCAATTTCCCCCAAGGTCTTGGTCATATGAGGGTTCCTTGAAATAAGAAACAACAGAATACATTTGATTTTTTTAAATGTTTATTTATTTGCTTTAGTTGTACACAAGGGGTTTAAATGGGTTTATTTGTACGTGGTGCTGAGGATCGAACCCGGGCCGCGCACGTGCTAGGCGAGCGCTCTACCGCTGAGCCACAACCCCAGCCCTACATTTGATTTTTTTTAAACTTAGATATTTTTTCATGATTTTCTACAAAATCATTTCTGGGTAAGGATTTTATTGTCAACAGAGAGAAGGAATTGTTTATAATCTGGTAATTTGATGGATCAAAGGAGTAGAACAATGAATCTATTTGGTTACTTTAAGTTGAAATACCCCTTGGGGTAAAATACCAATGGAGCAAAGGGCTTTTAGAGACAGCATCCAGGCGTTTCTCCTGACCTGGAAATGCTGCCAATTTACTACTCGCCACCCTTTGATCACCTTTGGAACATGCAGGGGCTGTGAAGGGAACAGTCAGGCTCAGCCACTTCTATTTCCTCAGGGGTCCAAGTTTTATTGAGCAATGCTGGCCTAATGGTATCTGTAAGTCAAAGGGTCTCCATTCCCAGACTCAGGATGAAAGAGGACTGTGAGTGTGGCACAAAGGCACTGAGGAGAATGAATAGTGAACCCACTCCTTGGAAAGCAGATACCCCCTATGGATCGCTCACACACTGCACATTAAGCTCCTGTGTCTCCCCACCCCCACTGCTCTGGAAATGTGGGTGCCATGTATCATCCAAGGAAGAAAGGACAGGGACAAGGGACGTAAGGGCCAAGCAGACAAACGGCACTCACAGCATCTACAAGGGAGAGGTCCTAGGTTTTAAATGATCCAAGTGGAGTTCACTAAGAACGTAGGATTTTAATGTAATGTCAGTGGGGTTGCCCTGGGAACTCTGTTCTGGACTTGCCCCTGCTCAGACCCAGCTCCTTCTCTGCCTTGTGGGAGTCCCTGAATCCAGGCTCCACCCATACTGTCCCTCAAGGGCTAAGGAGTGGGGCCCTGACTTCCCTATTTCTTGCTGCTACAGGAAAGGCAAACAAATAGATCTTTCTTCAACTCAGGAATTTTCCTGCTCATCATTGCAGGGAGCAGGCAGCTGTTGAAAATCAAAGCAAATATGGACAAGCTCACAAGGTTCCAGAACCTCACAGAATTCTTCCAGCAGGGATCCCCTGATATAGAGTTGTCCTCCCACTTCTCTTTAATCAGCTGGTGGGGCTTACCCATCCCCCACCACAGAGTGGACTTTGCCTTTATAAAACCCAACTTCCCAGCCAGAAATGACAGTCAGTCCTGTGGAAATGATTCAGGAAGAAAAATGAGTGCCCTTTGTAATTACGCTCTGCCAGGGATGAAGCCTGGGGGTAAGGGTGGGGGTGGGAGGAAGTGTCCTTAGAAACCAAGGCCAGCAGCAGGCTTGCAGGAATGAGTTCTAGGGTAAAGGCCAGGAGTTTTCTGGAGAGAACCAGCACTGGCCCTGGCTAGCCAACCCAACCCCTGCCTGTCCTGTGCAAAGGAGCTCAAAGAGCCTGAAGATGCCACCTTTGGAGAGGTAGCACCAGCAGAAAGTCCCCCACAGGTGCCGTTTCTTGTCTTTGGCCCCTTGTTGAAAGCATCTAGGGCTTAACAAGGGGTAAACTAAGAAGAGACTTAGGGGACCCAAGGCCAATGCCCATTTGTAGTACAGAACAGGGACAGTGAGTGGTAGGAAAACAGACCTCCCAATCACATTAAGAGGATTTTTAAAACCTGCTTATACAGGCTTATTGTGGGAAAAATATGAAAATCCCCAGCATTGAAAAAACCCCAAACAAAACAAAAATAGTTGTGTAAAGGAAGCAGTCTGCAAAGAGTTCCATGATTATTGAAGCCTTCAGCCAAGTGAGGAATGTAAAAAGGGGTCAGAGTGGAGGGGAGGGAGCATTTTGCAAGAAGGTTATCAGAGGAAAGTTGAACCAAGAAGCCAGCCTCTCCTTCTCCTTGGAGAGTTGATCTGTAACCCCTCAGCAGGGGGTATGGTGGACCAGGGTGAGCCCCTCATCTGGGAAAGACATAGGAGTAATTGCCTTGCAGGGAGGTTGGAGAGCATTGCTGTGTAGGAGTTAGCTAAGCTCCTAGAGATGATCAGGCCCTATAAAATGTGTTAATCAGCTTTCCATCACTGTACCAAAATACCTGAGATAAACAACTTAAGAAAAGAAAGGTTTATTTTGGCTCATGGTTTCAGTCCATGGTCACTTGGCCCCATTGCTTTTTAGGCCTGTGGTGTGGCAGTACATCATGGCAGGAGGATGTGGCGGAGGACACGTCTCACCTCATAGTGACTGAGAAGCAAGGAGCTAGAGATAGGAAGGGGCTGGGGTCTCAATATCACCTTCCAGAGCATGTCCCCACTGATCAAACTTCCTTCAATTAGGGCCTATCTCTTAAAGGGTTGGTGACCAAACCTTTAGCACATGGGCCTTTGGGAGACATTTATCCAAACCATACCACTCTTGTAGACCAGGTGAGAGCAACAAGAGGTCATCTTGAGTGCTGTCTAGTGGGCATCCAATAGCAGGTGAATGCCTGATTACTAAGAACTGCATGGATGACAACCAGATGTGCACCTGCCAGGTATGAGAGTCTCCATCTTTTATTTTTTCTTTTTTAAATATTTGTTTTTTTAGTTGTAGTTGGTATTTTTATTTATTTATTTATTTATTTTTACGTGGTGCTGAGGATCGAACCCAGGGCCCTGCACATGCCAGGCTAGTGCTCTACCGCTGAACCACAACCCCAGCCCCCGAGAGTCTCCATCTTATAAGCCCAGCAGGAACCCCCTGAAAAGCCAATGAAAACACCCAAAGAAAAAGCCAGAGTCATGTGCCTGCAAGAGCCACATTTATCAAGTGCCCATAGAGAGAAGTCTTATCCCATCTTCTAGCATCTGTCTCATTCTCCTCCTCTGAAACCAGCTAGAAAGTAGGATGGAGCAGTGGTTTGAATATGGATATAACGTCCCCTTTGCAAAGGCCCATGTGAATGGGACTGTTGGGTGACAGTGGAAACTTTAAGAGGTAGGGCTAGTGGGAGGGCCTGTATCAAAGGGGATTGTGGGACTTGGTCTCTTCTTCTTTCAGCCATCTCTTATTTGCTTTCCGGCTCCTGAAGGGAATGGTTGGCTCTACCATGCACTCCTGCCGTAACTGCCCCCACCAGATGCCCAAAGCCATTGGGTCACTTGATTTTGAACTCGAACCTCCAGAACTCTGAGCCCAAACTAACCTTTTTAAAATTAATTGCCTTAAACCAGGCGCGGTGGCGCACGCCTGTAATCCCAGCACTTGGGAGGCTGAGGCAGGAGGATCGTGAGTTCAAAGTCAGCCTCACCAATGGTGAGGCACTTAGCAACTCAGTGAAACACTGTCTCTAAAAAAACAAAAACAAAAACAAAAACAAAAAACAAAAAAGGACTGGGGATGTGGCCCAGTGGTCTAATGCCCCTGAGTTCAATCCCTGGTATCAAAAAATTATATAAATAAATAAAATAAAAATAAAATTGCCTTGAGTATTTTGTCATAGTGACAGGAAATTAACTAATACAGTTGCGAAGAGGCTGAGAAATAGAAAACACAGCAACTTTGGTCCTTTTCCACCACAGGCATCTAGCCCAGGAAGGGAGAAATATTAATGATAAATCAAGTTCAGAGATTTAATTGCTATCTAGGTCTGAACATTCCCATTACTGAGTTGAAACTGTTTGAATCTTAGAGTCACCCTGGGCACTAAGAAGGGAAGTATCACAGGGCCTACAGAATTTTCTTCCAGTGGCAGGAGCAAGGTTTTCTCTCTCAACTATTTTCAAGGGCCACTGGGAGAAAATAAATGGTTTTGATCATAAGTTGTGCATCTTCTTTTCTTCTTCTTTTTCTTTATTTTAGTACTAGGGATTGAACTCAGGGGCACTCAACCACTGAGCCACATCCTCAGCCCTATTTTGGAATTTTTTTTTAATATTTATTTATTTACTTTAGTTGTACACAATGCAATGCATTTTATGTTTACGTGGTGCTGAGGATCGAACCTGGGCTGCGCACGTGTGAGGCGAGCGCTCTGCCGCTGAGCCACAACCCCAGCCCCCCTATTTTGTATTTTATTTAGAGACAGGGTCTCTGAGTTAATTAGAGCCTTGCCAGCCTCAGGGCTGGCTTTGAACTCATGATCCTCCTGCTTCAGCCTCCTGAGGCACTGGGATTACAGGCGAGTGCCACCATGCCCGGCAAGTTGTACATTTTCAACACAATGTAGAGGAAGACATGTTTTGTCAAGTGTCTGTTTATTTGGCAGGGGTATTATGTGCATTTCCTCAGCGTTTTCACAAGCTAGGGCCTGCCTGAGATGGTCCCTGCACTGGGAATAATGCAGAAGATGCCCAAGGAGACCAGATTGTGGTTTAATGCCATGGCTCAGAGCTCCAGTTCATGGGGCTCTTGTCTTTAGGGAGTTGCTACGCCTGCTGTGGGAAATCCTCTCAGATCATCAGATCACCTGGACACTGTGGCTATCTACACTAAGAAGCAGTAGAATCTCTACAAGTACAACAGGAATCCAGTTACAGTTCAGGTGAAGGACTCTGACCCCAAACAGGGCAGGGCCAACCTCTGGGCAAGGACACTGGAATTCACAGCAAGAAGAAAAGCAAAGGAGGAAGAGGAGATCTTGATTATTCTAGGGCTGCCTGACAATGACCTCTGCAGTGTCACTAAAGCCTGACTGAGCCCATGAGATTAGCACTAAGTACTGCCATTTAAAATATTCTGGGCAACTGTTTCTATTTCTGTACTGGTTTACATCTTTCTTCACGAAGTCACAGAACATTAGAGCAGCTGAGGGAACCTTGGTGATGATCTGCAGCTGTGGTTATAAAGCCCTTGAGGTCATGGACACTAAGAATCTGATGGGCTCTATGGATCCACTGCCCAGAGTGTACACGTGCCTCAGCTTCTGCACATATTTTCCAGGGCATGGGGCACACTCAGCTGTCATTCTTCATTCCTTGCAGACAGCCCAACTGCCCCTAAACAGGCTGAAAATACCAGGTACTCCCTGTCTAGTTCCTTGCAGCTGAGGCATGGGTGTGTGTCCCAACTGTGGCCAAGGAGATTAGAAGAGAGGTCTGTTGGGAGCAAAGGAGAATGGATTTTCTCTCTGGCGGGGAGGGGGGGACACAAAGATGAGGACACTTTTGGAGTGCTCAGGAGTCCACTTGCCATCTTGCAACCATGATGGGAAAGCAGGAGAAACAGAGAAGCAGAATTAAGCAGTTCTATAATTGTCCACTTCCTAACAGGGAGACGGTTATGTGCATATTGTTTAAGCAAGTGTTGGTTCAACTTTCCTCTTCTGGTAGCTGAAAGCAGCTCAGTTGACACAGGTGGGTTCTCTGAAGATCATTCAAACATCTTCTAGAGTTCATGGACCCTGTTTACAAAGTGGGACTACTCTGGTTTGCTCATTCTAGTAATGTCTTCTCTGGCCCTTGGCTTCCTTCAGTGACTAGTCATCACTCTTGAGAAAGGTAAAGGCAGACGGGATACAGGTTTCCAAGCCACATCGGGCTCTCAATTTTCTGGGGTAATTGGTATGAAAGGCAGTCTTCGTATATGGGGGAGGGGTGATGAGTAAGAAACATCACACTGGGAAATACAGCTACTCAAACTGACTCCTCAAGTCCAACCAGTGTTAGGACCTCTTTCAGAGCCTCAGTTTCCACACTCACCAGCTTCCTATTCAGTTGTCATGAGGGACCACCTATGAAAGCCAAAGCAGGCTCTTGTTGGCATTTGGTTAGCCTCTTCCTGATTGCAGTCTTTCCTCAGCATCAAGAAGCAGCCCATCACCAGGTGCAGTGTTACACGCCTGTTATCCCAGTGACTCTGGAGGCTGAGGCAGGAGGATTTCAAGTTTGAGGCCAGGCTGGCAAACTGAGGCCCTAAACAGCTTAGTGAGACCCTTTCTTAAAAAAAAAAAAAAAGAAAAAAGAAAAAAAGGGGACTGGGGGTGTAGCTCAGTGGTAAAGTGCCCCTGGGTTCAAGAGCAATGAGCAGCAGGGCATGGTGGCGCACGCCTGTAATCCCAGCACTTGGGAGGCTGAGGCAGGAGGATCGCAAGTTCAAAGCCAGCCTCAGCAATGGGGAGGCACTTAGCAACTCAGTGAGACCCTGTCTCTAAATGAAATACAAAAAAGGGCTGGGGATGTGGCCCAGTGGTCAAGTGCCCCTGAGTTTAATCCCTGGTACAAAAAAAAAAAAAAAAAAAAAAAAAAAAAAAGCAATGAACAGTTAAGTGTGCCCAGGATCTAGGACCTGTCATGCTTAGCACCAGGGAAAGAAGGCAGTGCTGGAGTCACCTTTTACCCTGTGCTTCTTGCCATCTTACACCAGTACTCTCCTGGCTTGACGACCTGCTGGTTCCATAGCTTGGGCTCTTGCTGGCTCAGAAAAACCACAATCCTTTAAAATTATATTTCTGGGATTCCTCTAAAAGTACTAGGCAGACACAGAGATCACAACTCAACACTTTGTTATTGGCTGTAAACCAAAGTTGCGCACTGGCTTATTCAAATCTAAAAAGCCCAGCCCGTCCCTGGGTGAGTAGCGCATAGCTAAAATTAGCCTGGCCATCTGCTGAGACAGCAGCTGGGCTATTCTGAGCACCAGAAAGCCTGTGTGGAAATGGGGCTGGACCTAGGGATAATAGTATCAGAGAGGCTGGGCATTTCGTGGTCAAGAGGTGACAAGGAGGGCTGTGGAGAATGAAGCCACACTGAGGGAAGGCCAGTGTCATGGTGGTGTTTCACAGGAAACTGAAAAAGCACAGGATTGTTCTTATGTCCTGTTCTTGTTTCTCCTTTCTTACCCAGAGCTTCCTGCTTACCTTCAGACTCCAGCAGAATCACTCGCTGGGATTCCAGCAATAATGACCAACATCTACTGAAGTCAGGAACCACATGATAAGTACTTTACTGGGATAAGCATACACATTCTCAAGACCACTCTGATAGATTCCAGATTCCAGGGATTTAGGACAGCTTAAATGTCTCCTTCATGTAGAGTCAATGACAAAGAGACCTAGTTGAAAGTCCCAGACAGACAGGAGCCATAGCTCAGACACCCAGATAAATACAAGGGTTTTCTTCTGTGGTCACTGACTCCTAAGTTCCCCATCTCTAGAAATGGACAGCATGCCTCAGGCTTTTCAAGTATGCTAGAATATTGGAAGCATTTAAATTCACATTTATCCATAGGGATTTATGTCAATATTGCAAACATTCAACAGGACAGATTAAAGATCTTAAAATTCATCTAGATTTCAAGCATTCAGCTGATTTACCTCATAACATAGTGACTGCTTGATGAGGTTTGGAAATGAAAGGCAATTAATAAGTCACCTTCCAGTCCACAAAATAACATGATTATTCTCTTTATTTTGACTTAGTATTTTTGTAAAATATTAAATTTAACTTATTGAGATTAAAAAAAAAATACATTGAGCCAGGCGTGGTGGTGTTTGCTTGTAATCCCAGTGGCTTGGGAGCCTGAGGCAGGATTGTTGAGTACAAAGCCACCTCAGCAATTTAGGGAGACCCTGTCTCTAAATAAAATATAAAAAAGGGCTGGGGATGTGGCTCAGTGGTTGAGTGTCCCTGGGTTCAATTCCTGGTACAAAAACAAACAAACAAAACCCCCCAAAAACCTAAAGTATTAGCTAAGGGATAAAGAATTTGGGTGGGGGTGGGGGACTGGAGCTATGGTTCAGCAGAGACCCTGAGTTTGATCTTCAGCACCACATAGATAAAATAAAGTTATTGTGTCCACCTACAACTTAAAAAAAAAAAAAAAAAGAATTTGGGGGTATAAATATAGATAGGCATTTATAGTTCATAACCAAGAACCCCATTAAATATGTACTTATAGCCGGGCGCGGTGGCGCACGCCTGTAATCCCAGCACTTTGGGAGGCTGAGGCAGGAGGATCGCGAGTTCAAAACCAGCCTCAGCAATGACGAGGCACTTAGTAACTCAGTGAGACCCTGTCTCTAATAAAAATATAAAAAAGGGCTGGGGATGTGGCCCAGTGGTCGAGTGCCCCTGAGTTCAATCCCCGGTACAAAAAAAAAAAAAAAAAAAAAAAAAAAAAAAAAAATGTACTTATAGGTTAATATTAAACCACCATCAGAAATCAGGTCAGAGTTGTTCTCTGGCTTAAAATCTTATAATGCACTGGGGTTGTAGCTTAGTGGTAGAGTACTTGCTCAACATGCACAAGGCCCTGGGATGGACCCCCCAGATGGGAAAAATAGCCAACCCAAACCAAACAACTATACTGTCAATGGTCCCCAGGTCCCCTAACTGGTTGCTTCAATTTTTGCTTTCACAGTTGGTCACAAAGCCATAGCTTTTTGTGTGTGACTTGTACAACCCTTTCTATACTTTTTCTGCCCTCAGCCAGAACCTGAGCTTTTTGGTGACCCAAACCTTCATTCCTAAAGGGCAAGTCCTCAATAGTCCTATCCTCTTTTGGGTTTTGGTTGCCATATTCCCAATTTAGTCCTCTGGGCCTCTAGGGTATAGCATCCCAATCTCCCTCTAGTTACTAAGATCAGTCCTGCTGGTCAGTAGAGAAACTGGCTCTCTCCTAGGCAGTTAAGAAGCCCCTAACCGCCAGGTGGCAGCTTCAGGTTCCAATTCAGTGGAACCATCATTGAGTAGCCTATGTGATTTTAAGACCTTCTAAGAAATCCCTGGGTGGGGAATTTGAGACAATATTAGTGAGCAGCTACTCCCACACTAGCCCTTGGCTCCCAGACTCATGATCTAAAGCATCTACTCTGTCCTTTAAGACCCCAAACCTCATCCTTTCAAGGTGTTGTCCTACATCTGGCATCATTATAAGCCATTCCACCTTTCAATTACGATTCCATTTGGGTAAATAGGTAGATGGCAAAAATGGCGAATTCATAGACCTGAGCCCACCACTGCATTTGCTCTATGAAATCAGTAGCAAAGCTTTGCAGGAGGCCATGACAGTGGATGAGCATGCCAAGTCCACTGGCAGGTATACAAAACAAACACCTGGTGTCCACTGGACCAGTGGCAGGCTGCCTTTTCACCAACATTTTATTCACCAAAGAATAAAATGTTGGCAGTTCACATTTTGCCTTTCATAAATCTCCAGAAATGTACCTTATAATCTACAACACCTGAGAAAACTGTCAGTGGTCTTAAGCCACACAGATGGGCATATTCAACAAATGCTCAAGAGAAGCTGCTCTCACCTTCCACGTGGAGATGCAAAATCCTAAAGTAAGCAGGTACCCTATTTAAAGCATCATAAAACCACATTTTCTTTTTTGGTCACGCTGGGGATATAACAAAGGGCCTCACACATGCTGGGCAGGTGTTCTATTGCTGAGTCACAGGGCCCAACCCAAGGAAACCATTCTTTTTATTTGGTAGGGTAATGGGTGCAGTGAACTTTATTGATGGTGACAGTTGGGCTCTTTCCTTCAGGTGGTTTGGCATGGAAAATGGGAAGAGGGGAGATTCTGTCTTGGAGGACTGAGTTGGGGCAGAACTCCCTAGCAGCTGAGGGGGCCCTCTGATGTCTGCTTCACCACCTTCTTGATTTCACCATATTTGACAGCTTTGTCTTGGTGGCAGGTCAGACCTGACTCACACCTTGGGGATGGGCAGAGAAGGCTGTGCCAGTGAACTTCCCCTTAACTCAGTGCTGACCTTACCACAGCCTTGGCAGTACCAGTGGATGCGAGGACATTCTGGGCAGCCCCATAGCCATCATGCCAGTTTCCAGAGGGGCCATCCAAAATGCCAAGGTTGTCAAGGGGGCTAAGCCATTGGTGGTGGAGGAGGCACTGCTGACATCTTGAGGAAGTTGTACTTCTCAATAGTTCACATTCATGATAGATGGGGGCATCTGCAGATGAGGCAGCGATGATGACCCCTTTCTGGTGCCACCCTTCAAATAAGCCCTGAACTTCTCCATGGTAGTGAAGACACCAATGGACTCCATAACATATTCAGCACCAGCATCTCCCCATTTGATGTTGGTAGAATCTCACTTGTGGGAGATGAAGATGGACTTTCTATTGAAGACAAACTTCCCATTCTTGGTCTGTGCCAACGAACTTGCTGTGGGTCAAATCATTATGGAACAAGTAGACCATGCAGTTGAGGTGAATGAAGGGGTCATTGATGCCAAAAATATCCATTTTTCCAGAGTTGAAAGCAGCCCTGGTGACCTGGTGCCCAATAGGGTTAAGTCCATTCACTTCTACCTTCACCAGTGTCTTTGGGACATGGCTGACAATGCTTGAGAAGATGCTGCTGATGTCTGTTGAACAGGGGACAGAGAGCCAAGGACAACCCCCCCCCCCACACCTCACTCCTACAGTACTGGGAATTGAACCTAGGAGCACTCTACCACTGAGCTACATACATCCCCACTCTTTTTGAGACAGTCTTGCTAAGTTGCCCAGGCTGAACTTAAACTTGTGCTCCTTCTGCCTCAGACTTCCAAGTTGTTGGGATTACCGGTGTGTACTAGGCAAGAAAACCATTCTTAGTGTGCAAATCCCAGCAGTCAGAAGACACAGGTTTCTGAAGGCCAACATCATGGAACTTCCAGGCTGTCAGTGTGAACAGTCAATGCAGAATATATAGTATGCACATACCAGGGACCAGGTCACCACTGGATTTCATCTGGTTTGAGTTAGTTCCTAATAGCACAGGGTATGAGATTTATACCAAGGTGAAATTTCATGTAAATCACTCTATAGCAACTTTTAGAAATGCTCTGGGATGAGCTGTTTCCTACCTCCCAGACAATGTGGGACCCAAAGTGTAGCAAGAGAATCATCAATGCAGAATCCATTGGCTGACACACTGAAATATGCTTCTCAGAACTTTTGTAAACCCACGCATGAGCCACTGTGTGGAACAGTGTGGTTTGAAACATGAGCCAAGTACTAGTTGAGCAGCTACTGCCATCCAAGGGTATTCATTTTTCAGGCACAAAGGCAGGAGGGCAGGTCACCTGTTCTCTTGTGAAGCACTCTGTGTTAGGCTGGTTTTGAATATGGTTTTTTTTTTTGCAGTGTTGAGCATGAAACCCAGGGCCTCATGCACACTAGGTAATGCTCTACCCTGAGCTACATAAAAGTCCAGCCCTGGCTTTTAATTTTAGTATGGTAGCTGCTACTCTCAGGTAGGACTTAAAAAAAAGAAGCATGTGAATAGACTTAAAAAAAAGAAGCATGTGAATACTTCAACATAATATGGTAAGTTCTTTTTTAGAATAAAAATACAGAGTCAGAAATATGAATCTCTCTTTAGAAATCAGTTTTGATTACAGGGAACCCATTAAGTCATTCCAACCTAAAAATACTCAGGTTCTGCAAAGGTAATTTCTTTTTTTCTGTGCAGTTAAAAAAACCTGAAAAGCACAGAACATTCAAGATGCAGGAGCTGATGAACTTGACTGAATGGCTAATATCTGAAGAGAGGGTTTCAGGTCAAAGGTGCTAAAGATTTTAATCAAAAGTTAAAAAAAAAAAAAAAAAAAAAAAGATAAGAACTTAATTGCCGCCAAACCGACATACCTATTTTTTCTCTATCTGAAATCCTAACACCTTACCTACGGTTTGTATGGCCCTCAAAGTTTACCTGCATGAGGTCACAATCCTAGCCCCTGCAGGACACAGCTACACCTCAAAAATGACACCTGTTTTATCACCAGAAGCTCAACTCAGAGGTCAGAAGTGACATTTAAGATGCAGCCCTGACTTTCAGAGAACATAAATGCAAACATAAGTATCATTTTTAAATACAAGGCAATTCTATGAGGCAACATGGTTTATGTAAGGAAGTCTTTCAGAGGCCAGAATAACACAAGCTTTCTAACCACCATGTATCTGATAAGCTAAAGAAAAATGAGATTTTCCTAAGCTTGGTGTTTGGTTTTCTGCCACTCAGATGGGGTATTCTGATATTCTGAGGTTTCAGAGACTGGGGTAGAAACATCCCTGTAGTCTCTGCAGACCCTTTACTGTGAAGATTAACCATATTCTTAGTCAGAATGAGAACAGACACACGAGTACAGAAGCCATTTGCATTTTAATCCAGAATGACTATTAGCCCTTGAGTAGTATATTGGTGATTATAGATGGTTTTAATTTGGAAGACAAAATTGCTGATAGGCAAGTCAAAAATTCCAAATGCAACTTTTAGTTTACTATATTACATATTCTGAGATCTTTCATGTTCAAGTATTTCTAGAAAATTTTCTTTCTGCTAACAGAAACTAAAGTTCCTCCTTTGGGTCTCCCCAAATCCATCAACAAAAGTCCAAATAACACAAAAACTTAAAATGAGAATAACAAGTACAAGATAAAAAAGAAAATCTAAATAGTATGAAATTAGTTTTTATTTTTAGCTCAAAATAAATGCTTCACATTTTGCCAAAATTAAAACTAAAGATGAACACTTAGAAAAAGGGGCAGAAACACAGTGTTTCCATCCCTTGGGAAACCAGTAAGGCAGATGCTGTAACGTGGCTTGTTTTTTTCCACAGGACTAGTCTAAGCAAACAAAACAAAACAAAAACCTCTCCAACTTTCCCTCTACTGTTAGCTGTATCTATCAGGGTTGTGCCTGGCTGGATAAAACCCCCAAGCTCCCCAATACAACAATAAAGGGTTGTGCAAGGGATTTGAAAAGTTGGGAAAAACCTTTTAACCTGTTCATATAAAAACCCTTTCTAAGGAGATTTAGTAAAGGTAACATCCATTGGCAACTTAGTTGAGGTTTCTGCTGAGTGTGTTGATGCTTGAGCATACAGGGTGAATTCATACCAGAGTCACCAGGGTGCACAACTCACATCTCTCAATTTACCACAGGGATGTCTTAAAGTTGAATTTCAGTTTCAGCAGATACTTCAGATTTACCTGAGCAATATCATAGACAATGTACCTGGAGGGAAGCGTGTCAAGGAGCCAACAGTGCTGAGTTTGTGTCCTGTTTGCCCCACACCCCCTACCCCCCCCCAAACCCATCCACACCCCACCCCACACACTCCCCCCACCCCCCCCAACCCCCCCCCCTCTTTCTCACTCACCACCACAACCCAAAACTCTCTACCCACCCACCTCCCACCCCCCTCCCCCCCTCCACCCACTCCAACCTCACCACCCCCCACCCCACACCCCACCACCCCAAACCCCCCCCCCACCACTCCCCCCCACCCCCAAGTGTCCACCACCGCACCCCACTCCCCCTCCCACCAATACCCCCCCCCCGCAACCCCCCTCACCTGTCCCTACACAACACCACCCCCCCACACCCATCACCCAACACCACCCTTTCCCTTCCTCAGGGAAGGCAGGATGCTCAGTGCTACAAGCAAGTCATCCTTGGGGCTTCTCTGTGGGGCTGAGTGGGGGCTCCCTAGGCAAAGAGCCAATTCTCTGGAAATGGGGAAAAGCTTGTGCCCCGTGAACTAAGCTGAGTTCTACAGGTGGAGAGTCAGAGCTTTCACTCCATACAGGGAGACCATGCAGGGGTCACAGTCACCATAAGACCCACTATAGGACATCTAATCACAGTCCGCCCTGGGTGATCTGCACATATGTAAGCCATGCTATGACTCCAGAGCGAATGCTCTGTGCTCACACACAGCACACTCACGAAAGGATACTCATTATAAAGCAGGCAGGTGTCGTTAACACCTGATGAGATCCCGGTGCCGAGTGGAACCTCTACACCCTCCAGAGTAATACTAGCTGAAGGGTCAGGGGTAGTTTTGCCCAATCCTGCAAAACAAAAGGTGCAAATGATAGGAATTGAGAAGGAATCTAAAAATGCCCTAGGGATGTGAGGGCTACTTTAGGCTGGGTACAGGTTCTCATTTTAAATTCTATACCCCGTCCTTTGTCAGAAGTCTGTAATAGTGATCCTATTACAGTATCAATTATAACCGGTTCTATGTGAGAAAACTAATAGCTGACCCCTATAGGGTCACACTGATGAACAGAACTGAATAGCAGTCAGTTACACTTGGCAGTTCAGAGTTCTGAAGCATCATATGCCACCAACTCCAGCAAGCTAAGATGCTACAGGTGCCACTGTCACCTGAGGCCTATTCTTGATTGCTATAGCTAGAGAGTTAGGTAAAGCCAGTGAATGCCCCTGGTTATTGGTGCTCACACTGAGAATGACCTATGGCATTTGTGATACTAGCTGTAGCCAGAGAGAGAAACTTCTTTTTAATCTGAAATGAATGGATGTTTAACATCCAAACCCAAGAACACTAGCCTTTGGAGGAAATACAGCCTACCCCACCAACCTAGAGTCCCCGGATATAGAAGCAGCTCTGGCAACACATTACCTTTGACGCTATGCTTGCCCTTGGGTAACTTGCTGATATGAGAAGCATGCTTCAGTTCATACCTATTCAAGACAGGACAATCTCAGGAGATCCCCCAAGACACGGGCTCTCAAAAATCAATAGATTAATCCCTGGACCTCTGGCCCACTACATGATATTACATGACCTTTTTCTTTGGGTTATAGCTGAAAGGATCAGGGTGAATGCCTAATCCAACCCAGACTAATCAAGATTTTCTCTGGAGAATCTGGAACTGAGATTAAGACTCCAGTTCCATCCCCACTGTTTCAGAAACTATGTAAATACTGGTGAGAGGCAGAAGGGAGTTATGGGGTGATCCTCTTTTGTGTGGTTTAACCTCTGCTTCCCAGTCCACAGGAAGAACAGATACTGCTGGTTCCTGGAGCCTAGTTGTATTCCTGTCCTTGGATTTTCTGAGGCACCTCTCTCTTGTTCCCTGCCTTGATTTGGTTTCTGATTCTCTTAAGCGAAGAATCATAAATGGTAGGGAATTTCCAGGGTCACCTCCCAGCCTACTCCATCTGTTCCCATTAAGTGTCTCTGGCCTCAAAGCCAGGTCTACTTACATGTTTCCAAGGGCAACTTCTCCCAATAGGATTAAGCCTATTGGATCTCCCTGAGATGTGTGGCAGTAGTTGGCACTCTTTGAGACCATGTCAGCAAAATAGATCCCTTTGCCAAACATGTAGCCTGTCTGCAGGAATGGAAAAGGGACAGCTGAAAACCTAATGGGATGTCAGGCTAGTGACTGAGTGCTGACTTTAGCTTGGCACCCAGCTAAGGGCTATGATCCATCACTTCTATCAAGCTGGAGCCCACAGACTACCTGGCTGTCAGACCCACAAGCCGATGGATACTGAGGGGCTGCAAGAAGTTACTCAATCTTTTGGATTCCACTTTCCCTTTTCCTTCACTGGGGAAAATAATCTCATAGAGCTAATGTAAAGATTAAATGCAACAATAAATTTTAGCTTAGATTAGTGCCAGGCACATATACACATCCAAAAATACTGGATATTATTTCTATTCCATTTTATATAAGTGAAACACAAGGTTTAGAGTTTGGGTCATTGGCCCAGTCACAGACTACGACACAATACTAGTGAGTCATTAACACCTCACTTTCTACAATGGTAAAATGAGGCCTGGAAGGCAGTCTCTAAGGTCCTGTCCAGCTGGTCCCTTCTATAACCCAGATCCCTTGTGTCTGGCTAAGGTTTTACTCAGTTATTATCTACTTTATTGATGATAAAAAGACAAGTCCATGGAAGCTGCCAGCTGGGAAGTGGTAGAGGCAGATTTGGACTCGGGCTGGCCTGTGGTCAATAATAAGCCCATTCTTTGCTTATTAACACACCCAATTAGCATTCACAGCATCCCTGGCCTGGACAGTTTATTGCTTTTGTTCCACAAACTATAGTTGATGCCTGTGCAGCTGCACCTGTGAGAGGGCTAGAACCTGGAGGATAAAGGTGAAGGCACTACTGGGGATATAGCTGCAGGGCTGGAGAAAGGGTGTCTTTAAAAAAGTCCACTTGAGCAGTCACAGCTGAGCCAACACCACATTTTTAAATAAGGCCCCTTGTTCACAGGGGACATACACGCTCTAACCCAAGTACCTGCTAGCTCTTTGTAGGGATAGATGTCACTTACCCCATGCTCCCCACACCTCCCCAGGCCAGGCACATACCACAGGTGCTTCAGGCGGAGCTATCCTCAGACCCTGGGACAGGATCCCAGCAAAGTTGGTGGTCCTGGACCCGTGCCACAGCAACCTTCGATTGTGAAGCTGCTTAAAGGGTTTGTAGCGCTGGCTCTCCCCTTCACGCTCTATCTTAAAGATCTGGGCGGGTATTCAACAAAGGGGAGAAATAAAAGCAGCTGTCTGTTAATCTGGTTAAATGAAAGATCTGGCTGGATACTGGAGCACCGAGCACCTGTCTTTATAGCTAGAAATTAAAAGGTCTGCTGCAGTATGGAATATGTTTTCCACCAGGCTCAGATAGAGTGACACAAGTCATTAAGATCCCACTCAGCAAGGACTATCTATGAAAATTAGCACTTCAGTGCAGTAGATACACACTGTAGGACTTTATCTTGAACCTCTGATAATCATACTTTCTGATTCTAAAATCAGGTCTGGGGAATGGAAAGGTCCTTTAAAAATAGAATAAAAAGCCACTCCCCAAACTATAAGACTACTAATTTTTCTGCTCAACAGACAAATGAATCACTTCCTCTGGTAATTTAAAGGAAAGCAGACTGATCTTTTCTACCCAGGCCTAGGTTGGAGGAGTGGGCAGGGAAGCTGGCAGGACATAAGGGGTGGGGAGAAGGGTTCTTACATCCACAACTTCCAGGTCATAGGCATTGTGTGTGGTTGCATGGGTGTTCTTAACATACTTCCTGATGATCTCTGCTTCTTCAGAGTCTTTGTCAACTACCTAGAAGATAGGCATTTTGGGATTAGAGCACGGGAGACCACAGGGAGGTAGGAAGATAATATACAAGTTCAACAGACATTAGGACCAAGTGCCTGTGTTCAAAGCAATTCATAGGGCTTGGGCCCACGGTGCCAGCTCCCTGAGCATCCACCTCTTCATCTAGTTGGACAGACAGGATTTCCAGGATTCCCTTAAAATCCTGCGCATTTTGGTATCAGTAAAGCTAGAAATATGGGGTTCAATGTCAGTGAAGTGGGGGAACCCAGAACCAGGAACCAACTCCCAGGAAATAGCAGTCCAGCTCACTGATAAAGATGATGCCATGCAATTAAAAGTGGCAAGGGTCTAACTCTTGGGGTTTTAAGGACAAATGCTCAGTCTCTAATCTTCAGCCACCCATATTATGTCTGGCTCAGAACACATCCATAATAATATAATCTACACTAAATAAACCTGAATCTTATCATGGAGGAGGCTATGTGTGTCTTATGTTTCTATACTCTTTTTTTTTTTTTTGGTACCAGGGATTGAATTCAGGTGCACTCCATCACTGGGCCACATGCCCAGCCCTATTTTGTATTTCATTTAGAGACAAGGTCTCACTGAGTTGCTTAGCACCTTGCTTTTGCTGAGTCTGGCTTTGAACTAGTGATCCTCCTATCTCAGCCTCCAAAGCCACTGGGATTACAGGTGTGTGCCACTGCGCCCAGCATGCTTTTTTTTTGATACTGGGCAATGAACCAGGGGTACTTTACCACTGAGCTACATTCCTAGCACTTCTTATTTTTATTTTTTAAAATTTGAGATAGAGTCTCACTAAGTTGCTAAGGCAGCCTTGAACTTGTGATCCTGTCTCTGCCTCCTAAGTTGCTAGGATTACATGCCTATGCCATAGCACCCTTATTTTTATGTCTTTTTTTGGTACCAGGGATCGAACTCAGGGGCACTCAACCACTGGGCCACATCCCCAGCCCTTTTTTTGTATTTTATTAGAGACAGGGTCTCACTGAGTTGCTAAGTGCCTCGCCCTTGCTGAGGCTGGCTTTGAACTCGCGATCCTCCTGCCTCAGCCTCCCAAGTGCTGGGATTACAGGCGTGCGCCACCGCGCCCGGCTTTTATGTCTTATTTTTAAAGACAAGGTCTTAATAAACTGCCCAGGCTGGCCTCAAACTTGTGATCCTTTTGCCTTAGTCTCTGGAGTCACTGGGATTATAGGTGTGCAGGGCTCCCTGCTGCCTCTTAACTAAAGTCTTCAAAATTATAAACAGAAATAATGAAGAACCCTTTCACTAAAAACCCACAGCTTTCCCATCAAGAAGGGTAAAGAAGAGACATCTGGTGTCTAACCCGGCTTGGAACCTAGACCTGTGCTTTGTCCTAAGCAGGGAAAACTGGTTCTGGTTCAACACTGCAGTGCACTTGAGCCCCTGCCACACCACAAGGGGGGAAGCAGCAGCTGAGGAAATCAAGGTGCACAGGCAACAAAGCCAAGCTCAGGACAAGTTAGGAGTTAAGGCACAGATCCTTCCTCTGGTTGGCCCAGGCAGGGTCATTTCTGTGTGCGTGTCCAACACACTCACGTTCAAGGACAACATGTGTGCAAATCTGGGTTTTGGCTTCAGGGAAAAAGAAAGCTCAGGCACATATTTTCCTTAAAGTTGTCATTGGGCATTTCACTTCTAAAGTGGGAACTGGAAATCACAAGTTCATGCCACCCTCTGGTTTGCTTTGAAAGAGAGGAAGATAGGGAGAGAGGGAAAGGGCAACAGAAAGGAAAGGAGGAGGGAGGGAGAAGGAGGCAGAGAGAGGTAGAGATGGGGAAGGGGGAGAGGGAGAGGGAGAAGAGGAGGAGGAAGAGGAAGAATAAAAGAGAGAAGAGAGAACTTTTGACAAGAGTTCTCAAAAATGAGTCTCCACACCAAGCCAAGGTGCCAGCTTGGAAGGCTGCCTTGCAAACTAGGTGCCTGTCTATAAGTTAAATGTATAGAGGGTCTCAAAGGACCACCAGTGACATCTGAGAATTTATTAGAAAAGCACACTTATAGCAATCTGTATTTCTGGTGCATTCAAATTTAGAACCACTACTCTTGGGATAAGTGCTTAAGATGTTTGGGGAAGGGCTGGCCCTCTTACCTTAATGTCAGTTTTGAGCTTCTCATAGTTAACATCAATGGGGTCCTTGCTACTGTCATCGGATCCACCCCTAAGCAAACTGTAGGCCACCTCAATGTCTAAGAGGTTGTCCAGCATTTCCACCTTTGCCTGGGGGGACAAAAGACCAACCCAGAGTTAAGTGTCAAATCATGGAGACAGATTCACTCCACCTTTGGCACACAAATTAAGTGTAGACAGTGTCCAACACAGCGAAGGGAAGATCTCCCTGCTGGTCAGGGTCAGCCTATTATCCATCACTCACAGCATTTCCTGGAGTACCATTGCCTGGAGGAGGTATGTGGAAGTAAGAACCACCTTTTCATTTGCCCACTGATGGTAGGTGGGCACTTACACTAAGGATGCTACAAAGCTGTAACACAGGAACTCTCATGGGCTACTTCCGAGCAAGTAGAGCAATGATCTAGGATCTCCTTGCCCAGTGGCTCATCCCAAATTGACTTGGTAGAGCAAAAGCAAAAACAAAACAAAACAAAACAAAAAACCAATCACTTATGCCCTGTGGCTCTGTTTCCACCAATGTGGGTAGAAACTCCATTTCAAAATGAGCTCATGGAGGTGGTTCTGCCCCCAGTAGCCTGGGCTTCCTATCAAGCCTTAGCACTACCTGCACACTATCTGCATTGTTCAGGAGTGGGGGCTTCTTCATCCCAAAGTCGTGGGGGATCAGAGTGTAGAATCGATTTGAGAGATCCAAGATCTGGGAGTCGCTGCTACCCTGAGACAGCGCCTGGAGGAGAGGGGAGGAAAAAAATGTAAGAGGGAGAGGCAGCAGCTCCAAGTCCCAGCATTTGGCTAGACTTTCTCCTCTAGAGGCTGAGTGCCACAGCCAAGTCTACAGGTAGTCTGCTGCAAGCATGAGCCACTGAGCCAGGATGTGTGGGGAAATGATCAGAAGACCATGTTCCTGCTACTATGCTATTATATAACACGCCCCACTCCCCCAAAGTAAACTACCAATTGTAAAATCTAGACAGTGGGCTCATAGCTACTGCTGTAAAAATTTCAACTTTGTTGGAAGATTTTTCATTAAGTTGGGGGATTCCCATTGTTATAAAATTCAGTCAAGTCCTCTTTTATCCACTGACCCCATTTTTGAGGTGGGGAATTTGTTTATTGCACCTGAAGGTCCAGGTGGCCAGGCACAGAGAGGCTAAGCAATCCCTACTGACATAATGTCACTTAGTGTCCATATGCAGAGGATGCTCAATAAATGCATGAAAAGCTGGACCACTGCGTCACTACATATTTGGCAAACAGTCTACGTGATCACAGGATGGTCATGGGATAACAAGCTAGCACCCTGTAGATCTACTTCTCATTCTGGTGTGGACTTTTCCAGGCTGCAAAACTTCTATGTGCTGAAGGCTTGCTCTGTGTAATGGGAAAGGAGGCTATTCCAGCCCTCACATCCAGGGCTTCTGGAATAGGGAAAGACTGTACTGAGAAAAGCCTTGAACATTTTCAGCTAGTGGATAACAGGAAAAGAACTGATTGCTCTGGGCCGCTGTAACTGGATTTTTTGGTGGGGGCAGGGGGTGACACCAGGGACTGAACCTAGTAATTCCTAACCACTAAGCCATCCCCAGCCCTTTTTTCTTTTTTGAGACAGTGTCTCACTAAGTTGCTGAGCCTGGCCTTGAATTTGTGATCCTCCTGCCTCAGCCTGTTGAGTAGCTGAGATTATAGGGATGCCCCACCATGTCTGGCTGTAACTGGATTTAACAGCTCTGTTTCTGGCCTTTTCTCCAGCACCAGTGGGCCCACCGCTGCAGCTTCCTCAGAACTTCTGTTTATAAGTAGAAGATTCCAAATCCTCTAGGATGTAGCCAGAAGGTTCTGAGGACTGGAGGACCTTGCTACGTAACTGCTGACTGAAAGAAAATGTTTTCTTTTTGATGACTTCCTAGTAACCACTGCAAAACAAACTCAGCCTAACTCTTACAGATATACAAAATATAATCACAGTGTTTTTTAAGAGATAGGAAAATCTGTGTCAAGTTTATAGGAAGTTTCTTACATATCTGAAAAGCGCTATTCTTAAATTTTATGATAATCTTTGGCCAGTGGCAGGCACTTAACATCGAGTTCCTGAATTTTAAAAAATTCAAATCCTCATGAATTGTGGTTTGGTATTTCATTTGTTAAAACTAGAATGGAAAATGACAAGCCCAGGCAGCCCCCTGCTTACCTGCTGGACTTCACTGAGGATGGAATACGCAGCCTGGATCTGCCTTTTGCTCAGCTTCCCCAAGGGCATCTTCTGAAGGTCAATCTGAGGAGACAGGGTGGATGCCCTTTGAAAGCTGAGCATACTGCAGTGTGATGACAGAAGGACTGGACTGAGCACCCCTGCTGCAGGCCTCTTGGGCCCGCAATGGAGGCAGCCAGAGGCCTGCCTGGCTTTCCTGAGGAGACCTAGTGACCCAACTCAACAGAGGGCGCAGCCCCTCCCCACCTTGGGGGTTGGGGTTTGTTTGGAAGAAGATTCCTGCTCACTTCACTCAAGGCTGGGTAAGCCACTGCCCCATCCCTATGCTCAAAAAGCCTAATCACTTCTAGAAGAGATTATAGCATAATTCCCATCCAATTTCAAAGTGAGAATGAGGGCCCACTGGTCATGGTTCCCCACCTCAGGCCATTTTCCCAGGACCCCAGGATCTCAGGCAGCAGACCCTGGGCTCCAAACCAGAAACGGAAGACAAAATTTTCAAGTGGTAGAAGGTTTTTTTTTTTAAAAAAGAACACATACTTGTATTTAATCTATTTATATTTTAATCAGTGCTGCCTCATTCAAATCAGTCACCCCAAAAGGTTAGCCACTGGTTCCAACACTATTGCCACTGCTCATACTGTAGTGGGAGTGACCCTTAAGGCAGGCAGGCTGCATGCTAGAGCAGAAAAGCACAGGACTTGCAGGCAGAAGGCCTGAGCAATTGATCACATTGGCCAGGAAGGCAGCTGCTTTCAACCAACCTTGGTTCCCCATTTGTAAAGTGGGGCTACCTACCTTCCTCGAAAGACACAGACTCAACTCCATCCTGTGAGAGACCCTGCCTGTGTTAGTCACTTGATTGAGACATCTAGCTATCAGTGGACCCCACACTCCATATCCCAAGGCATTTGTCACCTGGCATTTCTCAACAGACCCTGACAGGAAGGCAGAACTCTGGGAGTTGAGAATGTGCCTTAAACATCTTTGGTCTTCCAGCACCTCTTGTAGTACCCTGGAACAAGACTGAGCTGAACAGGAATTTTAGAAATATGATTGCTATGATGATAAATAAGAGGATGTTAAAGGAGCTCAGCTCACCTTTAAATGTCCCCCAAAGCCTCAAATGCTAAATGCTTGGTTGTTAGCCTTAGGTGTTACTGGAGGTGGTAGAACCTTTAGTAGGTGGGGCCTAGTGAAAGGAAGTGAGGTCACTGGAGGTATGCCTTCAAGGGGGTCCTGGTGATCCTGGCCCCTTCGTATCTATTCTGCTCCCTGGCTGCCATGAGGTGACATGCTTCATCCACCTTGTGCTTCTATCACGAGATACTATGCTAACACATGCCTGAAGTGACAGGGCCAAGCTACCATGGACTGAAACCTCTGAAACTATGAGCCAAAATAACTATTTTCTCACTCATAAATTGATTTTCTCAGGTATTTTGTTAGAATGATGGAAAACTGACCAACAGTTCACTTTTTCTTCAAGCAGGCTGTTTCGGACTTTTCATGACAAGTCTAGTTGACCAGTTTACTTGGGACCCAAAAGAACCAGACCTACTCATGCTATCATGGCAACTAGGAAGGGAAAAAGTACAAAGGGGATTGGGGACCTGGGGACAGTTCTCTACAACACACTACATGTTTCAAAACAAATCAAATGATCTTTGGCAACACCGCAAGGGCTGCAGTACTCCACACTCACACACTCTGAGGAAGAAGGGTAGGTACAAGAAGCTGGCATCCTGTGTTTTCTGTTTTTGAGAAGCGCACAAGAGAAAACAAGAACCACCAGAGAGTTCATCATCAGCTCAGCACCTAATCACCACCCTTAGCAAATGCTCACAAGACAAATCATCAAAGGCACCAAACCTCATACTCCACCATGGCTTTCTTCATACTTTCCACATCAAAGATCATCCTAATGAGCTCCTGCACTGGTTTGGGGAGCTTGGACTTGGTGCCAGGGTTTACTGTCAGTTTCTTCACTGCTTCTTCATCCTTCAAGAAGAAAGAAAGTCATAAAGAGAACCAAATTGACAGCCCAGACAAAGTGGTGATGCTGTTGGGGGACATGGCAACTCGGACACAGGATGGAGTAGCATCAGCAAAAAAAGCTGAGAGCTACTTTTTTTTTTGGGCAACAGGTCAGGAGTACGTGTGGCTCTGCACATGGGCACATAATTCCTGTGCACTCCCATGTACTCCTGGATGCTCCAGATCCTTATTCCAGCTGCCATAGAAGAATCTGCATGGACTGATTCTTCTTGGGCTTGCTAGTACCCTGTGTGGGAACCTCCAGTGCCCTCTTAGGCCCAACCTGGAAGAGCTGAGCAGTTGTGAAGGTAAACCTTGTACCAAGGTGGGACATGGGACTTATGGACAAATTCCTCCCACAAGGGCCAGTTGCAAGAACAAGTTTATACAGACTTCTCTACAGTCCCAATAGATCTAGCACCCAGCATCATCACCTACCAGCCAGCTTGACAGTGTAAAAGCACATCCTAACATTCAATGCCTTCCCTCCCCTTCTACTTTGGTTTTCCACCCTCAGCCTCATATCACACGTGACTTTATCCCTGCCTCCTGGAGAAAATAGGTTAGGTCAATGTCACATTATAGTACCTAACCACTAATATGGTGTTTGGCATTTGTTTGGAGTGAAGGTAACTGGACTTGGGCTTTGAACCTGTAATGTGCCTGGCTTAACCAAGCTGCAGAGCTAACATGCTGTCAGTGCTCAAGGCTGCTGTTGTCACCCTCATAGTGGAGCTAGTCTCCATGCTGTAATAATGAGTCTTAAATGTGAACTCAATGGAGGGACAAACTACCAATGTGTTAAAAAGCCTTATCAAGTGCACATTCCTTCTGACCTACGAACTGCACTTCTAATGAATTATGGAGCATACAAAATATTTATATGTATTGGCATAAATATAGCAAATGCCTAGATGTGATCTAAACAGAAGTGAGGGAACTATTTTGATCAATTATGATTTCTGGCCCACTCACAGGATGAAATTTTATGTGGCCTTAACAACTAATGCTCTAGGATCAGTGCAGTTGAATATGATAGTTACTCAGAAATATAAGGTTTTGAATTGTGGTTTCTCCAAACTAAGTGCTGTGAGTGTAAAATAAACACCTGCTTTCAGACTTACTATAGAAAAAATTTTCTCATTAATAATTTGGTCATCAATCACGTTAAAAGAAGAGTATATTGCATATACTGGGTTAAGTGAATTACTAAGATTAATTTCACTGTTTTCCTTTTGCTTTTTAAACTGTGACTACTAAAAATTTTAAAAATTATTCCTGTGGCTCATGTTCTGCTCCTATTGGACAGTGATGCTCTAGAAGGCATGAGGAAGTGCTCCTGGCACCTTATGGCAGAAGGCGGGTGGTTGCAACATAACATAAAGCCATGTGAAATGAAATTAGACTGATATATACACCATGACTTTAACTGTGGGTAATTCTGTGTGGTTTCTATTTTTTCTATCTTTGTATTTCTCAAAAATTTCTAAAACAAGTATTTAATTCACTAGGGGGCACTACTGAGTCAGACCAAGCCTCTGTGCCTCCAAGTTCAAGGTCTCCACCTCAATATAATAAAAAGGTAAATCCTACTTACAGTCTGAGAGCTTATGATATCCCCTATGAAGAATAAAATTACCCTGAGACATTCCAAGTCTCAAAGATTTGGAGTTAAAATCTTGTACCCATCTATAAATCTCCTTCCTTTTATAAAATGAATGTGTATTTCCCACACTAAGAGTAATAGATTCTTTTTGGGGAGTGAAGTGAGGGGTGGGGTACTGGGGATTGAATCCACTGCCACTGAACTACATACATCTTCAGTCTTTTGTTATTTTGAGACAGAGTCTAAGTTGCTGAGGCTAGCCTTGAACTTGTGATCCTCCTGCCTCAGCCTCCTGAGTTGCTGGGACTACAGCTGTGAATAGATTCTTATTTTAAAAAGGTTAGCACTTTGTTTCCCATATCCCTTGAAGGAACATAAAAGTATCAACCAAAAGAAAACTAAATGCTGTCAGATAACATATAGGAACACTCTCAGATTATATAATAAGCTATTAGGAATAATTTGGGATTAAAAACTAACCTAGCATGGATATAGGAACACCCTCAGACTATATAATAAGCTATTAGGAATAATTTGGGATTAAAAACTAACCGAGCATGGCAGAGCATGTCAAGTTATTGTATTTCTATCTGGATGCTACTTGGGTCACATGATCTACAATGAATCTTGGGTTCAGATAAAAAGCTTTCTTTCTTTCTTTTTGTTGTGGTACTGGGGATTGAACTCAGGGGCACTTGACCACTGGGTCACATCCCCAGACCTTTTTTGTATTTTACTTAGAGACAGGGTCTCACTGAATAGTTAAGTGCCTTGCCATTGCTGAGGCTGGCTTTGAACTTGTGATTCTCCTGCCTCAGCCTCCCAAAGTGCTAGGATTACAGGCATGCGCCATTGCGCCCGGCCAGATAAAAAGCTTTCTATATATTCACAGATATTGCTCCAGAGTTTTCTTTTGATATCTTTGGTAGCAGATGAGTTTTTTTTTTTTTTTTTTCTTTTTTTTTGCCAAGAATTTGTGAAGCATTGGATTTAATTCTCTGAACACTGGGTAATATTCACTAATGACATTCTCTGATCCATAATTTGGTTTTTAAAGAACAAGGCATCCCATCCTTTTATTAGGAGTAGATAGTGTAGGAACATTAAATAATGGATTACCTGGCCATAGTCAATCTCCAAAGGGTAGAACTTTTTGGGATACTTTGTGAAGTTTTTGGAGTGCCAGGCATTCCCAGTTTTTTCTTCATATAATTTCATAAAGTGTTCAATGGCATCCTCCTTGGATGGCATCTGCTCCAATTTGTTACTACCAATCACCGTGCCCACACGGCCCCAGGACCTGAATATCCAGTACCTATGAATGGGGAAAGAGGGGTGTCAGATACCAGGATGAGCTTCCATCTAGGGAGGGAGAACTCTAGCACCAAGGGAGAACTTTAAACAATGAAAAATGATCATGACCATTTTAGTAATTTAAAGTAACATTAAAGAGTAAATTCAGGGATGTAACTCAATGGTAGAGAACTTGCATAACATGTACAAAGCCCTGGATCTAACCCCAATGCCATAATTGATTTAAAAAAAAAAAAAAAAAAAAAAAAAAAAGTTCAGTGCTCACAACTTTGTATGCTTCAAGAACTTAAAAACAAGAGTACAGGGGCTGGGGTTGTGGCTCAGTGGTACAGTGCTTGTCTCACATGTGTGAGGCACTGGGTTCGATCTTCAGCACCACATGAAAATAAAGGTATTGTGTCCATCTACAACTAAAAAATAAAAATAAAAAAAAACCAAACAAAACGTGTTCAATAAGAAAATCTTGCATCTTGATTCTCTATGTGACTAGAAGAAAAGCAAGTTTTGAGAACATGTGAAGCCACACACAGGGACACTAGGCCCAAGGATAGTTACACAATTGGTAGCAGTGGCTCCCTCCTCTTTACAGAAAGAGCTTAAAACATTTTGGTTCTTTGTTGACTAGATCTCAGGCCCCAATCTGGGAGCAACCTTGGTTTCACAAGGTGGTCAGCACAGAACTAAGCCAAGGGACAGGCCCACCCCTGGACAGTGGCCCCAGGCTTACCTGCTCTCCTTGTCATCCTCAAGAAGCTGCAGCTTGTAATAGGAGTTGGTCCCTTTCACTATGTCCACTAGGCCGAGGGTGGCGCTGAAGACCTTCCCGCCTTTCTCCAGGACATGTGCAGAGTGTTCCAGACCTGTCCCGGAGGTAAAGCTCTTATAGTTTTCACCCCAAGAAGGGCTGGTGCTCTCAGGCAGAGGGGTCTTAGGAGCCTAGATAACCTCACTTAGTTGGATGCACCACACCATCCTCAGTAGGGAAGCTCCCTACAGACCTGTGTATTCCTAGGACTGGGAGCCAGTAAGGCGAGCCTGAGGGCACAGGCATGCCCTGGGCACTCAAGTACGCTTCCTTACCAGCTCAGGTGAATGTGGCCTACTCTATTACTACTCCTATCTGCTTACCTGAGTCAGGATCAACAGCTGCTCCTCCTTTAAGAGTTAATTTCATTCTCTTTTCAGACTTGTTGATACCTTGGTAGCAGACACAGAAAACCAAAATTAAACCAGAAAGGGGAAGATAGGAGGCAAGTGTGCATTTTTCATATGCGTGATTTGCCGGGATATCGTCTTTGCATTGCCTACCACCATCCAAGGTTGGTGGGTTGAGAACATTGCTTTGGACGGCATTCAGCTGACCACTTCAGGGACACAGATGGATAGGCCCTATACAGGGAGACCAGCCAACATGGACAGTCTCTGAACCATGGCAGAATGGGCCCACTGATCTCCCTGGCCCTTGGCCCCAAGAAGGGGCAATTAGGGGCTCTCACCTTCCTCCTTTGTAGAGCCCTTGCTCTTCTTGGAGAGTGTAGCACCTGACTTCCCCTTTGGGGCCACTACTTCAACAGGCTCGGCCTTCACCTCTGTGCCCCATGGGGACAAGATGTGTGCTGAGAACAGCTCCTGAAAGCTCTTGGTTGAGCCAGAGACATCCTGAAGGAACTCTTCAGACACGACGCGGATGTTGGCTTCTTTCACTTCCTCCATCTTCTTATTCATCTTTTCTACTTCCTCTGTTCAAAATTGGAGGGGAAAAAAGTCCTAAGCATTAAGTTTAAAAGTAAACCCAAGCCTCCGATGACTACAGTCTTACTTCCCCATCCTCGTCACAGCTCTCCTTGCCTTTCAATTCTAAGACTCAAAGAGCTGGATGCATCCCAACAACAGTCTTATCGGCAAGTCTGCTTTAAGGTGTGATGAGTGAAGGGCAGCCTTCTCCAAACTACTCTACAGGATGAGATGTCAGTAGGTGCCACAGACCCAGGTCAAGCACACAGGCACAACTTCCCTATTAAGGATTGGGCTGGGGTGTAGCTCAGTAATAAGAGTGCTTGCCCAGCATGCATAAGGCTCTGGGTTCAATCCCTAGTACCACTAACAATAACAACAACAACAACAGAAACCTGTTTATCTCTGCATTTTTCAAACCTACTTGTGTTGTGAACTTTTGTTTTCCAGCGAACCCAACCATGTGTTGCAAAACAGTGCAACATAGTCGAGAATAGTTTATAGTTAGTTGTCAAAAAGACACGTGCAAATGTATGTTACTGTACTACAAAGTGCAAATACTGGTTTCCCTTTGGAAACAACACAAGTGATGATGATTTTTTTTTTTTTTGGTACCAGGGATTGAACTCAGGGGCACTCAACCACTGGGCTACATCCCCAGCCCTTTTTTGTATTTTATTAGAGACAGGGTCTCACTGAGTTGCTAAGTGCCTCGCCATTGCTGAGGCTGGCTTTGAACTCGCGATCCTCCTGCCTCAGCCTCCCAAGTGCTGGGATTACAGGTGTGTACCACTTCGACTGGATATGATGAGTTGTTGAGTGATGTTAGTCACACATTTCCTCAGTGATCCTTCATCACATTTGCAAGAGACAGAGCACTGTTCTGCTTTAAGTTAATCTTTAAACTCACTTTTCGTACTGATGCATAGGGAGGCCTTGTTGGCTGTCCCTGTCAACTTGCCCCCGAGTTTCTCAATTGTGGCCTTCACTTCATCCTTGTTCCGGGAGAGTTTCCCAAGTGTCAGGATCTTCATGTTGGACAGGGGCTTATCTGGGATGGGAGAACAGAATCATCACTTTGGGCACTCTGGCATTGCTCCCCAGAAAGAGGGGAGGAGGAGCAGAAAACCAAGCAGTGAGCACTCAGGGAAGTCAGGCTGCAGGATCCCAGGCCAGCCTCTGCATCCCTCTTTTACCAGCTTTTTGTTGGGGTGAAGGGTGGGGAAGCCCACAAAAAATGGAAGTAAAGGACCAGAGGGAAAGCAAACTGCCACCTGAGAACCCATGTACATCCCTCAACATGGACAGGAAGGGCAGGGGACAAGCCATGACATGCTGTGATCTGGGGTGGTTAGGGGATACCTTTGGTCTGCTCTGAGGGTAGAAGACGACTGCACTTGGGGATGAGGGATCAGGAGGTCAGAGTAGAGTGGGCAGAGGATAGGTCATGTGAGCTCCCAATACCTTCTTTGATTCCCCTCCTCCCACCTCCTGTTTAAAACAAACTGCAATTCTTATTTAAAAATTAGAATGTCTGCGACAACTGCTCAAGGTTTTGATTAGCACAATCAAACTGAGCAAAATCATTCTAAACAAAAAGAGGTAGGCTGGTGCTGGAGTGTCCAGGCTAGATGGGCTGGATAGGGGCTGCCTTCCATTTGCTGCAGACAGGAACAGTGTTGGTAATGCAGTGCCAGGACCAGAAGCTGTAGAAGAGGTCCTTCCTGCTGTCTCTCAGAAGGCAGACATTAGAGACACTGATAGAACTTCACTGAAAACTGGCCAAGGTCTCTACAGTGAACAAAATCATCAATTTGGATATAAACTAGAAGTAAGAGAAAGCAGAGGAGGGGACCCTGAAAAGAGGGACCAGAACACTCCTCCCACATGTGCATTTGAACCCAGGCTGCAAGCAGTAGGGTGGCGCACGACAGTGACCAGTATTCTGGGATGGAAACTCATCCCCCACCCACCACACCCGTGGCCTTCACTATTAGAGAGAATCCCCGAGTAAATAGCCAGAGGGTCTCTTCTGCCATTCATCTCATTGTCTTTCTTGGCTTGAAGCAAGTCTAATATTGATCAATAACTTTCTCTAACTCTGAATATAACAGATATCAAGTAGAACACTGGGTCCAGAGTGCTGGTGGGAACAGGGTGGGAATCAAGGCCTGGAAGGAGGCTCCGCAGTATAGGCAGGACACACCAAACACCACTGCAGAGAGTACAGCCCAGGAGCCCCTCTCTAAGCCTAAAAGAGTAAGAAAGTCATTTGCTTTTGAGGATCTTATGTTCTTAATGTTCCCCACCCCTGCCCCCAAGAGAGGTCCCAGGTAAGGGAGGGGGCCCAAGGGCTTCCCCACATATTAGCAGAGACACGCCACCCCCCACCCCCAATCCTATTCCCCAACTCCACATCCCTGCAATATGGCGGTCAGGTTTGGCCCACAGTTGCTCCCAGAGCTGTACCTGTTGGAGCAGAGGAGTTCACAGTAACAGGTTTTGAGGCTGAGGAGGGTGGGGGTGCCACTGTCACTGGAGCACTGGTCTCTGGGGGAAATATCCGGTCCTGCTTTTTGACCTTCAATTTTTTGAGGTAAGAGATTTCTCGGAATTCCTAAAGAATACAAATTTTAGTTTTTTAAGAAACCAGCTATCTTTTGAAATAATCACCTAATACCAAAGGAGACTTGGCCTATGCAATCTTTTTTCTTCTTACACTAAAGAATCTAAAATAGGAAAATGTGCAACTGCTAGACTGAAAGACACCATTACTGCTGCTATGACACTTATTTCCAGTACTTCTATGTCCATGATAGAGCTGGCATCAATCTGACTGCTTAAGATAAAAATCTTTTGACAATCAGGCCAGGGGAACTGCCACAGGAACCTATATTTGCAACATCCCCAACCCTATTCTTGCATTTCTCCTCTTATCACTAGGCTTTTCTGGAGTGTCATGCCACCGCAAGACAGAAGCCCCATAAGACTGCAAATACCAGGAAATCAGGGCAAGTCCCTTCTTTTCTTAGAAATAAATAGATACAGAGTGCCCTACAACCTTTATCATGAATGCCTCTGTTGGCATGGTTCAGTCTCCATCCCTGGTGATTTACAATGGGCCTTGCACTAGGTAGGACCCAATTCCTATGCTCCTAAGTCTTCATCCAAGTGAAACCACCTTTTCCAGCTAAGTCCATGCACAGTGAACGCCAGCTGAAGTAATGGACAGCTTCTGATGTACACTGAGTAACCTAGTAAGTGCCACACGCTACAGAGAGGTTAAAGACAGTTTCCAACTCCAAGAACACTGTTTAGTCTGGACTGAGAGTCAGATACAGATAGGCAAACTTTATCACAGGAACTTAGTTCTTGACAAGCTAAGATGACAGAGACTAAGGACGCTGGGAGGGCACTTATAGGCAGCAACTTTCTTAGACCTCTAGATGAAAAAACAGGGGACTGCCTAGGAAGGGACATCAGAGTAACAAATTGTATGGAACCCTGGGTAGTTCCCTATTGCTGGGAGTGTTAAAGAGAGACTGAGGTGGGAAGAGTGTGTGTGTACAGGAGTGCGAGGGGGCATGGGAGAAGGAAGGCACAAAGGCTACAGAAGGGGCAGATCATGAGCACTCTGGGAGACAGGAAGGAGCTGACCTCAATTCTGTTAGAAAAGCACCTGGGAGAAATAGCCACTGACCTCACAAATCCACATAGGTGGTAAATGCTGCAAGAAAAAAAAATGTCTCACGTATCTGTTAAAAATGTACATAGATGCTTTATAATTGGTATGTTTAATACAAAGAACTTCATTCTGGGGCTGGGGTTGTGGCTCAGCGGTAGAGCGCTTGCCTAGCATGTGCGCCACCCAGGTTCGATCCTCAGCACCACGTAAGAATAAAGGCATTGTGTACAACTAAAATAAATAAATATTTAAAAAAAAAAAAAAAAGAAAAAAGAAAAAAGAACTTCATTCTGCTTACTGCCATCTTATTTTCTCCACTGAGGATAGTAAAAGGAACACAAAAATAGGAATCTATAAGATTTGCAAATTAGAAAAACTGGGAACGTTGAGGAATCACTGTTAAGATTTTAAGGTTGGGGCTGGGGGTTGTGGCTCAGCGGTAGAGTGCTCACCTAGCATGTGCGTGACCCGGGTTCGATCCTCAGCACCACATAAAAATAAAAAAGGCATTGTATACAACTAAAACAAATAAATAAATATTAAAAAAAAGAAAAAAGATTTTAAGGTTGGGGAAAGTGCCAGGGTCAAAAGTGCTTTAGAGTGATCACTCAGGTAAAAGTGTAGAGAAGAGACTGAGAGGGAGAGAATTACTACAATGAAAATAGAGGCAAGAAACAAGTGAGCCGGGCGTGGTGGTGCAAGCCTGTAATCCCAGCACAGGAGGATTGTAAATTCAAAGCCAGCCTCAGCAATGGTGAGGCACTTAGCAACTCAGTGAGACTCTGTCTCTAAAAATATACAAAAAAGGACTGGGGATGTGGCCCAGTGGTTGAGTGCCCCTGAGTTCAATCCCCAGTACCGAAAAAAAAGAGAAATGAGTGAGCCAAGGGTCAGGGGAAACATGGAGGTAAAGGGCTGGGATGTAGCCCAGTGGCAGAGTGCTTGCCTAGCGGACACAAGGCCCTGGGTTTTAACCCCAGCATCACCCCCCCACCCCCCAAAAAATCCAAGATTAAAACAAACAACCCAAATTGGAAGTTCAGTTCTAGGTGTATAACAGTTGGTGCTTAAGAGCTTACTATGTGCCACTGTTTCAAATGTTTCACACACAGGTGCAGGGAACAGGTGATCTAAGTCTGAGCAAACAGGTGAGGTCCTGTCAGTTCCCCACCAGTAGGGTTCCAAAGGCTTTCCAACTGAGGCTTTCTGTGTCCTGAGTATCTGAGAATTCAATAGAGTTCCATTTAAATGAAGAAAATGCTTGATTTGAGGAGCCATGTGAACTTGGGACCCAATTCTTTAGCACTAAGGCAAGGATACGCTCTTGAGAAAAAACTCTCAAATCGTAAAGGCAGGAATTACTGTTTATTCATCCTATATCCCTCGTGCCTGGCCCATAGTAGGCACATGAGAATAGAAATAAAAATATTTGGGGCTGGGGCTATGGCTCAGCAGTAGAGTGCTTGTCTCACCATGTATGAGGCCCTGGGGTCGATCCTCAGCACCACATAAATAAAATAAAGGTATTGTGGCCCTTTACAACTGAAAAAAATATTAAAAAAATATTTCGTGGTCTTTGTAAGCAAGGTTTTACACTAGCCAGACAAACCTCAAACTTCACACACACAGGTGCTTTGGTTCCATATCTGCATAGTTTGCTAACATATAGAACTAATAAAAATTTTATTCTGTATTCTGATGAGGATGGCCCAGCTGTAAAAAAGTCTAATGACATGGGAACTAGAGCACAGGTGGACAAGGCCAGAAGGCAGAGATAAAGATGCTCCCAACCCCTTACCTTTGGGGTTACCCAATCCTTGCGATTTGGTTTCTGTGTCTTGACCATGCACTTGGTCCAGGCAGTGACATCCCCGGTACAGTAATAAGCATCGCTCTTGAAGACCAGCTGGCCGGAGCACTCCTCACAGGGAAGGAGGGCCCCAAATGCCATGCCATCAGCGACTCGGTCCAAGATCTGAAGCCAGTGAAGAAATGTCAGTGAGGAAAGAAGGGACTCCAGTAAAGGACAGTTACTAATGTGCAATGGAAGCCTTTACACAGACTTGGGCAGCTGCTTTACAATGAGGTTTGTGTTCTCGAACTTTTTTAAAGACCGTATCTCCAAATGAAAGGGTCCTGCGGCCCCTCCTCCCCTCAGGGACTTAGAAAGCAGAACAGAGCCCAGAGCATCTACTAGTACTGCACAGGTTACTGTGCCAAGCTGGGCTCCAGAGCACAACAGGAGGGAAGGGGAAGTGGGAGAAACCAGTGGCTCATGGGCATGCCACCAAGCTCACATGGCTCCACAAATCTATGCCTTCTGCAGGCTTGGCAACCCTGGGGAATTTGGGCAGAGGCAGCAGAGAGAGAGCAAAGTATGTGGCATGAACACACAGGTAAATTTACATGTGCCTCATGTTAGTCCTCACCAAAATTCTAAGAATGACACATGGTAATGTTTGGTTTGGCCTGAGAAAGTCCACGCTATCTGTCCCGGGGAAATGGACCCCGATGGCAATGATGACTGTGCAACACAACTACAGAAGTTTTACTCCTCTCAGTTAATACCAGCAGGTGTTCAAATGGAGGACCTCCATTAGGACAGTCACTCCAAATCGACTGGGTTGACCTCACATGCACGTCACACTTAACACAAAGGCAGCTCACCGCGGATTCCCCGGAAGGCACTTCCTGCTTGTTGAAGATGAGCAGTTCTTTCAGGTCGTTTGTTGAACACACTTTCTTTAGCTCGTCCTTGATGTTCCAGATCAGGTCATTCTGGGCCTATGGACAAGACCCAGCACTTTGCAAAGAGAGGAAGCCAACTGAAAAAGAGTCTGCCCCCAGCCTTGCTCAAGTCGCCAAATGTACGCTTGTGAATCAACTGTGTTGCCTCTGCAAGGCTGAGCTAGCAAACTTCCACTCCCAGTCATGGTTAAGATCTCCTGCAGTAAGTTCAAGGATAAAAGCAATTTTCCCTTCTCTATTCCAAGATTCCTGTGATTGGCCATGAGAGAAAAAAGGTGATTGAATATGTGTGATCATTTTGACTTAATTGACAGGTAACTCCCTATTTGACGGTAATCAAAACCATCAAACTAGTTTATGTCAGCACACATTAGTTGTCATGTTTACCCAGAATCAACTGTGTTGCCTCTGCAAGGCTGAGCTAGCAAACTTCCACTCCCAGTCACACTCCTGTGGATATTAAATTAAAACTGGATTGTGGTCTCTTGAAGAATACTCTAGAAGGTGGGGAGGACAGACTTCTTGGAGTATGGGGAAGGCTGAAGCCAAGTCCCCAGAGGCCCTGCAACCAATCCCTACTACACCAATATCAGGAGATGCAGAGAAGAGCCTGGAAGTTCTAGGCTGGGCCCAGGGTCCACATTAACCCTAACCAACATCCAGTGATTAGAGGTGGTGAAATATGGCTTTTCTTCCAGTGATTCCCAAGCATTAGTTCTCTTAATTCTACACTCTTTTCAGAATCATGCAGGAATATATTTTAGCTCTTTTGGAAATGGAATTTTATTCATTTTTATTGCAGTACTGGGAACTGAACCCCAGGGCACTCTTCCATGGAACTACTTCTCAGTTCTTTATTTTTTGAGATAGGGTTTCTCTAAGTCAACCAAGCTGGCCTTAAAATTGTAATCTTCCTGCCTTACCCTCCTGAGTTGCTTAGATTACAAGTGTGTGCCACCATGCCTGGCTAAATCTTGACTTTAATGTTTATGTCCTCTGTGAGACACTTGCACATGTCATTTCATTTATTCTCACAACGACCTTGCTGAGGAAAAGTATCAGCCCCTTCATTTTGGAGTCAAGGCCAGGATGAGCCTCCTCCTTCTCTAGGAGGGTGGGTGTTATGCACTATCTCAGTCACAAACTCCACTCGGTAAAATGGAAATGAGAATGCCAACCCTACCATACCCCATGGTGCTATCAGCACCAAGTGAGGATCTGAACTCCACTGGTGAAGCTGCAGTCACACACTCAGCTTGTTTCCAGCTCCATGTTTAAGGGCTTTCAACAACACACTCACCCTCCCTATAGCAGGGCACATGCTAAGGCAAGGAGACGGGGAGATAAGGAGGCTCGAGGAAAAAGTGTAGTGGGCACAAGGTTAAATGAAAGTAGCAGAACTATATCCTTCATGACCAAGGAAGGGGAGCCAGTAGAAACAGAGGTGCCAGGGTGGGGAGGCTGAGGGAGCAATTTATTCTTTCTTTACATCTCTGGCAACAATAAAGAGAGAATAACACCAAACTGAATGAAGGGCAAATTTAGGATGGCACACACCTGCAATCCTAGCAGTTTGTGAGGCTGAGTCAGGAGGATCGTGAGTTCAAAGCCAGCCTCAGTAACAGCAAGGGACTTAGCAACTCAGTGAGACTCTGTCTCTAAATAAAATACAAAATAGGGCTGGGAATGTGGCCCAGTCTGAGTTTAATCCCTGGTACCAAATTTGTGATTCTTTTTCTTTTTTTTTTTTTATGGTGCTGAGGATTGAACCCAGGGCCTTGTGCATGTGAGGCAAGCACTCTACCAATTGAACTATATATCCCCAGACCTCAAGTTTGTGATTCTTAATAAGCAATTGAAACCAGATCAGAAATTGCTTCCAATGCTTTAAAATTTATTTATTTTGAGACAGGGTCTTGCTAAGTTGCTGAGGGCCTCACTAAATTGCTAAGACTGGTTTTGAACTTGTGATCCTACTGCCTCAGCCTTCCAAGTTGCTGGGATTACAGGTATGCACCACCATGCCCAGCTCTAACTTTTATCTCACCAGCAAAAATCCAAACACTCACACAAGAGACCCAAGCAGACAGTTCACACAAACCATGTTCCCAGGAAGAGATCAACTGTTTTAATTTCCCAAACACCCAGGATCTCCCCTCTTTCCCACATGCCTTTCATTTCTTTGTTCATTGAGGAATCTTCATTTAAAAAATGTAGAAGCTGGGCGTGGTGACACACACCCGTAATCCCAAGGCCTAGGGAGGCTGAGACAGGAGGACTGAGAGTTCAAAACCAGCCTCAGCAATGGCGAGGCACTAAGCAACTCAGTGGTTGAGTGCCCCTGAGTTCAATCCCTGGTTAACAACAACAAAAGTAGAAAAACTTTATCTCTTCAAAACACTTGTCTATGTTGTGAACCTCTGGCAATCCTTGAATCTAATACTCGGTTTCTTATGTTTGTGAGTACCCCAAAGGTACAGGATGTATTGCAAGGCCCAATCGGGCTGACACCATGATTCTCCCTCCCCAGTTGAGTCTGGTTAGTGAGGACAGAGTGGTTAGTTTGTCTGAGCCTGGCTGCAGTCTTGGAATCTATGGTCTAATTGTGGGTTCTCCACCAAATGAAAACCGTATATTTGGGAGGAGAAAATCTAGCTGCGAATAAAGCCAGGCTATTCAATAAAGGCTATCAATCTGAGAATTCTTAAAGATCCTATCCTAGTAAGTGGGACATATTTCCTTGAATTTTCTTTCCAGAATGAGAACTGAAACAGAACGATGAAAGGAGATAGCTAAAAAGCTTGTAACTCACCTTGAGGGCCTTTTCAAGCTTACTGTCCTTGTCTTTGTCTTTTTTAGATTTCTTCTTGGCCACTTCATCTACTCCATCCACCTCATCACCTTTTCTCTTTCTGAAGGAGACGTGGGATAGAAAAGAACCAGTCATTGAAACAGACACCCACTGATTTATAATGACACAACTCAATGTCATTTTCATTCCTAATGTTGGGCCCTATGCACACTTGTTACTTACCTGCAATGTGTCCCACTCAGTGCTCTTAGGAACTTCTGGTCTATTCAGGCAGTACTTGCAACCAAGGCGGCAGGAGACTATCCATTTCACAATATACTCTGCCAACCAAGGAGGTGGGCTGAAATTGGTTCTGGGGCCTTAGAACAACTGGGTACAGGATTCAGAACTCAGGCCCCATTTGATTTCAAAACTCCAGGTACAAAATCACCAGGAAAGTTCTGGTGGGGACTATGCTGGAGATAAGTCACAGCTGAAGGGCAAGGATCGCAGACAAACACAGGTGCCATCACTGAGTCTCTGGAGCTAAAACACAGGGCTGCTCCCAAGGCCAGGAGGCTATTACCAGAGATGGGGCTATGCTCAAAACCTAAACAAGAAGCGACAGTGAAAGCCCTGCTAACTAGTCTGTCCTGGCCACCACAGAGACCTGAGTTCAAACCTTTATATTTTTCCCCATCTAAAAAATAGGGGAGAAAATGCCTTACATGATTGGGGTGATGATCAGATAAAACAGCCCAATTACAGGGGACTGCAGTGCCTGACAAACCAAATGTGTAACATTTTAGTATCATGCATAAATGTGGCTAGTGAATTCCTACATCCATACCATGTGTGCAACACCCTGAGGACTTCATCTACGGGACTGGTTTGCTGGTTTTCTTACACATTCTAGAGTCACAGGTACCAGTGTAATGAGCTTGTGTGCTATGAACTAAAACAATGCGTGATGGCTGCTTGATGACAATGGCCCAGTTGCTGTCCCAGGAGTACTATGCACCAGCACTGCCACACTGCCCTTGGTGTGCTCATTAACAAGCCACTCTCTCATCTGGGGCTGAGGGGCCAGCGAAGGGTCAATAGGAAGGAGAGGTGCTGCCTATGAACTCAAGGGTCTGAACTCCAAGATGGGGAGCTCATTACCCACTGCCAGTACTATTCATGGAGACCCAGATACACAGGAACACATGCCTACGGGATGCTAAGGAAACAATGAAGGTGGGTAGTGAGGGGTCAGAGGAAACATGGCATAGACCTAGGCAAGGGGAATATTCAACAGCACAGGGTGGTGGTCTTTGCATGTCTAGAGGATCACATGAGAAAGTAGGCTGAGCCTGCTCTATTTTATGCTGGAAACCAAATTCTGAAAGGGGACTATAGCCCCAGGAGGTGTAGCTCTGGGTGGGGCTGGTACTGCAGAACATTCCTTAGGGGCTCCCTGTAGTTTCCTCTCTGTGCTCTGCTCCCACAACTCTGCTGTCACCATGCCTTAGCCTCCATCTCCCTGGATTTCTGACAGCCAGCCAAGGGAAAACAAGAAACAGTATAGAATTTGTAAGGTCTTTAGGCCTCCCTTAATTCCCCCACCAAGCAACCATGCTCCACCCACCCTTCACTCTTAATTCCCGGGAGCTGCTTCTTCAGAGCTTCCTTATCCTCTGCTGAAAGGAGGCTGAAGCCCTTGAGCTGGCTGGCACTGTACTCAGGCCGGAAGCCCAGTTCCTCCCTGTTCTTGACAAAGCAGTTTGGGTGGTACCAGCGGTCGATCATGCCCAGCTGTGGCTTCTCTGGGTCCAGCATCTTCTTGGACAGGCGTATCTGGCCCTGTGGGAAAAGCCGAATATCAAAGCAGGGCAGTGAACATGCAGAAGGCCAGTCTGTGCTCCAACTGGCAAAAGGCCTTGTGGCCAAGGCCTGGCCAGCAACTCAAAGACTACTGCGAAGTTTTAGTCACCAAGGATTATGTTACCCACAAAGATCTCCATCCCATTTTGAACAGGGACAAGTGAGGGACTGAGAACATTTTCCTGAGGGTGCTGACCTAAGGCAGGCATAACAATATTTAAGGTAGGCATAAGAATACCCTACGTGTTGTGCTGGGCACAACCTGGATCTCAGCATCTGGCTGGCCCCCAAGCACAGCTCCCTGTCAGAGAGGAAGTTTTTTGCTTGTTCTACCCTCCCATGTATTTTCTGGTCTCTACACATAGGAGCCTCCACCAAGAAGCAGTAATAAACCCAGAGGCAAGAGCCCAGTCTTGCCAACTTGCCCAGGTTTATAATTCTAGGCATGACAATCCTGGGAGTTTCATGCCTGTGAGGCACAGATCCAGAGTAAGCAGAAGGGGCTGCTGAAAATACACAGAACTCCACTTCAGGCCAAGCAAAACTCAACAGCACACAGCACCTGGCAGTCCTTGAGATGAAGAGGACCTTAATTTTTGCCTCCAATTTTTGGTGGTTGAAGGAACTTGAAAAGATCCACCAAGTCCATATTTTTGCCAATTTCCTATATGATATAGTTTGGATCTCAAGTATCCCCCAATGGCTTGCTTGGTGATACTACTGGGAGGTGAGGCCTCATGGAAGTTAGGTCATGGGGGCATTCCCTAGAGAGGATAAGAAAGACCTTTCCCGTCTCTGTCTTTGCTTCATGAGGTAAACAGACACGTCTTGCATATGTTCCCACCATGATGTACTACTGTGTGGTCACAGGCCCCATCAGTTATGGACTGAAACCTCCAAAATGGTAAGGCAAAATAAAACTTTTCCTACTTTTAAGCTGGTTATCTCAGATATTTTGTCACAGTAACAGGAAGTTAACTAGCACAGTGTATAATACCTCAAGGGGGCAGAAACCTTCGATCAATACCTTCAATGAACCAATGAGTAAGTATATGTAACATCAGAGAAAGGAAAGAATACTGCAGGGTACAGACCTTCCCGCAGAAACCTTCGATCAATACCTTCAATGAACCAATGAGTAAGTATATGTAACATCAGAGAAAGGAAAGAATACTGCAGGGTACAGACCTTCCCTTCCACCCCATCCACTGCCAGCCATCTATTCTGTTGGACTGTCAGTCTTTAGTGACTGAACTGGTAGGGAAGGTTGGTTAATCAAATTTCTCTAATTAAACAGAAGAAAGGTGAAGGCTCGTAATAGGGAAACTTAAAACTTAAATCTGCCACAAAGCAAGACCCTCACCCCATCCCAGTCCAGGGCAGACCTCCTGTGTTAATGCCTTCCAAACTCTCCCAGGTGTCCCAAGAGTTGAGGACTATGTACACAAAGACTGGACTGTGAGTCAGCAGGGCCTGACCTGCCTCAAAGAAAAGTCATTGTCATCTCTAGTCTCTAGTAGAATCCTCACTATATTTTTAGTCACTACTGTTCAGCTAGCACGTAAAGCCCACTTCTTCCCACTTCTTCTTTTTGTCCTGAGTGTCCAATGCAAGCATTCCATAAAGTTCAGATATGTGCGTCCCCAAGTGCTTACCTTTTCTATTTTCTCCATACACCCCTTGCATGTGCTTCTGTTGGACTTTGCATACTCTGCTGCAAAGTCACCCAGCGTCTTCTCTGCCTTGTTGCCAACTCCATCCTGTCCTTTGCCTGAACAATGAACACACAGCAATGCTTGTGTCAACAGTCTCACTGTACAGCCCCCACCACCACCTCCCCAGGACACCTTTGTGTTTTGGGTGACTACAATTCATCTATTTCATCTCTCTTTACTATGGCTGCTTACTAGAGCTTCTTTTCTGGTAATAACATGACTTTCTCAGACAAGCTCTCAGGAACAGCATCATATTGGCCGGTGGCGAGTTGAGGAATTTTCCACCATTCTCAGTTTACTCTTGAGTTCCCTCCCAGGCTTTGGAAAGTACTGATTAAGTGTTTACCTTAAAATCCTGGAACAATATTCTTACTCAGCCTTCTAATTTCCATTATACTTTTATTTATCAAAGTTAAATGTTGAGTTAAAGGAAATATCTTGATTCAGATCAAGCATAAGGATACATAAGAATTAAATACACGGTAAAGGTATCATTTTAAATTGGTGAGGAAAGGTTGAATCCTTCAGTAAAGAATCTGGGGGTAACTGGCCAACCATTTGGGATAAAAGCTAGATTATTTTCCAAGGCTGAATGTCTCTCCTAAGATCAGGAATCAGACAAGGCTAGCCTCTCAGTATTGCTATTTAACACTGCAGTGGGGGAGCAAGAAAAAGAAATGAAAGGTGTTAAGTTTAGAAAATAAGCAAAGCCATCTGTTTGTAGATGACATGACTGCATTTGTGGGACACCAAAATATACAAGAAAGCTACTAGGACTATTAAGTAAATTTAGCAAATTTAAAGGACAAAAGGTCAATCTATAAATGACATTTCTATACAACAGATATAAACACTGAAAAAAAATTAGAGCACACAGCTACTTAAATAGCACTTAAATAGCACACACAAAATACTTGAGATAAATTTAACTAGACATGCAAATTTCTACACTGAAAACTGTCTTTGTTGAAATTAAACGAGATCTAAATAAAAGGAGAAATGTATCATATTCATGGATTGCAAAGATCAATTTATTAAGATGTCAACTATCTGAAATTTGGCTCACAGATTTAATACGATGTCAATCAAGTTTCTAGCAGGTTTTTTTGGGGAAGAAATTGATAAGCTTAAGTGTACAAGGAATTGCAAAGGACCTAGAAATGTCAAAACAATATTGAAAAAGAACAAAGTTGGAGGAATTACATGATTACCTAACTAGTAGATAAACCAAAAGAACCAAACAGAATCGAGACATAGATCCAACAATTTAATGAGGGAACCAAGCTTTTTCAACAAATAGCACTAGACTAGACTATCCACATAGGGAAAAACCCCAAACAACCTCTTCCTCATACATTTAAGATAGATTACAAATCTAAATGTGAAAGTTAAACCCACAAAACTTTTAGAACAAAGAAGTATATCTTTGATCTTAGAATAGGCAAAGATTTCTTATGGGACAATAAACACTAAAAAAAAAAAAAAAAACCCAACAAATTTGACTTCATGAAAATCAAAACCTCCTGTTCAAAAAATATCAATAATTAAACCAAAAAGGCAAGCTACTGAGAGGTATCTAGAATATACCAAGAAATCTTACAACTCATTAATAAAGAGAAGCACAACTTAAAACCATGACGATATAGGTCATATAACCCTTATCTGAAATACTCGGGACCAGAACTGTTTTGTTGGATTTAAAAAAAAAAATTGTTTTAAATGCTTACATATACACAATGAGATATCTTGGGGGTAGGATGGAAGTCTAAACATGGTATTTATGTTCAATGTACACTATGTACACATTATACACAAAACCTAAATGTAATTTTACATGATGTCTATGGTGCCTGCATTTTGATGTTGACTTGTCACATGAAGTCAAGTGTGAATGTCCCATTTGTGGTGGTGTTTTGGTGCTCAAAATTTTGATTTTTGGAACATTTCACATTTTTGGATTATGGATGTTCAACCTTCATTAATGTTAGATTTAGACAGCTCACTGGGATGGCAAATATTAAAAAAGTGACCATACCAAGTGTCAGTAAGGATGTGAAGGGACTGAAACTCTCATTTATGACTGGCACTTTGGAAAACAATGTGGCAGTTTCTCAAATGAGCAGAACATCAATTATATGATCACTTATTCCATTCCTAGCTATATACCCAAAAGAAATGAAAGCACAAGTATACATACATACAGACTTGTATACACATGCAGCCATATTTGTAATAGTTTTTGTGGCAACAACTTAAAAGTCACCAGCAGGAAACTGGACAAATTATGACACAAAAGACTATAATAAAAAAGGACTAACTACGACAGGTGAAATAACCTAGATGAGTATCTTGCTTGCTAAGTGAAAGAAACACACAAGAAAGCACACAAATGCTTCCCCCCCTGAAATTCTAAGCCAGGCCAAAAAAAAAAAAAAAAAAAAAAAAATCAACCTATGAGGGCTGGGCATGGTGGTACATGCCTATAATCCCAGCACCTCAGGGAGACAGAGGCAGGAGTTCAAAGCCAGCCTCAGCAATTTAGTGAGGCTCTAAGTAACTTAGTGAGACCCTGTCTCAAAAGGGGATGTGCTCAGTGGCTGAATGCCCCTGGATTCAATTCAATTCATAACAAACAAAACAAAAGGGAAAAAAAAAACCCCATACACACACCAAAATTAATCTATGGGGTTAGAAATCAAACAGTGGGGGCTGGGGATATAGCTCAGTTGGTAGAGTGCTTATCTTGCATGCACAAGGCCCTGGTTTTAACCCCCCAGGTACTCCCCCCTACACACGGAATCAAATGGTTTCCTGGGGAGGGGAAGGATGACCATAAAAGGGCACACAGGGAACTTTCTGATGCAACAGAAATGTTCTACAATTTTTTTCCCCCACTTACCAAACAAGAAACCCTCCTCCAACTTTTACTTTAAAATTTTAAAAAATTTTCACTAGCTGGGCGCAGTGATGCACACCTATAATCCCAGTGGCTCAGGAGGCTGAGGCAGGAGGATAGAGTTCAAAGCCAGCCTCAGCAAAAGCAAGGTGCTAAGCAACTCAGTGAGACCCTGTCTGTAAATAAAATATAAAATAGGGCTGGAGATGAGGCTCAGTGGTAGAGCACTTGCCTAGCACGGGTGAGGCACTGGGTTCAATCCTCAGCACCACATTAAAAAAATAAATAAAAGTTATAAAAAATCTTTTAAAAAACAGAGAAGATGTTAATGAGGTACCATAATGTAATGTTTGAAAAAAGAATGAAACCTTGACATTTGCAACAACATGGATGGAAAAATCATGAAAGCTAAAATGATGTTCTTCAAACATTGTTTCTTTGTGTTCGTTTGTCGAACCTAATTGAGCTGGGAAAAAAAAAACAGCTATATACTTGTGATATGTACACATAACTATATGTAAATTATTTAAAAATCCCAAATACAACTAATACCAGACAAATATTATAAATGAGAAGACATGAATATTAGTGAAATTTTATGTGGCAAAACACATTAGTTAAAAAGAAAAGTATTAAATTGGGAAACTACTTGTAAAATGTTATGACAAATGTTTTCATAAGAAAAAGAAAAAGTAGCTCAAAAGAAAAAATGAGGCAAGGACACAGGTTAATATAGCTATCCCTCTGTATCTGTGTGGGATCAGTTCCTAGGCCCACAATAATATTAAATCCAAGGATGCTCAAATCCCTTTGATAAAATGGTGTAGTACCTGTACAAAAACTTATGTGGATTCTTATGTATGCTTTAAATCATCTTCAGATAACTGAAATACTAATGTATTTGCTAATGTAAATGCTATGCAAATATTTGCTATACTGTATTGTTTAGGGAATGAATAATAACAAAAAAAAAATTCTATACATGCTCAGTATAGAAATGTTTTCTCAAACATTTTCAATGTCAACTTTGTCTTAGTGGATGTGGAACCCAAGGACATAAAGTACTGACTATAATACAAATTGTAAAACAACAAAAAAGCTAGTGGGCTGGGGTTATGGTAGAGCACTTGCCTAGCATGTGTGAGGCCCTAGGTTCAATCCTCAGCACCACATATAAATTTTATTTATTTATTTATTTATTTATACACAGTACCTTTATTTGGTACTGTGTCCATCTACAACTTAAAAAAAAAAAAAAAGCTAGTAAACATGACAAAATGTTCTACCTCACCAGGAATAAAATAGATAAATACTTTAGATAAAACAATAACAAAATATATTGTTATATACACACACACGCAAACCAAAAAAAAAGAGAGAGAAAATACTTTCAGAATGGCATGGAAGTAGAGAAATAGGTACATCAAGTATTGCTGATACAAGCGTAAATGATGCAATCTTTCTGAAAGGCAATTTGGCATGTACATGAGAAGGTCTTAAATCTGTTCATCTTCTGAGCAGTAACTCCACTTCTTGAGATTGAAGGAACAACTGGACAGATGCCCAGGATATATGAGATGTTTACAGAAGCTCTATTTTCAATTTAGCTAAAAGGTTATAATTCTGGTCTTAAAATCAGCACAGCCTCAATGTGACTCTGGTTTAGGACTTACCACCAGTATTAACAGAGTGCTGCCTATCTAACGTCTCTGTGCCTTAGATTCCTCAGTCTGCCTTGAGACCTACTTGCAAGGGTTGAATGAAATAAATAGATATTAAATGCCTGGAGTGGTAAGACCTGAATAAATGAACCCTACTTATCTCTTAAAATTAATGATGAAAATCTGTAATTTAAATATGAAAAGAGTAAATATCAAGATGTAAAATTAACACAGAGATCAACATCATTGATCATTAGGGAACTGCAGATCAAAACCATAATGCCATTATTACTTCACACACATTGGGATGGCTATTTTAAATAAATAAATAAAATGGTTAGTTAAGAATGTGGAGAATTTGGAACCCTTATATATTACTGGTAGATATGTAAAATGGTATAGCTCCTATGGACAACAATACAGAGGCTCCTCAAAAAAACTAAACATAGAATTACTGTATGACCCAGGGCTTTCAATTCTGGGCACATATAATAGCAGAAATGTCAAAGCAGAGTCTCTCACTGATATCTGTACACGCCTGTTCATGGCAGCATTATTTATAACAGCCAAATGTAAAAACCACCCCAAATATTCAATGACGTATGAATGGATAAACAAAATGTGGCATACACATACAATGAATGGAATACTGTTAAGGAAGAAAATCCTGACACATTACAACATGAGTAAACCTGGAAGATAACACTCACGAAAGGACAAATATTGCATGATTCCACTCATATGAGGTACTTAGACTAGTAAAGTTCAGACAGAAAGAAGACTGGTTACCAGGGGCTGAGGATAGTGAAGAACAGGGGACTGCTGTTTAATGGGTACCGAGTTTCAGTGTGGAAAGCCAAAAGGTTCTAGAGATGGATGGTGGTGATGGTAATATTTAATGCCATTAACTGTACATTTAAAAATAGCTAAAATGACAAAATTTTGTTAGATAGTTTTACAAAAACAAACAAACAACAATCACAGGAAAATGAGCATTAAAACATCACAGACACAACAAATATTTTCTAAAGAAAACATCTTATAATATTAATCTAAATTATAGGATCTGGGATGAATTAAACTTTTCATTATGCCTAGAAATAGCAAGTTAGGCCTTTTGGATCAAAAATCTCTGGGCAGTTAGTAAGTAGTATCTTAATCTTATGGTTATGATGGTTTCACAAAACATATTCACAACAAAATTAAATATGCCTTTTCATTTTATAAAAATTATATATGTGTGTGTATATATATATGTTTTGGTACCGGGGATTTGAACTCGGGCACTCAACCACTGGGCCACATCCCCAGCCCTATTTTGCATTTTATTAGAGACAGGATCTCACTGAGTTGCTAAGTGCCTTGCCATTGCTGAGGCTGGCTTTGAACTTGCGATCTTCCTGCCTCAGCCTCCCAAGAGCTAGGATTACAGGCATGTGCCACCGCACCTGACTAATTTGATAATTTTAATTAACTAAATATAACATACCTAGGTCCTTAAACCTACAACTTATGTTATCCTGAATACAAAAGGAAAAAGAGCCACAGATCAAGAAAAATTTTAATAAACTCTTCCTCTCCTAAAACAGACACCATGTAGACTAATTCTTGGCAAATTTGCTGAAGATTCTGAGGTGTTACTGATCTCTCAATTTTCAGCAGACAAAAACAGTTAGAGCCAAACATATCAACAACTGCAAGAAGGCTGAGCATAGAGAGGAAGCACACTTTAGCACAGACACAAACAGCTCCCTGGGGAAGAAAGGAGCAACATCCTGGAGTCATGAAACAGGTTAAACTGGGCCAAGGTAGGAAGGGAGGTAGTCAGATTGCAGTCTCAGATGATTTCCTTCACAAAGCAATGAAAAGTGACTCCTTAACATTTAAAAGTGGGGCTGGGCATTGGAGATCAATGGTAGAGTACTTGTCTACTGCACAAGGCCCTGGGTTCAATCTCTAGCATAGCAAAAAAATTTTTTAAATAAAAAATAAAAATTTAAAGGCACCCAGTGAGTTAATTTGTGGACACTGAAACTGATTTCCAAAGTTTACATGGACAGAAAAAAAGGTTAAGAACAGCCAAGACAATACTGAAGAGGAACAACATTGGAGGACAGAAACTACTGGACTTGAAGGCTTACAGTTAGCTACTGCAATCAAGACAGGGTAGCTAAAGGATAGGTAACAGAACAGACAGCCCAGAAACAGACCCACATAAATAGAGCCCACTGATCTTTGATAAAGAAGCAAAAGCAACAATGGAGGAAAGAGTCTTTTCAACAAATGGTGCTGAATTGAACATCCATATACCACAAAACAAACACCCCTTGCCCCCAGCAAAAACCAAGAATCTAGATACAGACCTTCTACTGTTCATGAAAGATAACTCAAAATGGATCACAGACCTAAATGTAAAACATAAAACTAGAAGATAACAGAAGAAAACCTAGATGACTCTCGGCCTGGGGCTGACATTTTAGATAAAGCCCAAAGGTAAAATCCATCAAAGAAGTAAATGATAGGCAAGGCTTCACTAAAATTAAAAAAAACTTCTGTACTACAAAAGACATCGAGAAAAAAGATCAGTCATATACTGGGAGAAAGTTTTGCAAAAGACATTATCTGATAAGCAGCTATTATCAAAAGTACACAAATACACCCCCTCACACACACACCCCCCCTCCATGCTGGAAATGCCAGCGACTTATGCGTGCTAGGCAAGTACTCTACCAGTGAACCACATGCCCTGCCCCAAAATACAAAAAGAATTCAAAGCTTAGTGGTAAGAAAACAACCCTATTAAAATGGGCTGAGAATCTAATTAAACACCTCACCAAAAACGTACAGATGACAAATAAGCATGTGAAAAATCATTACAGCACTAGGAAAACATAAAGCAACAACAACTACCAGAATGGCCAAAATTCAAAACATGGATGCCACCAAATACCAGCAGAGGTGTGAAGTGATAGGAACTCCCATTAAACTACTGGGAATATAAAATGGGTCAGCCATTCTTTTTAAATATGTATTTTTTTAGTTGTAGACGGACACATTATCTTTATTTTTATTTGTTTATTTTTATGTGGTGCTGAGGATTGAACCCAGAGCCTCACGGTGTGTGAGGCAAACGCTCTACCATGAGCCACCACCCCAGTCCTGGGTCAGCCATTTTTTTTTTTTTTTTTGGTACCGGGGATTGAACTCAGGGGCACTTGACCACTGGGCCACATCCCCAGCCCTTTTTTGTATTTTATTAGAAGCAGGGTCTCACTGAGTTACTAAGTGCCTCGCCATTGCTGAGGCTGGCTTTGAACTCATGATCCTCCTGCCTCAGCCTCCCAAAGTGCTGGGATTACAGGCGTGCGCCACCGCGCCCGGCTCTGGGTCAGCCATTTTTGAAGACAGTTTGGTAGTTTCTTACCAAAACTAAATACACTTTTACCCTAAGATATAGCAGTCATGCTCTTTGGCATCTACACAAGAAGTCAAAAACAGACTGACAAGAAAATCTGCACATAGACATTTATAGCAGTTTCGTTCATAACTGCTCAAACTCAGAAGCAATCAAGATCTCCTTCAGCAGGTAAACAGATAGATAAAATAAAGTACAGACAGCTATTCAATGGAGTATCATTTAGCACTAACAAGAAACAACCATGAAAAGATTCAGAGGAACCTTCAATGCCTACTACTAAGTGCAAGAAGCCTAGTAATTCCAACTACATTTTATTCAGGAAAAGGCAAAACAAGGGAGATAGCAAAAAAAGATCAGTGATGGCCATGGGTTAGGGAGGAGGAGGGAGGAATGAACAGGTAGAGCATAGGGGATTTTTAGATCAGTGAAACTAATCTATGACACTGTAAGGGTAAACACATACAAAATACATTTGTCAAAACCCACAGAATGGGAATGTGGTTATGACTCAGTGGCAGAGCACTTGCCTTGCGTGTATGAAGCACTGGGTTGATTCTCAGCACTGCACATAAATAAATGAATAAAATAAAATAAAGGTCCAACAACAACTAAAAAAAAAAATCCAGAATGTGAACCCTAATGTAAACTATGGACGACTTCAGGTAATAATGATGTGTAAAGTAGGTCCATTGATTCTAACAAGTGTGCCACTCTAGTGCAGGCTGTTGGCAGAGGGGGAGGCTATGGAGGATAAGCAAGGGGTACATAATCTCTGCACTTTGCTCAATTTTGCTGTGAACTAAAAGTCTCCCAAAAAACTGTGCGTGTACGTTTGTATATGTGTGTGTATGTGTACATGCACACAGAAGCTTAAACAAACTGACCACTGGAACAGGAAAATTTAAGGACCTCCAAACACAGGAATTTTTGTAAATAACAAGTTTCCTTAAATCAGTGGGGAAGATGATCAACTATTCAATAAATGGAATTGGAAAAACTTGGCTGCCGTCTGGAAACAGTAAAATTGGAGGCATTCCTCACATCACACACTAGCACAGATTCCAAACAGATCAAATGTTTAATAAAAAAAAAAAAAAAAAAAAAGAAGGAACCATAAAACTACATGTCCTGGCCCAATTCATCTACCTCCTTGGGCTCATTCCTCTTCCCAGGCTTGGGCTACTTACTCCATGGAGGCCATGGCTGCTGGGGCCACAAACGTGTTCCCTAAGACTGTCACTATCTCAGGATAAGACCCTGAGCAGGCCACAGTACTGACCAACAGGCCAACTCCATCAAATTCATGGAGTCGCTGGGCAAGTGATGCATGCCTGTAATCCCAGTGACTTGGAAGGCTAAGGCAGAAGAATTGAAAGTTTAAATCTAGCCTCTGTAACTTAGTGAGATTCTGTCTCAAAATAAAAAAATTAAAAGTGCTGGAGATGTAGCTCAGTGGTAAAGTACTACAATCCCTGGTACAAAAAACGAATAAGAAAACAGCCCCCCAAATCAAAACAACAAACAAATAACAACAACAACAACAACAAATGCAGGGAGTCTCCTGGTATCCAGGAGGCTGAGTACCACGCTCAAAGCGCAGAGGAACAACTGCACTCAGGTGAGCCTGGACCAAATAAGGGTGATAACATCTCCTCCTTCCTCCTCAAGGGGCCTTCCTAAAGCTTGGTGGTGAAGACCTGTTTGGAGGCATCTCGCTATGACCAAGCAATTGATTGTTTCTTATGAAGCTGTGGTCAGCCTGACATACTGCCGTACACAGTTGGCCCTTTGTGGATTTTGCATCCATGGATTCAATCAACTGTAGATAAAAAATATTTGGGCAAGAGGTGAGGAAAAGGTCATCTCTAATATTAAACATACACACTTTTTCCTTCTCATTATCCTTAAATACTACAGTGTAACAACTATTTGTACAGGCATTGTGAGTAAACTAGAGATGACTTCAGGTATATAGGAGAATGTTTGTACATTGTATGCAAACACTACAGCATTTTATATAAGGGTCATGAGCATCTGTAGTCCTGGAACCAATCCCTTGATTATATCATGGATATGGCCTTAATCCTTCCCCTTCTATTCTCTCTCGCCTCAGGATTTCATCTCCTAATAAGGCATTTAATCGCTTTGCTTTATGCCATTTCCTATGTAACCTTACATGACACGGACTAAGACATCAGAAGAAACTGTGGAGACAATAAAAAGATTTGATTTCCAGGGCTTAGTGGGAAGGAAGGGATGAACAGGCATAGCACAGAGGGTCCCCCCGACCCCCGTACCAGGAATTAAACTCAGGGGCACAACCACTGGGCCACATCCCCAGTCCTTTTTTGTATTTTATTAGAGACAGGGTCTCAGTGAGTTGCTAAGCGCCTTGCCACTGCTGAGGCTGGCTTTGAACTCGCGATCCTCCTGCCTCAGCCTCCCAAGTGCTGGGATTACAGGTGTGCGCCACCGTGCCTGGCGCACAGAGGGTTTTTGTTGTTGTTGTTTGTTTCTTCTCTCTTTTTTGGGGTGCTAGAGATGAAAACCAGGGGCTCATGCATGCCAGGCAAGTGCTCTACCACTGAGCCACCTGCCTAGTCTTGCAGAGAAGATTTTAAGGCAGTGAATCTACAAATGCTGGATAATAAAACAATATCTCAATGTATGTTCACCAACTCTAATACGTGTAACACTGAGGGAAAACTGATAGTACACAGGAACTCTACTTTTGTACTTTTACTCAATTTTGCTGTGAAACTACAACTGCCCTAAAACAACAACAACAACAACAACAACAACAAAACAAACAACAACAACAAAAAAACAACCCCAAAGTCTTATAAACAAAACTAAACAATCATTAAGGGCTACATCTCAAGCATGTGAAAAGTAAAAGGCCAAACACACCCTGAGGAGCTGTTGCTTTACACACAGACACTGGGCTCCTGAGCCACCTATATGAGTGAGACACAAAAGGAAAGATGGGGGACAAACATCCAAGACTTTGTGTACGCACCAGTCACTCCTCCAGCCTCCGCAGTCTTCTTGACTTTCTGTTGGTCATCCCAGCGCAGCTCAGAGAACCCATCTACTTCGAGGTCGGGCTGCCGGATAGAGTGGCCCACCTTCCAGAAGCAGGAGAAGTGGTACCAGTGTGGGATTTTTCCATCAAACATGGGTGACTGAAAGGCAGGGAATCAGAGGAGGTGAGTGGGCAGTCAACCCCCAACTCAGGCTTGCCAGACCACCCCAGCTGTCAGTGTAGGGGCAACACAGTGAATCAGTTTCCTTCTCTAAAATGACCTGGCCTGTGTCTTCCACATACCCTACAAAAAGTTGCACATGGTTGATTAACAGCACTCCTATCGCATGTTCCTTCTCAAAATCTTTCCCAAGAGCTTAGAAAACTGTGGCTGGCTACTGCCATGGAGTGGTAGTGTCCTACAATAGATCTCTGCCTTGTGTCCCTTTTAGCCCTATGTCGTTCTACATTAGCAATTTGCTGCACAGCCTAGTGAAATGCACACAAGGCACCCGTTTAGTGTCCTGGCCCACTGCACCTGCTGGGAAAGGCCAGACAGCCACACCAGTTACCTTACTCAAAGGACCTGGGCAGTCTATAAAGGGCTCTTTAAATGCTTCTGCAGTTAACAATAATGAGGAACAAGACCCAGATAATGAGAAAGGCAGAGAAAATGTGTCAGAAAAAAGTGTCAAGTTTGCAGCAGTTAGGCAGATAAATGGAATGAATTAACTTCTGTGAGGGAAGCATGAGCAAGAACAGTTAAGGGCAGCAGGCTAGAAGGCCCTGAGACAGAATGATCTACCCCTCCTTCAGAAAGATCATTTTCTCCACCTAAATCGGGGAGGGGGGAAAGATGGGAAACAGCAGAAAAGACCCCCCACCCCAAACTAAATGACAAATAGCATTTCTGAGACCAAACCTATGTTCTCATTCCATCGGATCTCACCACAAAGTCCATGCAGATCCCCAAGCATCTGGCTGTCAAGGACGATGATAATGGCCTCAACTTGGCTCTACCTGGAACCCCTGGTCTACCCCTCCTTGGCAATGCTCAGACTACCCTCATGCAAAACAGGGCATGTGCCTGTGGCATTTCTTCCTGGCTGTGCTGGAGGCCCCATACCTGCTGCTCCTTGGTCTGGGTGCTGTGTTGAGTACTGGGCATCTGAGAGGCACTGCCCAAGGGCTCACACCACAGATATGGGTCCTCACCCAGCTGCCATCTCCCAAACCTTCACTATTTTCTTCTGTGTAAAAAGGCCACACCACCTGCCTGCCTACCCACAGATAGACGACTTTGAGGTGTGCCAAGAATGCTCAGGGCAGGGCGGAGGAACACAGACCCAGCACCACCCCTCCCAGTCAAAACACCAGAGGGCTCAGCTCCTCCCTCTAAGGCTGCCTCAAGGCACAACAGCTAAAAAGTATCAGGTATTGGATGCTTGGGAGAACAATCCCCCCATACAAATGTAAAAGAAGGTATTTAAATTCAAGCACCAAGAAGAATGGCTTCTTTCTTTTTTGCTTCCACAGCTTAGCCTATAGGACCAACTTTAAATTCTGAACTAAAATTTCCAATTACAACGACAGAAAAACCAAGCTTACTTTGAATAATAAAAAAAAGAGTTTCTTCCACTATCAAGTAAAGGGAAGGAGAGCCCAGAATGTTAAACTTTATCAGGTTCAGGTTCCTCTCAGGAACCTTCCTGGAATTCCCAGCCTCCTCTGCTTCCTCCTTTCTCAGTACACTGGCTATACTTGGGTTTCTGCCTGTCCTTCCCGCTAAGAGGATCATCTGGCTGAACGGTGAGGCCTATGAAAGTCCCTTTTTTGGAGTAACACCCTAAATGCATAATAAACACAGGAAACAATATTGAAATAATTATCAAAACGTTAAAAAAGCACTTTTGGAGTACATTAATCTATGAGCTTTACTAGTAACCACTCTTTTAACTAATGGTAATTCTGAAGCAGTCAAGATGTTATTTTGAGCAATCTCAAAGTGATCTGAAAGTCTGTAAAGTGATCTGAAATGTCTCTTGTTGTGACAAAAATCCTGGGTAAAACACCTTTGGTTTGCTGCTAACATTCATTACTGGAGGAAATAATGAACTTAATCTAGAGATTAGTAAAGATGAGATGTGAATTTTTTCTTACCTAAACTTGGGGACTTCTTGAGTTCTATTCATCACCCACAGACCCAGGTTAAGAACCCCTGCACTAGCAGGGGGAACTTAAGAACAGGCCTATACATTCAGGGTAAAGATAAAAACCCTGGGGTTGGATGGGGAGGACCAGCTCTTCACTGTTCTTCACATCTTAGGCCCTGTTTACTTCTCCAATCTCATCTTCCTGCCCTACTTGAGTGAATAAGAACTCTTAAGCTCCCACATTTGGCTAAGACATCTTGGGTTCCTCTCCTGGGCACACTGCCTAGCGCTCAGCTCCACCAAGTGCCACCCACCCTGTACAGCAATATTTACCAAGTTCGGAAGGATTGATTCTTTGTATCCTATTTGTAAAAAAATGAATAAATTACATCTGTCTTCCCTATCCTCTAAATTATTTTTTTCTATCTTGAATGTTAGCAGCAAAGCAAAAGTGTGTTAGCAGTACCTGTGATTTTTGTCACCTACAGTAATTACAGATATTAGTTAACTAACAGTGCCTGGAGCTTACAAGGCACTTACATGCATCTACAGAATGAATAAGTACTGTGTGCCAGATACTGAGACAGGAAGGCCCTGAAAATACCATGATGGCAGCCTCAGTCCCTGTCATATTGTGAAATGAGATAACAGAAGTACAGTTGGCCCTTGGTACCCACTGGATAAATGTCTTTCTGCCTTCTACTCAAGTACTGAAAAGTCCCTTGAGGGCTATCAGGTCATTCCTGAAATACATTACAGTGCAGGGAAGAGAGGGAAATCAATTACCTTGACCATTAGCACTGAGCTTGGGTAACAGTTTATGTTGGAGAAGGGAGGAATGGGACAGTAGAGGAGCAGAATTTCAAAGGCATACATCAGCAAACTGGAAACCCGAGGAGGCAGGAACCCCTGGCACTGGCAAAGGCCTTCTAGCCCACCACCTCACTGCAGCACCTGGACACTTCACTTCCCTAACCACCTTGGAAACCTCAGGCAACACAGGAGGGGACACCCAATCTTTCAAAAGAACCTGGATGATAAACCCCAAGAGACACTCTTCCTCAAACCAGACAGCTGCAAAAGCATGGAGAATGAATTTGTGAACCTGCAAAGTTTGAGGAAAATGTTTTCAATCACAAATTAGGCCCAAAGTGAATGCACTACATGGAATGACACTGCCTTACAGTTTTGCATAATTAAAATAAAAAAGGAGAGTGAGTGGGTGTCGAAATGGGAGCCAAAAATATGTTTAAAAAAAAAAAAAGAAAAAATCCTCACATGCCAGTCGCCACCACCCATGTAGGACAAAAATCTTCCAGAACAAGGTAGGTCATAATCATAGCAGCACAGATTTTTTTCCTTCCCTGAGGCGAATGGCAATAAAACAAGAACTCCGCCACCCAGAAATAAATGGTTTCTTATTTTTACACAGCGAATGGTACCACTAGCTGAAAACTCTTATTTCCCGGGCTTTTCCTGCAAGATCAGCAAAATCTCCCGGAAGGGTCGACCCGGCGGGCCACGGGGGGCGGCGGCGGCGGCGCCACAGGCCCGGTTTGCTCCGGGACGGTCCTTCGTCTTCCTGCCCCGACACAGTTAACCAGGCGGGACCACATGTCTCATCCCGCCGCCCACAAAGCGGCCCGGGACGCCCCGGGCTGCGCCGAGCGCCCGGCGCCGTCCCTCCCCCTCCCGCACCTGCACCATGATGGCCATCCGGAGGGAGTCCTTGGGGATGCTCTCGCTGCATTTCTTGCAAGAGGCGCGCCCGCTTTTGGCGTACTCGACTCGGTAGAGCTTGTCCGAGGACTCGGCCATGCTTCCGCTCGTGCCGCTGCGGCTCCGGGACCCAGGCGCCGCAACTCGGACACCCACCACCGCTGCAGTCGCCTCACCACTCCGCCCGCACCGGTCCGTTCTCTGCAAGCACTCAGACGCCCTGAGCCTCGGCCGAGCACGCCACGCCGACTACCGCCGCTCCCGGATAGATTGCTGATGCCTGGCGGCGGGAACGCCCCCCAGCGCCCGCGCTCAGGGGCGGGGCCAGCGGCGTGAGTGCCCCCTGTCGGCCGGGAGGGGCGAACTTTCTTAGGCGTGTGCGGGTCAGAGTGCCCACGTGTCTGAGCTCGACTGGTCACTACAGCAGTAGTAGTCATTGCGGATTTTTCTTTTCTTTTCTTTCTTTTTCAGCCGCGGCCTCGTTACTGGACTTTGAATCGCTGGGCTCAAGCGATTCTTCCGCCTCAGCCTTCCTAGTAACTGGGACTTCTGGGGGGCACCACCACACCTGCACATCACAGATGTTTTCATACCACTTCAGAGTTGGAGATAACTCAAATTATTAAGATAATCGCTACATGAAATTGTGTTAATTGCTAGACCTGCTACTACTGTGGAACTCGTTATTTAATGTAGAACTGTATTTTTAAATACAACGTTACTTTTCTTTAGTCCTATGCCTTTTGTTTTATTCATTTAATACATTGTGTGGTGAGCGTGCCATATTTTAGACTGTTCATTTCTGCTGTGACGAACAGGAAAAACAAACAGGATGATGATGAGCAAAGAAGGAAGCACGGAGTTGAAGAGATACAGATGTTGAGTAGGCAAGTAAGTTGGGAGATACCAGTAGAATCCTAAAAGTTAGTTGAAGGTAAATGGAATAAGTAGCATATATGATGAAACATGTTAGGAGTTTTACTTAGAGAGTAACCAAAAGACATGTTCATTCCACCTCTGCTTTGACAACTGTGTCATCTCTAAATGACTACCCATCGTTCCCGTTCTATCATCCATATGCTCTGCCCCCAAAATGCAGATAAAATGCATGACTGTTCACTAGGCTGGTTGGCAAGCTACAGCTGTGGCCAGGTGAATTTCTAAAAAACTGGTAATACAAAGTTTATTTGCCCTAAATTTACCTAACCTATCTTGTCTCCCTTTAAGACTAAGGACACGGAGATTAGAGTATTTTCAAGATTTGCAGGGACATTCGTCTGTCAGCCTTTAAACTCTCCTCCTGCAGACCTCCTGGAGCAGTGCCTAGATATATATCTCCAGTTATTGTCCTATACCTTCCAGGAGTAGTGGAGCATTGCAGGTAGATTATCTCCTGATGAGACTGCCCACTAAGCAAGAGCAATTATCTCATCTCAAATTGCACCCCTTTCCAGGATCACAGGTCTGATAGATAAACATCCTGAGCAGCAAATGGAGATTGCCTTCAGTGGTAAGAATTTCTCTGGAGCTATTTCATAGAACCAGAATGGATATAATGGTGAACCAGAACAAAATTTGACCAAGCCTGCTTAATTATGCACATCTCTAGCCCCTTCTCCCATTCTTCCTCTATTTAAAACTGAAGTTCATGTAAGTACCCCCCCCGAAATCAGGACTGAGATGCTTGATTTCACTTTGCCTTCCCAATATGGCCATACTGATTAAAATTCCTTTCCCTTTTTCTGGGCCGGAGTTGTGGCTCAGCGGTAGAGCGCTCGCCCAGCATGTGTGCAGCCCCGGTTCGATCCTCAGCAAACGCATTGTGTACAACTAAGAGCAAATAAATAAACATTTTAAAAAAAAATTCCTTTCCCTTTTCAGTCTCCATTTGGTTTTGGGGGAAAGTAGCCAGATTTGTTGGGACTCCCAGACCCTGGCCTAGGACTCTGGTAACAGTACCTTCTGTTGAGCCACCAAGAGCATCCTCAGCTGTGATCCTCTAACTTCATCATCAGTGGGACGGGCTGATGCCACAGAGAGATGATCACATGGTCCTTCTACCTACCTGTACTTTATCCTGTGTGTGTTACCTATCCTAACAAGTTCTCCTTTTGCAGATCGTTTAAATCAGATGTTCTAAACTAATTCAATAAACCCTGCAATTCCAGCATTGTAATTTGGTCTGTGAGGCATTCTGTTTTCTAGTTCTGAGACAGCTTGCCTGAGAGTGTCTCTGGAAGATTTTATTGCATTCAGGTAATTTCCTACATGATTTTTATTCTGGAAAGGGGTCCATAGGCTTCCTGAGACCACTAAAGGGATCCTGTGCACGTATACAAATGGTTAAGAATTCCTGCCCTGGAATCCTAAGGAGAACCAAACCTGTCTAACTGCCTGCTCAGTATTTCTGAATGATGGCTTAGTATATACTTCAATTATAGTCAAACCTTCTCCTCTGCTCCCCACATCAAGAAATGGCTTACCAGTGTCCATATTACTTGGGCCAAACACATTGGTATCACCTTCATTCCTTTCCTATTCGGTCTCAAGTCACCAAATCCTGACTTTGATGGTTTCTCACCACCTTCCACCAACACTGCTGTCACAGCCACTGTGGTCTTCTGTGGTTCTGAGGTAGTGTCTTACCTTGCCTCCTCCAATACCTGCCCTCTTGAAGTCTTTTCTCCATGAAAGCATATGGGGTCACTTTATACGTCAACCTGTGCCACCTCCGTGCTCAAAACCCTCCAGAGATTCCTCACTACACTTAGAATGAAATCCAAGTTTCTCTCCAAATGTTCAGATCTGGTCCTTGACCACTTCTGAAACTTCATTGCTGCCCCTTCTCTGTGTGGGAGCCTCATAGGCCTTCTGCCTGTTCCTCAAACACCTCAAGATAGCTCCCCATTTCAAAGCCTTTTTTGCGTCAGCTGTCACTCTTCTGGAACAATCTTCACCCAGCCAGCATGCAGTTTCCTCCCCCACCTCATTGAGCTTCTGCTCACTAGCCACCTGGTCTGCCCATTCCCAGGTATTTTCTGATTACTGCAGCTGAGATGCTTATATTCTTCTTTGCACTTATTACTCTTTTTTTTTTTTTTTTTTTTTTTTTTGGTGCCTGGGATTGAACCCAGGGGTGCTCCACCACTGAGCCACATTCCCAGCCCCTTTTTGTAATTTTATTTAGAGACAAGTTCTTGGTAAGTTGCTGAGGCTGGCTTTGAACTCTCAATCCTCCTGCTTAGCCTCCTGAGCTGCTGGGATTACAGGCACGCGCCACCTCACCCGGCATTGCTTATTACTCCTAACAGCATATTTTATGCGTCTGTATATGTTTATCATTTGTCTCCCTCACTAGACTGGAAGTCCCATGAAGGCAGGGGTTGTTGTTTATTTTGCTCACAGCAGTACCCTCAGTGCCTGGAACAGTGCCAAGCATTCAAAAACACTTGTTGAAAGAATGCTGAACCCCACACTTGGCCCCTCTCTGCACAGCCCAGCTGTTTAATTAATAGTATTCTTTCACACTTGTGTAGCTTTTCATATGTTACACAGGGCTCTCTCACAAACATTATTTTGTTCGTTCCTCATTATAATGCTGCAATAGTTTTTTTGAGAAATTAATAAACAGTTTTATTTACTTAGAAGCATTCAGAATGTCTACAAAGTAGCTGCATTTTTTTTTTTTTTTTTTGCAAAGGGCTATTCAGTTAACAGTATAAGTATTTCGTTTACCCTGTATGAGCTTATATGAACAGAGAGCTGAAGAAGTAAAAACCCACCATCCTCATATGGAACTAATTTGTACCATGCATCAACAAGAAGCTGCTGCTTTAAATCCCTATGTTAATTTACAACCCCCATAATAGACCAGGCAAGGTTGGTGGCTATTGAAAATACCGTGAGTACAAGGTTGTTTAAAAAATTACTTGGTAATTCCTGTTAACAATATTAAAAAAAAAAAAGTCATCACAAAGTTTAAAAAACAGACCTTACACAGTTTTACATTTCATTTTTTTTTTCTTTAAAGGGAATAAGCTATACCCAGGGAGGTTAAATGCTTTCTTGAAAAGGAGAAGAAAATAAAACTGCTGTGGAACCATTTTATTCATCATCATTATCATTTTCTTTGTCTTCTTCACCTTCCTCACCTTCTTCATCTTTCTCCTTTCTTTTTTGCTCCCTTGCTTTTTTTTCAGCTGTAACAGCATCCTTTTTGCCACATCAGCTCTCCTTTGCTGGGCATGTGGCAACATCCTTTTGGTACTTTTCTTCAAGCCAAGCAGGCTTCTTCTAGGGCTGTGTGCCACCTGCCACACCATTACTCACGTCTCTCCCAGCTTCTTTGAATTATTGCCAATGGACAAGCCAGGCTCTCCTTTGACTTAGGGGCAGTACTCAAAATACAAAGAAAAAAGCCAGAGGAGTCCTTCTGGATGCACTGGAATCCTGAGCTTCTTTTTCATTTCTGTTTTAGGAGAAATGTAAATGCCCATTTCTCTTCATGAGGGAACTCTTGCCATGCTTACAGTGATTTCCTTTCCATTTAACAGTCAATGTTCTCCACTTTTCTGATTTTTTTTTTTTTTTTTTTTTTTGTACTGGGGATTGAAACCAGGGGGCCCTTAACTCCTGAATCACATCCTAAATCCTTTTTATTTTTTTATTTTGAGACAGGGTCTCACTGAGTTGCTTAGGGCCTCGCTAAGTTACTGAAGCTGGCTTTGAACTTGAAATCCTTCTGAATCAGTCTCCCAAGTTGCTGGGATTACAAGCATGTGCCAACGCGCCCAGCTTGGGTCAATGACTGTGTGTGTGAGAGGTGAGGGCAGGTGGCCTGGGGGTGGTGGTGGTGGTGGTGCTGGTGGGCTGTCTCCTGGCTGCAAGAATTCCCATTTCTCCTGGGGGTCCCAAAGTCCCTCCAGCCCCCTTATTTATATTGAGTATGTCTTCATTACCTTGCCCAATGCCCAGGAGCCCCCTTTTCCTCTCAGCTGTTGTTTGGGTTTGCAGCTTCCCATACTCCTGTGTGGCAGGCTCCTCTTGTGCAGTTACCCAGGTGTTTTCCCTACACATCCAGTTTCTCTGTGGTTCATATTTCAGGATTTCCTGAGAGATCAGTCCACTGTGTTTTATAAGACTGTGCTTCTATGTACTGCCTTGCCACCTTTGAACCTCATAGGACCGACCTGTGAGTTCCCTGGGTGTGTTAGTCAGTTGTTCGTTACTATAACAAACATCTGAGGTAATCAACTCCTAAAGAAGAAAGGCTTATTTTGGCTCATAGTCCAATGGTTGGTTGGTCTAATGATCAGTTGCCCACATTGCTTTGGAGTATGTGGTGGAGCAAAATGCCACTTACTGTAAGCTGCCTCGTACCGAAAACCGGGAGGAAATCTCGGAGGCAGAGTAAAGCTTTTACTACTTTTACTTCTACTTTCTTAGAGCTTAGAGAGGGAAAGAAAGATTTTTAGAGAGAAAGATTAAAGTGAGCTTTTCTTCTTGTCTTCTTAGCTTAGAGTCTTAGAAAGAAAGAGAGCTTCTTCTTAGCTTAGAGTCTTCTTAGCTTAGAGTCTTAGAGAGAAAGAAAGATAGAGCTTAGCTTAGAGAAAGATTAGAGCTTCTTTCTTCTCTCTTCTTTCTTCTGTCTTCTGTCTTCCTTGGGAGCCTCGGCCTAACTCTGACCAGTCATTACTTCTTCTATCTGGTTTCTCTTCTGTCTTCTATCTGGTTTCTCTTCTGTAACCGCTCTGCCTACGTTCTGGCCGCTCTGATTCTTCTGACCGACCGAGTGACTGCCCGACTGACTGAATTCTCCGTTCTCCTAACTCGGACCGCTTTCACCCGGTTATATACCTTCAGCTTTGCGGGTGCCTACAGGTGCATCACATACATATCAGGTGGAACTTATGGCTTCCAGCTAGCTGCAACAGCCCTTCCTAATTAGGGCTCCTTCAACTTACCTTATGGCCAGGACATGGACAGAGCAAGAAGGGGCTGGCTTCCCATTATCCCCCTTGAGGGCATATCTGCAATGACCTTAGACTTCCTACTAGACCCCATTTCTTCAAGGATCCACCACCTCCCAATAGCACCATGCTGGGGTCTCAGCTTTTAACACACAGGCCTTTGAGGGACAATTAAGATCCATATTATACCACTGGACTTCACTAGATAGCCCCCCTGCCCAGCAGGAAACAATCCCCACCAGAGAAGTCCCCTATCAGCTTCAAAACAATTCCTACAAGCCAATTACATCATCCTGTGGGAATCAAGGGTCACCTGGCCTTCTTGTCACTATAAAGCCTGCCTCCTGCAGTCCCTGCTAGCATACTGTGTCCCAGCTACAACCCCCTGGCATGGTGTCTTCCACAACTGGGCTGTGAGTTTATGTAAGTAATAAGCTGCTGCCAACCTCCTTAGTTTACTTTAAAATATTTCCTGACTTTGGTTTTGCATGGGTATTGATGACCTGTGCTTAATCTGTCTCCCCTCAATTTATTTTAAAAACATTTAGACTGTGCAGTTACCCAGGTGTTTTAAGTTGTTTCCTTTTGCTGTTGTTGCTCTTAAAAAATAATATTGCTGTTTTCACCCATATGCATTTGTCTTTGCACATCTCTGCTATTATTTCTGTGAAATAGATTCTGCTTTAGTTGGATTTGAAATGTCCCCTAAAGGTCATGTGTGAGGAACTGGTCCTTAGGTTGGCACTCTTGGGAGGTGATCGGGCAGTGGAATCTCGAAGAGATGGGGCCTTGTGGGAAGTGTTAGGTCATTGGATCATACTTTTTTTTTTTGGTTCTGGGGATTGGACTCAGGGGCACTTGACCACTGGGCCACATCCCCAGCACCCCCGCTTTTGGTGGTACCAGGGATTGAACTCAGGGGCACTCAACCACTGGGTCACATCCCCAGACCTTTTTTGTATTTTATTTAGAAACAGGGTCTCACTGAGTTGCTAAGTGCCTCGCCATTGCTGAGGCTGGCTTTGAACTCACGATCCTCCTGCCTCAGCCTCCCAAAGTTCTGGGATTACAGGTGTGCGCCACTGTGCCCGGCTCCCAGCCCTTTTTTGTATTTTATTAGAGACAGGGTATCACTGAGTTGCTAAGTGCCTTAGCCATTGCTGAGGCTGGCTTTGAACTTTTGAACTCACGATCCTCCTGCCTCAGCCTCCCAAGTGCTGGGATTACAGGCATGAGCCACCACGTCCAGCTTGGATCATACTTTTGAAGGGAATAGGGACACACTGGCCTCTTCCTCTCTCTTTTTTTGCTTCTCCACCATGAGGCAAACAGTTTATTCTACAGTGCTTACTCTGCCATGATGTACCACCACAAGCCTAAAGCTGTTGCCAATTAATCATGGGTTAAAACTTCCAGAACTGTGAGCCAAAATAAACCTTTCCTCTTCCTAAATTGATTATCTTAGGTATTCTGTTACAATAATGGACAGCTAACTAACAAATTCCTAGGAGAAATATGCACATTTAAATTTTTAAGAGATTCAAAGTTGACCTTTGATACACTTATACATTACTTGTAGGACTGCAAATTGGACTGCAACCACTATGGAAAGCAGTATGGAAATTCCTCAGAAAACTTGGAATGAAAACCACCATTTGACCCAGTTATCCTGCTCCTAGGTTTATACCGAAAGGATTTAAAATCAGCATACTATATTGACAGGGCCACATCAATGTTTATAGCGGCTCAATTCACAGTAGCTAAACTATGAAACTAACCTAGGTGTCCAGATGAATGGATAAATAAATTGTGATATATATATATATATATATATATATATATATATATATACACACACAAACATATATATACACAATAGAATATTACTTAGCCTTAAAAAGAATGAAATTATGGCATTTGCCAGTAAATAGGTGGAGCTGAGGAATGTCATGCTAAGCGAAATAAGCCAATCCCAAAGAACCAAAGGCCAAATGTTTTCTCTGATATGCTGAATGCTAAGTTACAATAAGAGGATGACTAGGCGAGAATAGAGGTACTTTGGATTAGACAGAGGGGAGTGAAGGGAGGGGAGAGGGTATGTGGGTAGGAAGGATAGTGGAATGAATCGGACATTATTACCCTATGTGCATATATGATTACATGACCTGTATAACTCTACATCATGTACAACGAGAAGAATGGTTGTACAACCCCCAAAAGCAGGATATGGGAGTTCTAGTTGTTCCATATCTTTGCATATACTTTGTAAGCTGCCTGAAAAACTCGGAGGCAGAGTAGAGCTATTACTACTTTTACTTCTACTTTCTTAGAGAGAGCTTAGAGAGAGAAAGAAAGATTTTTCTTCTTTTTAGAAAGAGCTTAGAGAGAAAGATTAGAGATAGCTTTTTCTTCTTCTTCTTCTTAGAGCTTAGAGAGAAAGAGAGCTTGAAAGAGAGAGATTTCTTCTTTAGAGAGAGAGAGAGAGCTTAGCTTTTAGAGCTTCTTTCTTCTTTGTTCTTTCTTCTTTCTTCCTCGGGAGCCTCGGCCTGACTCTGACCAGGAATTACTTCTTCTATCTGGTTTCTCTTCTGTAACCGCTCTGCCTACGTTCTGGCCGCTCTGATTCTTTTCTTCTTCTCCGACCCGAACTCTTCTTCCGACCGAGCGACTGCATGACTGACTGAATGAATTCATTCTTCTCCTGACTCTGACCGCTTTCACCCGGTTATATACCTTTAGCTTTGCGGGTACCTCACGTGCATTTACAGGTGCGTCACATACATACTTATTATCAGGTGGAACTTATGGCTTCCAGCTGACCGCAATAGCCATCTCCCTAATTGGGGCTCCTTCAATACTTAATATTGTTTCATTGTTAGTTTTAATGTTATTTTTATTACCATTAAAGTTTCATATGTGTGTGTGTGTATGTGTGTGTGTGTGTATATATATTTTTTCTTTCTTTCTTTCTTTCTTTTTTTGAAACATTGCTCAGCTGGCCTCAAACTCCTGGGCTTAAGTGATCTTCCTGCCTCAGCCTCCAGGGTAGCTGGAAATTGCAGATATGCATCACCATGTCTGGTAAGGTTGAAACCTTTTACATTGTGTTGGCTATTTCAATTTCTTCTTCTGTGAATTTCCTGTACTTAGAAACTCAGTGAGGCTGGGCGTGGTGGCGCACGCCTGTAATCCCAGCACTTTGGGAGGCTGAGGCAGGAGGATCGCGAGTTCAAAGCCAGCCTCAGCAATCGCAAGGCACTTAGCAACTCAGTGAGACCCTGTCTCTAAATAAAATACAAAAAAGGGCTGGGGATGTGGCCCAGTGGTAGAGTGCCCCTGAATTCAATCCCCGGTACCAAAAAAAAAAAAAAAAAAAAAGAAACTCAGTGAGACCTGTTTCTAAATAAAAAATAAAATACAAAAAAGGGCTGGGGATGTGGCCCAGTGGTTGAGTGCCCCTGAGTTCAGTCCTCAGTACCACCAAAAAAAAAAAAAAAAAAAAAAAAAGACAAAAACAAAAACAGGGGCCTCGAATTGTGGCTCAGCAATTGAGTGCTCGCCTAGCACGTGTGCAGCCCGGGTTTGATTCTCAGCACCACGTAAAAATAAAGGCATTGTGTACAACTAAAACAAATAAATACATATTAAAAAAAATTTGCAGCCGGGAGCGGTGGCACACGCCTGTAATCCCAGCACTTTGGGAGGCTGAGGCAGGAGGATCGCGAGTTCAAAGCCAGCCTCAGCAATGGTGAGACACTTAGTAACTCAGTGAGACACTGTCTCTAAATAAAATACAAAAAAGGGCTGGGGATGTGACCCAGTGGTCAAGTGCCCCTGAGTTCAATCCCCGGTACCATAAAAAAAAAAAAAAAAAAAAAAAAAAAAAATTGCAGGGCTGGGGTTGTGGCTCAGCAGTAGAGCGCTCGCCTAGTACGTGCGTGGCCCGGGTTCTATCCTCAGCACCACGTAAATAAACGCATTGTGCACAACTAAAGCAAATAAATAAATATTTTTTTAAAATTGCAGAGGCAGAGTATGAAGGGTTATATTCAAAGCATAAAGTGGACCACTGTTACATTTCCCCACTGTCGATTTCTATGGAAAAATGGGTGATGGTATCTGCAATTTGCTTCCTGCTAAAAGGGGGCAAAGTTGGGAGAAGTAACCCAACGTCTTTGTTTTCCATCAGATGGGGCGTGGACAGTTAGGGGTAGTCTGCATCAGAGCAGTCCAGAGGTCCACAGTGGCAGATATTAGGTGACTGGACAGGGCATACGTAGGGCAGGGATCATGCTGAGACAACAATAAACAAGTCTGCAAAGCATTACTTTTTTGAAAACAATTAGCACAAAATCAATTAGTAATTCAGCCAGTCTCTGAAAACCATGATGACAGTTGTAATGCCCAGAGAACGGACCCCCAAAGACCACCAAGGAAATCAGAGTGTATGCAAAAACAAAGAGCCTTTATTCAGGCTTAAGCTCAGACTCTCAGACCTCACCATCACAGTGGATCCATACTGAGAGTCCCAAACTCAGGAGGGGGCAAGCCTTTTATTAGGGTTGAAGCAAGGAGAGGGAGGGGGTTTGCATGATTGGCCATCCTTACAGTTAGGGTGTCTTGCCACATGGCAATTGGCCAGGGGAGCCTGTGCACCAAGCATATTTTAAATTGATTGGGGAATGACTAAGAGGGTTCTCATTGGTGGAGGCTGTCCTCAGAGCAATGGGATGTGCTAACTGTTACTCAAGCTCACTACAGGGTCCTGCTTTTACCTTATGAGGTCTTGTTGTGCACGGGCTTGTTCTCTCCTTGTCCCCTGTGACCAGAGACTTGCAACAGCTTAAGGCTAACAAAATGGAGTCACAGCAGTTTGACTCCTATTATCCTAAAGACAAGCATTTTACAGAAGCAAAAAGAAGCTGTTAAACTAAAAAGAGGCGTGGGGCTAAAAAGGGGGGTTCCACAACAGTTAAGTCATGATCATATCAGTGAAAAACAGATCAAGTTTTGTAAGCTGCCTGTCATGGCCAGCCACAGCGCCGCAGGAGAAAAACTTGGAGGCAGAGTAAAGCTATTACTACTTTTACTTCTACTTTCTTAGAGAGAGCTTAGAGAGAGAAAGAAAGATTTTTCTTCTTCTTAGAAAGAGCTTAGAGAGAAAGATTAGAGAGAGATTAGAGAGAGCTTTCTTCTTTTCTTCTTAACTTAGAGAGAGAGAAAGAAAGATAGAGAGAGCTTAGCTTAGAGAAAGATTATTTTTTAGAGCTTCTTTCTTCTTTCTTCTTTCTTCCTCAGGAGCCTCGGCCTGACTCTGACCAGGAATTACTTCTTCTATCTGGTTTCTCTTCTGTAACCGCTCTGCCTACGTTCTGGCCGCTCTGATTCTTTTCTTTTTCTCCGACCCGAACTCTTCTTCTGACCGACCGAGTGACTGCACGACTGACTGAATGAATTCATTCTTTGTTATCCTAACTCCCACCGCTTTCAGACGGTTATATACCTTTAGCTTTGCGGGTGCCTCATGTGCATTTACAGGTGCATCACATACATACTTATTATCAGGTGGAACTTATGGCTTCCAGCTAGCCGCAATAGCCCTTCCTAATTGGGGCTCCTTCAAAGTTTATCAATGTAGGAGGTTAAGAAGATGTAAGTCTATGAGGTCTATGAGATCAGGCTCAAATTAACTCAGGACAAACTTGCAACTCTAGAGTCCTTTGTGATCATTATTATTAGGCATTCTCACACAAGACCCCTTCCTTCAGAGCCTCCAGCTTTATTTACTTTTGGTGGTAGGGCTGACACAGTGTACATCTTAAGTTACATTAAAAAAAATTGTTTTTCTTTTCTTTCTTTTTCTTTTTTTTCTTTTTGGTCCCAGGGATTGAACTCAGGGGCACTTGATGACTGGGCCACATCCCCAGCCCTTTTTTTGTATTTTATTAGAGACAGGGCCTCATTGAGTTGCTAAGTGCCTTGCCATTGCTGAGGCTGGCTTTGAACTCGTGATCTTCCTGCCTCAGCCTCCCAAGTGCTGGAATTACAAGAGTGCACCACTGCACCTGGCTATTTTTCCTTTTTAATGTCCATGTAGGACTGTGCTTAAGTGATATTTTCTTGCCAGATGTTTAAGATCACGTTGGTCAAAACTGACCTTGTTCCTATCTATTCTTAAGAGTCAGCTGAGATTCCTCAGAGATCACTCTTGGGGATGTGTACAAAGCATTTTGGCTCCTTTTCTGAGTTACTCTTGTTCATCACTGTAACCCTGATGCCAGGAGCATGGCTATGAGATTCTAGCTGTTTAGTTCAAAACAAGGGCCATAAGTTGTCCTGAAACTAGTATCCTCCCAATGGTCTGAGTCCTGGCATCTTTGGTATTTGTGTTAGTCAGCTTTCCATTACTGTAACAAATACCTGAGATAATCAGCTTAAAAAGGGAAAAGGTTTATTTTTGGCTTACAATTTTGGAAGTTTCAGGTCATACTTGGCTGGCTCTGGTTGTTTTGGGGTCTGTGTGGAGGTGGTACATCATGGTAGAGAGTGAGTAGAGGAGCAAAACTTCTCACTTTGTGGCCTGGACATTGAAAGAGAGAGAGAGAAAAAAAAAGAGAGAGAGAGAGGATAAAGAGTGGGGTCCCACTATCCCCTTCAAGGGCATGTTCCAAGTGACTGGAGGACTACCATCCACCTTTTAAGTTTCTACTGTTATGGGCCAGGCTATATAGGCAATGACCAAACAGACTCCATTTTATCCTGAGACTCCTTGTCATATAAGAAATGCTTCTCCCATGAGAAAAGTCTACCATTTTGGAGGCCCCAATGAGATAAAAATTATGCCGTGATTGGAATAAATCGTTGTTGGGGTTTTTAGCCCCTGACTCCTCTCAACCCACAAGAGAAGGGGGAGCACACCCCAACAAGGAAGGATTGGGAAAGGTAAGAGCCAACTGACCGCCCGCACCCAGCCCTCCTTTCGGAGGACAATCAGACGCATCAGGGAGACCGGTCAAGGCATGAGCTCAGTTTATTGAGGAAGTTGAACGGCCTTTATAGAAGACATGGGCCAATCAGCAGAAAGGTTATAGGGGAGCATAGGGATCACGAGCGGATCACATTGGAGGAACAGCCACTAGCCTATCCTAGTGGTGGTTTGATTTTTCATCATATGTCAGGGCAACACCCCTGGGCTAGGCCAAGTCCACGTATCAGGAAGTGGGAGACAGCCAGAGAGTTAGGTTTTCATTTCCTTGACTTAAATTTCTATTTTTTCAGCTGACGTGTTCTTAATGTCCCCAACATTTCCCCCTTTTTGTTTTATTGATGGGAGCCCACCTTACTTGAGGGTGTGCCTGTCTTAGGTTGTCCCCCTCTGGGGATCTTACCCGTCATTGACTATCACCCTAGCACTTCAGGTGGACTTACCCAAGGCCAGCAAGCCGCGGCCGGGGGGGAAGACATGGGACAGAACAGTCGCCTTTGGGAAGGCTTCCCATGGATGATTTAGACCTCCACATCCTGACAAGGACCATGGCCAAGTTCGTAGGGCTCCCAATCAGCATTGCTGAGGGCAGCATATTGTTGGTGGACCACCATAAGCTGTACCGATCTGGCCCTGTCCTTAAGGAATTGAACAAGCTTGTTAATTACACAGGGCCCAAAGGTGAACACAAGGATAACCAGGGGTCCCACAAAGGGGAGAAGGTAGGGGAGCCACCCATTTAGTCCAGTCCAAAGGAAGCTAGAGTGAAGCTCACTTTTGCGGTGCTCCAGGTCTTCTTGTAGCCTTTTGATTTTGTCTTGGACAATGCCTGAACAGTTGGCATAGAAACAACACTCCTCTCCCAGAAACAGGCATAGTCCCCCTTCTCTCACCATAGGGAGTTGGAATACTTGCTAAGGGCGTCCAGGAAAATAGTGCTCCCAATGAATATTAGGAGGGAGATGATGAATTCAATCACAAAGAGACAGAAGGTCCACCACGGTCTTTTCATTCCTGTGGATAAAGGGAAAAGATCACACCACAAGAGAATGTGCTCTTGGGTGGTCATTTTGTTCTGATTGGTGGTATTTGAGGTCCCTGGCGGGTACCCAAATAGGGCTTAGTTCCCAAATTGGGAAGGCACATCCAAGTCCTCTGCCTGCACTTATGAGTGGATCAGGACCACACCAATATCCAGTTAGTGGGTCCTTCCATTGGACCTCAACCTTTAGGTAGGGTGTCTGGTTGGACCAATGTCTCTGAAAGGTAGTTAAGGGCTGGCCTTTGGAAATATTTAAAATATTTAATGTAAGCATCGCTGTTTTTAACTGATCGTGGGGGCTGTTTCCACCTTTTTGTTTTATTAATTGGTCCTTTAGGGTCTTATTATGTCTCTCAATGATGGCTTGTCCTTTTGGGTTATATGGGATCCCTGTGGTATGTTTAACGTGCCATCTTTGGAAAAATTCTTGCAATGATTTGCTCACAAAGCAGGGTCCATTATCTGTTTTAACCTGTAGGGGTAGGCCTAGGATGGCAAAACATTGTAAAAAATGGCTTTCAGCATGTTTGGCCCTTTCACCAGAATGGGCAGTGGCCCAACAGTCATGTGAGTAGGTATCTATAGACATAAATATGTACTTCAATTTTCTTGTTGGGGTTGGGCTGTAGCCACCAGTGTCCCTGATGTGGCCAAACGATCAGCCATTTGGTTGCCCCGTGTTAGGAACCCGGGCAAGTCTTGGTGTCCTTTTAGGTGTTGTAGGAATATGGGCTCAGCACGCCCCTTTAACAGGGATCGTACCTGAATCATTAAGGGAGTTATGGGATTCTTTTTTTTTTTTTTAATATTTATTTATTTGCTTTTAGTTGTACACAATGTGTTTATTTTTATGTGGTGCTGAGGATCGAACCCGGGCCGTGCACATGCTAGGTGAGCACTCTACCACTGAGCCATACCCCAGCCTCAAGTTATGGGATTCTTATCTAGCTTCATGGACGTGAGTTAAAGCTAAACTGTGCAGATCCAGTGATTGGCTTGAAATAGCTAATTTTTTAATAGGTTGCAAGAGGGAGGGAAATAAACTGACGGCAAATCTCTCTTTTCCTCTATCAGTGAACACATTTATGGCTCTAGGGAGGGGCCTAGTGGAGAAGAGAGTGGGAGGAATCTATTTTAGCCTGGAGAAGGAAGTTACCCACCTAGCTGACCCATAGTGGCAATCGACCTTCCCCCAAAACCCTTCTAATGCACAAGATACTCTGTAGTTATTTCTTTGAACCCACTCGAAGTCTGACAAGCGATAAGGGACTGTCAAAACATCAGGCTCCTTCCCTTAGTGCCTCACTGAGGCATCTCTACCTTTAATTATGAGGTCTGCCAATTGGTCAAGTTGAGAATAGACTCTGGGTGCTCCCCCTATGGACGAGTGTATCCATTGGAGGGAGTCGCCCAACTGAGTGAGGGCAGCTGAAGACAGCTCAGCACCAGGGAGGACCCAGAGGCAGAGGGGATGTTCAGGTTGGTACCGAGCCAACTGGGCAGAATTGAGGGCTGACTGAATCTTCTGGAGTATTTGTTGATGGTCCTGTGTTAGTACAATGACATCTGTGGGACCCTTGTCCCTTAATAGGTCAAAGAGGGGGAGCATGTCTTCAGTAGAAATGTGAAGCCAAGGCCTCAACCAGTTGAGTTCCCCTAATAGCTTTTGCAGCTATACCAAAGAGTAAGATGATTGGAGGAGCAGCTGAGGTTTAAGGGGGCAGACAGAGTCCAATTTAAGAGTTTGAACCTTGTCACTAGAGACATGTAATCCCCCTTTTTCTAGGAGGTCTTGGAGTTCCCTATAAGTGGAACTCAAGCTCCAATAATTATGTCATCCATATACACATAAAGTGTAACCTGTGGTCGCCGCTGAAGGGGTTGTAAGACATGGGAGAAAAAGTGTTGACAAAAGGCTGGGCTATTAGCCATACCCTGGGGCAGAACCACCCACTCATATCTCTTGTCAGGCCCCTGGAAATTGATGGAAGGAATAGAAAAGGCGAACTTCTCACAATCATTACGGTCAAGGGAAATAGAGAAAAAACAGTCTTTAATGTCAATCACAATGAGCGTCAGGTCCTGCGGAATGGAGGTGATCCAGGGCAGGCCCCGCAGGGGGTGCCCACGGGGACTATTTGCTCATTAATTTTCCTAAGGTCTTGCAACATTCTCCACTTCCCTGAGGTTTTTTGTATAACAATGACAGGGCTATTCCAAGGGCTCAACAAGGGTCTAATGTGACCCAGGGCTAATTGTTCATGTAATATCTCTTCTAATTTTTGAAGTTTATTTTGAGGCAATGGCCACTGTTCCACCTACACGGCGGGGGGGGGGGGGGGCATGGATGCCATTGGATGGCAGGGGTTGTTGGAACAGCGGCCCTTAGGATTGGGGGTGAGGCCTCACTCGGGGAGCAGGAACATTTCACCTTGATGCCTAAAAGAGTGGATCCCTGCTATAATTGCTAAGGGAGTCCGGCAAATTAAATTGCTGTTGGTATTCCTCATCTTCCAAGATATCATCATAGATCATTTTGTGGTCTGTGGTGATGTACACTTCTGCCTCCCCCAAGATATCTTGTCCCAATAAATTGGTGGAGAGGCCGGAGGCTATAAGGGAGCGGACGTCCCCTTGACTACCGTCCACGTCTCGCCATTTAAGCCAATCTTTGGTTTCCTCTGACTTAGTGTCACCTCCTACCCCGAGTAATTGGGGCCCTGGAACTAATTTCCACTGAGGCGGAATCTCTTCCTTCCTTAGTACAGTGTGGTCTGCCCCTGTATTGATCAGGCAGCGAAATGTTTTTCCTGCTATGAAAACATCCATCTTTGGCCTGATCCCTGGGACAATGGGGACTGTCCAGTGTGCCCTAGGAGGGCTGCTGGAAGGGATGCCTCCTTTGTTTGATGGAGCTGGAGGGTGCCCTGCTATCAGTTTAAAGGCTTCCCCTCGATGTCAAATTTAGACTTACAGCCTCTCTGCCAATGAAGCCCCTTCCTGCATCGTGGGCAAGGTGTCTTAGGGATGGACTGCCCTTTGGTTTGGCCTGTAGGGTGCCCATGTGGGGCCTCTGACCGCACCTGGCCAGTGGGGCAGTCTCTTTTAAAGTGGCCCTGTTGCCTGCAGCCATAGCAGACCCTTTTTCCTTTATTTGTGGAGGAAGAGAGAGCAGTAGTGAGGGCCTCAGTAAGTGAGGCAGTTTGAGCCTGCAAGACTGCAACCAAGGACTGAGACTGATGTGCCTGGGTACCAACATCCTTGGTTGCTACAATCCACCTCCCCATAGAACGGTCTTTCATTCCAGCGCAGGCCAGCTTGTGATCTGTGGTCATTCCCTCCCGGACTAGCATTTTGACAAATTGATCCCGCAGGGGCCTGGGAGGGAATTTCCTTTGGAGACTTCTTTCTACCCTCTCAATAAATGTGGCCAGGTCCTTGGTGGCCTTTTGGGTAATCCCCACTATCGGGGACTCTGAGGGGCCTTCTTCCAATTTTTTCCAGGCAGCCACTCCCAGGGCCCGTACCTGTTCCTGATAGGGAGCTGGGATGGCGGCCTGTTGAAGGCCAGTGGAAAACTGGTTACAGGGACCGGGGGATCTGCGGCCTGGTTTCTCTCAGCCTGGGCATGACATTCATTGTTGAAAAAGGCATACCACTTTAAATACAAGGGACCAGGGAGAACAGCTTTAGTTAGGTTCTTCCAATCCTGGGTTGTGCACTGTTGATGAGCTAAGCCCTGGAGGATAGTTTCAGCCCAAGGCAAATTGGGTCCATCCTCTGAGACAGCTTTTTTAAGTTCCTTTAGGTCCTGAGCCTCCCATGGATACCACAGAATGGGCCTATTGCCCCCCAGGTTAACATTTACCAGGAAGGCCATACATGGCCAAGGCGGGTTTCCGCCTATACTATAAGATGGCTGTTCTAACGGCTTCCCACCAGTTTGATAAGATGGCGGCGGATGCTCCCCAGGTGGAGGGTGACAATATGGCGGAGGGCACTCGCCACCCGCGGAGACTGTTGAAGGTTCAAGAGCAGGGGCAGTTGGCAGCGGAGCGGGGGGCGGGCCTAGCCAGGAATCAAAGTGTTCGAAACGGTCACCACTTGCTGGGGTTTCTAGCTCCCCCTGGACCTGGGTTTAACCTCCTCCGGCCAGCAGAGAAGGCTGGGGGAACACACCCCAGCGGTGAGGCGGAATCGGGAAGAGGCAGAAGTCGACTGGTGGCCACGCTCGGCCCTCACAATAGAAGACAATCAGGCATACACCAGGGAGTCCAGTCAAGGCACGAGCTCAGTTTATTGAGGAAGGTGGACGGCCTTTATAGAAGACATGGGCCAATCAGCAGAAGGATCATAGGGGCACACAGGGAGCATGAGCAAATCACATTGGCGGAGCCATTAGCCTATCCTAGTGGCAGTCTGACCTCTCTCGACATACGTCAGGGGAATGTCCCTTGGCTAGGCCAAGTTCCTGTATCGGGAAGTGGGAGACAGCCAGAGAGTTTCTATCTACTGGCGTGTTCTTAACATCCCCAACAACCACTATAATGGGTGTTAGGGTTCCCTTCTTTATTTGTGGGATGAGGACGTGCCCAACAGGACCCAAGTTGTTCTTTATCAAAGGTCTCCCAATCTAAGCTGCCTCGTGAGCCTGTTTTAGCAGGTGTAGAGGTGGTTGCCTGAGGTGTTCCACCAGTGCCCCCGGATGCCCCCTTGGGGGGCCCAGGAGAGAAACAAGCCTTAAGGGCTGAAAGGGTAGGGTATACCCCTAATGGCAGGCCCTCTCCCAAGTTACTCTCTCTCTTTCTAACGAGTTGTTCCATGCAGTCCCAAGTAGACCAAAGAGGTTAGCAGCAGGGAGCCAGGGGGCTGCCTGCGTTAATGTGTTTCAGACCTTTTCTGCCTGGGCATCTGAGACCTCTAAGCCTCAGCTTTTAAGCATGAACCTCAATGCCTTAAAGGCTAGATCATCATATTTGGTGTAAGTTTGCCCCATCTCTTCAGGGATGCCCTTACCTCGATACTTGCTTGGCCCGATCTGCTGGTACTTTCGGTTTGGTAGTCGCTCCTTTAATGTCCCTGTTCGGGCACCAGAATGTTGGGGTTTTTAGCCCCCAACTCCTCTTGACCCGCGAGAGAAGGGGGAGCACGCCCCAACAAGGATGGATCAGGAAAGGTAAGAGCCGACTGACTGCCTGCACCCAGCCCTTCTTTCGGAGGACAATCAGACGCGTCAGGGAGACCAGTCAAAGCACAAGCTCAGTTTATTGAGGAAGTTGGACGGCCTTTATAGAAGACATGGGCCAATCAGCAGAAAGGTTATAGGGGAGCATAGGGAGCACGAGCAGATCACATTGGAGGAGCAACCACTAGCCTATCCTAGTGGTGGTTTGATTTTTCGTCATATGTCAGGGCAACACCCCTGGGCTAGGCCAAGTCCATGTATCAGGAAGTGGGAGACAGCCAGAGAGTTAGGTTTTCATTTCCTTGACTTAAATTTCCATTTTTTCGGCTGACGTGTTCTTAATGTCCACAACAAATTGTGGAGTCATTCTTAAAGCAGGAGACGGAACCATCTTTATTTACTAGCTGGTGGTCTAGATTCACCAGCTGGCAGGCCAAGGGGCAGGCTGCAAGCCTAAACCCTTTGACCCCCTCCAGGGGTTTGAGTACACCTTTTATACTATAAGTAAAGCATGTCAGTACATTAATCATAAGTGCCTGTTGCTATGATTCAAGACCATAAACATGTTGAGATCTAAAATCATAAGCAGAAGGGGAAGGGATCAAAATGACCCTAGCTGAGTACAAGTTAAAGAATGGCTACTAACATCTAGATAGTCATTTTCTGACAGGGTACATGTCCAAGAAAAATGGGAGCCAAAAAGAGAACAGAAACATTTGCGTTTCTAAGTAGGGTTTGCTAAGCAGGATCAGGATGGCAGAGGAGGAGTTTTTTCATGGAAGAAGCACTTCTTATATGACAAGGAATCTCAGGGTAAAATGGAGTCTGTTTGGGCATTGTCCATATAGCCTGGCCCATAACATTTCCCCCTTTTCTATAAATAATCAAACCCTTGATTTATCTTTTAAATTAGGAAAGGGGTTGTAATGGCCATGCATATACATTAGCTTGACTGATGAAATCTGTTGTTTTAGCAGCTCAGGCTTTATAACATAGTCTAAGCAAGAGAAAAAAACATGATTAACATTTTTTAGTCTTATCTTTAGAGGGTGGTTGGGGTTTTTGAGGGCTGTCCTTTCTTTTGTAGGAGACATTTTTGTTGTAATTCCCAGAGGTGGTCTCCAGCTTTTTGGACCCAAACTGGTCTCCATTTTGTAATCTGACCCAATTACCTATCTACACTGACTGTCTTTAATTTTTGCTTTATTTTCTCCTCTAATTTTAGGGAACTCTTCCTGCTGCAGGGAAAAGGGTGATGATTGCTCTTGCTGCTTTGAACTGAGAGGGGGATGATGTGGGGTGGAGCAAGCAGTTTGTAGTCCCCTTTTAGAAATTGGGTTGATTGAGGCATCCATGGTGAAAGTCTTGTTCAGGAAGAACAGGTTTAAAGTCATTTGGGGGTGGGTGCTTCTATGAGAGAAACATGACATGAGTACTAAAATAAGATTAATACAAAATAAATGTTATAGCATCTGGGACATGTCAATGAATATCATGAAGATGATGAAAATCAATAATCTCTTACTAGGATGTGGAAGAGCTGAGGTGTTGTCCCCATAACAAGGCCTAACAAAATCTAATAAGGCCTTTATTTGATAAAATAAATCTTTAACATTGCTAGACTTATCAGGAGTGTAAATGCAACATTTAGTTAAGGTACCTAATGTCATCTGATTTTTGTAAAATATCTTTTTATTGGCATGATCTCCATGTTTAGTAGAGATCCCTTTATCTTTGTTACTTAGGGCTAGATAATTATATTAGCAAACATTGTTTAAGCCTACCTGTGTAGGTTAGGAAGATCTGTAGGCTTTAATTAACTAAAAACTTCTGACTCTGGCAGTTTTTCTTGATAGTTATCAGGCATTTCTGCCTAAGAATCTCTCTTTTGCAGCCTTCAGTCTTACTTATTCTTGGGGGGGTCAGGGACTAACACAATGTACATCTTAAGTTACATTAAAATAAAATAATAATAATAATAATAATAATAATAATAATAATAATAATAATTTTTTAATGTCCAGGAATGGCTGTGTTTTGGCTTTGATGTTTTTGCTAGGTGTTTAAGATCAAGGTGGTTAAATTGACCTTGTACCTATCTATTGTTAAAAGTCAGCTGAGTTCCCTTGGGGGTTCCTCTGAGTTCCTCTCTCAGGGAGCTCATGAGCAACCTTTTAGTTTTGCTAGTGCCATCTGCACTAGGATGAGTCAAATTCTCCATGACCATGTGGCTTCCCTTGGAAGCATCAGGAACATCTCCTCTTTCCAATGACCCTCCTCTTTTGCAGTATGTGCACTGACTGACTTTATTTTTAGGGTCCTAGTAATCTCTCTGATTGGTAGATCATGTGACCCAGAGTTGTAGAGCTCTTCCCCTTGTTTCCTGGGTTCAAGCTGACACAGAGGGCAAGAGCCAAATATTGTTTTTCTTGACCCTTTATTTTAGCCTTAATCTTTAAGCCTTGATCTTAAACATGCAGCAAGCCAGTCTCATCAGTCTTAGAGTACTGAGTTTAAACTTTAATATTTATAACTTCATAGTTATTTATTTATTTTTCTTTTTGTGGTACCGGGAATTGAACTCAGGGGCACTTGACCACTGGGTCACATCCCCAGACCTTTTTTGTATTTTATTTAGAGACAGGGTCTTACTGAGTTGCTAAGTGCCTCGCCATTGCTGAGGCTGGCTTTGAACTCGCAATCCTCCTTCCTTAGCCTCCCAAAGTGCTGGGATTACAGATTACAGGCGTGCACCACTACGCCCGGCCATAGTTATTTTTAGCCCTTTTACTATCTATCTGTAGATGATGGCTTAATATCTCAAATTAACTGAGATTGTTATATTGAAAGTTGTACTTTTGTAAGGCACTGATGGTAGTTAAAGTTTACAAGGAATATTTAAAATGAAATTAACAAGAGTAAAAACATACTTAGTTTATATATAATTTTGAACTGTTTGAGATTATGGTAATTTTTTTTTTTTTTTTTTTTTTTTTTTGCGGTACTGGGGATTGAATTTAGGGGCACTCAACCACTGGGCCACATCCCAGCCCTTTTTTGTATTTTATTTAGAGACAGGGTCTCACTGAGTTGCTAAATGCCTCGCCATTGCTGAGGCTGGCTTTGAACTCACAATCCTCCTGCCTCAGCCTCCCAAGTGCTGGGATTACAGGCGTGCACCACCGCGCCCAGCGAGATTACAGTAATCTTTACAATAAAAATCAATCTTTTGAATACAACTTTAAATGAGCTGAAATCCGGCTCTTGTTGGAGCCAATTCCAACATTTAGTGTGGTGGGAGGCAAGAGCCTTATCTCAGGTAAGGTGGGGCTTTTCACAAATCTTAGGTAAAGTGTTTTAGTTCTGAAGCTCATCTTTGTCTCTCTTTTTAAATATCATTTTATAAAGTTTAAATATATTTTCTTTTTAAATGTTTTTAATTGTAGTTGGACACAATACCTTTATTTTATTATCTATTTTTTATGTGGTGCTGAGGATCAAACCCAGCACCTCGCACATGCTAGGCTCTATTGCTGAGCCCGAGCCCCAGCCCCAGCCCCGTATATTGTTTTTTGAGTTTATATGAACGTTGGCTAACACAATAAGACATTACATCTAAAACATAAATCAAAAAAAGGCTGAGAGCCTTTAACATTTTTTGGTGTGGAAAAAGTTGCAGAATGTTTCACAATATTAACCTTTAAACTGATCAGGCTCTTGCTATCTTTTAGAAATACCTTTAAGCCGGCATGGTGGCACATGCCTGTAATCCCAGAGATTTGGGAGGCTGAGGGAGGAGGATTGTGAATTCAAAGCCAGCTTCCCCCAAAGTGAGGCACTTAGCAACTCAGTGAGATCCTGTCTCTAAATAAAATACAAAAAATGGCTGGGGATGTGGCCTAGTGATTGAGTGCCCCTGAGTTCAATCCCTGGCACCAACAAAATAAAAAATAAAAAAAATAATAAAAAATAAAAATACCTTCATATTTTTATATCTTGGTGTAAAAGATAACATAAGGTTTAGATTTGGTCACAGAACATTAAATGATATAAATAAATTTCTAGTAAAATTTGTTATCCTAGCCAGGCGTGGTGGCGCACGCCTGTAATCGCAGCACTTTGGGAGGCTGAGGCAGGAGGATTGTGAGTTCAAAGCCAGCCTCAGCAATGGTGAGGCATTTAGCAACTCAGTGAGACCCTGTCTCTAAATAAAATACAAAAAAAAGGGCTGGGGAATGTGACCCAGCGGTCAAGTGCCCCTGAGTTCAATCCCCAGTACCAAAAAAAAAAAAAAAAAAAAAAAAAAAAAAAAAAAAATTGTTATCCTTATAAATCTAAAATTACCATTACAGACAAGTTTAGTTTGGAGAACACCAGCTTGATAAAATGTTCCTTTAAACCTTTTACTTTTAAAGACCTTGTATACCTGGAAGATGTAAACACATTTAATATACAAAGAAGAGTAATAGCACCACAATTACTTGATGTTTTTATATTAACTGAGTTTAGCTTTTAAAGAAAAATATAGACTTTGTAATGTAGTACAATATTCTAAAATAACAGTTGATGTTTAGCCAGAGTTGTACAAATCCTAATTTCTTTAAGACTAGTTGTTCTAGAGAATAAAACTTAACAGATACAATGTTAGGAATAAATTAAAGTTTTAGAAATCCTTGTTATTTTAACATATAGATCAAATTTTGGTTTATATCAGTATATTAATATTTGACTTTAGGGAAAAACTTTGAATAGCTTTAACTGTGTTATTTATAAACCAACTTAGTTAAACACAAAACTTTTAAAATTTACCCTTTATTTATATAGACCTTTTAATCACTTAATTAGACCCTCTGGTTGTTTACTTAGCTGTATTACAGCTTTACCACAAGAAGACTTGCTTACCTACAAACTTTTTTTTACTAAAAATATTTTTATACCTAGAACCTTCTAATTTTCTTTCCTATCTGTTTATTCCCTTTTTAAATTTGTATTCTTTTATATTCTGAAACAACCCTTGTAAATTTCTGAATTTAGACAAATTATTATTTTTTTTACATGTATAGAACACAAATTTTCATATTTCTGGTTGTATACAAAGTAGAGTCACATCATTCATGTCTTCACACATGTACTTAAGGTTAGGCAAATTATTTTAATAAAAATAAATATTTTATGTTATTTACAATACTCTAATTGAAATGTATTTGAAATTTTTGGGCCCTTTGTATATAGAATTATACCTGTTGGGACTTTTAACTCTTAGTAACCTTGGTTTTAGTGATGACAAAAAGTAATTTTAGCCCCCCCCCCTTTTTTTTGGTTCCAGGGCTTGAACTCAGGGACACTTGCTCACTGAGCCACATTTCCAGCCCTATTTTGTATTTCATTTAGAGACAGGGTCTCACTGAGTTGCTTAGCACCTTGCTTTTGCTGAAGCTGGCTTTGAACTCACCATCCTCTTGTCTCAGCCTCCAGAGCTGTTGGGATTACAGGTGTGTACCACCAAGACAGGCTTAAACCCCTTTTTTTATTGAACAATTTATGAAAACACAAATAATGTTGAAGTATGTTACCCTATGGAATTCAAGGAGTTAAGAGTACTTGATGTTATATTTAACAGCATTTTTATTCTATAAATCAATCAGATATCTCTAAAAAACACATTTATGATTAATCTCAGGTATGTTAAATGTAATTTACTCATTATTTTTTAAAAACAAAGATACCAGACAAGTGTATTGAACATTAGCCAATCCCTTTCTTTTTTTTTTTCTTTTTTTGGTACCAGGGATTGAACTCAGGGGCACTCGACCACTGAGTCACATCCCCAGCCCTTTTTTTGTATTTTATTTAGAGACAGGGTCTCACTGAGTTGCTAAGTGCCTCGCCCTTGCTGAGGCTGGTTTTGAACTCACGATCCTCCTGCCTCAGCCTCCCAAAGTGCTGGGATTACAGGTGTGCTGCCACCGTGCCTGGCTCCAATCCCTTTCTTGTTGAAGAAAAACCCTAGGAACAATGGATATTAGACATTTTATAGACATTAACATTTATCTGTTTACCCAATTTAAATTGAACCCTTTAAATTATGTGAACCATAGGTATTTGGATCTATTTGTTTTTTTTTTTTTTAATTTTAGTTTATGAATGCATGTGTCAATTTTGGTACCAGACATATGTAGACATGACAATACACTGGTGTACACAAAACAAACAAATAAAAGCCTTGTAGACTATTTTTAAAACCTATGAGATTGAGAGCTAACTCTTGTAAATTGGCCTGTGAACAGAGTATATTAAAGAAAAGAAAATTTCATAGTTGGATAAGATAGGTCTGATCAGAAAAAAACGAAAACAAAAACAAAAACAAAAACAAAAAAACAATCCACTAATCTAGGTGCACTGGGTCAAAATTATGAACTCAAAAAATATAGAATTTTAAGCCGGGCACAGTGGCGCACATCTGTAATCCCAGCATTTGGGAGGCTGAGGCAGGAGGATCACGAGTTCAAAAGTTAGCCTCAGCAATGGCAAGGCACTTAGCAACTCAGTGAGACCCTGTCTCTAAATTAAAAAAAAAATATATATATATATATGAACTATATATATATATATATGAACTATATATACATATATATACTTATATTATATTATATATAATTTTAAAAGCCTTCCTGGCCTCTGTCCTGATGTGGTCCCACTCATCACAGGTGAAAAGAGTTTGGGAATATAGACAAAGGCCAGGGACCCATCCCTCCCTGAAGGAATTTCTCCTTGGGAGAGCGGTCTCCTTCAGGTTGGGGTCCTATTCTAAACTGGTTGTTCTGATCTCTGGATACTGTTCATGAAATTTTATCCTGGCGTTTTGAAAAACCTTTATCAGCTGGACTGTTATAGCTAAAACCCTCTTGGCTCATCTCCAATAGTTGAAAGTTATGTATTCCTGCAAATCCTTTAAGTTTTGGGGGTTTTCTGTGAATATCTGGGGCTGACTGAGAGACAGAAGCCAAATTTTCCTAGACAAAACTGTTATGAGGTGCCGCTTCAGAAAACATTCCAAGTCTGAATTTTAAAACAAATTAGAGAGCTTTGTTACCTGGCCAGGGGCTGCCACCACAGAGACTAAAGCTCTATGGGAGAACAGCATCCTTTCCTGGCTTTCCTTGGGAATTTAAGAACAAAAACCACAACTTTCTCAGCGTCATGCAAGCAAGCCAACCATAGAAGCTAAAAGAGCATTTGGTGGGTCTAGTTAGTAAAGAAGCAGATTACAGAAGATAAAAAAATGTAAGGCAACTCAGACAACTGCATCTTGGGTCCAAGCAGGTGTTAGACAACCATATCCTGGGCTTGAGCAGGTGGTTAGCAGGGGCAAGAATCTACTTCAAACTCACATAAGTCACCAAGACCACCATCTCTTGGATCAAGTACAATTTGTGGGGTACAAATTGCAGAAAAATAATATAAGAAAACAGTTTTCATTTCAGTTTCTCAGAAACAGCTCTTGTAACTTTTTTTTTTTTTTTAATAGAAGGTAGCAAAATGGAGTCTTAGGCCTGTCCATGACAATTCTTGCCTTATATTTGTTTTATCTTACCTCACTTACCAAAATCTTATATCTATAATCTATATTTTATACTCATTGATTTTATTGATTAGTTTACACGACAACAAAAATGATATGGCAGTTAATTATTTTAGTAAAGCAGCATAAGAAAGTGGCATGAGAGAGTGAGAAAGGGAGAGGGAGAGTAAAGCAGCATGAGAAAGAAAAAGAAAGGGGAGAGAGAGAGAGAGAGAGAGAGAGAGAGAGAGAGCGCATGCCCTTGAAATAATATTTCTTTTCCTGTGTCGCAGCCAGGGAGAAGTAAAAGCAACTTTTTTTTCCCTTCAGTCCTGTTGGCAGCATTTTAATGTAAGCTTCAGTGAGCTAGGGACTTTTAACCATTTTTTTCCAGGTTGGTAATCAGGCCAGGTTCAGGTTAGGTTTCCCAGGAAAGACTAACAATTAAACCAATAGGCAGAAATAAAATGAAGATGAAAGACAAAAACTTTGGCAAGTCTTGCTAGGGCAAGCAGTTGAGGAAAAAAATGTTAGAAACAAACCGAAATGGAGACTAACATAAACAAACAAAGGGAAACAAACAATAACAAATAACAAACAGGATAAGACAGAAACACAAGACAGACACTCTCTCCTCCACATAATACCAGCCTCTAGTCATGGTCTATTTTCCCGAGCTACTGGGCCTTGTCGGAGGTCTCATCAGATTCCTGGTCACTCGATACACCTTTGGGCCTTATAATCAAGCACCTGATACACCCCCAGAGGAGAGCCCCTGATACACTTGGAAAGATTTACATTCAGGAACTTCTAAGGCTTTACAATCAAGTTAAGCAGAGAGAACAAATGAGGTACCTCCAAACACAATGCAGTTCCGTCCTCCTTCAAATCCTCTGGATTTACAGGTGTGAGTCACACCAGAGCTTCTTCTTTTTTTTTTTTTTTTTGGTACCGGGGATTGAACTCAGGGGCACTCGACCACTGGGCCACATCCCCAGCCCTTTTTTGTATTGTATTAGAGACAGGGTCTCACTGAGTTACTAAGTGCCTCGCCATTGCTGAGGCTGGCTTTGAACTCGCGATCCTCCTGCCTCAGCCTCCCAAAGTGCTGGGATTACAGGCATGTGCCACCGCGCTCGGCTACACACCAGAGCTTCTGTGGGCAGGATGGAATTGGTCACTGCAGGAGGTCCAGACCCTCACAAAGCAGAGAGCTCCCACAACTAGAGAGGGAGGGCCCCTCTCTGTGTCAGAGGATGGGGGACTTTGGTGAGCCTAAGAGCCTTGACTCTGGTGATCATCTCGCTGGAGCCTCCAAAATGTTATGATGAGATTGCAATAAATCACAGTCAATCTTTTTTTCTTTATTTTTAAAAAATGCAATATATTAAAAATTTTTTTTTTAGACATTGATGGTCCTTTATTTTATTCATTCATTTGAATCCAGTGCCTCACACATGTTAGGCAAGTGCTGTACCACTGGGCCACACCCCCACTGAGTCAATCATAAAGCAGGAGACAGAACCATCTTTATTTACCACCTGGCCGTCTGGATTCACCAGCTGGCAGACCAAGGGGCAGGCTGCAAGCCTACATCCTTTGACCCCCTCCAGGGGTTTGAGTACACCTTTTATACCTTAAGTAAAGCATGTCAGTACATTAATCATAAGTGCCTGTTGCTATGATTCAAGACCATAAACAAACATGATGAGATCTAAAATCATAAGCAGAAGGGGAAGGGATCAAAATGACCCTAGTTGAGTACAAGTTAAAGAATGGCTACTAACATCTAGATAGTCATTTTCTGACAGGGTACATGTCCAAGAACAATGGGAACCAAAAAGAACAATTTTACATTGTATGGGAAGAACAGAAATGTTTGCGTTTCTAAGCAGGGTGTGCTAAGCAGGATCAGGATGGCAGAGGAGGAGTTTTCTCATGGGAGAAGCATTTCTTATGACAAGGAGTCTCAGGGTAAAATGGAGTCTGTTTGGACATTGTCCAGATAGCCTGGCCCATAACACTACTACCTCCCGATAGGGCTGAGCGGGGGACCAACCCTTTAACACGTAGAACTTTGGGAGACATTTGAGATCCAGACTATACCAGGGTCCTTGTGTCCATTGCTGCCCATGGCTATCAGAAAGAACCATCTCAATAAGTCAGAGAAGTTTTGGTGGGTTGGGGGGAGAGGTCTGAGTCCTGCTCTTTTCTTCCAAGGGCTTCCCTGACCTTCTGGCAGTTTTTTTTTGTTTTTTGTTTTTTTGGGGGTGGGGGGAGGGTATCAGGGATTGAACTCAGAGGCACTTACCCACCGAGCCACATCTCCAGCCCTATTTTGTATTTTATTTAGAGACAGGGTCTCACTGAGTTGCTTAACACCTCACTTTTGTTGAGGCTGGCTTGAATTTGCGATCTTCCTGTCTTAGCCTCCAAAGCTGTTGGGATTACACCTTGCACCATTGAGCCCGGCATTTAAATTAAAAAAAAATATATATATATATGAATATATATATGTTTATATAGTTGTAGATGGACATAATACCTTTATTTGTTTTTTATGTGGTGCTGAGGATCGAACCCAGTGCCTCACATGTGCTAGGCAAGTGCTCTACTACTGAGCCACAACCCAGCTCCTGGCAGTTTTACTCTCTTGGCAGCTCTGCATTCCAAGCAGTACTTCATGGAGTTGTACTTCAACTAGGGGTAGTTTATTCAAGTGATTGACAACATTTGAACATAGATATCCTCCAAAGGGACACCTGGGACAGACAACTAGAAAAAACAGCTTCTCCAGATAATAAATGAACAATAAATAAAGGCAGCCTCCTTCCCTTATCATGACCATTGCATTTCCTGCTCTACTATATATTCTTAGAGTACCAGCACTTTCTCCTTGAGAGTCTTACTCATTTTATACCCTCATTTCCTGATGATTGAATGAGTGAATGAAACAAAAATGAATAGCACAGTTGTCCTATTCTGCAATATAGGTTAAGGGTTACATGTAAATTCTTTTGTATTCTTAACACTTAGACTAGGACCTGGTACATGGTAGGTACTTGGTAAACATTTGTTGAATGAATGAATGAATGATTCATGTTATCTAAATATGTGATACCAGTCTTGGAGATTAGGATCAAGTCCTTGTTCCCCTGGTGTTGAAGATTAAACACCCAAACAACTGAGGCAAGTGTAGAAAACAATTTTTTTTTTTTTTTTTGGTACTAGGGATTGAACTCAGGGGCACTCAACCACTGGGTCACATCCCCAGCCCTTTTTTTTTATATTTTATTAGAGACAGGGTCTCACTGAGTTGCTAAGCGCCTCGCCATTGCTGAGGCTGGCTTTGAACTTGTGATCCTCCTGCCTCAGCCTCCCAAGTGCTGGGATTACAGGCATGCGCCATTGCACCTAGCTAGAAAACAAATTTTATTTAAGAAAGAGACAGAGATAGACTTCTCTAGAGAGAAGTGGGTGTCCGTGGGAGGGGCTGTGTCTTGTTCTTTTATAGACACCAGAATCCCCCCTGCTTTTATTTCTTCTCCTTGTATGTACCTAAGGGCAGGCATGAGGAGCCCAGGGGTAATCGCTTAAGTTGGGAAGTGGGATCCCCATCTCCAGAGGTATTAGCAACTGGTTGAGCAGGAAAGTGCCATCTGGAGGTTAGCTGGTAGCAACCCATTGTCTTTTCTTTGATAACCAGCCCTCATCTTCTCAACCTCCATTATTTATTACCTACCTGCCTCAGTTTGTTGAGGAATGTGACATTTCCTGTCCCCTCAGGCCAGCTGGGGCTGCAGGCAGATTGCTTTTTGGCAAAGAAATTACGTGGGGAGTCAGTACAATGGACTAATTTTATAGAATTATTTTCTTCACATTGTGTTCCCACTATCCTCATCTATTTGTCCCCTCACATACAGATAAAGATTCTTTTATTTTTACTTGCTTTTCAAAATGGAGAGACAAGTCCAATAAGGCATGATGAAGAGTGGGGTCCATGGTGCCATGTCACCGTTATCAGGTCAATCTAGTTTGTCCAGTGTTGGTGGAACCCCTCCTATGTGCACAATGCTCTGCTGGGGGCTCTGTGGGCGGGGGAGGGGACTCTGGGCACAACAGTATCTCTGCCCACATGGACCAGTATCCACTGAGTATATTTCTCACAGAGCAAACAAGCTCAGTTATTTTAAAGTGTAAGGCCAACACAACAAAACTCACAATTTCCTCTGAAAATGATGTTCCTTTCCAAGCCCTTGCAATTGTCCTGGATGCTGATTTTCTGTCTTGAATGGGGCTTCCTTGTGGTGGCACTAGCCACCCTGGGAAGAAATGCCTGGAGCTCACACTTGAGCTGAAGGTGTAAGTGGTCACAATGAGTTCATTTCTCAAATGAAAGCAAAGCCATGGGACAGAGATTCTCCATTCTCTTGTTAAAGGAGGAAAGGAAAGATGTGTGTGTGTGGGGGGGGGGGGTGGGAATAGCCCAAACTAAAACACGCAAACAAACTACAGATGGCTCACCAATCCAAAGGGAAATAGTTTCACCAAACTAGTTACATTACAATCCAGCTGGGAACCTTTGTGTTTATGAAACAGAGTTGCATTGGAAATTGTTGCATAATTCTAATCTGATTTCCACTTCTTAAAATTTTTGAACCTAGGGGTGCTTTACGACTGAGCTACATCCCCAGTCCTTTTTATTTTATTTATTTTTAACTTTTGAAACAGGGTCTTACTAAATTGCCCATGCTGTCCTCGAACTCGTGATCTTCCCAAGTAGCTGGGGTTATAGGTGTGCGCCACCACGCCCAGCCAGGGTGTAGATTTCTCTGTATTCACACAGGCACTTTTTAATTGTTACAATTTATTTTTCAATAACTCTCCTTTTAAAAAAGATAGCATCAAAATTCCAATTCTCCTTTCTCTATAATTTCAGAGGCAGAAAATTCAGCTAGAACTAAATAAATGCAAGTAATTTCATGTTTTAAGTTTGATCTTTTTTTTGAATTACAGTAAAACCTTATTGTGGCATGATTTACTTGACATATTGAGAAATAGTTGAGTTGTATTTAGTTCCTGAAATACAATTACATGCAGCAAAACCCCCAGAGTTTTAGAACAGGGAGGGATCGTGGGGACCTGCCCGGTATTCTAGATTTAAAGCTGAGACCAGAGGCAATTGATTTTCCAAAGGTCACCCTCTCTCTACTCTGCATGGCAGAGTAGAGAGAGCATAGACGTGGCCTGTGATTTTTTCACCCTGCCCCAATAAGGACATGATAAATTTATGAGCCGTGGCTAGTGTTCTGGGAAGAAGCATTCTTTACTGGTGAGATGAGCAAGTGGGCAGGGGTGTAAGAAAGCAGCAGGAAGCAGTGAGTCAGGGATGATTCACACTCGGAAAGCCAGGTCAACTCAAGATGTACTTGGTCACTTTGATGTCATATCACAGATGGGTCATGGAGAGCAAGGTCCCTCTCCAGAATAAAAGGAAAATCAGTGTCCTGGGGATACTGTCCAAGAAGCCCTTCTTTCAAAGCTGACTGAGAGAAGGGTCTTTACTGTAATTAAGAAACCAAGACAACAGATTGGCATTCTGCCTGCAGCCTAGTCTAAACTTCATAGATGTTCTTCTACCATGTGCTAAATCCTGTTTTATAATTATCTGCTTACATATCTGGCTTTCCCATCTGGCTTGGTCTGCTTGGGCTGCTATACAAAATATCATAGACTGGGTGGCTTATAAACAACAGAAACTTATTTCTCACAGTCTGGAGGCTGGAAAGTCCAAGATCAAGGTGCCAGCAGATTTGGTGTCTGGTGAGGGTCTGCTTCTCCACCAATGGTCCTCTCACCATCATGTCACATGGTGGAAGGAATGAGGAAGTGTCTGGGATCTCTTTTTGAGGGTACTAATCCCATTGATGAGGGCTCTGCCCTCATGACCTAGTCACTTCCCCAAATCCCTACCTCCTAATACTTTAGGATTAGAAATTCAATAAGTGAATTTTGAAGGACTGTAAATGTTCAGTCCATTGTACCATCTAACTTGTGAACTTCTTAAGGACAAAGGCAGTATCTTTTTCATCTCTGAATTCTAGTACCTAGCACAGTGTTTGGTGCAAAAAGAACTCAATAAATGTTTGCAAAATACATGAGCAATGGCAGTTGCCCCATATAGACCTCACCCCAGGACAGCATAAAATCATAGCCCGCCATTGCCTAATACATTTGAACTGGAGCCGGGGCGTGGTGGTGCACACCTGTAATCCCAGCACTTGGGAGGCTGAGGCAGGAGGATCGCAAGTTCAAAGCTAACCTCAACAATGACGAGGCACTTAGCAACTCAGTGAGACCCTGTCTCTAATAAAATACAAAAAAGGGGCTGGGGATATGGCCCAGTGGTCGAGTGCTACTGAGTTCAGTCCCCAGTACCAAAAAAAAAAAAAAAAAAAAATTGAACTTGATCATCTCCTTTGACCTATAATTCCAGACCTAGGTGTTCTCTGGGAAAACTCTTGCTCATGGGCACTAGGAAGATAGAAAGTTTATAAATCTATTCATAATAGCTCCAAGCAGAAGTGATACAGATATTCATAAATGGCAAAATAGATATATTTTATATTTACTCATTCAATGGACCACTCCACATCAGTGTAAATGAATGAAATACAGCTCATATATCAATATGTAGAATCTCAAAAACAGTGTAAAGAGAAAAAAGGTAAGAATAATTTATTTAGTGTGGGTGCATTTATACAAAATTCAAAGCCAAGAAAAACTAAATAATATATTGTTTTGATCACATGTGCACATATAATTCATAAAAGAAAGACAAAAGGCCAGGCATGGTGGTGCACACCTGTAATCCCAGTGGATCAGGAGGCTGAGGTAGGAGGATTGCAAGTTCAAAGCCAGCCTCAGCAACTTAGCAAGGCCCTGTGCAACTTGGCGAGACCCTGTCTCAAAAAAAAAAAAAAAAAAAAAAAAAAAAAGGCTGGTGATGTGGCTCAATGGTTAAGTGCCTCTGGGTTCAATCTCTGGCACAAAAAATAAAAAAGGCACAAAATTATTGATACATTTTCAAATAGTGGTTATTTCTTGAGGGATTGGGGGAAGTAAAACTGGAAAGACAACTCAGGGGCTTCAAGGTTATTGGTATTATCCCATTTTAAGTGAGATGATGAATGTATGACTATTTTATTATTATTCCTTTAAGAAGTTGTATATGATATGTTGATATTTCATAATAAAAAGTTTCAAAACAACAATAAAGCCCAGATGAATGCTCTCCAGCACTTCTGACCTACATCTGTCCTTGGAGGTGGGAAGAGAGACTTTGGACAGTCTGACTGCACAGGTACTGGGTAAGTCTTCTGGGGTTTGAAATGGCAATCCATTTCACTATGCCTGTCTGCTGAGTGCTGCCCTTCTGATCGAAAGAAACTTCTCAGAAGAACAAGTGTCCTTGGTCCAGGGAGAACTGTGTCTCTTTCATAGGTGCATTTCTTTTTGAGCATCTTTGAAGAGTTAATAGGTTGATAATCTTCCTCCCATCCCTAAATTATGGCTTACTAATGGATTATGATCAGTATGCACCAATGTCCATTAGCAGGCAGATTCTTTTGGGTTCATTATTTATAGATCCTTGTTAAAAGCAAGGACAGAGCTGTTGCCCCTGGGCGATCACAGAGCTGGCCCTTTAATAAGTATAGCATGTAATTTTCTCAGAAAGTCAGGGAGAAGGAAAGCTTTTGACTGGGTTCCTTATAGATGGCCAACATTCTCTTTCCAGAGTCATGTGAGGAATGGTTGTTAAATTGTGCAGGCTGTGAAGTCCCAGGGAGACCTAGGTTTGAAACTTGCCCCTGCCTCTTGCTAGCTCTGTGTCTATGGGCAATGTCCTTAACCCCTCCAGGTCTATTTGCTCAGGTGTAAAATTGACCTATGAGGTCATTGTGAAAGTTAAAGATAATGCACAGTAAGCCCTTAGTTTGGCCCAAAGGAGCCCAATAAATATTTCTTTCTTTCTTTTTTTTTTTGCACCAGGGATTGAACTCAGGGGCACTTGACCACTGGGCCACATCCCCAGCCCCTTTTTGTATTTTATTTAGAGACTGGGTCTCACTGAGTTGCTAAGTGCCTCGTCATTGCTGAGGCTGGCTTTGAACTTGTGATCTTCCTGCCTCAGCCTCCCAAGTGCTGGGATTACAGGCATGCACCACCGCGCCCAGCTCCCAATAAATATTTCTTGAATGAATGTCCTCTGGCCGGACTTCATGGCCTGAAAAGAGCCCATGTTCTGAACGCTCACCTTCTTGAGATTTGACTATGGTGGTGACAAGATGGCCATTCCACAGGGGACCAGCTGGCTGGTGTCAGAAGGGGCATGCCCAGGTGCTTTACCTTGATGGGCTTACCATGTTATAGGCTATGATCCTCAGCTTTGTAGTCTTATAGCTCAATTTTGTCCATATGTCCAAAGAAATAATCAGTTGGGAACCAACTGTGAAATTCATAAAAAAATCAGAACACCAAGTTGGACATGGTCGTGTACATCTATAATCCCAGTGATTCAGGAGGCTGAGGCAGAAGGATTACATGTTCAAAGCCAGTCTTGCAACTTAGCAAGATCTCTCTCAAAATTAAAAAAATAAAATTAAGTTAAAAGAGCTGAGGATGTAGCTTGGTATGCAAGTCTCTGGGTTCAATCCCTAGCACTGCCAAAAAATGAAGAAGAAAACAAACAAACAAAAAATCAGAACACCAATTTATTAATTTACCATGGGACATAGCAAAGCTTGGTAGACCTGAATTTGTAATCTATAGGGCAGGGGTCTTTTCTGGAAAGAAGTTGGGAAGCCAACTCAGAATCTGAAGTTATAGAGAAAGAAGGTGTCTGAGAGAGCTGGGATCTCCCCTAAAGGTCCATGTTTTAAAAGCCAGGTCACCAGTGTGGTGCTATTGGGAGATGGTGAATTCTTTAAGAGGTGGGGCCTAGAAGGAAGAAGTTAAGCCACTGGTGGTATGTCACCTGGTTGGGTCGCCTCTAGGACTGGATTCCTGCACATCTCTACTATCCTGACTTGTGTGTACTATACACACTAGTGAGGAGAACTCAGGGTAGCTGAGATGCCACATGGATGGGGACTGAAACTGGGGCCACTGTGGAGCCAGAAGAAGGTGACCCTCAGGATGGCATGAGGCTAGCTAGGAATGTACAGCAACGGGCCTGGGACTTGGTACAGGATAAAGTTGAAGTCCAGGCACCATCCCTGCATGGAGGGCCAGGAACTGGGGTGCCTAGGACAGCTTCCCTAAGGGTGGTGAAAGGGATTATGGGAACTTGGTTCCTTCTTCCTCTCTTTCACATCCTACCCATGAGGTGGGTAGTTTTGTTCCACCACTCACTTCTGCCATCATGTGCCACCACAGGTCTAAAGCAACAGGGCCAACTGACTGAAACTTCTAAAACTGTAGCCAAAATAAACCTTTCCTCTTAGAAGTTGATTATCTTAAGTATTTGTCATAGTAACTGAAAACTGCCTAACAGCATGGAACTGTCATCTAGGGCACAGACAAAAGTGTCTCGAGGGCCAAGATGACCTTCTGTTTCATACCATCCTTCCTGTCCCGTCCCTTTGGCATAGTGGCAGGGCAGTGGCTTCTGAAATAGGCCATAAGTCACCTTTGCCATACTGATCTTGTTATGAGGTCAAGAGTAATCTTTGCTTTTAGAATCTGGCTAGTTAGCCAATCTTTGAAATTAGGAAGATTGACAAGGAAGAAGACATAGATTGGAAATAAATTGCCCTACTGTCCACTAGATGGTGTCCAATATACACCCACATCTCTGGAAATGTGCAGATGGACCCAATGAGGGGTGATGTTGATGAAAGAAACCCACAAGAGGTAATCCAGCCTGATTTGGTTGTCATGTTTTGCTTGCTGGAAGCAATGCTTGAAGAAGAGATTTTGGAACTGGAAGCAGGGGAGGAAGATGTGCCTTTTAGACGATCCCTCTGGTTGCTTCTTGGAATGCAAGACAAGACTGCAGGCAGAGAAAATCAGGGGCTATTGGAGCCATCTCTATAAGCAGGGATGGCCTGAATCAGAAGTGGTCAGTGGGATGGGAGAAGAGGGTGGATTTGAGGGGCAGAATGGACAAGTCTTCAGAGACAGACTGAGTATAGCACTTCTGAATTTGTTAGTTTCAATCTTTTAAGGTTTAAACTCCAAGAGGGCAGAGATGTTGGTTTGTCTGCGTTGATATTTTCCAAGGCCACAATGAGTAGATAGTCAATATACTTTTTGGATAATAATGAATAAAATTGCTCACATCTATTCAGTGCTTATGTGAGCCCTTCTAAGCACTTTACGCATGTGTTCATTTCTTTTATTAACCCACCTAAATACTCTCTTGGACCCCTGCCCAGATCATAATCTCTGGGACAGATGGTCCTGGGTCAGTGTACTTTGAAAACTCTCCCCAGGTAATCCAGTTTCAGTCCCCTTCATGGGGCATCTCAGCTACCCTGTGTTCTCCCCACTGGTGCCTGAGTACACACAAATCAGGGCAGTAGAGAGGTGCAGGGGTCCAGGCCCACAGGGGGCCCAAGCATACAACTATTGACAAGGTCTAGCTTTTGCTGATTCCTCCTCAACAAAAGTGTAAAACGTAATTGTCTTTGGTTCAGTTCAATGACCACTCAGTATCTGTGTTGTTTGTGCTAGGCCCTGGGGTTACCAAGATGGTGGACACCTGTTAAGGTTTGGATGTGAGGTGTCCCCCAAATGCTCACATGTAAGAAAGTGCAAGAAGGTTCAGAGGATAAATGATTGGGTTGTAACCCAATGGGTGAATTAATCCCCTGATAGGGATTAACTGAGTGGTAACTGAAGTGGTAGCATGTGGCTGGAGGAGGTGGGAATTGGGGGCATGGCTTTGGGGTATATTTGTATCTGGCAAGTGGGGTATATATTTGTATCTTACTTCTGTTTGCGATTGCACCCACATAAATATTTAACTGCTGCGTAGTACCTGGTAGAGAAAAGGGCAGCATGCACATGGGAATGGAAGAGATTTACTGAGGCTGTGAGAGTCTGAGAGCTTCTAGGGAACCCCATGCCTCTTAAAAATCAGCTCAAATGCCACCTCCTCCCAGAAAACCTAAAGCCTCTTTAGGCAAACCCTAGGTTGATTGAGAGTCTAGCCATTGGGCTTCCTGGCCCTCTATAGCACTTACTGCACTGTAAGAAGAGCATGATTCCAGGGTCACCCTCAGTCCATGAGCAACTTTGGGTAGTCTCCCTTTATATCAACTTCATATTCCCAGAAGCAGGGCCTGGCACACAGTAGGTATTCTGCCTTTGCTTGGTGAATGAATATGAGGTGGCATTTAAGCAGGGTTTTTGTGAATTGGGATGTGAAAGATAGTGGTGGGGGTGGTTGCCAGGAAGGCAAGGCTATGTGGTGCCCCTCTCTCTGGGTTCTGTATGGGCATCTGAGCAGCAGCGACCCCCACTCTGCCTCCAGAACACCAGCTTTACCAGAGCACCCTTCTCCTTTAGAGCCAGGCACCCTTGCTCAGAACTTACTCCACTGTCCCCTTATTCTCCAGCGATGGACATTTGCACAGCCTGTAAGAGGAGGAGTGTGGTGACTTAACATCCCTTTGCCCAGGGAACTTCCCATCCTATCTCCCCCTATGCCCAGCAGCTATAGCTGAGCCTGTTGATCTTCAGTGAACTTTAGAATCATCAGGGGAGCAGTTTAAAAATATTGATGCTTTATTTAACTGACCTGTGGTGGGACTGGAGCATCATTATTTTTACAGCTCCTCTGGTGATTCTCATGTGCAGACAGTGTGGAGAAGCACCAGATTAGCTGTGGCTGGGGCAGGGCCCTTCCTTCCCTGCATGGCCTCTCAGCCAGACTGTTTTGATCTGCTCCAAGCCTGAATCCCACCAATTTTATTTTAAGCAGGGTCCCTTGGCTGCAGGTCTCCAAGCCCTCTCAGCATTGAATCATACACATCCCAACAGACCTCTGCAGTGTGGGTTACTGAGGGCAGAGCTGTAAAGACATTTTCTGGGAAATAAATTAAAGTGTTCAATCATTCAGCTGAGAGCCAAGGAAGAGAGATTCTTAGCCCCTACAGAGCTGGGAGCAAGGTGGGGCTGGGAATAGGGGGAGGAGAGAGAGCAAGTTGGCTTACAAGGCTGCCCCTCTGAGAGAGGAGATAGTGTCTCTCTGTCCACTGAGGTGGAGGGAGGGAGGAATGAAGGAAGCATTCTGGGGGCATGTGCCAAGACGGTCCCTCTCCCTAGAGTCTTATTTGTAGAAGGCTGGAACAGAAGGCATCTATTTGGGGTGTGGAAGCTAGAGACAGGAGGGCCCCAGCAATCCTACTGGTTAAAGTTGGACCAAGTGGGCATGGTTGCCTGTTAAGGTGTATAGCATGCTGTTAGCCAGAAAAAAGTAAGGTGACTAAAATGCTACCTTCCTCGCTTAGGGCAGGCTGTCTGTTCTCAGCAGTCCTCCAGGGCCTGAGCCAGATGTTCCTTCCCTGAGGAATGAGGATCCTACCTCCCTATCCTGAGAACACAGACAATTGGGACCTCTATGGGTCCTGATAGCTCAAATTACTTTTATTTTTATAAAATGGCAAGTTGTACTCCATCAACAGTCCTGGCTCTGGACAGAGGACTGGGATTCTTAGCCTATGAGCCAAGCACATCCTATTGGAGGCCATACTAATGTTTTGATTTTGTGGATTCACAATCTCACGTGAAAGCTATGAGGTCCCCATGGGACACGGAGAGCAGGGAAGGTGGCAGTAACATATTTGTCGTACACATCTTTAAAGTGTACAGCTGAAGTCTTCGTCCTGCAATTGCCATTGGGGAAGTCAGCTACCAATAATAGATTTGCTCCAAGTGGCCACCCATCTGAGGACTCTCCCAGGCAGTGTGGTGAGAGCTGATTAGGCAGGGAGGCAGCAAACAAGGCCTTGGGATTGGTACCCCCTGTGGTGCTTGGCTCTTGACCATGGAGGTGTCTTGGCTAGCAGCTCCTCATCATTGCCTTTGGCCCTTCCCACTTATCAGACAGGCAAGCAGATGTCCAAATGCATAGTTCAGGGCCTAGAGCACCAGTGTAACACCACAAGGGCAGCTTGATTGTGGTTCCGGATGACCCTACCAGACAGTGGCAATCCCAAAATGAACAGGAAGTGTGTCTTGGTGGGGAGATTTCTGTGAAGTCACTAACAGAACAACTGCTTGGTTAGATAGCCAGTGTTTGGCATTCTTAAAATTTTATGTTGAATATGCTGAAGTCTGGATTAGCTGATTGTTAAATTGAGTCACTACTCTGATTGTACCATATTAACCAGTATTTAGAAAAAAATAAGTGGAGGTAAAAAACATAAATCCAACTATAAATGGAGAAGAGGGGGCAACGTACATTCTCTGGTTAAGAACTTAATCCTGGCATTGCACAGGGATCTTGGCGGGTTTGGGGGGGGGGGGAGGTTAGAGGGTATATTTTGGGCTGCTTCCCATTTGGGTAACTGGATATAGCCTGAGTGAGGATCTGAGGCCCCACAGTATGCCATTTATCCCTTCTGTAGAGGCAGCCATCAATTTCCAATTAGCGGGAAGCTTGGCAGGCAGCTGTGGGCTCCAGACGCCACCATATTAATGAAGGCATGATCCCTGCTGGAGACAGCATGAAATGAGGATGGAAGTCAAATTAGGTTATCCCTACAGAGGGACATCCAGTCTTTGATTTGGGGATGTGCTTCCTTGGATTAATCGGGTGAACTCTGCCCAACATCCTCCTCTGGCCTGGGGTGCTGGGAGTGGGAGATTTTTACCCCCTAGAGCTGAATCTCAAGGCTTTGGGTCTTTTTTTGAAAAGAGGCAAGAGGGGATAAGGACAAAGATGTGGGGTTTTCTTTTACCTTGGACTTGTAGCAGGAAGGAGCACTGGGAACTTAGTGCTCATCTGACCATGGGTAGATGAGGCAAGAGGAATTGGAAATGGCTAATTCTTTGGAGAGAGGAGGGTGGCCCAGACTCCATGACAGGGAGCTGACCACGCCTCAGGCCCTGGCCACATAGACAGAGCAGATCCTATTTGCAGTAACAGGAAGCGAGGCGCCCAGAGATGTCTGATTCTATTCTCAGAGAGATGAATGTGCAGTCGCCACAGGAAGTCTATGGGGAACCCTCGACTCCTCTTTTCAGAGGCAAAGTCCCTGGGAATCACCATTTCCCTTATTGATTTGCTTTAGTCTGTTAGATGCAAGCAGATTTTCATAAAACCCAAGAAAACATCTGTTGAGAAAAATTAAAGTGGGCAACAATGCTTCCCACATGCTTGTCTTCCTTTCTCTCCTTTTAGCTGCTCAGAGGGTCTGGGGCATGGATGGAGAGCAGTATAAGAGCCCAAGAGATGGATCTGGGGTTCAGACTCACATTTTATCTTATTGAGCTGAATCTTTGGGATAGTGGAAACAACCAGGTCCTTGACAGGCTGGAGACCAGCAGAGGAGGGTGGGCATGCAGTTTATCCTGACCCTAGCCTCAGCATCCAGAACCTTCATGTCTACATAAACCCTCTTGTTTGTTGACTTTGTCCAGCGCTAGACAAGGAGTATTGGAGAAGGTGGGTGGGGATGAAAAATGGAATTGAAATAACACTTCTTCATAAAGCCTTGGGACTAAAGAGCCAAGGACTCAGAACTGCCCCTCAGGATATGAGGAAGGCTGAAGGACCAGGTCTCATTGGCTCCACCATGGAGGGTCCTGAGAGGAGTTGGTGTATCCACAGACATAGAGGAAGTGGGCTTCCATGCACATGACCTCATATGAGAAGGAGGCTTCTCCAGAACGCTGCTCACTAAGCTGATCAGGCATTGTACCCATTCTACAGATGGGAAAACAAAGCAAAAGAGTCCCAGCTAAGTGATGTCATGGCTGAATGGAGACAAAAAGAGAGGATTCCATCACCAGCTCCTATGCTTTCTGTATTCAGTGCCTGATCTCAGAGGTACTCAGTCTTTAAGAGCCCAAGAATGAGATGTGAAAATGAAATTTTCAGGTCTCACTGCCTTAGACTGATTAAGGAATTCTGGGGTGGGGTCTAGGGTTCTTCATTTTCACAGAAGGAAACAGATGTGCCCACACTGGAGAAGCACTGCCTCAGTCCAGCAACGCTCATAAACATCTACAAAGACCTCCAGTTGCTTTAAATTCACCAGGAGGCTCAAATTAATTAACAAGCATTTTCTGAGAGCCTATAATTACAACTCCAAATCAGGGCCGGCTTCATGGGTAAGCGACCTGTGTGCACACGGCCTCACTTGAGGTTTAATGCTCTGTGGTGGCCGCCCTTGAAATTCTTCAGGATTTTATCTTTGAATTTGTGCTTTGTAAATGAAGCCTAAATGAAGTCTAATGGAACAGTGGAGAGTGTGCTGGATTTTGGAGACTGGACTCCAAACAGCTGCTTGACATATGGTTCTCAGCCCTGCTGTCTGTGCCCCAACCCATGACCTCCTCCTAGCAGGGCAGAGGTGGGGAGTCCAAGTCTGCCAAGGACACCCTGTTGTGTCTCAGTGTTGGCCTTCGCTCTCACTGTCCCCACCAGGGCTAGTGGCGCCCCCTGATGTTGGGAGGCTGTGGTGTCTGTTCTCCACCTCTCCCCTACCCAGCCCCCAAGACAGGTCTACAGAGCCTGGCCATTAGCCTCCTGCTGTAGGTAGGGACAATGAGCCTGTGGAAGCTGCAGGTGCCTGGCTATACTTTCTCTGACCTGGCTTCCTGACATCTAGGAGGTTATAGCTCCCTAACTTAAATGAAAAGGAAGGAAGTCAGTATTTATTGAACACATGTGCCCCCCATCTCCCTAAGTCTTATTTGATTTGCACAGATATATCCTAGACTGCTTAGGACAATGACATGTGGGCAGTGCTAAAAATCATAACTCTTTGAGGTAGATAGATTTCTTCCATTTAACAGACTGGAAAATGAGGTTTAATGTCTAGGGGTGTAGCTCAGTGAAAGAGTGTATTTTTAGCACTCACGAGGCTCTGGGCTCCATCTCCAGCAGAAGAAAACAAAAATACAGAAAACAAACAACAACAACAAACCAAAAACAAAAAAGGAAAGAGAATAAATAAAAAAAAATCAAGATTTACAGAGGCTAAACATCTTGCTGTAAGTCTAAAAATAGTAAATAAAAGAAATAAGATTTGAGTTGGGTGCGGTGGTGCACGCCTGTAATCTCAGCACTTGGGAGGCTGAAGCAGGAGGATCGCGAGTTCAAAGCCCGCTTCAGCAATGGTGAGGCGCTAAGCAACTCAGCGAGACTCTGTCTCTAAATAAAATACAAAATAGGGCTGGGCCCAGGTGCGGTGGTACACGCCTCTAATCCCAGCACTTGGGAGGCTGAGGCAGGAGGATCGCGAGTTCAAAGCCAGCCTCAGCAATGGCGAGACACTTAGCTACTCAGTGAGACCCTGTCTCTAGTAAAATTCAAAAAAGGGCTGGGGATGTGGCCCAGTGGTCGAGTGCCCCTGAGTTCAATCCCTGGTACCAAAATAATAATAATAAGATTTGAATGCAGCCTTCGCACATCTCATAAGTCTAAGTCGTGCTCTGGAACACTGGCTGCTGGTGTGGCTAATGACGCCTGTACTGATCCACTGGTGCCCACTCACCCCTGAGTGGGAGCTGCTCCTGGGAATGGTCTCCTGGCTGTCCAAGGAAGAGAGGGATTCTGAGTCCAGTGTGAGATTTGTCACTTGAACCTTCACTAGGTCTAATCTCCATGGACCATGGGGAGAGAACCTAAGAACCTAAGAGCTATTATCACTAAAATTCGCTAGTTCCATTGAATTACTTAGAACACCTCCAAGTGTTCGAAATAGAAACCTCAACTCAAAATGACCTCAACAATATTTAGTATTATTTCATGTTACAGAAAAGTCCAGGGCTAATCAGGCTCTGGGTTTGGGTAATTCTAGGGCTCACCATGGACCAAGATTCCTGCCATCTCTGACAGTGCCATCCTCAGTGGTGGCAGCTCCAGATGTGATATCTGAGAGGGACAGCTGGGACTGAATTAGATTATTCCTGCATTGCTGAAGGAGCCCCAATCAGGGAGATGGCTATTGCGGTTAAGTGGAAGCCATAAGTTCCACCTGATAATAATCATACATTAAGTATGCACGTGATGCACCTGTAAATGCACGTGATGTACCCGCAAAGCTAAAGGTATATAACCGGGTGAAAGCGGTCAGAAGGATTCATTCAGTTGGTCATGCAGTCGCTCAGTCGGTCAGTCGGAAGAAGAGTTCGGGTCAGAGAAGAAGAAAAGAGTCAGAGCGGCCAGAACGTAGTCAGAAGAAGAAATAAGAGTCAGAGTGGTTAAGAGTTCAGTCAGAAGAAGCTAGAGAAAGAAATGAGAAAAAGAGTTTAGCTTATAAAGAGAAAGAGAAAGAAAAACTAGAGAAAGACAGAGACTAAGAAATGAGAATGAGAAAAGAGTTTAGTATAAGGAAAAGAGTTTAGCTAAGAAGAGAAGAGCCTCCGAAAAGAGTTTAGTAAGAGAAGAAGAGATAAAGAGAAAGACAGAGACTAAGAATAATAGATTCCTGCCACCGAATCTCCTCCCGCGGTATTGTGGCTGTACGTCAGGCAGCTACACATTGCTACAGACAACTGCCCAGCAGCCTGAGTATCCAGTGTTCTATCAGTCACACCAGTGGTGGCAGCACTGGCCATGCCAGTAGAGTTAGTGGGGTGATGATGGTGTTTGGCCCCAGATACTGAAATGCCTCTTTGCAATGCTTGGTCCCATAGCAGCCATGAGGAGCGGCTGCACCTAGAGAGAAAGAGAGGGAGGAAGAATGACAGTTGGAGCCGGGCGCGGTGGCGCACGCCTGTAATCCCAGCACTTTGGGAGGCTGAGGCAGGAGGATCGCGAGTTCAAAGCCAGCCTCAGCAATGGCGAGGCACTTAGCAACTCAGTGAGACCCTGTCTCTAAATAAAATACAAAAAAGGGCTGGGGATGTGACCCAGTGGTCGAGTGCCCCTGAGTTCAATCCCTGGTACCACACACACACACACACACACAAAAAAAAAAAAAAAAAAAAAAAAAAAAAAAAGAATGACAGTTGGTACTTGACATCAAGGACTCCTTCTTGAGTACACCTGAGACACCTCTGGGGAACTGCAGAAATAGCTGGGGTTTCTGCAGGTGGCTGGCAGCAAAGCATAACAGATGGGGCAGGGGGAGCTAGCCAATGGGTTCTTCTTCTCAAAGTGATCCCACTGCCCCAAACATTGTTTATGCATGCAGTGCCTGAGAGAGCTGGGTGGGAGGCACACAGACTCTCTCAGCTCTGCCCTCTCTCTGGGGGAAGACTTATCACAGCTTGGATACGTGCTCAGGGAAACTCGGACCAACTCATCCCTGTGTGTGTCAGTGGTCACCTAATGTTAACACTGGCTGTTCCTGGGTGGTGCAATGAAATTGTGAGAACTGTCTTTCTTTTCCCTCCCTTCCCTTCTCCTCCCCCTCTGATCCCCTCATTGCACCATTCCTTTGCATTTTTTCTTTGAGACTGGGGATGGAACCCAGGGCCTTGCACATGTTAAGCACATACTCTACTACTGAGATATACCCTAAGCATCCTCTTCTATTTTCTTGCATTTATGTGCTTCTCTGTGCAGCCAAAGTAAAAAGTTTTATTGAAAAAAAAAATTTTTTTTTTTTGGTACTGGGAATTAAACCCAGGGGCACTCAACCACTGAGCCACATCCCCAACCCTTTTTTGTATTTTATTTAGAGTCAGGCTTTCAGTGAGTTGCTTAGGGTCTCGTTAAGTTGCTGAGGCTGGCTTTGAACTTGCAATCCTTCTGTCTCAACCTCCTGAGCCACTGGGATTACAGGCGTGCATACGTGCGTGTGTGAGGCACTGTGCCCAGCATTTATTGAATTTTTTGAATAGACACTATCTCATGGTTCAAAACTAAAAAATATAATTAAAAAGTAATCAGTGAAGTCTCCAGTTTATGTGCCCAATTCCCCTTCAGCCCTCCTCTTTCTTATTATAATATCTTTAGTTTATCCTATATGATAACAACTTGTGTACACTTGTAGTTTATTTTTAATTTTTAAACTGTTGTCCTTGAGAATTTCATTTCATTTTTTGCCATATTTTTCTTTTTACGGGTGCCTTATAATTATACATAATGGTGGGATTCATTGTTATGCACACTTGTGCCCCTGTCTGTAAGAGCCCTAATAAGGAGATAGCCAAGATGGTGGCTAGCTGAGAGCCATAAGAGGTGTTTAAGTATTTTCACCTGATATTCATGCATTTATCTAAGAATCTTTCTATGCCCGTGAACACTATGTGACGCACCTGTAAGTTTGAGCTGTTAACATGTGTATACTTGTTAAGGCAAAAAGTATATAACCGGGTGAGGTTGGTTAGAGGGGGTCGTTGGAGTTGGAGAGGTTGTTGGAGCTGGAGAGAGACATTATAAGAAGAAAGAATAAAGAACCTATTCATTTCCAGTCTGCCTCTGAATTCTTTCCTGCGGTATCATTGCTACAGGCAGCAATAGCTGCAGGTGGCAACAAGTGGTGGCCCGTACGGGGAGTTCGGAATTGGCACGGTAAGAAAATCAAGGACTCTCGTTAGAGAAAATGGGTTCAAAAAAATAACTAAGACCCGAGTGATAAAGGCTATGGAAGAATTCTTTGATATAGCTGGCTCAGTTGATAGTGAGGAGGAAAGTGATCATGAAAGCATAGCCTCCGCTGAGACAGTTAGGACCAGTAAGGATAGTATTAGTGTGGGCTCAAAAAAGATAAAGATCCAAGCTGCTAAAGCTATTCGAGAATTATTAAAAACAGCTGAAGAATATGTGCTTTCAATTGAACCTTGGACTCCGATGTTACTACCAATGAAAATAGTAGCAGTGAAGAGGAGTCAAATAAAAGTGACCATGAAAGCACAGCCTCCTCCGCTGAGTCAGTTAGGAAGGATCGTCAAGTGGAGGAATCCTTTGTGCCCTCATGGGTTGAATCAATTACAGAAACTATGAACGGTTTTTCTAGGCACTTGTGTGCCCTTGAAACAGAGATTAATGGTCTTTCTGAGCGCTTGCGTGCCCTTGAATGTCAAAACTCGCAGGGACAATAGGATCTACCAGTATTTGAAAATGAAAATGGACAGAGGTACCAACAATCAATAGATTTTAAAACTATAAAAAATTTCAAAGAGGCAATAATGACATATGGGCCCCAAGCTCCTTTCACGTTGAGCATGTTGGAGTCCCTTAACACTTTAACTTTAACCCCCTCAGACTGGAAAGGCTTATGTAAGGCAGTATTGAGCGGAGGACAATACTTGATTTGGAGGTCACAATTCCAGGAATTTTGTGTAGAAACAGCTAAAAAAAAATGCGACTGCAGGATTTCCAGAATGTAACGTAGATATGTTAACTGCAGAAGGGCAGTTTGCTGATTTATAGCTTCAAATTCAGTATGATCCTGGAGTTTACGCTCAAATATACGCCACAGCTGTTAGGGCATGGAAAACTTTACAAGGAACTGGTGATTTACAGGGTAGCTTGTCTAGAGTAATTCAGGGACCTAATGAGCCATATTGCTGACTTTGCTGATAGGCTTTTGCGAACTGCAGGTAGAGTGTTTGGAGACGTTGATCAAGCCATGCCATTAGTTGTTCAGCTGGCATATGAAAATGCCAAGAAATATTGTCAAGACGCTATCAGACCTTGGAAATCTAAAAGGGATCTTTCTGTATATATAAGACTATGCAGAGATATAAATGACGCCTTTGTCACAGGAAATGTGATTGCAGCAGCAATGAAAGGTGCTTCCCCTCAAAATTTCACAAAAAGGAAAAATTATTATAGTCAATCAAGTTATTCTAGACAATATCCCCAAAGAGAAATAAGACCAAGCTCATATCGTGCCCCAGGCCGCTGCCCGAGGTGTAAAAAAGGAAACCATTGGGCTAATAAGTGCAGATCTAAATTTGATATTTATGGAAACATTTGTCTAGGAATTAAAAAAACTGGGCACAGGGCCCAATGCCCCGGGGCCCACAAATGTACGAGGCATTAGAGGAAGAGTATCCTCAAACATCCATCCAGATGATTCCTCGACACAATCCCTCTTACCCATTGACTCCCTCGTTAGATGAGCAAGAGGAAGTGCAGGACTAGATCTCTGTTCCACCGCCCAGATAGTGCTAACACCTGAAATGGGGGTTCAACTGATTCCCACGGGAGTCAGGGGAACTCTTCCCTCAGGAACTGTAGGACTTATCCTCGGAAGAAGCTCTAAAAGCTTATCAGGTTTTCAAGTGACTCCTGGTGTAATAGACTCAGACTACCAAGGAGAAATTAAGATTATGCTTAGTTCACCTCAAGGCATTTGCTCTGTTAACCAAGGAGATAGAATTGCTCAGCTGCTTCTCCTTCCCAGTTTACATGACTCATTTAAAAGTATGCCTCAAAATAGGAACAATAGAGGATTTGGTTCCACTGGCTTGGGACCTATGGCTTGCTGGGTTCAGGATTGTTCACGGAGGCCTATGTGCAAAATAAAAATTCAAGGTATAGAGATGGAGGGATTGATTGACACTGGGGCTGACTCTTCCATTATCAACGTACGACAATGGCTCAAACACTGGCCTCTGCAGAAGGCTTCAAATAGTTTGAGAGGCTTGGGATATTCTAATACCCCAGAACAAAGTGCAACAGTTTTAAAATGGGAGGATGATGAAGGGCATCAAGGAACATTTCAGCCTTATGTTTTGTCCAGCTTGCCTGTTACCTTATGGGGAAGAGATGTTTTACAACAAATGGGAATACATCTCGCAACCAAGCCCGCAGGTGTTACAAAAGGAAATCATCACCGAAAAAATAAAGGATTTTTTTTTAGGGGCCACTGAGAAAACAATTTTGAAAATACCATGGCTTTCTGATAAGCCAGTTTGGGTCCCTCAGTGGCCCCTATCTACAGAGAAATTACAAGCGGCCCACCTACTAGTTCAAGAACAACTAGAAGCAGGACATATAGAACCTTCCACCTCTCCCTGGAATTCCCCCATATTTGTGATCAGGAAAAAATCAGGAAAATAGCGATTGTTACATGATCTTAGAGAAATCAATAAAACCATGCAAATTATGGGCCCTACCCAACATGGACTTCCTAATCCTGTAGCTATTCCTAAAAATTTCCATCTTATAACTCTTGATATAAAGGATTGTTTCTTTTCTATTCCTCTACATCCTCTGGATGCCCCCAGGTTTGCTTTTTCAGTTCCCTCTATTAATAATAATGGCCCTGATCAAAGATTTCAGTGGAAAGTTTTACCACAGGGAATGGCTAATAGCCCCACAATATGTCAAATATATGTAGATAAAGCTATTCAGCCTATCAAGAACAAATACCCAGAGCTTATGTGCCTCCATTATATGGATGATGTTTTGCTTGCTTATCCTAACCAAGAAGTCTTATTCATCATATTTAGTGATATATCAGAAAACTTGAAATGATATGGACTAAATATTGCTGAAGAAAAGGTTCAAACTAGATCTCCCATATTATATCTAGGATTCCAAATTATGGATACTTTTATTAGGTCTCAAAAATTTTTAATAAATAAGGAACATCTAGCTACTCTTAATGATTTTCAAAAATTGCTGGGAGACATTAATTGGCTTTGCCCTACACTAAGCCTTACTACTGGCCAATTAAAACCCTTATTTGGGGCTGGGATGTGGCTCAGCGGTAGAGCGCTCGCTTAGCACGTGCGCGACCCGGGTTCGATCCTCAGCACCATGTAAAAATAAATGCGTTGTGTACAACTAAAGCAAATAAATAAATATAAAAAAAAATTCTTAAAAAAAAAAACCCCTTATTTGATATCCTTCGTGGGAACCCTGATCCATCTTCACCGTGAACATTGACTCCTGATGCTAGGGAAGCTTTAAAGTTGGTAGAAAAGGCCATTGAAGGATCCCATTGTGATAGAATTGATTTTGCTCGACTGCTGATATTGATCATTAATTCTTCACAATATACACCCACAGGAGTATTTTGGCAACAGGGGCCTTTATTATGGATACATTTGCCCGTCTCTCCTAAAAGTACAATTGAGTCTTACACCTCCATGGTGGCTAAACTTATTCTTCAAGGACTTAAGACTTCTACTAAAATCTTTGGTATTCACCCTGCTACTATTATTACTCCCTATTCATCATCACGGGTTGAATATTTATGCTTCAATGATAATGATTGGGCTATAGCTAGATGCTCTACTTCTGCAAATTTTGATAACCATCTTCCTAAGTCTCCTATACTATCTTTTTGTATCAATCATCCCATTATATTTCCACAGGTAATAAAAAATCAACTTATTCCTAAGGCATTAAATGTATTTACAGATGGCTCCTCTAATGGTACTGCTCCAGTAGTCACTCAAAAAGAAAATATGATTCATATTACTGCCCACAAATCAGCTCAATTAGTAGATCTAGAAGCTATTATTATAGCTCTTGAAAGTTTTAAAGAACAGCCCATACTATTTTTCAGACAGCCACTATATTGTACATGCTATCCCTAAATTAGAGCTAGCAGGTCCAATAGCACCTCATACTCCAGCCTTTAAATGGTTTTTTCAAATTCAAAACCTTCTATGGGAACGTAAAGAACCTTTGTTTATTGGACATATCAGAGCTCATACTAATTTGCCTGGTCCTCTCCACGAAGGTAATCAAAAGGCCGACACCCTCACTCAAACAATCTTTATATTTTCAGCAGTCCAACAAGCTACCTCTCAATTTCATGTTAGTAGTACTACTTTACAACAAAGGTTCAAAATAACTAAAGATCAAGCTTGAACAATTGTAAAGCCTTGTCAATCTTGTGTGACACATTTGCCCAATCCACATTATGGGGTTAACCCAAGAGGATTAATGCCCAATCGTTTGTGGCAGATGGATGTCACTCATGAGCCAAGTTTTGGAAAATTGCGATTTATTCATGTGACCATACATGCTCAGGCATGATTTTTGCTTCCTTACATACTGGAGAAAAAGTTAAAGATGTTACATCTCATTGTTTACAAGCTTTTGCTGCACTGGGCATTCCCAAAATGCTTAACACAGACAATGGCCCTGCATATACATCCTCATCTTTCAAACAGTTTTGCTCCAAATTCAGTATACTTCATAAGACTGGTATTCCATATAATCCTCAAGGCCAAGGTAAAATTGAATGAGCTAATCGCACACTCAAACTTTTTCAAAATGCTTTTGAAACAAAAAGAAGGAAATTGGACAAATCCTAAAGATAGATTAGCCATTGCCCTTTTTACTTTAAATTTTTTAACTTTGGATTCCAAAGGATATTCGGCTGGAGACAGACACTGGAATCCACATCAACAACATAAACCTTTGGTTTACTGGAAGGATGTTCTTTCAGGTACATGGAAAGGTCCAGACCCAGTATTAATTTGGGGGAGAGGATCTCTTTGTGTTTTTCCACAGCATGAAATCTCACTGGTGTGGATACCATCAAGATTAATAAAACAGGTACCAAATCAAAAAGGCCAAGATGAAGTTGTTGCAGAATCAAGATTAATAAAACAAGTGCCAAATCAAAAGGGCCAAGATGAAGTAGTTGTGGAATGATTCCCTTAAAAGAGGTATTAATCCACGCACCTGCGTGAGTTTGTCTCTTTTCTGACAAAGGAACCTCATCTTTGCCTTTTCAGCTAAGAAATTTTTAAGCTGCACGCTTTTTCCTTCAATAAATTCACAACTTAAGTCTCATTCCTCCTGGCTGGGACGAGAGGATCTCTCTTTAGTGTGCACACAATTGTGTTTTTCTTTTTTATATATGTCTTTATGTCTGTGCACTTGTCTAGATTTCATGTAAATGTAATGCCACAAATATATATCTTTATGTCTGTGCATCTGTCCAGATTTCATGTTAATGTGACATCACAAATAACAAAAACCGAGCACTCATAAAAAAAATTTAAAAAAAAGAGAGAGAGGATCCAAATAATTTCTATTCTTTTTAGTTAAATACAATAATGAAGGCACCTTCAAACTTAATTTATAAGTATCTCTAGGACTTCTCTTCAGCAAGGAATATGACTAATACTGTTCAACCTGATATTTTGGCATTTGTCATGGGATTGTTTATTTGTAATTAACTTTATTTGTTTAAATAAGCTGATTAATTTAAATTGTTTCAACAGGTATATTCATGGAAGGTTGCTGTGTATGCAGAGGCTCAAAAGTTCCAGCTAACAAATTATTTTTCTAATATGCTCTTAGCTTTTCTTTAATTTATCTTAAATGTAGTGTTTTGTCAGCTAAGTGCCTTCAGTCTTTCTTTAATCTGTTCTGAATGTGATATTTTGCCAGCTTATGTTTGTGGGAGCTCAAGCAGCAATGTGTGTGAGCAGAAATAAACTTCAATTTCCTGATCTAATAATTCTATTTTTTAGTTTGACAACTTGCTTCTTTTTTTTTTTTTTTTTTTTTTTTTTTTTTTTTTTTTTTTTGTGGTACCGGGGATTGAACTCAGGGGCATTTGACCATTGGGCCACATCCCCAGCCCTTTTTTGTGTTTTTATTAGAGACAGGGTCTCACTGAGTTGCTAAGTGCCTCGCCATTGCTGAGGCTGGCTTTGAACTCGCGATCCTCCTGCCTCAGCCTCCCAAAGTGCTGGGATTACAGGCGTGTGCCACTGCACCCAGCTGACAACTCGCTTCTTGACTCAGTGCTGGAATAGGACTGCCTTTCCTCTAATGAGTGATGCTTGATTTTCTAGGTAGCGGGCCCTGAAGATTTGCCGGTGGCATTGTCTAGACATAAAAGAGACGGCTGCTGCTGCTACAGCTGCAGGGATCACAATCGCTACAAGCATCCCTGCTGCTCAAGCATCAAACAACTTCACCAGCAGTGTGGCCTCTGCTCTGCATGCATGAGGCCTCCTAGATCAATGTGTTAGCAAATGGACTATAGGATGTTTAGGACATTGCACGGGAAAATACCTTGCGGGTATTTGTCTAGAGAATTCAGGGTGTTACTTAATGGAACTTAGGGCAGCTGATTTGTTTAAAGAACTTGATATGCTATGGAACTTGGCTCATCAGCAAAAAGCTTGCCGCCTTAGAACCGGAGCATCTCCTCATGATTGGACGGCTGGTAGTCAATAACGGGACAGTCTCATGTGGCCGACATATCAACCTAAGACAGGAGTCAAGGGCACAGCCTTGATTATCCGATGACGGGTAAGAATGTTGATTGCACATGTAGATGTCTAAAACAGACACAGTCGATCCTAATGTGTTAAGGGCTCGATTGTACGGCTGGTAGTCAATGACGGGAAAGTCTCATGTGGCCGATATATCAACCTAAGACAGGAGTCAAGGGCACAGCCTTGATTATCCCATGACGGGTAAGAATGCCGGTTGCACATGTGGACGCCTAAGCCAGGCACAGTTGATCCTGATATGGTGAGAGTTCACCCATCTATTTTTCCCTCTTTTAAAACAAAAGGGAGGAAATGTAAGAGCCCTAATAAGGAGATAGCTAAGATGGCGGCTAGCTGAGAGCCATAAGAGGTGTTTAAGTATTTTCACCTGATATTCATGCATTTATCTAAGAATCTTTCTATGCCCGTGAACACTATGTGACGCACCTGTAAGTTTGAGCTGTTAACACATGTATACTTGTTAAGGCAAAAAGTATATAACCGGGTGAGGTTGGTTAGAGGGGGTCGTTGGAGTTGGAGAGGTTGTTGGAGCTGGAGAGAGACATTAGAAGAAGGAAGAATAAAGAACCTATTCATTTCCAGTCTGCCTCTGAATTCTTTCCCATGGTATCATTGCTACAGGCGGCAATAGCTGCAGGCAGCAACACCTGTCCAATCAAACCCCTCCCATCCTGTGTGAGGAAACCACAGCTTTCTATCACTACAAATTAGTTTTGCCTATGTTAGAATTTCATAGAAATGGAATCATTCAACATCATGATGTTGCGTATATCAATAGTTCACTCCCTTTTATTGTAGAATACTATTTCACTGAATACATACACCACCTTTTATGTTTGTTTCTTGTTCACGCTGATGTACATTTTCCAGCTTGGGACTGTTATGGCAAAAGTTGCAGTGAACATTCATTGCCGAGGGTCTCATTAAGTTACTGAAACTGGCCTTGAACTTGTGATCCTGTTCTGAGTCACTGGGATTATGGGTGTGTGCCACTGTGCCTTGCTTAAGGCTTATGTTTGATATAAGAACTGCTTTCCATAGTGGTCCTACCATTTCACACTCCTGCTGTCTGTGTGCGAGTGCTCCTATAATTCTGCATCATCATCAACATTGGCCATTCTTGTGGGTGTATAGTGGGTATATAACCACACATTTAATTTGCATTTCCCTGTTGAATAATGATGCTGATGGTGAAGGATAGACGAAACACACTGGGACCGCCGTGTAGAAAGGGGGGGGATTTTTAAAAGGGACACGTGGGGGGAAGGGAGAATTGGTGCATGGAACAGGATAAGGGGAAAAAGAAGAAGAAAAAAGGGCCAGTTTCAGTCTGGAGGGTGCTTAAGTAGTGGACCAATGGTCTGAGGGATCCCCCAGAGGGAGCCCCAGTTCCATAGGCCACCGGGGGGCAGAAGGCAAGCCCATATGTTGCAATTGGCTCAGTAAGGCACTTGGGGAGTGGTCAGCGGCATGGTCAACCTGAGGCGTGTCCAGAAGTGTAGCCGACCTGGGTGCTTGGGAGTCTCAAGGCGCCTGGAGGTGTGGCTAGTTGAGCTGCCTGGGAGGCGTGCCTTTCCCTGCCCGGAATCCAACATTCCCCCTTTTTGTTTTCTTAGGAAGTGGGGCATTGTGTTTCGATCTGGCTGCTTCGGAGCTGAAAGGGGGAGATGTGGGTGTTATGAGGGGGAAGATGCGGCCAGGTAGGTCAGGCTTGAGGGCAAAAAGTTCCCAGGAGGCAGGCACCAAAAGATGAATCTCTGCAGGAGTAAATTGGATGAAGTTTCCTTGAAGCCATAAATCAGTGAGGGTGTCAAACCAAGCTTCTGCAGAAAGTCACTGAGGGAATCAACCAGCTATCTTCTCAAAGAGCATGCAGTAATTGTAGGCCTCGAGTTTACAGGTAGTATCTTAACACTATTATGAAAACAACAAAGAGAAAGAAGGTGAGAGGGATTATTGTCCAACTGCCTATATTTCACTGGGTGGGACTTACATCGAAGAGGCCAATAGAGAGTGAGGTAAGGGCCGTCAGAGGTAGCCATCGAGGAGTCATTTTGTTGATCCCTGTAGAGATTGGTAAATCTGTCCCAAGGTGAAGAGAAGTCATTTCTGGTTGGAAAGTCATCTGTGGTTTTTAGCAGTTGATAATCCCTGAGGAGAAGCTGGTTAAAGACTTGATTAGAAATCTGAGACATATGATTTTGAAGGCATCTTATGAGACAAGGGGCTATCATTGGGACAAGACATATAGTTATAAGTGGGCCTGGGAGAGGGAGGATCCATGGAGCCATCCCTTCCCATAATTCCCATGAGGACCTCTGCTGCCATTGAATCTTCTTGTTCCCTATATCTTGTACCACCTTCTTCAAGCGAGGTACGTTGTGGTCCACCTTGCCTGACTGGTTGACATAATAGCAGCATTCTTCACCCAAGAAAATACAGGTACCCCCTTTTTTCTGCTGTGATGAGGTCTAAATCTCGTCTGTTCTGGAGTACAACCTCCGCTAATGATGAGAGTTGTTGCTGGAGGGCCTGGATGGAGTAGGCGGAGGCTTCAGCCATGGTGGTGAGCTTATCTGTGAGATCAGAGAGCTCCTGTCCAAAGGATTGAATCATTACAAGTGAATGAGCCAATCCTCCAATTGAGAGGCCTGCAGAGGCAATTGCGGTGACTAAGCTAACACCCACTAAGGCTGCCAGAGTGGCTGCTCATTCAGAGCGCCCCCCCTTGAGACTGTAGGGAGGTAAGAAAGTGTTGAACCTCAGTCTCTGTATATAAAGTCAAGCTTGGAATTAAAACAACAGGATAGCAGGGACCTGGGGTCTTAGCGTCAATGCATTGGAACATATGGGTGGAGCACCAAAATAGGAGAGGGGAAGGGAGAGTCAAATGACCCGTTATGGGATGCCAGGTGTGTTCTGGGCAAGAGTCTTTGGCAGCGGCCCAACAAGAAGTAACGTTAAAGAAAGGAGGAATAGTCGGAAGAAGGAGAGAAAGACATGGTCGATCGTGGCATGAGGAGGTCAGGGTGGCGCTGGCTTGAACTGGGACTGGGACCAACAGGGACTTGTGAAGCGGCGCACAGAGGAAACAGGTTGAGGCATTAAAGGAGGAATAGTTTGCTAATAAGGAGAGAGATAAAGAGAGGATGGAGTTCCAGGAGAAAGAGAGAGACTCGTTCAAATGTTGAAGATGGGTTTGAGTCTGTTGTCTGGTGGCATTAAGTATCTCGAGAGCCCTGAGAGCAGAAGAGTCCTTTATAGTCTTCTCTATAACGATTTTACCTCAACCATGGGCCCAGTCATGATTAGCAAACCCTACTGCAGCAACACGACTATGCCAGGAAGAAGGGTTAGTAATCTTGAAAGTCACATTGTTACTGTACCTCCAGGATTGGAGTTGGCTTGGTGTGATTCCCCAGGAATTTGTTACTCCCATAACAGGACAGGACCAGTGATATTTACAGCTCCAGGATGGACATCTGATCCATCCATTAGGGTCATTGCACCAATCCTCCATCTGGTCCTCCTTAAAACAAAGGTACTTTGGTGATAGTGACATTTCAGAAAAGCAATGATGAGCACATGTAGAGACCGCATCAAAGGTGAGCAGGATGGAGGGTCAATTATCAACAGGGCAGGACGATTAATTAAGGAGGCATGTCCTTTGCCCATGGTTATCTAGTTGCCAAACCTCAAAGAAGTAATGACATGGAGGAGAAGAGCAATAGGACACAGAACTTGCAGGGACAAGTGGAAAGAGAGCCAAAGATAGAATGAAAAGGACAGAAAAGGTCATTTTTGGTCAGTGTTAGAGACACAAGAGAAGCGGACTTTCAGGGCATCGGTGGGAAGGGGAGAGCAAGTATACTGAGGTAGTTGTTTGTTGTCCTTTTGTGGATCCTCAGTTGGTTGAGCAGCTGGCTTCAGTCTGCAAATATGAATCCAAGAAGTCAAATTCCCTGAAGTTTTGCCAAGCTTAGCAGCCGTGGGCGTGCACAGCACAACCTGGAAAGGGCCTGTCCACTTCGGGGCAAGAGAGACTGTGCCTGTGTCCTGGGGAGGGGAGAAATATACCCAAGAACCGGGTGTTAATGGGAATGAAGCAGTTAGTCTACCTGGGTCAGGCAGGATGAAATCTTGGCGCTTCCATAGCTGATGTCTGATGAAGGACAAGATGGGAAGAGAAAGATCTTTGGGTAGGGGTCCTTGAGTTGGGGAAACTCCAGGTGGAAGAGCTGGTCGCTCAAACATAACCTCAAAAGGGGATAGCAAAGAAGGATTCTTTGGGAGGACTCAGAGCCTAAGGAGGGTGAGGGGGAGTAACTTGACCCAGTCCAAGTGGAGCTCTAGGGAGAGTTTAGTCAGAATATCTTTAAGAGTTCTATTAGTCCTCTCTACCTTCCCTGAGGACTTGGGATGATATGGGATGTGAAAATGCCAAGGAATGTTAAGGGAAGTAGAAATATTTTGGGTGACATGGGAAACAAATTCAGGCCCGTTGTCAGACTGGATGGACGTGGGCAATCCAAAGCGGGGAAGGATTTCTGAGACTAAAATAGAGGCTACTGTGGAGGCCCTTTTTTTGGAAGTAGGGAAGGCCTCCACCCATTCAAAGAAGGTGTCTACTAAAACCAGGAGATATTTGTGTTTCTGGACGGCTGGCATGTTGGTGAAATATATCTGCCAATCGGCTCCTGGAAGCTGACCTCAAGCTTGGTGAGAGGGAAATGTTCCTGGTTTAAGGGGAGTATATGGGTTGGTGCGCTGACATGCAGTGCATGCGGAGGTAAGCTGATGGAGAAACTGTGTGTCTTCTGAGGTCAGGATGAGGAAGGAGGTAGCGAAAGTTTTGAGGGCCTAAGGGTTAGGATGGAAAAGAGAATAGAGATAGGAAAGGATTGATTGTGTGGAAGGGGATGTGGGGGTCTGGGTAGCAGATTGGACTGGAGCCAGAAGAGGAGGAGAAGATAGTGCTGCTTCCCTTGCTGCCCTGTCAGCCTTCGTGTTTCCCTGAATTATGGGAGAGTCTCCATTTTGGTGTGAAGGACAATGGGAAATCCCTATTAGCTGGGCAGAAGAGAGGCTTGCAAGAGTTTTGATATTAATTTAGAATTAGTAACTGCAGAGCCTCTTGTGGTCAAGAGTCCTCGCTCTTTCCATATTGCTGAATGGGAAAGCAAAATATGGTAAACATATTTTGAGTCTGTGTAAAGGGTGAGGTTTTGGTCAGCAGCTAATTCGAAGGCACAAATAACAGCTATTAATTCAGCCTGTTGGTTTGTGGTGTTAGGGGGAAGGGGTGCTGCCTCAATAACCTCGGATAGGGAGACGACAGCGTAACCAGCAAAACGTTGCCCATCCTTAAAGAAAGAGCTGCCATCTGTGAACCAAATTAGGGAAGGATCAGGAAGTGGTCCCTCCTGGATGTGGGAGGGGTGGGGGATTAAAGCCTCAAGCATCTCTATACAATCATGCTCTGGGGGCTCTGAGGAGACTGGGAGGAGGGAAGCTGGGTGTAAAGAGGAGCAGGGTTGGAAAGTGATTGAGGAGTCATGCAGAAAAGAAACAAGGAGAGAGAGAACGCGACAGGGTGGGAGAGTTTGAAGGTTCTTATAGGTTAGTAATTCTTTTAAATGGTGAGGAGAGGCAACAGTAACCTGGGCACCAAAGGTCAACTTCTTTGATTCCTGTAGAAGTAGGTAAGCAGCAGCCAGAGCCCTAAGACAAGGGGCCCATCCGCGAATGGTGGGGTCAAGCTGTTTAGAGAGATAGGCAACTGGAGCAAAGGTGGGGCCCTTGTATTGTCCTAGAACACCGAGAGCCAAGCCCTTCATTTCATGGATGTAAAGGGTAAATGGCTGAAGAAGGTCTGGGAGATGAAGAGCTGGGGCCTGTGACAGTGCCTGCTGTAGATGCTTAAACTCAGCCTGAATGCCTTCAGGGAGGAACTTTTCCTCAATCCCCTTGGCTGCCTCATACAGGGGCTTTGCATAAAGAGAAAAATTGGGAATCCAGGCATGAAAATATCCCGCTATGTCGGGACCTTACACTGCTTTCTGGCTGCTTGCTACATTACCACACCCTGTTACAGGACCTAGGCTAAGCAGGGGGCATGGCTGTGAGAACTGAAACCACCCCAAAGATAGGCCAAAGGCTCCGCCAATGTCATCCGCCCATGATCCTTATGTGTCCCTATGATCTTTCTGTTGATTGGCCCATGTCCTATATAAGACCGTCCAACTTCCTCAATAAACCGAGTTTTTGGCATTGCTTTCTACCAAAACTCCCCGGGTGTGGCGTGGTGTCCGTCAATCAGGCGGGGGTAAGACACTTGGCGACTTTTGCCCGTTAAGCCTATCTTCGCCAGGTAAGCTACTTTAACTCTTTCTGCTGGCAGAAGGAGCCCCCTTTTTGGGCCCAAAAAGGGGGGTAGCTTTAGACCTCGGCCCCATTAAGAAGTAACGCAGCAATCCCGACACCGCTAGGCCTAGGAAGGAGAGAATCTCTTCCTTTGTCTTGGGACATGGGAGCTCCTTGATGAGGGCCTTTCTGTCTACAGTAATGGCCTTTGATTGATGGGAAATCTGAACTCCTAAATACACTACCTGGGTCTAGGCAAGCTGCACCTTAGATGGGGAAACACGATACCCACGAGAGGCAAGAAAATTTAGAAGGGTGTAAGAGTCTTCACGAGCTGTGAAAAAGGAAGGGCTGCAGAGGAGAAGGTCATCTACGTTTTGCAGGAGAGTGGAGACATAGAATTTAAGGTCTTTGAGGTCAGCAGCCAGTGTCTGTCCAAAGTTATGAGGGCTGTCTCGAAAACCCTGAGGGAGGACTGTCCAGGTCAACTTTTGGGACCACTGGGTATCTGGATCTGTCCAAGTAAAGGCAAAGAGGTCTTGTGATTCTGAAGCTAAAGGGACTGTGAAAAAGGCATCTTTCAGGTCAATAACAGAGAAATGGGTGGATAAGGAAGGAATTAAGGAGAGATTTGGGACCACGGGGTGTATGGGCTTAACAGACTCATTGATGAGACAAAGATCTTGGACTAGCCTATATGACCCGTTGGACTTCTGAACTGCCAATATGGGAGTATTATAAGGGGAATGGGCGGGTTTGAGAAAACGTTTCCACAAAAGATCTGAAATAATGGGTTGGAGACCCCTAAGGCTAGTGGCTGGAAGTGGATACTGGGCTCTGTTGGGGAAACACTGAGGATCTTTAAGGTGTATTTGCACAGGGTCACACTGAGCAAGGGAGGGAGTCTGAGTATCCCAGACTTTGGGGTCTACTAGATCGGTGGGGACAGGGTATTGGGAGGTCTCTGCATCAGTAGAGGTTTGAAGAGTTTCTGCATTGGTAGAGGTTGGGGGGGTTCTGCCTCAGTAGGGGGCTGAGGGGTTCCTGCATCAATAGGGGGGTGGCAGGTCAGTTGCCTTTGAAACAGCAAGAAGAAAGATGGGAGAGGAGATGGAGCGAAACGAACCAGGGAGCACAGCTGAGCTAGACGGATCAAAAAACACAATTGAGGCCTGAAACTTGGCCAATATGTCTCGACCCAGCAAGGGCACGGGACACTGAGGCACTACTAAAAACTGGTGGGTGAAGGGATGGTGGTGAAGACAGCAAGACAGGATAGGAGTCTTGCGGGGGTGAATAGCATTTCCCTCTACCCCGACAATAGGGGACAGTGCTATGGTGGTGGGGCCCTAAAACTCCCTCAAGACCGAGGAGGTGGCTCCTGTATCTAGCAGGAAGTTCATGGAGCGTCCATCAACAAGGAGAGTAACCCTGGGCTCCTTCAATGCAATGTCAATGGTCGGGAAAGGAGCCCCTGGGCCCCATCAATCTTCCGTGGCCAGTGCCAGCAGGCTGGGGTTTGTGACCGGTCCAGCCCCCCTACGGGGACTGGGGCAGTCAACTCCCCAATGGCCCACCTTGGAACATTTTGGGCACAGGTACTCAGGGGGCCTGGGATCAGGGCAGGCTCTAGCCCAGTGTCCATCCTTCCTGCACCTATAGCAAGGCCATGGGGGATTCCTCCTGTGTGGACTTACGTGCCCCTGTTTTCAAGGCTTGAGCGTCCGGGCCCCGAAGGGCCTGAGCTAACATTTGGAACTTTGATCGCTCAGCCTTTTCATATTTTTGAAACCTGCGATGTTCGGCGTCTTCCTCACGGTTATGATAAACCTTAAACGCCATAGCCAAAATATTGGTCTGAGGAGTTGCTGGCCCCTGTTCCAACTTCCTTAGCTTAGCCCATATGTCGGGGTAACTCTGGGACAGGAAATACGTCATAAGGACTTGATGGCCCCCCTGAGATTCCAGATTGAAATACTGAAGGGCTTTTGTCAATCAATCAAGAAACTCAGAAGGAGTCTCTTCCCTTTTTTGAATAATTTCCTTCAGCTTATCAAAATTAACGGGTTTCTGAGCTGCACGTTTAAGACCACTGACTATGCAAACTAAAAACTGATCTCTCAAGACCACGTCCTCTGGGGCATTGTAGTTCCAGTTCGGATCTCTGCCTGGAACAGCCTCAGGACCAAATGGGAAATTTGGGTTTACTCTGTGAGTTTCATCGGCATAGGCTCTTGCTTGCTCCCAGACCCTTCTCAGGAAGTGAAGTATTTGACAAAATGAAGTATGTGTCATGAAATGTGAGACTATAGGCTTGGGTGACCCACTGGAATTCCTTTACATAAGTTGTGGGGTCTGTGGAGTATGAACCCAATCGCTTCTCTATCTGGGACAAATCTGACATGGAAAATGGAACATGAACCCGTACAACTCCCTCTGCCCCAGCAACCTCTCTTATCGGGGCAATAACCTGGGCGCACTGTCTTGCCTGCTTCCTTGAACGGGTTATGGGTGGACTGAACGCGGAGGGCGGGAGACTATCCCGCGAGTCTGGGAGAGACTCCGCGAGAGCCGCTGTGGCCGGGAGAAACTCCGTGGGAGATGCTGGGGAAGACCGCGCACTGCGCAGCTCTCTCCCTGCTCTGCTGGAGCCGCTGGAGCCGTTGGGAAAGAGACCTGAAATGGGGCGGAATCAGCAGGGGTTGTGGCTAAAGGTTGAAGCCACACGGCTGGAGAAGGACGCGTCGCCAGAGATGGCGGAGGGGTGCGTCAGAAGATGATGTAGGACCAAGTGACGGAAGTTGAGTGGGCGGGGAAAATGGCGGAGGAGGTTGAATGGGCGGGGAACCGGCGGAGGAGTGGGCGGGGAAGGTGGCAGCGGAGGCGTAGGAAATGACGTGGAAGAAAAAGGAGGGTCTGGTGATTACGGAAGTTAAAGCCAAATCGGAGAGAAGGGGAGGGGCGGAAGGTGATGTAGAAGAAAGGGGGAGGTCTAAACACAAAGGCGCGGGGAGTTTCGGAATTCTGCGCTAGAGTCAAGAAGGCACAGATAATGCAGCTCATTGTCAAGGGGTGGGAGGTCTAGACTATCAATATGGCGGCGGCGGGGCTTCTAATCTTGGGTCAAAGTCAAGATCAATCAAGGGTGGGGGCGGGTCGCTAGGTTTGCAAGCTAGCAACACAGTTTTAGGACTGCACCTAGTACACAGGGAAGGATTTGAACGGAGAAGGGAAAATGCATCTATATAAGGCAAATCTGTCCATCTTTTCGACCGTTGGCAAAAGCTGGAAAGTTCCTGCAAAACCCGAGCATCTAGGGACCCTGACTCTGGCCACCAGTTGGATAGTGGATAGGAAGGCCAAATTTTTGTACATAATTTTATTAATTTCTTCTTTATTTGAGGCTTTAAGCCTAGGTTCGCACAATTTCTCAGGAGGCAGTTAAGGGGAGATTCAGCTGGAGTTGATAAGGAAGTTCCCATGTTTCCCGTTAACGGGGAAAGGCTAATACAATATTTCGAAAAGCGTCCCTTTCAAAATATGTATTAGAGTGAGATCCAAGTCCACCTGTCCATTCGTCACTGGGTCAGGCAGAGATGGGGCACCCGTGAGAAGCGTCCCTCTCAGGGCGCTGGAAGACAATGAGCCCCCCTGCGCAGGGTAATTTCGTGTTCCAGTTCCAGACTGGAAATAAAGGCTCAAGTCCAGAGTGCAGAAAGAAACTTCTTTAGCCACTCCCAGCTGAAAACTTTAATCATTACTGTTGACAATTTTTGACTACTACTAAAAATTTTCTAGAGCGGGCAGATAGAGTTCCTGGGGTCCACCGTCGCCTTTCAGACTTGGGTGGGGTGCTTTCCCCCCTGCACAGGTCATGAGTGAAATTGCCGGAAACTCAACGGTCAATTTTCACCACGTAGTGACCAGACAGGTTTTGGAACTCCTGGCACGGGGCAGCTTACCAGCGTCCAGCGATGCTGTAGAAGAAAGGATGAACAGATGAAGAGTAGATAGATACACCTTCCCATCCGAGTCACGGCACCAGAATGAAGGATAGACGAAACACACTGGGACCACCGTGTAGAAAAGGGGGGGGGATTTTATTAATCAGCCGAAGGGACACATGTGGGGGGGGGGGGGGGCAGGAGAATTGGCGCGTGGAACAGGAAAAGGGGAAAAGAAGAAGAAAAAAGGGCCAGTTTCAGTCTGGAGGGCACTTAAGTAGTGGACCAGTGGTCTGAGGGACCCCCCAGAGGGAGCCCCAGTTCCATAGGCCACCGGGGGTCAGAAGGCAAGCCCACATGTTGCAATTGGCTCAGTAAGGCACTTGGGGAGTGGTCAGCGGCATGGTCAACCTGAGGTGTGGCCAGCAGTGTAGCCGACCTGGGGTGCTTGGGAGTCTCAAGGCGCCTGGGGGTGTGGCTAGTTGAGCTGCCTGGGAGGCGTGCCTTTCCCTGCCCGGAATCCAACAGATGGGGGGGGAGGAACATGCCTTTTCATGTGTTCATTGGCCATTTCCAATCTTTTGTAAAGTGTCTTTTTAAATCTCTTTCCCATTTTTAATAGAGTTATTTGTCTTCTTGAGTTATGCAATTCTTTATGTTTTAGTGACATTCAATTTACATTTGCTTGTTGGGCATGAAATTGAACATCTTTTCTTGTGTTTAAGAGTCATTTTATTTCTTAGTCTGTGAACTATTCATTCATATCCTTTGTTCATTTTTCTATTGAGTTGTTAGTCTTCATCTTATCAATTTCCAGGAGGTGTTTATGCACTTGGGGGAATAATCTCTTTGTTTGAGATAGTAATTGCCATTATTTTCTCCAGTTGTTTGTTTGCCTTTGATTTAGTTTATTGGTGTTCTATGCCATGTAAGATTTTAATTAAAAATAATTTTTTAGTTGTTGATAGAACTTTATTTTTATTTATTTATATGTGGGGCTGAGAATCCAACTCGGTGCCTCACACCTGGTAGGCAAGCCCTCTACCACTAAGCTACAACCCCAGCCCAGATTTTCAATTTTTATGTATTGAATTTATCAGTATTGTCTTCTATAGCTCCTGGATTTCTGAGTCATACTTAGAAGTGAGACTCCCTCATTCCTAGGTTACAAAGAAAGTCAACTATGCTTTCTTTTATCATGTCTTCTTTTGTGTCTTAGGCCAGGTTGCCTAGAGAACAGAGCCTGAGGCAGAGAAGTAAAGTACTTATTTGGGAGATCCAATCCCAGCATAGCAAGAGAGAGGGTTAAAGTCAAGAAGGCACAGATAATGCAGCTCATTGTCAAGCTGGTCATGTCTTTTTTTTTTTTTTTAATGTTTATTTATTTGCTTTAGTTGCATTTATTTTTCATGTGGGCTAAGGATTAAACCTGGGCCCGCATGTGCTAGGTGAGCGATCTACCACTGAGTCACAACCCCAGCCCTGGTCAAGTCTTCATAAGGAGCACAGATACCTCCAAACAGGTCTTTTGCCACCAAGTTTCAGAAAAGCCCCTAGGAGGAGGAGGAGGGGAGAAGCATTATCCATTGTTTCTATTTTTTCTCTCTCATTGGTCCAAGCTCACCTGAGTGCAGTTATTGCTCTGCACTTGGGGTGTGGTACTTGGGCCTCTTGGGGATCAAAGCTCACCCCCACAGTCTAGAGTAGAGCCTCATCTAAACCTGGAGGTGAGCAGGCATCAGAGACTCCCCGGTTTTGATGCAGTTGGCCTGTTGGTCAGTGCTGTGGCCTGGCCCTTATCCTGAGATAGTGGCAGTGCTAGAGAAGAAGGCTGTGGTCCCAGCAGCCATGGCCTCCATAGAGCAAGCAGCCCAGGCCTGGGGAGGTGGATGAACTGGGCCAGGATGTGTAATTTTATGGTTTCTTCTTTCTTTTGTTCAATTGTCTAATCTATTGGGAATCTCCTCTGGTGTGTACTAGTATATGGTATGAGGCGTGCTTAAAATTTCACAGGTGGCAGCCTCGATTTCCCAATTCTACATATTAACTGTTCATCAGTTTCCCCATTGATTTGAAAGGGCTTTAAAATTTTTTATTATATATAAAATCTCTATATTTTGGGATCCTTTAAAATTTTTTTGTTTCATTTTTCTGTCTCTTCAAGTTGTTTTAATTATTGAAATTTTATAATAAGTTTATAATATTTTAATATCTTTTTAATATTGGCTAGCCTTATCTCCTATCATTTCCTTTTTTTTTTTTCCTGTACTATATTGAACTTAGGGTCTTGTACATGCTAAGCAAGTACTGTGCTACATCCCCAGCAAGCACTTGTAATTTTTTGAGACAGGGTCTTGCTAAATTGTGTAGGATGGCTGTGGACTTACAGTCCTCCTGCTTCAGCCTCCCGAGTAGCGGAGATCGCAGGTGTGCACAACCATGCCTGGCTATCATTGCTTTTTTCCCCCTCGGTACCAGGGATTGAACCCAAGGCCACTTGACCACTGAGCCACATCCCCAGCCCTATTTTGTATTTTATTTAGATACAGGGTCTCACTGAGTTGCTTAGTGCCTCACTTTTGCTGAGGCTGGCTTTTCATTGCATTTTTTACAGTATTTTCCTAGGTAGTCTTGTTCATTTTTTCATATAAACTTTATAATCAGCTTGTCTGATAAAAAAAAAAAAAAGAATGGTATTTTAAAACACAGATTGCTCCAGATGTGGTGGTGCCTGCCTGTAATCCCAGTGACTCAGAAGGCTGGGCAGGAGGATTGCAAGTTAGAGATCAACCTCAGCAACTTAGTGAGACCCTGTCTCAAAATCAAAGGTAAAAAGGGCTGGAGATGTGACTCAGTGGTAAAGTGCTTCTGGTTTCAATCCTCAGTACCAAAAAACAAAGAATTAAATAACAAACAAAAAACCCTAGAGTACATAAAATTTATAAATTAAATTATGGAGAATTTTACGAGACAGGGTCTTACTATGCTGCCAGGCCTGGCCCCAAACACCTGGGTTCAATCTATCCTCCTGCCTCAGCCTCTAAAGTGACTGGGGCTACAGATATATGCCACTGTGCCTGATTTTTTTTTTTTAATTGACATTTTTATTAGGTTAAATCTTCTCCAAATGAAGCCAGAATTAGGCAAGGGTCAGATCTAGAGAATGGAAGAATTGAAATGTTAATTCCTTCAGAGCCCTTCCTCCACCCTTATCAAGATAACCTGTCCCCGTTCCAACCTGTTGTTAAGGTAACCTGTCTCAGGGCTGAGACCTCCCTACAGGGAGTTGTTAATTATGTCCCCTTCCTGCCCACATCACACCCCGCCCCATCCATCTGCTTCTCACCTTTTGGCCATCCCACAGAGCATGTCCTGGGCCTAGTCACATATGCAGGAAAGCGAAAGATAAGGGAAAGAGAGCAGGAGAACAAAGGAAGCCTAGGACATATAAAAAGGCAAAACACCCTTGCTTCTTGGGATAGCAAGATACCAGCTATGGTCCCCTTTTCCCTCTGGTGAGGAAGCCTATGTTACCCCTTTTTAAATAAACCCTGCTTTATATGCTTGCCTCGGCGTGCTTCTCTGTTACACTTCAACATGTGAAGAAGCAGAATTCATCACCAGTAACCGGCACTATCACAAAAACATGGTGCAGTATTTCATTTGTCCCAGACTTCCGCTATGTCCCTCAGTATGTTTTAAAGCCTTGTCCAATTTTTGTCACAGTCATTTCTACTTGTTAATAGATGATAGGATTGAAATTTTTTCCTAATTTTCTTTGCTTGAATTGGGGGGGGAATGAGTTGAATAGGTATGCCTTTTAATTAAAATAAGAAATTATTATCTTTAAAAAAGAAAAAGGAGGAAGAAAATAATAAAATCAGAAATACCACCAAAAGTCAAGTTCAAACCCTCACTGGTCTAGATATGCTGACTTCTGGTGGCCTGATGCAGCTATGGTTTAGGTTTGGCCCAGGGGTCATGATGGGCCCTTAAGAGCTGACCATGTGGCAGGGAAGGTGCTGCTGCTCGGCTGCTGTGGGAGTCCACACTAGCCCTAGGCTCTGCCCAGGTCGGTAGCATCAGCTTCCTCTTTACTCACAGCCTTTATGTTTGACAAACTGCCTCTCCAGGAAAGAATAAGCATGCTCACTCTTTGTCTCTTTAGGAAACTCCTCCTTGCTCAGCCAAACCCCCAAATCCAGTTGTACTACCTATGCATTCCTTGTGAACCAGTAACTTTGCCTGCTGAGAATCCATCACAATAATACTACTTCCCCCAGCTATAGTGTTGGGTGGTGATCTGGGGGGAGATGGTAGGGCAGGGGAGGTATCCTGACCTAGGTATTAGTTCTTTCCTCTGAGGTCACACAGCAAATCAGTGCATGGTAGCATCTCTCTCTTTCTCTCTTTTTTTAAATATTTATTTATTTGCTTTAGTTGTATACAATGCGTTTTTATTTGTACGTGGTGCTGAGGATTAAACCCTGGCCGCGCACATGCTAGGCGAGCGCTCTACCGCTGAGCCACAACCCCAGCCCTTGGTAGCATCTCTTGACATGTGTCCTCTCTGTATTTTTTCTTCCCTAGGCCAAATGTCATGGAATCAGGAGAAGCTCTCCGATGTAATGTTATGCAAAGTCTTTTATTTAATGCATTTAGGAAGTGAAATCAAAGTTTCTTTCCACAACTGGCCTTTACAGACTGTTGAATCTGCTTTGTTTTAATGCATCTGTTCTCTTGTTTTATTCCCCTGTTATTGTTATTCAAGAATTTCAAGGGTGTTTTGGGAATTATTAATATTTTACAGTTTTGTGCTTCAAAGAAATGTGGAGCAGTTTTATTTCCAAAAAGCAGAGAGAGAGAGAGAGAGAGAGAGAGAGAGAGAGAGAGAGAGAGAGAGAAGAGATAGAGAGAGAGAGTAATAAGGGAGGTTCTGGGAGTCCTGGCTTTTAGAACAATGTAATTCTTGCCTGCTCCATCAACCCACCCCTCACCAGCATATCTACTAGAGTGACAGTCTGACCCCAATGACCGCACTATTTTTTAAAAAATATTTTTAAAATATTTATTTATTTGCTTTAGTTGCACACAATGGGTTTTTTATTTGTATGTGGTGCTGAGGATTGAACCCAGGCTGTGCACGTGCTAGGCGAGCGCTCTACCGCTGAGCCACAACCCCAGCCCCTGACCGTACTATTTTTTGCAAATTTTTTTTTTTTTTTTTTTTTTTTTTTTTTTTTTTTTTTGTGGTACCAGGGATTGAACTCAGGGGCACTCGACCACTGGGTCACATCCCCAGCCCTTTTTTTTGTATTTTATTAGAGACAGGGTCTCACTGAGTTGCTAAGTGCCTCGCCATTGCTGAGGCTGGCTTTGAACTTGCGATCCTCCTGCCTCAGCCTCCCAAAGTGCTGGGATTACAGGCGTGCGCCACCGCGCCCGGCTTGCAAAATTTTTAAACTCTCCCCAGCTCTAGTCTTATTATTTCAACTTTCCCCTTTTTCTTGAGTTTGGAGAGGCTTTACGAATGGGAAGAAATAAAGGTTATGAATTAGCTAATTAGAGGTTTGGTTGTGAGGTCCTAGTTCCTTCCTACATTGATTCAGAGTCTAGTCAAATAACTGTATTCAGGGAGATAAGTCTATTGTGTTCTGCCCTAGGATACCAAACAAACATGCCTGTCTCTTCAAATGTTCCTGGAATAGAAGGAGTGCTCAGTCAGGTTGCCTGTGGCTTCAAGTAATAAAAAACACGTTCAATTTACTTAAATAATAAAGACAGCTATTGTCCTGCTCCCTCAAGTTCTGAGGTGGGGTGGATGGCAGGGCGGACCTCATCCAGAGCCTCTGGCTCTGTTTCTCAGTGGGCCTCTTCTGGGTGCCTGCTCCAGCCCTTGTAAGATGGTTACCCAGTCTATTAGGAGAAGGTTCACAGGAAGAAAGTGAGGCTGACGTCCTGGGAGACATACCTCATTGGCTTAGGTGATGATCCAGTAACTAAACTGGAGTTCTGTCAAGAGGGAAGAAGGAAGCTGGGTATAGTGGCACACTCCTGTAATCCCTTCTAGCCAGGAGGCTGAGGCAGGAGGATCACAAGTTCAAGGTCAACTGGGGTAAACTAGTGAGACTTTATCTCAAAATAAAAAATAAGAAAGGGTGGGAGTGTAGTTTAGTGGTAGAGTGCCCCAGGATTAAATCTCCAGTACCACTCTCCCCAACCAAAAAAAAAAAAAAAAAAAAGCAGGGGGAGGGGGGCATGAGTGTTGATTAAGTAACCAGCAATGTCCACCAGTTCCAGATCCTTCTCATTCTTGTTTGCCCTCTTTTGAGTCTTTTGTTAAAATTAGCCTCAATGATGACAGCAACTTGAATGCGTAAGGATTTCTTAAGAAGTCTGTGACCCTGTCTGTTGGAGAGGGTGCTGTGACCTGCAGAAATGGCTGGCTGACCACTGGATAAGCATGAGCCATCTGGTTATTCCAGCCTCGCAAAAATAAGCAATGTGACTGTCCAGGACCATTTGTCTCATTTCATATTTACCCAATTTACCTTAATTAAGTTTCTCCAGTAGATCTTCTACTAAGAAAACAATGTTCAGACTGACCAAAGCAAGTTCTCTGATCCTCTTGTTCATTAAATATTAAATGTTGTATTCCTCATTCTAAATGAATAACTAGTTACTCAGTGTTCTTTGGAATTTTGGATAAATCAACTTAACAAGGCTTGATTACCCCTGGGAAACTGAGGACATTTGGGTCCCCCAAACTTAACAACTAAACCAAGGAGACAACATATACTAGCATACTTAAATAAGCATAAATACATGATATCATAATGATTACGATTATGATTGATGGTATTAAGTTCTAGGTGACCGTAACAGAGCAACAAGCTAGGTGGACCCATCCTTAGGATTATTTCCTCTTTTTCAACCTGACTATCCAAATCTGGTTGGTACTATGACAATTCAGGAGACATTTGGATATTTTTTTTTGGGTACACATTCAAAAGGGTGGGGTGAGAGCTTCAGTAACATACAGTCCATGGAACTCTGTCCTATAGCTTGGCCCTATAGGAATTAGCTTGGCTGCTTTGTGAGGGCAACCACTGGTGCAGAAAAATTGAGCTATTGCATGTCACCTTTACTTAGTAGGTTAGTGAACATATTTATTCATTACTACCTATGTGAACAGCATTAGGAAATATGAAAATAATAACATGAATACACAACCATCACATTATCAGAACTTCTGGGTTTGACAGAAAAACAAAACAACTGTCTTGTATACAAATTCTATTTGCTTATGTAACAGGGTTGCTGTCACTTTAGGCACAATTAGATACAGTTACCCAAATAAGGTCCCTTGGGTCCCCCTCTCTCTTTCAACGTGGCTTAGCACATTCCTTCTTGTGTTTTTTGCACACAGGCACTGTGCTGACCTCCTGGATTCACGTCCTTCTAGCTTGGCACCTCCAGCAGGAGCAGAAAAAGACCTCATGTTTATAAATCAATCCCAGAGACACCTATGATTGGTCCTAATTAGGTCACATGTTCCTTTCTAAATCCAATCACCACGGCAGGAGGATAAGGTACAACAACTAGTCCACTCAGGCCAGCTTTGTCCAGATCATATGGGAATTATGATCCAATTTGTTTTGTGTCTCTGCAGTTGCTTGCAAGAAATGTCATGCTAGGGATGTAGGAAGCCAGAGAGAAGTGGTCCCTGTACTCCGGGTGTTAACAAGCTCTGTTTTTGGCTAGGGGAAAACTGATCAGGTTCTGATTTCATTTCCGTCTCACAAAGGCACTTGTTGGGAAGGGAAAGTTTGAGAAGAATTGAGACATGTCTTAGAATTTTGGTCTCATTCTAAGGGTGATTCAAGTATGTGTTTGTAGCATGAATGTATGAATTATGACTCAATACCAACCAGTGAGGGCTGTCTGCATCGTAAGGAAGCAAATCTCCTTTTATCTACATCAGTGTGTTAGAGTGGCTTAATCTGCATATCCACAAAACCCACAACCAGATAGGTGGAGGGTGACAGTCGAATGTACAGAGAACAAATCTAGGATTGGTATACTTGAGTTTACTATTTTGCATATAACCCATCATAACAAGAGTGTGAAGAGCAAATCCTTAGAGACACCAATATCAGAAATAGAAGTACCCATTACAGCCTATAAAACCCTGCAACTTTGGTAGTTCAGTGGGACTTGCTCCCAATGCAAGGTGCATACTATCTTTCTGCTAAATTTTGGTTTACCAAAACTTGAAGGCTCTGGCAATCTGTGATGAAATGTCTTCTTACCAGATCTACTCCCCACTTGGTCTGGGTAGCTGCTGGGGGAGAGTACATCCATTTACAAGGTGACCAAGGCATCATCCCAGACACCCACCTACAGGTTAAGGTTCAGTATGGCCTTCACCCAGACCCCAAAGGAATGTGTGTGTGTGTGTGTGTGTGTGTGTGTGTGTGTGTGTGTGTGTGTTTTAAATAGAAAGAGATCACTAAGATAATGTCATACTAGAAAATCTTGGTTATGTTGAAAAATCCAATAACCAATATAAGTAATTCAAAGGCAGCCTCTTGTTGGTTCCCAGGAATGACAATGTCAGAGCCAGTGACACCCTGGGCCCAATCTGCTCTGATAGCCCTTCCCACTCAGTTGGGCCCCATGTGACATCCACGCTGCCCAGTGGGAGAGCTAAGAGGAGGATCTTTGCATATAATCAGCACTCGCTGGAGACAACAGCCCCACCCTGCAGAGGCCAGGCAGTTCATCCTGAGCATCACTAGAGCCCAGGCTCCCCTCCCAGGAGGCTCAGCAACATAAAGTCCAGGGTCATCTCCTCCAGTTTTCCTTGGGGCCGAGAGCAAAGCTCAACTCCCACTGTTGCTTTTGCACAACTGGCTAATGAAGGTCTGTAACTCCCACGGTTTTTATTACTATTTGCAGATGTTGCTCAGAACAGATGGAGAAATGTAGAACACCTGCCCCTATTTGTCTTCAAGCCTGACCTGATAGCAGCAGGGAGGGGCTGTCATTTCAGAGCTGAGGGTGCTAAAGAACTTAAGGTGAGGGGCTGGACCATGGTCACACAGTCAGGCCAGCATGGGTGACTGAATCAGATCACTAAGCTCATCACGTCCCAATAGGGAAGAGGTAAAATCCTGTCTGTGCCAGGACATCTTTTGCACAAAGATCTTAGTTGCTGAAGGAAGTCTCCGAATAACAGAAAACAGCCTCTGGCCTTGACCATGCCCTCTTTTAGATAGAGGCCTGGGTGTGGGCTGGCGTGGGGGAGTCTTCGTGGGTATTTTAACAGCGCTTCCCGCGTGCACACACTCTTACTGAGGATGAATTGCAGAATGAAAGAGGGTTGTAGGTTCTAGTTTTGCATAATTCCTTTTTCCATTTTCTGTTTTTCATAGTATTAGAATTTCTAGAAGAGGACAGCACACTTTGGGGCTTGTTAGATGGGCTATTTTCATTTCTCCCTTGTTAGTTTTTAAGCTTGCAGAGCATTATACCTTAATCATAGTAACAATGATCCCAATGCCAGCAGCTCCTCTGTCAGCTAGGGTACCTTTTCTTTTAGAACAGCCTGCAACCATCATCTCATTTTAGCAATCCTGGTAATCCTCTCAGAAGCCTCTCCAAGGGGTCTAGAGCTCGCACTTCTGTGGCTCTTTCAGGCCCTGGTAAGTGAGGGCTGGGGAGGAGGACACAGGAGGATGTGTAATTTGACAAGAACTGATTCTTCAGCCCAATACCGGGCCTCTGGCTGAGTGATGGCAGCTTAACAAGCCAAGATAGATCTTTCTTTTTATGCCCTGAAATCCTTCAGGGCGAGGGTTGTGAGTTCTGCTTCACATTTTGTTAGATGATGGATCTATTTTTGGGCCTGGATGCCTTTTAGCATGTGAGTATGGCTGTGCAGGGGCCAGTGGGATAACGTCAGTGTCCCAGACCCTGGGCTGGTGGGTCAGAGAGGGTGAGTGGCTAGGGCAGGACTGCCCACCTGCTTGCCCCCAAATTCTCCACTGCTGATTGTGGGCAGAGGTTGGAATGCTGATAAGCCAGGTCCAGGCCAGGCCCTGACTCTGGGACCTGTTAAGCTATTAAGGAAAAGTCAAATAAACTGGTTCAATTAGGAGGAGTAGAGGAAATCGATGCAGAAAATGAGGAATTCTTTAAGTGCCATTTGAAAGCAGGAAGTGTAGGTGGCTAGGGAGGTGAGTGGGCTGGAAGACAGTGACAGGTTCAAAGGAGGCTGCACTTGCCTGGTGAAGGGATTCGTGCTCAGGGATCGTGAAGAGGCTGTCAGGCACGTGGGGACAAAAGCGTGCTTTTATTGGGATGGGAGGAAGGGCAGGATTCCAGGGTAGGTAAGGAAGAAAGAGAAGCAACTGTCTCAAAACCTGTGCAGGAAAATGCGAGTCATATGTAAATCAGGTGCAAGTGAACTTGAGACTTCATTTCATATCTGTCTTTGACCCTGGATGTGATGTTATGATATATCATATTTAATTTTGATTATTTTTTCATCCACAGTTCCTGACTTATAAGTCTGACCTACCTTGCCTGATAGTAGACCTCATTCCAGAGGGCTCCTGACCCACACCCTGAAGGCAGGAATGCTGTGCTGAGAGGCCAAAAGAATTTGAACAGACAAGCCTTGCTGGGTTCCCCACCCAGTCTAGTAGTAATCATGCCTATGCGACGAATTCTTCAGAAATCGAATTCTTCAGAAAATCTACAAAGGACAGGGTTTGGAGTGTTTCCAGAGAGCTGAACTTGTGGAGGTACCTAGAGGGTGGCATGCATGAAGAGGGCATGGGAGCTCTACACCCCTTCTCCCAAACCTCACCCCATGCATCTCTTCATCTGTATCCTTTGTTATATTCTTTATAATAAACTAGTAAATATAAATAAGTGTTTCCATGAGTTCTGTGAGCTACTCAAGCAAATGAATTGAACCCAAGTTGGGGGCGGGCATGGGAAACATGTTAGTTTTCTGTTACTGTAACAAATACCTGAGTTAAAGTCAACTTATAGAGAGAAAAGATTTATTTTGACTCATAGTGTTGGAGGTTTCAGTTCATGACTGATTGGCCGTGTTGCTTTGGGCATGTAGTAGCACATCAGGGTGGAAATAAAAAGCTGAGCAAAGCCATTCATGTCATGGTCAGGAATGAAAAAAAAAAAAAAAAAAAGAAGAAGAAAAAAGAGGAAGAGACCAGGGTGTCAATATCCCTTCAAGGGCAGGTTCTCTACAACCTAATACCTCTCATGAGGTCCCACCTCTTAGAGGTTCTTCTACCTCCCAGCAGTACCAAGCCATGACCACAGCTTAAATGCACGGGGCTTTGGGGGATGTTTTAGTCAGCTTTTTTTTTCTTTTTTCTTTTTTTTTTTTCTGCTGTGACTAAAACATCTGACAAGAACAATTTTAGGAGGAAAAGTTTATTTGGCAGTTTACGGTTTCAGAGGTCTTGGACTGTAAACAGCTGGCTCCATTCCTCAGGGGCTTGAGGTGAGGCTGAACATCATCATGGCAGAAGACTGTGGTGGAGGGAAATGGCTCAAGATGTGACAATTAGGAAGGGGAGTGGGGGGAGGAGAGAGAGAGAGAGAGAGAGAGAGAGAGAGAGAGAGAGAGAGAGAGAATGCGCACTCTCCTCACCATGACAAATTATAAACCCCAAAGACACACCTCCAATGATCCACCTCATCCAGCTATACCCTACCACTCAGTTAATACCTACAAGGGGATTAATTCACTGATTGAGTTAAGGCTCTCATAACCTAATCATTTCATTTCTTGCATTATCTTCCACCTGACTTTTTTTTAGGACACCTAATAATTAAACTCGAACAGGGAATATTTCAGATCCAAATTATATCTCCTGATTTATAGCCAGTTATTCAGAAGCAGAGGCAAAATAACCTGGGGCTTGTGATTGGCATCTGAGGTGAGGAGGGGACAATATTGGGGACTAAGCCCTCAATCTGTGGGCTCTGACACTGTCTCCAGGTAAATAGTGTCATACTTGAACCAGATTAGAGAATACTCAGCTGGTGTCTGTTGCAGAATTGATTGCTTGCTGGTGGAGAGAAATGCCCACACGTTGTGAGGTCACAGAGGGATCTTTATTGTGAACAAGGGAAATTGAGTCTGAGCTGGAGTTGGTGCCTCCTTCCATATAATCACACTGGGCAAAGTCCAAGATGAGATCAGGTGCTTCTCTGGAGCACAGTCTGGCAGGTTAAGGGGTTATGGGCTCCTTTGTAGTCTGCCCAAGGGGCTGTAGAAGATCCTGCCACTGGCCAGTCTCAACTGGGCCATCAGCTGGGCTCAGATGTTTCCCCAGAAGAATTGATCATTGGATCCTGTTGTCATTCCCAGTTTGACAGAGCAGCCCCAGCAGATGGAGGGGCAGGGCCAGGCTGGCTTGGCAATAAGCCTCACTTTTGCTATTAATAGTTATACCCTGATCCACACAGCCCTGCTGTCCTGCTTGTCAGGCTGTGCTGAATGGTGCCGAGAGCACTCATGTAAGAGTCTAAATACTTGGGCTGCAGTCCACCCCTCCCACTTGCAGTCACTAATGGGCTGGTCCATCTTCTCAGCCTCTACCTTTTAGGTAGAGGCAGGTAGATTCAATGAGTCTCCCCTTCCTCTGACACCACCTTTAGGTCAAAAACTCAAATTGCCTCCTTCTTGCTGCTCCCCCAACCCCATTTTCCTCAAGCCATTAGAGCTTTGTAAGAACACCTGAAGTTGTTGAATAACAAGCTGCTATTATATTTATTTTGTCAACTTCATGTCTGCAGAGTACTTTAAGGTAATAATAAAGACAACAATAATAATTTGTTCTCATGAAGGGCTTTTGCTTTTAGGGTACTGCTACCCCTATTATCTTGTTTATAAACTGTCAGATGATTCCACTAAACAACCATGTGTTTTTATGGGGAAAGAAAACTAGTAGCCCTGGAGCATTCTTTAACCATAGGCAGTGGGCTGGCTCTTCACACCTGTCCTCATACATTCTTTCCAACTTCACACCTGGTGTCAGGAGTCCAATTTGTCAGATGAAGGAAACAGGACTCAGAGAGAGAAAATATTCTTTTCTTATCAAGTTGTATTTTTTCTTTTTGTAAAGAAGCAGATAAATGAATTGATTCAAATAAAAGTCACTTGCCCAGGGCAATCCTGTAGAATCCTCTACTCCCATGATTTTGGCCTAGAGCTGGGTGACATCTGAGGAAGCACTTATAAAAGAAGGGAATAAATAATTGAAGAGTAATTTTCACCTTTGAATCTTTTGAAGGACCTTGAGGAAGCTCCAATTTATAATTCCAGTTGTTCCATCCACTCACTCCATTTTCACCTCCTAACTCCACTCCTTCCAGCCTCTCCAGAACCCCACATTCATCACCTGCTCCCAAACCTCCTCCTTTACTGGCCCAACCTTCCTTCCTTTCTTTCTTTCTTTCTTTCTTCTTTCTTTCTTTCTTTCTTTCTTCTTCTTCTTCTTCTTCTTCTTCTTCTTCTTCTTCTTCTTCTTCTTCTTCTTCTTTTGTAGTAAAAGGGGGTTTATTAAGGGAAGGGAAGAAGGGGAGAAAGGGAGAAAGGGAAGGGGAAGAAGGGAGAGGGGAACAGGAAAGGGTAGAGCTGGTGAGAAGATGGTGAGAAGATGGTGGCAAAAGAGACTGGCAGGGGCTTAAGTACAGAGGGGCGGGAGAGTGACTTGTATGATCTGGATTGGCTCAGGAGGGGAGAGCCCGCCCTGGGGTGAATTCCCACGAGAGGCAAGTATTCCCAGAATCAGGAAGGGTGGGGAATCAAAGCCCGCCAAAGGTGGATTCTCATGAGAGATGGGCACTTCTGTGAAGGCACCTGGGGGTATGGCCTGCCAGCCTGAATTTTATCTAACATTCCCCCTTTTTGTTTTCTTAGAAAGTGGGGTGTCATGTCTATCAGTCTGGCTGCTTTGAGCTGAAAGGGGACGACGTGGGGTGTTATTGGTTGGGGGGATGTGGGCATACAAGACAGGCAGGTCAGGCTTGAGGGCAGAAAAATTTCCAGGAGGCAGGCACCAAAAAGGATGAATCTCTGCAGGTGTGAAATGGATGAAGATTCCTTGAAGCCATAGATCGGTGAGGGGTGTAAAAGCAAGCTTCTGCAGAGGTCACCGGGGGAATCAGCCAGCTATCCTCTCGAAGAGCTATCCTCTTGAAGAGCATGTAGGAATTGTATGCCTTGCGAGTTTACAGGTAGCATCTTAACAAGTGAAGAGGCCAATGGAGAGTAGGAGGCTTATGAGCAAGGTCATCATAATGTGGCAGGTTAAGGGCCTTTCGAAGGAAGCTGGCCAAGAGTCATCCAGGTGTAGTTGATCCCTGTAGTGTCTGGCAAGTTCATCCTGTGAGATTCTGGCTTCATTTCCCTTCTAATTTTAGGAACTCCTTACTACTGTAAGGGAAGGGGACGATGACTGGATCTGGCTTCTTCGAGCTGAATGGGGGCAGCGAGATGGGGGCTAGTAGTTTTGAGTTCTCTTTTTAGAAGTCAGGTCAGATTGAAGCCAATCCAATGGCAGGTGGTGGATGTGTTGGAGCAGTGATCTAAAAATGAGCAAAAGGCTGAGTCAGGCGGTTCCGAGAGGGTTATGCCCTCCGGAGGGATGAGTCCGGGTTTCGGCACCAAATGAAGGGCAAAAACCACACCGGGACTGCCTTGTAGTAAAAGGGGGTTTATTAAGGGAAGGGGAGAAGGGGAGAAAGGGAGAAAAGGATAGAGGAAGAAGGGAGAGGGGAACAGGAAAGGGCCAACCACTGTTTCTTCCCATCTTCTCTTCTCTCTTGTGTGTTGTTGATAATTTTCTTTTTTTTTAAGTTTTTTTTTTTTTTTTTTTTTTTAGTTTTAGGAGGACACAATACCTTTATTTTATTTATGTGGTGCTGAGGATCGAACCCAGGGCCTCACACATGTGAGAGGAGTGCTCTACCACTGAGCCATAGCCCCAGCCCCTCTTCTTGACAATTTTCTTGAGAATTTTTATATTTATTAGAAGAGGTCTCTAGATCTTAATTATGCCATAGATCACTCTTGGGCATATGTCAAAAGGAAAGTATAAGCCTGGTAAGGTGGTGTACCCTTGTAATCCCAGTGACTTGTGAGGGAGGCTAAGGCAGGAGGGTTACAAGTTTGAGACCCACTGTAGCAATTAGTGAGTACTTTTCTCAACATAAAATATTGCACTGGGGGTGTAGGTCAGTGGTGAAGCATCCTTGGGCTAAATCACCAATTTTAAGATTTGTGTGTGTGTGTGTGTGTGTGTGTGTGTGTGTGGTGCAGGGGAGCAAACCCAGAACCTTGTTTATGCTAGGCAACTGCTGTACCCCTGAGCTATATCCTCAGCCCCGTATTTATTTCTTATACAACCCACTCACAGTTTTTGTTTTTTATTTTATTAATTAATTTATTTTTTAGGTGATGGGGATGGTACCCAGAGTCATAGTCATGCTAGGCAAATGCACAACCCCTAACCTACACTCCCAGCTCTGTGAGATCATTTTGATGTCAAGGTTCAGCCTGCACCTTGCTTAAGAAATAGAATAATTGCCAAGCTTACTGAAGACCTGTATGTCCACATCTCCATCACCACATGTCCATTCTTTCTGCCCTATGGGAGCTACTTTATAGAATTTTGTGTTTATCATTCCCCTGTTTTTTGGTATGGGTCATCAAATGTATATCTTATGCAATATATGGCTTAGTTTTATTTTTGTACTGCTCCATAAATAGAACTATATCCTATATATTCTTCTGTGACTTACTTTTTTGTTATTTCATTTTGACAGCTTTATTGAGATATAACTCACGGATGACACACTTCCCCCATTTAATGTGCACATTTTATTGGTTTTTAGTATATTCACAAATATACTAAAAAACATCCATCACTGCAATTGGAGCTTCCTCAAGGTCCTATCACTTCCAACTAGAAACTCCAATCATCTCTCTCTTATCCTACCAGCCATCCCTGGCCCTAAGCAACCACTAATCAACTTCGTATTTCTATGGATTCTGGCCTTTGAGATGAATGGAATCATATGATATGTGGCCTTTTGTCACTGACTGCTTTGACTTGGCATGATGTTTCAAGGTTCATGCACATTTCAGCATGTATTAGTACATCATTCCTCCTTGTCTCTGAGTAATATTTCATAGAATGGATATGCCACATTTTGTTGATTCATTTGAATGTTGGTGGAGACTTGCTTTTTGAATTTAACATTATGAGAGGGTCATCTATGCAAACGTGTGACTGACTATTCATTTCCATTGAATCCTATATACACTATGCATATGGAATGCGTAATCGATTTTTCTGTTGATGGACATTGTCAGAGTCTGTTTTCTGTTGCCCATAGCAGCACCACAAACTGGGTAAGTTTTAAGGAAAAGAGTTTATTTTGGTTGTGGTTCTGGAGATCCAAAATTGAGAGGATGCATCTAGTGACATAAAATAACTTTGTTATTTGATATAAAATTTTATAATAAATAACATTGATATAAATTTATTGCTGGCAAATGCCCCCTTTGTTCCTTCCCTGAGAATCCTTAAGGAACATAAATTCTGTTCTTGCTTATTCTATGAACTGGACTGAATGTCTAATTCAGGAATTCACAGGGAAGGAAAAGAAAAGGAGAAGGGGTGGTGGTGTGGCTTTCAGCCATATCTGGGAGAGCCAAAGCCAGGAAGGAGCTGAAACAGGGGCCACTCACATGCTCTATTGAGCATGGGTATGAGGTGGGCTCTACGTGCCTGGACACTGGGGTCTGCAATGCAGTTGACATCACCAAATCCACTCTGAACACAGACTGGGCTGTGGGTCATGGGAAATTCAAATAGAAGCCAGCATCCCACTCTTAGATTGTTTATTTTCATTTTATATAGTTTATAATAAAGAAAGCTGGAATGTGGTCTCAAGGGTTATTTGCCTGAGTCCTGAGCCCTGGTCCCCTTATAGTTCCCTGCTCTGGCTCCTCTGTGACCTTTGGACTTAAAGCTCCCAAGAAAGAGGCCAACCTTTATGGCTCTTTCTTGCAGAATTTGAGCTGACTGTGGGTTGTCTCCTTCTGACCTATGAGATGTCCTGGAGTCCTTCATGGTGGGACACCCATAACTGCTTCTGTGAGGGTGGTGTTGTGTTGTCTCCTGGGTTGCTCCAGTCCTTTTTCTTTTAGTCACTTTGTGTATCTCTCTCTCCCTCTCTCTCTCTCTCTCTCTCTCTCTCTCTCTCTCTCTCTCTGAGTGTGTGTGTGTGTGTGTGTGTGTGTGTGTTAAGTGGGGATTAAACCCAAGGGTGCTTTACCACTGAGCCACATCCCCAGCCCCATTTATTTATTTATTTATTTTTTGGAGACAGGGTCTCCACCAAGTTGTCCAGGCTGGCCTTGAAGTTGGGATTTTCTTGCCTCAGCCTCCCAAGTAGCTGGGATTACAGGAATGCACTACTGTGTCTGGCCCTTTCGGTCATTTCTCCTTGTTCCACAGCTGGTTAAGGACTGAAGGAAGATGATGTTTTGGTTGACTTGCCCCTTTCTACTCTTTTCTTCACTCCCACCTCTATCCTGACTTTTACCCATCCTGGTGCAGAGATGGAAATTCCTCCTGCAGAGAGTTCTGTTCTTTTGTTCTTTCCTTCCTTCTTCTTTTTTCTCCCCATCCCCCAAGCCTGTGGTCAATCAGGCCAGTAGTATGATGTTGGGAGGGATAGAATGGGGTTGGTGAATGGTCACCATACAGACACCAAGGTTGACTGCCACAGTCACATCTCTTTTGCTGATTTGGATGAAATTTTTCTCAAACATTGGCGCAAACTTGATCCTCACCCTTGTACACTTGTGGCTGCCGCTTCTTCATGGAGGTATTGAACATGGCCTCTGCCCTGATGCTGTGGAGCACTTAGGAGAGCCACTCTGATCCCTTACACACACACACACACACACACACACACACACACACACACACACACACAGGGAGGGGGGTGGAGACAAAATAAAGAACAAGCTGACCCTGGGGGCTGCTCTGGATGCTATTTCCTCCTCTTCCCGCAGGTTGACTGAACTTCTCTCTGGCTGTCAATCTCCATTTCCCAGGGCATATCTGGGCTACCTTTCCTGGTTCCTTTTCAGATTCCTGCTGCAGCACAGAAAGGCTAGTGTTAGTCTCAGGCTCAGACCCTCCAGAGAAGAGGGTGCACTTGGCAAGCAATTTCAAGTGGGGAGAGGGACTTGTGAGGATGCCCTCCATTTATTTCTGCCAGGATTTCTTCAAATGCAGATGCCTTTGATCTGGGGTTGTGATGTCACATGTCTATAGGGACCACCATTCTCATAGAGCTATGTCCTTTTCTCCCTGATCCCTGTTGTGTAGCATCTACTCCTCCCACCATGGCTAAACAGTGTGAAAGCAGAGCCTAGATGTGTCATTGCTCCTCATTGCATCTTCATAATGCCAGTTACATAGAGGCTCTCGACTAATATTTGTCCAATGAGTGAAGAAATGAAATCCTCTCATGAATTCCAGAGATGTTCTTAGAGTTACCTGTATTTTATTTATTTATTTTTTAATTAAAACATTTTAAATTTGTTCTAATTAGTTATACATGACAGTAAAATGCATTTTGACATATCATACATAAATGAAGTATAACTTCTCATTCGTCTGGTTGTACATGATGTAATGGTTGTGTTATCATATATGTACATAGGGTAATAATGTCTGACTCATGCTACTATGCTTCCTTACCCCCCATACCCGCTTCCCTCCCTCGCTCCCCTCTGTCTAGTCCAAAATACCTCTAATCTCCACCCGCCCCTTATTGTGAATTAGCATCCTTTGGTTCTTTGGGATTGGCTTATTTTGCTTAGCATGATATTCTCCAGCTCCATCCATTTACTGGCAAATGCCACAATTTCATTCCCCTTTAAGGCTGAATAATATTCCATTGTGTATATATACCACATTTTATTTATCCATTCATCTGTTGAAGGGCACCTAGGTTGGTTCCATAGTTTAGTTATTGTGAATTGAGCTGCTCTAAACATTGATGTGGCTGCGTCACTGTAGTATGCTGATTTTAAGTCCTTTGTTTCCTGTATTTTAATGAGTCCAGATCTACATCTCCTGAAGGAAGATGTGGAACAAGAAGAAATGTTCTGTTTAACTCTCCCTTGGAGCTGTCTGGGAACTCCTAAGTGGAATAGTTACTGATACTCACCTGTTCTCTTTCACTTATAACATGGGGCAAATGGATATGAAAAACAAAAAAAGGAAAGTCACTCTGCTTCCCTTGTTTTAGCATGTAGAGTAGGAGCTGTTTTAGTTAGCTTTTTTTGTCACTTTGAACAAAAAGCCTGAGAAGTTTCTTTTGGCTCATGATTTTGGAGTTTTAGTCCATGGTTGGCCGACTCCATAGCTCTGGGCCTGAGGTGAGGCAGAACATCATGGCAGAAGGGTGTGGCAGAGGAAAGCAGCTCAGGACATGATAGCCAGGAAACAGAGAGGCTCTGTTCACTAGGGACAAAATAAAAACCCGAAGTCACCCCTGGTGACCTGTCTTTTCCAGCCATAATTTATCTGCCTATAGTTACTACCCAGTTAATCTATATCAGTGGATTAATCCACTTATTTATGCCTTAAGATCTGATCATTTCACTTCTGAAAATTCACGCATTGTCTCACACATGAACTTTTGGGGGACACCTCATGTCTAAGTCATAACAGGAGCTAATGCTGCCCCAACTCTCGGTTGAAAGGAAATGTTAAAACAGTGGAACAAATGTCAGGTAATGGTGTATTAAAGTTCTGGTGGACTCCTTCACTTAAGCAGGCTTTTATTTTTTAAAAAAATCAGTGTCAAGGTACAGATGGATTAGGGAAATATTATTTGTTTTACAATAATGTCTTTAATTAGCAAATAAAGTTGACAGAGGTGGCTCAAACAGTAATCTCCTCTAACACTTTAAAAAATACAATGTGTGGTTGGGAGTAGCTTAGTGGTAGAGTGCTTGCTTAGCATGCACCAGGTCCTGGGTCCCATCCCCAGTATAACACACACACACACACACACACACACACAAAAAAAAAATGTATTACAATTTATAATTAAATATTTTCTAAATTTAGAAAGGATAAATTTACTAAGATCATAACTTGATCAGGTCAATTGTTTGTGTGTGTGTGTGTGAGGGGTATGTGTGGAGCTGTTCTTGAATAGGCTTTTGCTTCTCTTGAAAACTAAGTCTGAAGGAGCCATAGACTTGGTCTGACACACCTGGACCCTCTGGCTCATCTCCCAGAGCCTGGTATATCTGCAAAACGGGCAATATATAACTATCTTACAGCATCATCAGGCAGATATAATGGTGGTGGGCTGAATAATAGCCTCTAAAAATATCAAATCCTAACCCCTGGAAACTTCAAATTTTACTTTGGTTGGATAAAGAATCTTTGCTGGTGTGAATAAGTTAAAGATCCTGAGATGGGGAGATTATCCTGGATTATCCAGATAAACTCTGAATGTAATCACATGTGTCCTCATAAGAGGAAGGCAGAGGGAGACTTGATCACAAATGGGAGAAGGGGATTGAAGATGGAGCTCAAAGAGATTTGAAGATTCTGGCTTTGGGGCTGGGAGTTTGGCTCAGCAGTAGACCACATACTCACCATGTGTGAGGCTCCAAGTTCAACCCCTAGCACAAAAAAATTTAATTAATTAATTAATTTTGAAATAAAAGAAGATTTAAATAAATGAAATAAAATAAGATTTCAGCCTCAATGATTAGAGTGGTGTGGCCACAAGCCCAGGAATGCTGGTTTATGGATTCTTTACTAGAGCTTCTGGAGGGAGCACTGCCCTACTGGCTCCTAGACTTGGCCTAGAGTTATTGACTACAGATGTCTGGTTTCTGGAATTATGAGAGAATAATTTTTTTTCCTTTGGTATCAGGGATTGAACTCAGGGGTATGTGACCACTAAGCCACATCCCCAGCCATATTTTGTATTTTATTTAGAGACAGGGTCTCATTAAGTTGCTTAGCGCCTCGCTTTTGCTGAGGCTGGCTTTGAACTCACCATCCCCCTGTCTCCCGTGATTCTGGGATTACAGGCATCCTCCACTGTGCCTAGCTGAATTTCTGTTGTTTTAAATCACCAAGTTTCTGGCAATTTGTGGTAGCCGCCATGGGAAATGTTATATAATATGCAAACCAAATAGCATAGTGCTGTTCAGAAGAGGTGTTTAGGAATCCAGTAGATCTCTGTTTGAGTGACTACTCCACTCACTTGGTATATGCTTTGGGTAAATTATCTAATTCTAAGCCTTAGTTTTATTCATCTGTGGAAGGGGAATAATAGCAACGGTTTCATAGACTTCTTGCGAGGATTAGATGAGAAAATGTAAAGTGCTTAGGATAGAGCAGATCTTCCAATGTTGGTACTATGGATATTCTGGACCAAATCATTTTTTGTTGAAGGGGGTCATGTTGGACACTCTAGGGTGTTTAGCAGCATTCTTGGCCTTTGCATATTCAATCCCAGAGGTATTCCTCACTGTGGTGGTGGTGATAGTAAAAAATAAAATAAATAAGTAAATAAATAATTCCCTGAGGGCAAAATTGCCCCTAGCTGAGAACCATTAGTAATAGAACCAATAGTAATACTCATAGATGGTACTTAACAGGTTGTAACTATTGTTATTTACTGAATGAATGGGTTGTTCAGGGAAGCAGTAGACCACAGTGCTTAAGAGCTTGGGTTTAGGCCTCCGGCTGCCTGGATTCCAGTCCAAGCTCTACCACTTAACAGCTCTGTGACGCCAGCCATGCTATTTAACTCCTCTGTTTCCCCAGTTACTCATCTGTGGAAAAGAAAATATATAATAAGACCTCCTCCATAGGGTTATTGTAAGTCTTAGATGAGATGATCCTGATAAAACATTTTGAATAGACTCTGCCATATGGTAAGCTTTGATCATGCTGACTGTTGTTGCTATGGTCATTTACTCTCTCTGTATAAGCAATTGAGAATCAGAAAGGTAGCCACTTCTGAGGCATACAGTCTTGAGTGGCCACCCTCCCTCAGCCTACTTTCCATCCCAGCTCTGCAGGAAGTCTGTCCTGGTTGCCTCCTGCCTTAGCAGCTTCATACGGCCATTCATATTTAATTGTAATCTCTGCATTTAGAAAGAATTCCCACTGTGGGCAGAATTTGCTCATACCATCAATTTCTTTCTGGCCTGGCCACCCCAGACCAAGTGGCGTGGTTTCATCCTCTGCAGAGATAGAGCACGGGTGGAGGGAAGTCCCGTCCTCCAGGTCTCTCATACAGAGGTGGCTGTGAGGATGCTTGGGGCCAGATACATGGGCCAGGGAGGCCAGAATACCATGTTCAACAATAGGGGTAAGCATATGCAGGTGCTGACCCAGACACCACACATAAGCTGGGAGCTTAGTCCCTGCTATTCACTGCTTCAGAACCAACGAGGAGCTCAGACGTGAAAACATGGACAGGCACCCACAGTCCATGGACTAAAGGAATTTCAAGAAGAGGTATGAGGGGCCTGGCATGCACTTGGGGACATTGTAACCCCACTCTAGGAGATCAGGTATAATAGTACATGTATTAGTCAGCTTTGTATTACTATAATTAAATACCAGAGGCAATTAACTTATAAAGAGAAAATTTTTATTTGGCTCATGATTTTGGAGGTTCTAGTACAAGATTTAGGTGGCCCTGTTGTTTTGGGTCCCTGGCAAGGGTGACACATCATGGCAGGAGTGCATGATAAAACAGATTGATTACATCATGAGCCAGGAGGCCAAGACAGAGAAAGACGATGGGGTCCCACAATCCTTTTTGTGGGCACAGCCCTATGACCTCCCATTGGGCCCTACTTCTGAAAGGTTCTACAGCCTCCCAAGAGCACTACTCCCCTTTACTAACCTTCAGTATAGGGGTCTTTGGAGACATTTGTCCAAACTACAGCTGTACTCAAAATAACAGAGGCTTACATGTGTTTATTTCTCTCTTATTTATTGGGAAAGCAGACCTGAGTGAGGCAGCCCAAGGATGATAGGCTGCACTCTCCAGCTGTTGAGCCCTTGTCCAAAGCATCAGGATGAAGGAAGCGATGGTAGAAGTCCTGCCTAGCACTTCCCCTCACTTCTCATGGACCATTGTGTAGTCAGTCACTAGGCGACACCTAACTCTAAGACTCTGGGAATGGAGCTATTATCTGAAAGTATCACTAGACACCCTAAATAGAAATGAGAATTCTTACTGAGAAGAAGGGGAGAATGGGTTAGTTGGGATAGACAATACACAGGTCTTGTCACAGGGGGGTTGGTAAGTTTTCCAAGAAGGAAGCAGTTTCCAGAAATACTGTGATTTCACAGAAAAATTCTGAAGTCCAAATTTGTAAGCCAAAGAAGGTATATTTAGGAGGTAATGTGGCAGCAGGTAATAGAAGGGATTAAGTAAAGTGATTGGCTGCTGTTATACTCCTCCAATAAGACTTTTGAAATCAAATCCTTCCCCATCTAATCTTAAATCCAAATCAGATCAATGCCCTATCCAAATATCCCTTCCTGAACATTAACTCTGATTCTAGTCATGATTCAACAATAACCCCTAATTTTGTGGCGCATGCCTGTAATCCCAGCAGCTGGGGAGGCTGATGCAGGAGGATCTCGAGTTCAAAGCCAGCCTCAGCAACTTAGCAAAGCCTTAAGCAACTCAGTGAGACCCTGTCTCTAAATAAACTATAAAAAGGGCTAGGGATGTGGCTAAATATTTAAGCACATCTGGGTTCAATCCCTGGTAACAACAACAACAACAAAACCAAAACAATCAAATAAACAAAAAACAAACTCCATCTAATCTTAACCTTAAATTCACATTGCCTGGTGAGCCTGAGTTATGAAAGATCAGGTGTGGTTCTGTATAATCCTGACATTAATCTCATTGTGCCAAGGCAAGAATCCTCAGATCTGATCCCCATCTTAACCTCAAACCTAACCATTACCCTAACCCCAGTTCTAATCTTAACACTAACCCTGATAACTCCAACCTAATCCTTGCTTGCTCTAACCTAAATCTTGATCTTAACCTCTGTTGCAACCATAATCCCTATGTTAGTCAGCTTTCTATTGCTGTGACAAAATACCTGAGATAAATGCCTTAAAAGGAGCAAAGGTTTATTTTGTCTCACAGTTTCAGACAGTCCATTTTCACTTGACCCTGTTGCTTTGAGCCAGTAGAATACCATGCTGGGTGGAGGAGGCTGTTTATCTCATAGAAACTAGGAAACAAAGAGAGAGGTAGGAGGGGCCAGGGTCCCAATATCCCCTTTAAGGGAATGCCCATAATAACCTAGCTCCTCCCACTAGGCCCTACTTCCTTCCAATAGCACCACAGGCTGGCAACCAAGCTTCCAATGTGGGGCTTAATGTCCTTTAGGGGACATTCAAGATTTAAACCATAATAATTCCTAACTCACCTTCAATTCTACTCCTACTTCCAACCCCAATTTTAACCCTTTTATCCTTTCTCTAATATTAACCCTAATTCCAACCCTAACTGTAACCCCTTCCCTAACCTTAACCCTAACTTAAACCCTAAACCCAGTCACAACTCCAACCTCAATCCAGATTTCAACACTAGTCCTAATTTTATAATCCCACCTTCTTTACCAAGTCAAAATTACCTCTACAGGTGGGCTGGTCTAACAGGGCTTAACAGATGTGCTGGGTTGATGAAGTAAGTCTGGACCACTGACCTCATGTAGGCCCCCTGCCTTAGCCCACTGGTGTTAACAGCCTGGGGGTTGGAGGTGAGTTTGCAGAACTACATCAGGAGTGTTATCTTTGCTGACCCAGGCCCACCAGCCTGTGTGAATATTGGTGGTAATTGCTCTATAAGATGACAAAAATCTCACAATGCTAGTTCACCAATTTGGCCTTCACAGTTGAGTTTAAACACAATTCTAGCAAATTGTGCTGATTTCAATTTCACAAGCTTGGATTAGTAGTTTTTGAATTCACCATCTGAATGTATGTAAATTATCCACTCTCACCCCAAATCCAGCAGTTTTGTTAAGAGGACTGTGATTTTTTCCTAAGAGGACTATAATTTTTGTAGGAGGGCTTTACACCACCTCCTACAAGTACTGACTAGCTGGGCATGGGCCCAATGGAAGATTCAAATGAGGCATGAAAGAGCATTAGCAAAATTCACAGGAACAAGAACACTTTTTAGAGAGCAGAAGAAAAGCAATAGATGGTCTCAGTTCTTTACAATTCAACAAATGTTTTTTGGATGAATGCAAGGCACTGGGATTGGCATGACAGGAAATCAAATATGAGAATGATTGTTACTGGATATGGGGAGCACTGAAGTTGGGGAGGGAAGCAGAACTGAGGCAGGAACTAGACCCTGAGCTCTCTGCTTCAATGTTACAGTATCTTCCTATGCAGGCTATAAACATTACCACCTTCTTGTATGAGTCAGGTCCACAGGATACAGAAGGGACACTACGGGAATTTTGAAAATTATTAACAAAAATGGTAGGAGCAGGGAAATGCAAAAAACTAGGGATGCTGAAACACCCAGGACCAACATCAATGAAAAGCTGTTCCCAGTCCTGGGCCTGAAGGTATTAGGAAGAGGGAATGGTATTATGAGCACCAGGTTTGAGGTGGATAGTAGAAGAAGGTGCAGTCTCCATCATAGTTGGGGATGGGAGGGAGCAAGGAAGACACACCCGGACTTCTCTCTCTCTTCCTGCCAATTGTGTGTTGCAACTGGCTGGTGCTGGTTCATGAGGGCCAATTTTATGCAGCTCTTTCCAACTCTAGTCTCAAGTTGGTAGTTTGAAATCTCTCATGGTGGGAGTATTTACATCACAGAAATGGGCAAATGCTACAAATCAGGATGTTTTTTCCCTGGAGAGCTGGCTGATTAACATTTACTGGCACAAATTTACAGTCTCCCATGCTCTCATCAGTTCTTTCTGCTTCTCATTGGCTGATCTGGTAGCAAGTCAGAGGGCAAAGGAGCTTGGATGGAAGAGTCATTATGGGGAAGCCTGTAGGGATAGGGGCCAGGGCTCAGAGGGAGGAGAATGGGAGGGAGGGAAGGGCAGCAAAGGGAGAATGACTGGCACACCCCGCTGCCACTTTTTAATCCTTTTACCCTTTTAAAGGAACTTATCACCTCCTGCCATACTGCAGAGTTAATTCTTTACCCTTTGTCTCCCTCACTAGAATGGAAGTTTCAGGAGCGAAGGGACTTTGTTTTCTTCTCTAATATCTCTCTAGCGCTTGGAACAGTGCCTAATATCTAGCAGATGCTCGATAACTTTCGTTGAGTGTGAGATTACAAGGCAGAATCCAAGTGGCTTACGAGAAATTGGAAGTGCTGGGATACACGGAAGAGATTCCACGTAGTACCAAATATCAGGTGACCGTAGAGCGCCTGGAGAGAAATGCCTAGCAGACAGTCGAAAATGCAGAGATTGGAGCTAAGATATAAACTTGAATGTCTGATCACATAAACACAGTCTGCTGGATATCACTGAAAGACTGTTAAGAGGAGGCAACAAATGCTGAAGACAGAGTCTTGGAGAATTCTTGTACCCAAGAGGGAGCAGGAGAAGGGAGAACCAAGGAAGCAAGTCCTGAGCAAAGAAACAGGAGAATTAGGATAAGGTGTGGAGTTTAAAAAATGAGTATTTCAGGCTGAGGAGTGATGCCAATGGGGATTGGCATTTCGTCGATACTCCACTGATGTTTGTGCTGAATGAGGTTTGAATTAGAGCTTGAGAAATGGCCTCTAGACTGCACAATGAGGAAATTACTGTGACCAACATCAGGGCCATTTCAATCAAGTGATAGGTAGGTAGAAATGAAACTCCAGTGAGCTGAGAAGTGAATGGACTATTTTGAAAATTAATTATTATGCTGTGTGGATAAACATTGAAAAACATTACGCTAAGTGAAAGGAGCCAGTCACAAAAGACTAAACATTGTATAATTTCCTTTCTGTGAAATGTCCAGAATGGACTAATCTAGAGAGACAGAAATGGATTAGTGGTTGCCTAGGGCTGGGAGATAGTGGGGAGTGACTGCTAAAGGGTAAAGGATTTCTTGTTGGGTTGATGAAAATATTCTAAAATTAATTGTGGTAATGGTTACAGACTTCTGTGAATATAGTAAAAACCACTGAATTGTGTGTTTCAAATGGGTGAACTGTGTGTATGTGAATTGTACCTCAAATAAAGCTGTTACTAAAAAAAAAATCAATGATGAAATACTTTGTATAGACAAATACCCTGTGTTTAATCTGCTCTAAGGCACCATTGATTGTCAGAAGAATCATTATTTTATGTACCACAATAAAAGATAACAACTACCACATAAACTAATGCCACTTTTCCTTATCACATTGATTAAGAGATGTGTCCTGATCTCAGAGAGGTTAAAGTTTTTAAAGGCATTTCTTAGAATCAGTGAACTAAGGTGCATAGCACAGATACATGATTGCAGGGAGACAGGTGTGGCTCGCCACAGGACATGAACCAAGCAAACAAAAAGAATGAGCACCCAGGATACCAACAGAATGTTCCATCAGTACTGCTGTTGCCTTTTATGTGTCCTTCCCAGTCCCCTCACTCTGTGGTGGCCACCATCTTTTTTTTTTTTTTTTTGTGGTACCAGGGATTGAACTCAGGGGCACTCGACCACTGGGTCATATCCCCAGCCCTTTTTGGTATTTAATTTGGAGACAGGGTCTCACTGAGTTGCTAAGTGCCTCACCATTGCTGAGGCTGGCTTTGAACTCGCGATCCTCCTGCCTCAGCCTCCCAAAGTGCTGGGATTACAGGCGTGCGCCACCGCGCCCGGCTAGTGGCCACCATCTTGATTACTTTTGTTGTTTGTTTTTCTCCACATTTTTATTGGTGCATTATAGTTGTACATAATGATGGGATTTGTGTACACATGCACAAAATGTTAACAATATAATTTGGCCAATATTATTCCCCAGTACTTTTCCCAGCCTCCCCTTCTTCCTCCCCTTTTTTGTTTTAACATGGTATAAGACGCAACATGACATTTGCCATTTTTATCCACCTTTAAGTTACAGTTCAGTGGCATCAAGCACATTCATGTGGCTGTGCAGCTGTCACCACCAGCCATCTCCAGAACTCTTTTCGTTCTGCAAATCTGAAACTCTGTGCCCACTAAATAACAGAGGAATAGGGATTCCTCCCTTCCTCCTGTCCCCTGGTAACCACCATTCCACTTTCTGTCTGCATGAATCGGACTGCTCCAGCTCCCTCATATGTACGGACTCAGTTTAACGCGACTGCAACAATCTCAAGTTGAAATGACCATTGCCAGCCGGGCGTGGTGGCGCACGCCTGTCATCCCAGCACTTGGGAGGCTGAGGCAGGAGGATCGCGAGTTCAAAGCCAGCCTCAGCAATGGTGAGGCACTTAACAACTCAGTGAGACCCTGTCTCTAATAAAATACAAAAAAGGGCTGGGGATGTGGCCCAGTGGTCGAGTGCCCTTGAGTTCAATCCCTGGTACAAAAAAATGACCATTGCCCCAGAGTAACCCTAGTCAGTTTTTCCTGTGTAGTTTCCCAGTAAACTATAAACAGATAAAACCGTTAGAGTGGTATGTGGAGTTTTACAACTGGACCCTGGTGCCAGGAATGTGCCTGACTTTGATATTAGCTTAAAATAAGCCAGGTTCATTCTGACTAGTCACTCTTGTTCTAATCCATATATACACCCTTCCTTTTGACCCAAATTGTGGGAATCCACTTGGTCTTGCTGATGCCCAGGACCATGCTTCTGTCATTAAGCCTTCAATAAATTGTCCTCTGTGAAATTCTACATCTGTCTGTCTCTTTCTTGGGTCTCACCGTGTTCTGGGGTGAGTTATCATACAGTTGAGCTGGGTTGTTCCAGAACATCATGTAGGTAGAATCTTATACCATTTGTCCTTTTGTGTCTGCCTTTTTTCACTTAGTACGATGTCTTCACCACAGTTCATCTATGTCATAGCATGAATGAGAATTTCCTTCCTGTAAAAATAACATTGCATTGTATGTATGCACCACTTTCTGTTTTTTCTGTTCATATGGTATGGACATTTGGGTTGCTCCTACTTTTTTGCTGCTGTGAAAATTGATATACAAGAATCTATTTGAGACGCTGCTTTCAAATCTTTTATGTATATTCCTGGGAGTGAGGTTGCTGGGTCAAATGCAACTTTATGTTTAATATTTTATGGAACTGCCATTCAGTTTTCCATGATGGCTATACCATTTTACATTTTCACTAGCAGGGCACAGGGGTTCCAATTTCTCTATATCCTTACCAACACATTTATTCCCTCTCTCTTGTCTATTGATAGCCATCCTAATGGGTCTGACTACTGTCCTGATTTTGAATGTACAATTCCTTTGCTTTTCCTTATAGTTTTACTAAATATGTGCTTTAAAATGACATATTGTTTAATATTACAAGTTTTAAAATTTTATCTCAATAAATCAGTTCAACAAATGTTCACCAAGCATCTGCTGGGTGTAGGAAACAACAATGAGCAGGACAGGTGACCCTGTCCCGTAGGGCTGATGCCTAATGGGGATGATGTTCTTTCTCCAGGGAATTAAAAGCAGGGTTCACTGCCCAAAACGATTTGTGGGAAAGATTTGTCAGGCAGTCTAATCTGGCTTAAGGGGTCAGGAAGTGCTTCTGAGAAGTTTGATAAAGAAGAGGCATTGAATAGGATGGCCATGTGGAAGGAAAGCAGGGTCAAGGGGAGATTTTTGCTTGAGGAAGAGGAAAGCTGCCTCCACAAAATGAGAGAAGGTAAGACTGGAGATGCCAGGCCCTGTGCTGCCCAGGTCCAGAGGAGGCAGTCAGGGTGGAATTCAAGTACCTGAATGTAAGAGCCTTTAATGAAGAAGTAGCTAAGATGGCAGCTGGCTGAGAACCAAAGAGGAGACATTTAATTGTTTACATCTGACATTAATACAATTAACTAAGAATCTTTCTGTGCCCGTGAACACTGTGTGACGCACCTGTAAGTTGAGCTTGTGACACATGTATACTTGTTAAGGTGAAGAATATTTAACGAGGTTGGGTTGGCGAGAGGTTGGTTAGAGTTGGAGAGAAGAAGAAGAAGAAGCGAGAATAAAGAACCTACTCATTCCCAGTCTGCCTCTGATTTCTTTCCCGCAGAATTGTTGCTGCAGGTGGCAACAGCTGCAGGCGGCAACAAGTGGTAGCCCGTACGGGGAATTCGGAATCGGCATGGTAAGAAAACTGAGGAACCTCGGTTAAGAGCGAGGGAAAATGGGATAAAAAATGACAAAGATCCGAATTCACAAGGCTATTGAGGATTTGTTAGAGATAGCTGAGGGATACCTGCTCCCAATTGGACCTGGGACTCAGGATGTTACTGAGTCAGTTAGGACCAGTGAGAGTAGTAGTAGTGAGGAGGAATTAAGTGAAAGTGATCTTGGGAGCACAGTTTCCGATAAAACAAACAAAAAGAAATTAAAAAGGACCAAGATAGAGGACCGTCAAGTGGAGGAACCACTTGTGCCCTCTGCTCCCCCATGGGTTGGATCAATTACAGAGACTATGAGGGGTCTTTCCAGGCACTTGCGTGCCCTTGAAGCAGAGATTAAAGGTCTTTCTAAGCGCTTGCGTGACCTTGAGTGTCAAAATTTGCAGGGACGTTGGGATCTGCCAGTGTTTGAAAATCAAAATGAACAAAGGTACCATCAGTCTTTAGATTTCAAAACTATAAAAAATTTTAAAGAAGCAACAATGACATATGGGCTCCAAGCTCCTTTCACCATAAGCATGATAGAATCTCTTAATACTTTGAATTTAACTCCTTCAGATTGGAAAGGCTTATGTAAGGCAGTATTGAGTGGGGGACAATATTTAGTTTGGAGGTCACAATTTCAGGATTTCTGTGTTAAAACAGCTTGAAGAAATGCGGCTGCAGGGTTTCCAGATCGTAACGTAGACATGTTAACTGGAGAAGGGCAATATGCTGATTTTACAGGTTCAGATTCAGTACGATCCTGGAGTTTACGCTCAAATATACGCCGCAGCTGTTAAGGCATGGAAAACTTTACAAGGATCTGGTGACTTACAGGGTACCTTGTCTAAAGTAATCCAGAGACCTAATGAGCCATATGCCGAATTTGTTGATCGTCTTTTGCAGACAGCAGGTAGAGTGTTTGGAGACGTTGATCAAGCCATGCCATTAGTTGTTCAGCTGGCATATGAAAATGCCAACAAATATTGTCAAGATGCTATCAGACCTTGGAAATCTAAAAGGGACCTTTCTGTCTATATAAAGCTTTGCAGGGACATAAATGATGCATTTGTTACAGGTAATGTAATCGCAGCAGCCATGAGAGGTGCTTCTCCTCTTAATTTTACAAGAAGAGCTCGACCTAAAAGTTATTATAGTCAATCAGGTTATTTTAAAAAACAATATCCCCAAAGAAGGCAAGAGACAATAGAAATACAACCAAGCTCGTCTCGTGCCCCAGGCCGCTGCCCCAGGTGTAAAAAAGAAAACCATTGGGCTAGTAAGTGCAGATCCAAAACTGATATTTATGGTAACATTTTGTCTGGCAATTCAAAAAACGAGGTACTGGGCCCAATGCCCCGGGGCCCACAAATGTACGGGGCATTAGAGAACGAGTATCCTCAAATATCCATCCAAATGATTCCTCGACACAATCCCTCTTACCCATTGACTCCCTCGTTAGATGAACAAGAGGAAGTGCAGGACTAGACCTCTGTTCCACCACCTGAATAGTGCTAACACCTGAAATGGGGGTTCAACTGATTCCCATGGGAGTCAGGGGACCTCTTCCCTTAGGGACTGTAGGACTTATCCTCGGGTGAAGTTCTAAAAGCTTATCTGGACTTCAAGTTACTCCAGGTTTGATAGATTCAGACTATCAAGGAGAAATTAAAATTATGCTTAGTTCACCTTGAGGCATTAGCTCTGTTAACCAAGGTGATAGAATTGCTCAGCTGCTTCTCCTTCCCAGTTTACATAACTCATTTAAGAGTATACCTCAAAATAGGAAGAATAGGGGATTTGGTTTCACTGGCTCGGGACCTATGGCTTGCTGGGTTCAGGATTGCTCACAGAGGCCTATGTGCAAAATAAAAATTCAGGGGATAGAGATGGAAGGGTTAATTGACATTGGGGCTGACTCTTCCATTATTAACTTATAACAATGGCCCAAGCACTGGCCTTTACAAAAAGCTTCAACTAGTTTGAGAGGCTTGGGATATTTAAATAGCCCAGAACAAAGTGCAACAGTCTTAAAGTGGGAGGATGATAAAGGGCATCAAGGAACATTTCAGCCTTATGTTTTGTCCAGCTTGCCAGTTACCTTATGGGGAAGAGATAAATTAAAACAAATGGGAATACACCTCGCAACCACACCCATAGGTGATATAAATAAAAGCTGGAATCTCTTGAAAAAACAGGGATATGTTCCAGGTAAAGGACTAAGAAAAAATCTACAGGGTGATCCTAACCCTATTGAGCTTAAAGGAAATCGTCATTGAAAAAATATAAGATATTTTTTTAGAGGCCACTGAGAAAACAATTTTGAAAATACCATGGCTTTCTGATAAGCCAGTTTGGGTCCCTCAGTGGCCCCTACCTAGAGAGAAATTACAAGCGGCCCACTTACTAGTCCAAGAACAACTAGAAGCAGGACATATAGAACCTTCCACCTCTCCCTGGAATTCCCCCATATTCATGATTAGGAAAAAATCAGGAAAATGGCGATTGTTACATGATCTTAGAGAAATCAATAAAACCATGCAAATTATGGGCCCTACCCAACCTGGACTTCCTAATCCTATAGCTATTCCTAAAAATTTCCATCTTATAACCCTTGATATAAAGGATTGCTTTTTTTCTATTCCTTTACATCCTCTGGATACCCCTAGGTTTGCTTTTTCAGTTCCCTCTATTAATAATGATGGATCTGATCAAAGATTTCAGTGGAAAGTTTTACCCCAGGGTATGGCTAATAGCCCCACTATATGTCAAATCTATGTAGATAAAGCTATTCAGCCTATCAAGAACAAATACCCAGAGCTTATGTGCCTCCATTATATGGATGATGTTTTTTGCTTGCTTATCCTAATCAAGAAGTCTTATTCATCATATTTAGTGATATATCAGAAAACTTGAAACGATATGGACTAAATATTGCTGTAGAAAAAGTTCAAACTAGATCTCCAATATTATATCTAGGATTCCAAATTATGGATACTTTTATTAGGCCTCAAAAAATCTTAATAAATAAGGAACATCTGGCTACTCTTAATGATTTTCAAAAATTGCTGGGAGACATTAATTGGCTTCACCCTACACTAGGCCTCACTACTGGCCAATTAAAATCCTTATTTGATATCCTTCGCGTGAACCCTGATCCATCTTCACCGCAAACATTGACTCCTGATGCTAGGGAAGCTTTAAAGTTGGTAGAAAAGGCCATCGAAGGATCCCATTATGATAGAATAGATTTTGCTCGACTGCTGATATTGACCATTATTTCTTCACAATATACACCCACGGGAGTATTTTGGCAACAGGGGTCTTTATTATGGGTACATTTGCCAGTTTCTCCTAAAAGTACAATAGAGTCTTACACCTCCATGGTGGCTAAACTTATTCTTCAAGGACTTAAGACTTCTACTAAAATATTTGGCATTCACCCCGCTACTATTATTACTCCCTATTCATTGTCACAGGTTGAATATTTATGCTTCAATGATAATGATTGGGCTATAGCTAGATGCTCTACTTCTGCAAATTTTGATAACCATCTTCCTAAGTCTCCTATACTATCTTTTTGTATCAATCATCCCATTATATTTCCACAGGTAATAAAAAATCAACCTATTCCTAAGGCATTAAATGTATTTACAGATGGGTCCTCTAACGGTACTGCTGCAGTAGTCACTCAAAAAGAAAATATGATTCATATTACTGCCCATAAATCAGCTCAATTGGTAGAGCTAGAAGCTGTTATTACAGCTCTTGAAAGTTTTAGAAAACAGCCCATAAATATTTTTTCAGATAGCCACTATATTGTACATGCCGTCCCTAAATTAGAGCTAGCAGGTTCAATAGCACCTCATACTCCAGTCTTTAAATTGTTTTTTTCAAATTCAAAACCTTCTATGGGAACGTAAAGAACCTTTGTTTATTGGACATATCAGAGCTCATACTAATTTGCCTGGTCCTCTCCACGAAGGTAATCAAAGGCTGATGCCCTTACTCAAATAATCTTTATATTTTCAGCAGTCCAACAAGCTACCTCATTCCATTCTCAATTTCATATTAATAGCACTACTTTACAACAAAGTAAAGATCTAAAGATTAAGCTTGAACAATTGTGAAGGCTCGTCAATCTTGTGTGACACATTTGCCCAATCCTCATTATTGGGTTAACCCAAGAGGATTAATGCCCAATCATTTGTGGCAGATGGATGTCACTTATGAGCCAAGTTTTGGAAAATTGCGATTTATTCATGTGACCATAGATACATGCTCAGGCATGATTTTTGCTTCCTTACATGCTGGAGAAAAAGTTAAAGATGTAACATCCCATTGTTTACAAGCTTTTGCTGCATTGGGCATTCCCAAAATGCTTAAAACAGACAATGGCCCTGTATATACGTCCTCATCCTTCAAACAGTTTTGCTCCAAATTCAATATACTTCATAAGACTGGTATTCCATATAATCCTCAAGGCCAAGTCATAATTGAATGAGCTAATCGCACACTCAAACTTATGCTTTTGAAACAAAAAGAAGGAAATTGGACAAATCCTAAAAATAGATTAGCCATTGCCCTTTTTACTTTAAATTTTTTAACTTTAGATTCCAAAGGATATTCGGCTGGAATCCACACCAACAACATAAACCTTTGGTTTACTGGAAGGATGTTCTTTCAGGCACACGGAAGGGCCCAGACCCAGTATTAATTTGGGGGAGAGGATCTGTTTGTGTTTTTCCACAGCACGAGTCCTCGCCGGTATGGATACCATCAAGATTAACAAAACAGGTATCAAATCAAAAGGGCCAAGATGAAGTTGTTGTGGAATCAAAATTAATAAAACAGGTACCAAATCAAAAGGGCCAAGATGAAGTTGTTGTGGAATCAAGGTTAATAAAACAAGTGCCAAATCAAAAGGGCCAAGATGAAGTTGTTGCGGAATGATTCCCTTAAAAGAGGTATCAATTCGCGCACCTGCCCGAGTTTGTGCGCGAGTTTGTTTCTTTTCCGACAAGGGAACCTCATCTTTACCTTTTCAGCTAAGAAACTTTTAAGCTGCGCGCTTTTTCCTTCAATAAATTCACAACTTAAGTCTCATTCCTCCTGGCCGGGACGAGAGGATCTCTCTTTAGTGTGCGCACAATTGTGCTTTTCTTTTTTATATATGTCTTTATGTCTGTATGTTTGTCTAGAATTCATGTAAATGTGATGTCACAAATATATGTCTTTATGTCTGTGCGTCTGTCCAGATTTCATGAAAATGTGATGTCACAAATAACAAAAACTGAGCGCTCATGAGAAAAAAACAAAAAAGGGATCCAAATAACTTTAATTCATTTAAATTAAAAATATTCAAATGGGGTAAAAAAATAAAAAATGAAGGTACCTTCAAACTTAATTTATAAGTATCTCTAGGACTTCTCTTAAGCAAGGAATATGACTAATACTGTTCAACTTGATATTTTGGTATTTGACATGGGATTATTTATTTGTAACTAACTTTGTTTATTAATTTACAAAGTTAAATTGTTTTAATAGGTATTTGTAATTAACTTTATTTGTTATACAGCTGATTAATTTAAATTGTTTCAATAGGTATATTCATAAATTGGTACATGGGATTGTTTATTCATAATTAACTTTATTTGTTATACAGCTGATTAATTTGAATTGTTTCAATAGGTATATTCATAAAAGGTTGCTGTGTATGCAGAGGCTCAAAAGTTCCAGCTAACAAAATATTTTTCTAAAATGCTCCTAGCCTTTCTTTAATCTATCTTAAATGTAATATTTTGCCAGCTAATGTTTGTGGGAGCTCAAGCAGCAATGTATGTGAGCAGAGATCAACTTCAGAACTAAAACACCTGACCTAAGATCTAATAGTTCTATTTTTTAGTTTAAATTGCACTCCTACAATTCGCTTCTTGACTCAGTGCTGGAATGGCACTGCCTTTCCTCTAATGATTGTTGCTTGAGTTTCTAGGTATGCCAGTCTTAGCGGGCCCTGAAGACTTGCCGGTGGCATTGTCTAGACTTAAAAAGACGGCTGCTGCTGCTACAGCTACAGGGATTGCAATCGCTACATGCATTCCTACTGCTCAAGCATTGAACAACCTCACCAGCAGTGTGGCCTCTGCTCTGCATGCATGGGGCCTCCCAGAATAACGTGTTACATTACACAGGACTATATCTTGCGGGTATCCCTTTTCTTAACCTTGATAGGGCAGCTGATTTGTCTAGAGAACTCAGTACGTTACTTAATAGAACTTAGGGCACCTGATTTGTCTAAAGAACTTAGTACGCTGTTTAATGGAACTTGGCTCATCAGCACAAAGCTTGCTGCCTTAAAACCGGAGCATCTCCTCATGATTGGTTGGCTTGATTGGACGGCTGGTAGTCAATGACGGGAAAGTCTCATGTGACCGACATATCAACCTAAGACAGGAGTCAAGGGCACAGCCTTGATTATCCGATGATGGGTAAGAATGTTGGTTGCACATGTGGACGCCTAACACAGGCACAGTCGATCCTGATGTGGTGAGGGTTGTCACCCATCCATTTAAGCTATCCCTCTTTTAAAAACAAAAGGGGGGAAATGTAAGAGCCTTGCATGAGGAAGTAGCTAAGATGGCGGCTGGCTGAGAGCCAAAGAGGAGGCATTTAATTGTTTACATCTGACATTAATACAATTAACTAAGAATCTTTCTGTGCCCGTGAATACTGTGTGATGCACCTGTAAGTTGAGCTTGTGACACGTGTATACTTGTTAAGGTGAAGAGTATTTAACCAGGTTGGGTTGGCGAGAGGTTGGTTGGAGTTAGAGAGCAGAAGAAGAAGCAAGAATAAAGAACCTCCTCATTCCCAGTCTGCCTCCGATTTCTTTCCTGCGGAATCGTTGCTGCAGGTGGCAACAGCTGCAGGTGGCAACACCTGAACACACGAGGGGTAGTTACTTTTCCGCAGGACCTTGGGAGAGGTTGGAGAGGACCCAGGACAGAGGAATGTTCTCTAGGTTTCCAGATGAGGGCCTGGGGCTGGAAGAAGACAAACCTACTGTGCTTTTTTGTCCTGAAGTCTCACCCCTGAGGTCTTTGCAGCATCTCTTGGAACAAAAATCAGATTTTGAGTGAAGTGGGCTGGGTGGCTAGGGCCAGGGTGCAGGGAGGGGAGGAGTTCAGGAGCAGCAGCAGCAGCAGCAGCAGCAGCAGCAGCGGAGTCTTTCACAACCACCCAAAGCTCGGTGCGTTGTTGTTCTACTTCCCCTTGCAATCTGCTGCAGTGGCCACCATATGTCTTCTTCTATGGATAGGCCCAGTGTATGTGTACTACCTCAAGATTTGATAAAGTGGGAGTCTATTGAAAATCCTCTCTGTGCTTTTAATGGGGCAGAGTGCTGTGGGACTGTATAAGCTCATGTCTTTGTTGTTCCTATCCTTTTCCTTAGATCTTCTCCCCTCCATGCCCAATGGGAAAAGTCCCATGGGGATCCAAGGTGGCCATGCCTTTACATTGTGAAGGGCAGGGGGATCTTCAAGCTGAGGAGTCTGGGGTACCTGGGATGGCCAGGACCTTAGAGGGGAAGCTGGACATCACAACACAGCTCAATGGAGCTGACTTTGGAACCAGGCTTAAGTTCAAATCCTAAGTCTCTCACTTTTGGATTATGTGACTTCAGGGAAGTTACTAAATTTCTATGAAACTTGCTTGCCTGAATGCTAAAGTAGAGCTCACAGTTCTATTACAGTTTGGATATGAGGTGGGCCCCAAAGCTCCTGTGTTAATGCAGGAATATTCAGAGGTGAAATGATTGGATTGTGAGAGCTGTAACCTAATCAGTGGATTAATCCATTTGATGAATTAAAAATTTGAAAGGACTATTGTAATGGGTGGCAGCTACAGGCAGGTGGGATGTGGCTAGAAAAAGTAGGTCTTTGGAGGCACAACTTTGGGGATTGTTTCTTGTCTCCCTAGCTTCTCCTCTCTTTCTGTTTCCCAGCTACCATGAAGTGAACAGCTTTCCTGCACTCTGCTCTTCCACCATGATGGTGTGCTTCACCTCAGGCCAGAGCAATGGAGTTGGCCAACCGTGGACTGAACCTCTGAAACTGTGAACTCAAAATAAACTTTTCCTCTTCTAAATTGTTCTTGTCAGATATTTTGGCCACAGTGATGAAAACCTGGCTGACACAATTCTTCTTCACATGTTGATTTGTGGATTAAAAGAGATAACATATATACTAATTGGTCCAGTGCCTAGCAGGTAGGAAGCACTTAAAAAGTAGTTATGTTCAAATTATGGAGCACCACTCGGCACTAAGAAAAAATGAACTACTGATGCATGCAGCAATGTGGATGGAACTCAAAATAATTATGCTGAGTGAAAGAAGTCAGACTAAAAAAGGGTATATTCTGTAGGTTCCATCTTTATAAAACTCTATCAAATGGAGACCTGTCTCTTGTTGTAAGTAAACCAGTAGCTGCCTGAGGATGGGGGAAGAGTTGGCAGGGTGATTATAAGAGACTTTGGGGAGTGGTAGTGGTAATCCACTATCTTGATTATGTTGATGGTTTCATGGGTGTGTACACGTGTCAAAACTTATCAAATTGAAGACATTAAATATATAAGGTTCATTTTATGTAAATTATATCTAAAGTTGTAAAAAACAACAAAATGTGATGATAATGACAATGATGCCCTTGTCCACCACGACCCTCCCCATCCCTAGAGGATCACCATTAGCAAAACCAGGAGGGGCTTTAATAACAAAACAGAAAACAAACAAAAAAATTAGCAGAATTCCTCCAGGCTCTAGCATTCAAGAGCTTTGGAAAGAAAAGACCCCATGGAAGGTTCTAGAGGTTGCTGGATGCAGGCTTCCTCTCACTGAGAACTGTGGACAGAGGGAGCTGAGAGGAAGGGCAAGTGCATTTCCCAGTTCAGCCATGGGTTTGGGGGCAAGAGGCTGTGTGGGGCAGCTGCAGGGGGTCCTCTATCCCTTTGAGCTGGGGATGTGGACCCACAGACAGTAGCTCTGGAGTTCTCTGGACCCCTTTAGAGCTGTGCTTCTCTTCTGTTGTGTGGACCTTGATATGTCTGTTATGACTGCTGCCACAGCCCGTTAATAATGGCAGCCCCCTATGGCTGCCAATCTAAGTCAGAGGGTTGAACCTTGAATGGACAATCATTGTTTCCCATCAGAGAAGGTGAGAGACGGAAGAAATCTAATACAATTCAAGTGCATTTTTGCTCAGTAGAGACAGAGGCCCCAGGAAGCCAGGTGGCTTTCTAATACTACCTGGCTCTTCCTTCTGCTCCCTGTACTGTGCAGAGATTGAGCAAGCAGACTAATGCCAGACACAGTGCTTGGACAATGGCTTCTTTCTTGGAACATCTGCATGGAGCGTCTCTCTCCCTGACAGCCCTGCTTATGCTCTGCCCCTCTCCTTGCCAGACTGGAAGGGCAGCTGACCTCTTGCCAGAGTCAATGACTCAATTGGGAATGCAACCTTACAGGACGTTCCTGTACTCTCTTGGCAAGTAAAAGGTTGTGGGACATAAGGAGTCTTGGAAGACTCTGCCACAGCCAGGTTCCTAATCCTGGGAGGTGGCATGATCCCCACATAAAGCTTCTGCCCCAGGTTCCAGGGCAGAGAGCTAAACCAGTGGGTGGCCCACAGGCTGATGCCACCTGCAGACTGCTTGGGTCTGTTCCACACACATGTTTGTTTATGTTCTAATTGCATTATTTGCTTTATTAGTCAAAGTTCTCCAAAGAGAACTTAAGGAGAAAACACTGAGAAATTCTTTGTTAGGTGATTTTATTCTGCAAACATCATGGAGTGAATTTACCTAAAACTAGAAGGTACAGGCCAATCACTTAATCCAGCCTTTTGATGTAATCAAGAGACAAGGTGAGCCCAAGACCTATGAGGTGTAACACAGCATACAGTCTTTTTGTTTGTTTTTGGTACCGAGGATTGAACTCAGGAACATCTGACCACTGACCACTGCCGTTGATCAAAATTTTTCTTTATTTAGAGACAGGATCTCACTGAGTTGCTTAGCGCCTCACCATTGCTAAGGCTGGCTTTGAACTCGTGATCCTCCTGCCTCAGCCACCCAAGCCACTGGGATTACAGGCGTGCGTCACCATACCTAGCTTCATACTGTTTTTTATAATAAGTAGAAATAGTATATTCTAAAATAATTATAAAAAATATAGTAAATGCACAAACCTGTTGCCGCCTGAAGCGCTTGGAGCAACAGAGCCGCGGGAAAAACTTCAGAAGCAAACTGGAGACAAACAGCTTTTTATTCTGATAACTTTTCTCTCTGGTTCTAACAACGACTAACTCACGCCAAACACACCACTAAAAAAGGCGCTGACCCGATCAGCAATTTCGGCCAAGTCACTCGAGATCCCGCAACAAGTCTCGTGAGACTACGGGAGGAGACAATGCCCAAATCTCCACGGCTCATAGTCAACTGCAATTCAAGCCAATCCCCAAACAGGGCTCCTGCATTTCCCCCTTTTTGTTTTAAAAGAGGTAATGCTCTAGGACGTCTATGTGCAACCAACATTCTTACCCGTCATCGGATAATCAAGGCTGTGCCCTTGACTCCTGTCTTAGGTTGATATGTTGGCCACATGAGACTGTCCCGTGCGACTGTGCCTGTCTTAGGTTGTCCCCCTCTGGGGATCTTACCCGTCATTGGCTAACCAGCCATCCAATGGAGCCCTTTAGGATCGACTATATATGATGACTAACAGCCGTCCAATTGTGAGGAGATGTTGCGGCTTTAAGGCGACAAGCCTTTTGGTGATGAGCCAAATTGCATAGCATATCAAATTGATTAAACAAATCAGCTGCCCTAAGTTCCATCAAGTAACACACTGAATTCTCTAGACAAATACCCGCAAGGCATTGTCCCGTAAAGTCCCAAACAATGAAAGATCAAAATGTCCATTTGTTGTAACATGTTGATGTAGGAGGCCCCATGCATGTAGAGCAGAGGCCACACTGTTGGTGAGGTTGTTTGATGTTTGAGCAGCAGGGATGCTTGCGGCGGCCGCGATCCCTGCAGCTGTAGCAGCAGACGTCTTTTTTATGTTTAGACAATGCCACTGGCAAATCTTCAGGGCCCGCTACCTAGAAACTCAAGCATCAATTATTAAAGGAAAGGCAGTGCTATTGCAGCACTGAGTCAAGAGGCAAGTTGTCAAACTACAAAATAGAATAATTAGATTAGAAAATTAAAGTTGATTTTTGTTCACACACATCGCTGGTTGAGCTTCTACAAACATAAGTTGGAAAAATATCATATTTAGAACAAAACAAAGAAAGACTGAGGGTAATTACTGCATTAAAGATAGATTAAAGAAAAGGTAAAGGCACTTTAGAGAAATAATTTGTTAGCTTGAACCCTTGAGTCTCTGTATAGAGAGCAATCTTTTACCTGTTGAGATAATTGAAATTAATGAGCTATTAAACAAATGAAGTTAATAACAAATAAACAATTTTAAGTCAAAACACCAAAATATCAGGTTATATAGTACTAGTCATATTGTTTGCTAAAGAGAAGTCCCAGGGACACCTATAAATCAAAATTGAAAGTACCTCATTTATAAAATTATTTACCTAAATTGAATACTCTTAACCTAAAATGAATTAAAGTTATTTGGATCCATATATATATATTTTTTTTCTTTTTCATAAGCACTTTGTTCTTTGTGACGTCACACTGGACAGACGAACAAACATACAAACATATATTTGTGACGTCACATTAACATGAAATATAGACAAATGTACAGACATAAAGACATGTATAAAAAGAAAAGAAAAAAAAAATACAATTGTGTGCACACTAAAGAGAGATCTCCTCGTCCCGGCCGGGAGGAATGACACTTAAGTTGTGAAATATTTCGAAGGACTCTTTTGAGGGAATCATTCTATACCTTCATCTTGGTCCTCTTGATTTTGTACCTTTTTTATTAATCTTGATTCTTCAATAACTTCATCTTGATCATTTTGATGTGGTACCTGTTTTATTAATCTAGATGGTATCCATATTGGAGAGGATTCGTCTTTTGGAAAAACACAAACAGATCCTCTTCCCCAAATTAATACTGGATCTGGACCCTTCCATGTACCTGAAAGAACATCCTTCCAGTAAACCAAAGGTTTATGTTGTTGGTGTGGATTCCAATGTCTGTCTCCAGCAGAATAACCATTAGAGTCTAAAGTTAAAAAATTTAAGGTAAACAGGGCAACTGCCAATCTGTCCTTAGGACTTTTCCAATTTCCTTCTTTTTGTTTTAATAACATAATTTTCAGTGTTCGGTTTGCTCTTTCAATAATGCCCTGACCCTGAGGATTGTATGGGATGCCTGTTTTATGGGATATATTGAATTTTGCGCAAAACTGTTTGAAAGATGAGGACGTATATGCGGGGCCATTATCTGTTTTAAGCATTTGGGGGATGCCCAATGCAGCAAAAGCTTGCAAACAATGAGATGTAACATCTTTAACTTTTTCTCCAGAATGTAAGGAAGCAAAAATCATGCCTGAGCATGTATCTATGGTCACATGAATAAATCGCAATTTTCCAAAACTTGGCTCATGAGTAACATCCATCTGCCACAAATGATTGGGCATTAATCCTCTAGGGTTAACTCCGAAATGAGGATTGGGCAAATGTGTCATACAAGATTTACAATCTTTTACAATTGTTCTGGCTTGCTCCTTTGTGATTTTAAACCTACGTTGCAAGGTGGTGCTGTTGACATGAAACTGGGAATGAAATAAAGTAGCTTGTTGTAGCACTGAAAGTATAAATACTGTTTTTGTAAGTTCGTCAGCCTTTTGATTACCTTCATGGAGGGGACCAGGCAAATTAGTATGTGCTCTAATATGGCCTACGAATAGAGGTTCTTTTCTTGCCCACAAAAGTTTTTGTATTTGATAAAACAATTTAAAGGCTGGAGTATGAGGTGCTATTGGTCCTGCTAACTCTAATTTTGGGACGGCTTGTACAATATAGTGGCTATCTGAAAAAATGTTTACGGGCTGGTCCCTAAAATTTTCCAGAGCTCTTACCACAGCTTCCAGTTCCACTAGTTGAGCTGATTTGTGTGCAGTTATGTAAGTCATATTTTCTTTTTTAGTGACTACTGTAGCAGTACCATTTGAGGACCCATCTGTAAATACATTAAATGCCTTAGGAATAGGTTGATTTTTTATTACCTGTGGAAATATAATAGGATGATTAATACAAAAAGATAATATAGGGGACTTAGGAAGATGATTATCAAAATTTGCAGAAGTAGAGCATTTAGCTATAGCCCAATCATTATCATTGAAGCATAAGTATTCAATCTGTGATGATGAATAGGGAGTAATAATAGTAGCAGGGTGAATGCCAAATATTTTAGTAGAAGTCTTAAGTCCTTGAAGAATAAGTTTAGCCACCATGGAGGTATAAGATTCAATTATACTTTTAGGAGAGACGGGCAAATGTATCCATAATAAAGACCCTTGTTGCCAAAATACTCCTGTGGGTGTATATTGTGAAGAAATAATAATCAACATCAGCGGTTGAGTTAAATCAAATCTATCACAATGAGCTCCTTCGATGGCTTTTTCTACTAACTTTAAAGCTTTCCTAGCATCAGGAGTCAATGTTCGTGGTGAAGATGGATCAGGATCTCCACGAAGGATGTCAAATAAAGGTTTTAGTTGGCCAGTAGTGAGATTTAGTGTAGGGCGAAGCCAATTAATGTCTCCCAGTAGTTTTTGGAAATCATTGAGGGTGGTCAAATGTTCTTTATTTATTAGAATTTTTTGGGGTCTAACAAAAGTATCCATGATTTTAAATCCTAAATATAATATGGGAGATCTGGTTTGAACTTTTTCTTCTGCTATATATAATCCATATTTTTTTTAAATTTTCTACCACATCACTGAATATATTAAATAAGATTTTTTGATTAGGGTGGGCCAATAAAATATCATCCATGTAATGTAGACACATGAGGTTTGGATATTTATTTTTAATGGGTTGGATAGCCTTGTCCACATATATTTGGCATATGGTGGGGCTATTAGCCATTCCCTGTGGTAAAACCTTCCATTGATATCTCTGATCAGGGCCATTATTGTTCATAGAAGGAACGGAAAAAGCAAACCTGGGGGCATCCAGAGGATGTAGGGGAATAGAAAAGAAGCAATCCTTTATATCAAGAGTAATAAGATGGAAATTTTTTGGAATAGCTACGGGACTAGGAAGTCCAGGTTGAGTAGGCCCCATAACTTGCATGGTTTTATTGATTTGTCTAAGATCATGTAACAATCGCCATTTTCCTGACTTTTTCTTGATCACAAATATGGGGGAATTCCAGGGAGAGGTGGAAGGTTCTATATGACCTGCTTCTAATTGTTCCTGAACTAATTGGTGGGCCGCTTGTAATTTCTCTTTAGATAGGGGCCACTGAGGGACCCACACTGGCTTATCAGAAAGCCATGGTATTTTCAAAATTATTTTCTCAGTGGCCCCGAAAAAAAATATCTTTTTCCTTTATGACAATGATTACTTTTAGGGTTAAGATTACTCTGTACTTTTTGATAATGAGTTCTTTTATGGTTAAGATTACCCTGTAGGTTTTCACATTTAACATCTGCAGGCTTGGTTGCAAGGTGTACTCCCATTTGTTGCAAAATATCTCTTCCCCATAAAGTAACCGGTAGATTAGGTAAAACATAAGACTGAAATGTTCCTTTATGGCCTTCATCATCCTCCCATTTTAAAATTACTGCACTTTTATCTGGGAGGTTATTATATCCCAAGCCTCTTAAACTGGTTGAAGCTTTTTGCAGAGGCCAGTGCTTGGGCCATTGGCGTAAATTAATAATGGCAGAGTCAGCTCCAGTATCTATTAATCCCTCCATTTCTATTCCTTGGATTTTTATTTTACACATAGGCCTCCTTGAACAGTCTCGAACCCAGCAAGCCATGGGACTTGAGTCAGTGGAACAAAATCCTCTATTGTTCCCTTCTTGAGGCATACCCATTTTAAATGAATTATGTAAATTGGGAAGGAGAAGCAACTGAGCAATTCTATCTCCTTGATTAACAGAAGTTATACTTTGGGGTGAGCTAAGCATTATTTTTATTTCCCCTTTGTAGTCTGAGTTTATTACACCTGGGGTCACTTGCAAACCTAATAAGCTTTTAGGACTACGCCCGATAATAAGTCCTACAGTCCCTGAGGGAAGAGGTCCCCTGACTCCTGTGGGAATCAGTTGAACCCCCATTTCAGGTGTTAACACTATTCGGGCGGTGGAACAGAGGTCTAATCCTGCATTTCCTCTTGTTTCTCTGGCGAGGGAGTGGATGGGTAGTAGGGATTGTGTCGGGGAAGCATCTGAGTGGATGCTTGAGGATACTCCTTCTGCAATGCCCCGTACATTTGTGGGCCCCGGGATATTGGGCCCCGTGCCCCGTTTTTTGAATTCCTGAACAAAGGATTTCCATGGATGTCAAATTTTGAATGGCATTTATTGGCCCAATGATTTCCCTTTTTACACCTGGGGCAGCGGCCTGGGGCACGGTATGAGCTTGGTCTTATTTCTCTTTTGGGATTTTGCCAAGAATTGCCTGATTGATTATGATAATTTTGCCTGGAATATCCTGATTGATTATAATATCTACGTTTAGCCTTTGTGAAATTTCGAGAGGAAGCACCTCTCATTGAGGCTGCAATCACATTTCCTGTGACAAAGGCCTCATTTATATCTTTACATAGTTGTATATATACGGAAAGATCCTTTTTAGTTCTCCATGGCCTGATGGCTGCTTGGCACCATTTATTTGCATTTTCATAAGCTAATTGAACAACTAATGGCATAGCTTGGTCAACATCTGCAAACACACTACCTGCAGTTCTCAAAAGTCGATCAGCAAAGTCGGCATATGGCTCATTAGGTCCTTGAATCACTTTTGACAAGCTACCTTGTAGATCCCCAGGTCCTTGTACAGTTTTCCATGCCTCTCAGGCAGCTGCATTTATCTGAGGATATACATCTGGGTCATAATCTGTTTGAGCCTGTAAGTCTGCGAATTGCCCTTCTCCTGTGAGCATGTCTATATTATAGTTTTCAAACCCTGCAGCCGCGTTTCTTTTAGCCGTTTCTATACAAAGTTCTTGGAATTGCGATCGCCAAACCAAGAATTGCCCCCTGCTTAATGTTGCTTTACATAGACTTTTCCAGTCTGAGGGGGTTAAGCTAAAGGTGTTAAGGGACTCCAGCATACTCAACGTGAAAGGAGCTTGGGGCCCATAAGTCATTACTGCCTCTTTGAGATTTTTTATTGTTTTGAAATCTACTGACTGATGGACACTCTGTCCATTTTTCTTTTCAAATGCTGGCGGTTCCCAATGTATCTGTGAGTTGTCCTCGAGAGCGCATAAGCGATTAGAAAGACTTTTTATTTCTGTTTCTAGGGTATGCAAATGCCTAGTAATACCCTTCATATTTTCTGTAATGGATTCCACCCATGGGGGAGTAGAGGACACAAGTGACTCCTCTGCCTGACGGACCTTTTTCTCGGTCTTTTTAAATTTCTTTTTCCTCATTTTCTCAGGATCACTTTTACTAGATTCCTCACCACTGCTAATTTCACTGACAGCAATATCCTGAGGCCCAGGTTCCAGTGAGAGCAAGTATCCTTCAGCTTTCGCCAATAACTCCCGAATAGCTTTAATAGCTTGGATTTTTGTCATTTTTGGGTCTCTTCTAATACTCTCTTTACTGGTCTCAGTTGGCCCAGTGGAATCTACACTTTTTTGATCACTTTCACTTTTGTCTATATACTCCTCACTGAGAACAGAGTCAGGTATATCAAGGAGTCTTTGCATAGCCTCTATCACTTGGGATTCAGTTATATTCGAACCCATCTTTAGAGACCTTTCAGTTCTTATCTGTCCGCTCCGAAGTTCCCCGTACGGGCCGCCACCTGTTGCCGCCTGAAGCGCTTGGAGCAACAGAGCCGCGGGAAAAACTTCAGAAGCAAACTGGAGACAAACAGCTTTTTATTCTGATAACTTTTCTCTCTGGTTCTAACAACGACTAACTCACGCCAAACACACCACTAAAAATGGGGCTGACCCGATCAGCAATTTCGGCCAAGTCACTCGAGATCCCGCAACAAGTCTCGTGAGACTACGGGAGGAGACAATGCCCAAATCTCCACGGCTCATAGTCAACTGCAATTCAAGCCAATCCCCAAACAGGGCTCCTGCACGAACCAGTGATATAGGCTTTTTTTTTTTTTAATTTTCAAGTAGTCGGTAGTATACATAATTGTATGTGTTATACCTTTTAATGACTGGCAGGGCCTGTAGGTTTGTTTATACTAGTATCACCACAAACACATGAGTAATACATTGTGCTTTATCACATTACAATGGTTACAATATCAGAAGATAATATGAATTTTTCAGCTCCATTATAATCGTGTTTTTTTTTTTTTTTTTTTTTTTTGGTACTGAGGATTGAACCAGGGGTGCTTTACGTCTGAGCTACATCCTTCATCATTTTTTGGTTTTTATTTTGAGACAGCTTCTTGCTAAGTTGCTGAGAGTTTTGCTAGGTTGCCCAGACTGGACTTGAACTTGTGGTCTTCTTACCTTAGCCTCTATGTTGCTGGGATTGCAGGTGTGTGCCGCCATATCCAGCTTTTATTATAATAATATGAAAACATGGTTGCATATCTGGTCTGCCATTGATCAAAATGTTGTTTGATATGGCACATGACTGTAGATAAACACAGATAAAGAAATATGAAAGGGAATTTATTTTATTTTGATTTATTTTATTTTGTGGTGCTGGGGATCAAACCTGGGGCTTCTCACATGCTAGGCAAGTGCTCTACCACTGAGTTACAGCCCCAGTTCATGAGAGAGGGCTTGACAGGGGATCCTGAAGGCTGACAGTCCTGTGCTAGGCCATTTGCAAGCTGAAGAACCAGAGCAGACAGTGGTGTGGTTCCATTCAAGCTAGAAAGCCTGAGAACCAAGGAAGCCAATGACGTAACTGTCAGTCTGAGACTGCAGGCATCAGAGCCCTGGGAGGCTTTTGCTATGAAGCCTAGAGGGCACAGGCTAAGAGAAACTGAGAATTCCAAAATCCAAGGACAGGAAGAGAAGGGTGTCCTGCTTAGGATGAGTGAGAAAATTCTCCCTCTTTCATCTTTTGGCCCTAGCTGATCACACAGTGTCTACCCATAGGAGGGTGGCTCTTCCCCACTCCATCTGCAGATCCACATATCAATTTCCTCTGGAAACAGCTTCACAGACCCACCCAGAAACCATGTTTCATGAGTCATCTAAGTGTCCCTTAATGTAGTCGACACCTAAAATTAACTATCACAGTTGCCAATGTGGAAAAATAAGGAGATTTCAAATAAAAACCCAGATTCCCAACTTCCCAGAAGATCCTTCATCCCTGTGCCCAGCTAACTGAAGGACATCTGTGGTCTGGGGCTGAGTATCAGACATCCCAGTAATAAGTGTAGTGAGAATAAGAACTGACACTATGCCAGGCACACTTTACATGAGTTTATTTATCGGGCCCCCACCCAGGGCCCACTTCTCAAATTAAAGTCTCATTTTGAGCCTAAAGATGTCAGGGGACAAGTTCTGCTCTAAAGGATTGTGGGAGGTCTGGAGGGAGGACCTCTGGGCCCCAGCCCAGCATCCAGGCTGCTGCCCTGGGCTGAAAGATTGGATCTGCTGACCATCGTGCCTGCCACTTTGCAGATCCAATTCAGTCTTCCCACTATTACACCATCTCTCCAAACACCATCAACCTTTTGATCTGGCTTCCCAGGGAAACAGAGGAGTTTCTTTTTGGGGACCAGTCTTCCCCCAAATACAACATAGGTAGGACTCAGGGGCCAGTTTGTGGGGCTGGAGTTGTGTTATTACTTAGGGAGCCTTGAGAGGTAAAATTTTGATGAGATTTCCTGTCAAGATGTAACCTTCATTTTTAGCAATGCATTTGATGAAATGTCCCCAGTCCTCACAGCCAAGCTGAAGAAATGTGGGCCAGCTGATAGTAGGATTAAATGGATTTTTAACTAATGCAAAAACCAGACCAGGCCACTGTATTGATTGGATTGACATCAATGTGGATCACTAGAGAGAAAACAGAAGATGTTTGCTGCACATCTAGAGGACAAAGGCTGCCATGCAAAAGTGAAGGGCCACGTTTCAAGCCAGCCCTGCCATGTTTTAGCTGTGTGACTGCAGGTGGATGACTTCAATCTCCCAGGGGTTGGTTTCCTCATCTATAAACTAGGGGTAGTAGCAGTGCTGTCTCTCAGGGTTGCTGCTGTGAGGATCAAATGGTTTGAGCCTTGGAGAGCACTTGGTAAATGTCACTCTGGTGGTGATAAGGTTCATCATGATACATTGCTGTGGAGAAACTGAGACGGAGAAGAAGGCACTGAGGACTCTGTTGTCCACTTGGGACAAAGGGAGATGGCAGATGGGAAGGAGGGTCACAGGGTTTTGGCTTCCATTGGACACTTGGGGACATGGCTAAAGCCCAGCTAATCACTGGGTGAGAAGAGAAAGGGAAGAGATTGTAAGCAAAGAAAAACAGGAGCTAGAAGAGGGAAGGAACAGAAAGAGGTGAGGGAAGGAAATGGAAAGAGACACAGAGGGGTTCCCCAGCCTTTCCCTTTCTATGGGGAGTGTCTCTAGTTTGACAAATGGGGACCAGAGATCAGAAGGGACTGAGGAGGTCCTAGGAGTGGTGGGTCCTATGGGGAAGCTCACAGGTCCCTAGGACCACCACTTCAGATCCACTTCAAATTTCTCAACTCCCAAACTGGGAGATTGCAAATTGAAGGGCAAAAATCACACCGGAGACAACCGTGCAGCCAAAAGATTTATTCACCAGCCTTTATGGCTGGTTGGAGTTAGAAGAAGTATAGGAAGAGAGGAGTCAGGGAGAGGGAAGTGTGTAAGCTCTGGTGGGAGAGAGGAGTCAGGGAGAGGGGAGTGTGCAAGCTCTGAACGGAAGGTGGGTGCCTGGTCACACTGGCTGTGGTCTCTGGAGCTGTTGGCTGGGGCAGCTGCTGTTGGGCTGGAGAGGTGGGTCTGGAGCTGGTGCAGCGGCTGCTTCCTCTTAGCAGGGACGAGCTGTTGTATCTGAGCTCTGGTCAGTCAGGGACTTAAGTAGAGATTTCTGGGCGTGGGGTGTACCAGAGCGACCTTTAACGCTATTGACTCTTTGCCCAGGGAACAGAGCGACCTTTAAGCCCATTGGCTCCTGCCCAGGGAAAATGAAACGAGGTTGCTTCTCATGGAAATTTCCATGGGGGAGGTGGCCCATTGGCCCAAACCTATCTATCACAAATGCTATTGTGCTTCCTATTTTTGGCGACTGCAGCCCATTTCTCTGCTTACTGTACAGGAAAAATGAGTTCATGTTTGGACTGATGTGTTAACAGGGACAAATGAAATATTTTGTTTGAAAAAGAAGTGTCATTTTTCTCTAAAGCCCCAACCTCCAAGAGCCTGGCACATAAAGGACGTTGGATAAATGTTGAACAAATGAAAGAAAGAAGCCCAAATGGGAGAAATGGCTAGACGCTCAAAAGGGACTTGGAAGCCTATTCTGATGAGAAAGAGGACAAAAAGTGTTCCCCATATAACTAGCAGCACCCGCTAGAGAGTTCAGAGACTTCTTTTTTTATACTTATCAAAGTAATAGGGGAGTTTTTTTTGTGTGTGATATTAAAAGGCTTATAATTAAAACAGTAGAACTTTGGTCTTTCCTGTTCCATTCCCTAGAAATAATGCCATTAGCAAAATGACCTCTCATTGCAGATATTTATTGCAACATAGTTTGCAATAGAAAAAGGATGGAAATAAACTAAATGTCCATTAAGATATTAATGGATATTATGCAGCAGCAGAAACAATGAAGAATCTCCCTATATACTGATATAAAATGTTCTTGAGATACAGTAAGCATAAAAGGCAAGGTACAGATGAGTTTGCACAGGGTGCTACCAGATGTATAAAAAGGAGGGGGGATGATATGACTGTTGCCATTTTATTGTGTGCTCAGGTAAGAGCTGGCTAATAATATCCCATTTGAACAAAGAACTGAGGGAGTAAAGAAAGACCATGCATTTAGGTGTCGGGATATTATAAGGGGTTGAGATCTTTAACCCTTCATAACCCGGGGTAAGTTTCTTTTGTCCAGCAAAGTAAGCCAGAAGGGTCTACCTCAACGAGGAGACTAGATTGGGAAAGCAAAGGCCGCTGATATTTCCTCCCCTGCCTTTAGAAGGCCCAGGAACATAACAGGGAGTCCGGTCAGTGGTCAGCGCTGGACCTCGTTTATTGAAAAGGTGCACAATGCTTTATAGTGGACATCAGCCAATCAGTAGGGTGGTTTCGGTTCTCACAGCCATGCCCCCTGCTTAGCCTAGGTCCGGTAACAGGGCGAAGCAAGCAGCTGGAAAAGCCAGAGTTTTTCCATCCTCTCGGCTGACAGTGTAATGTCCCGACATTTGGGCACATGTTATCATTTGTTAAGTCGTGAAAGAAACCAGCCCAACATGTTTGCTGCCTTCCATGGAAAAGAACTGGTTAGGAAATAAGGGTAGTATCATTAATTACACTTTTTTTTCTTTTAATGTACAGTGATAGTTGTTTCATGACAGGGACATGGTCTGAGAAATGTGTTAGGTAATTTCTGTCATTGTGTGAACATAGTACAGTGTACTTCCACACACCACATGGTTTAGGACAATCACTTGACCTGGTCTCTTGATGTAATCCAAAGATGCAGTAATCATGAGGTATATGAGCCTGCTGCTGGTGTAACACAGCATCATGTTTTACAGTTGTTGTTGTTAGTGGGACTGCACTCTAAAATAATAAAAACATGGTGTAATGAATACATAAACCAATAGTATAGTCACTTATTGTCATTGTCAAATATTAAGTACTGTGTCAGTCAGCTTTCTGTTGCTATGATAAAATATTTGAGACTATAACCTTAAAAGAGGAAGTTTGGCTCATGGTTTCAGAAGTTTCAGCCCAAGGTTGACTGACTCCATTGCTCTGGACTTGAGGCAAGACAGAAAATCTTAGTATGGTGAGCATGTGGCAGAGGGAGCTACTCACTTCATGGCAACCAGGAAGGAGAGAGGGGGTGGGGAGGGAGAGAGAGAGGGAGAGAGGGGGCACAAGAAGAAACGAACCCTGGGGAAGAGATATGCCCTTCAAAGAATGCGCTATTGAACTACCTCTTCCAACTAGACTCCATCTCCTAAAGATTCCACCACCTCCCAATAGTGCAAGCTGGAGACCAAGACTTCAACACATGAGCCTTTGGGAGACACTCCTGATCCAAACTATAACAGGTATTATTCATAATTGTATTGCTATTATTTTTTTTAAAAAAATATGAATGGCAGCATAGAACATTTATTTACACCAGCATCACCACAAACATGGGAATAATACATTTTGGTTACACCTTATGATGGCTACAATGTCATTAGGTGATAGGAATTTAGGGGCTCCATCGTAATTTTATGGGACTACTCTCCCATATGCAGTCCATCCTTGACTGACACATTGCTATGCACTACTTTACTGTATTTTGTATATATATACTTATAAAAATAAAATTTGAATAACTTCTTTGTGGCCAGTAGGCTTCTGGATCATCCCAACAATCCCCTGTCTTGGTGTTCACACCCCTGAATCATGGCAGGAATTACATGGAGAAGGAGATGAGATAAAACTCCCATGATTATGTTGTGTTAGACAAGGCTCCATCTTAGAAGAAACAGAGCGGGGTGAGAGGTTTTCATGGTGGGTTTGATCAAGTCAGTAGCTATGTTGAAGAAGTAAGAAACTGTGCCATGGAGCTGTGGTGGACTTTGGGGACTTTGGGTGGCCTGTAGGTCTGAAGGTGGCCTCCACATGATAGCCAGTAAAAAGCAGGTACCCTCAATCCATACAACTACAAGGATATGAACTCTCCCAGTAAGATGTTGAGCTTGGAATGGTATCCTTCCTCTGTGGAGTCCCCAGCTCTGCAGGAGACCTGCTTGAACTGAGCTGGGATTCCTGATGCACAGAAACTGGGAGACAATAGATACGTGTTCTAAGCTGTCAAGTGTGTGTCAATTTGTTATGGAGTAATAGGAAGTAGATGCACTCTGAGTTATTTCTTCTGGAATCTATTGTATAAAATGTGTTTATATTGCTTTTTTTTTATTTATCAAGTTTAGAAATTATTGGTTGATGCTCTGTAATGGCATGCAAGGATTTATTCTCTTCCTATCCTTCTCTTTCCTCCTATTCTTCCAGGATAGTGACTTTGGTATTTTTCATTAAATCAGTAGTCAGTGCTTAAGTGTCGATATTGTTTGGTGTGCAATGATTGTTCTCATTTCTTTGTTTATCCTGGGATTAAAAATGGTCATGTTTAAAAAGTTATTTACTGTTCTGTGTACCTTGCCTCATTTTTTCTCCACTTGTTCCTGCTACCCTGGAAAATGCCTGATGACCTTATTTTTGAATGGTGAAAACTGCTAGCTACTATATTGATCTCATTTACCCCTGGCTGTCTCTCTCCTGCTCTAAACTGCCCAGCTTGTACTCTAGCCATGGGAATAGCTGCCATCCAGGGACTTGTGTTCACCACTCTGCTGAATGTTGTCTCTTCAGTCCCATATCTTCTTTTTTTCAGTTTACAATATAGTTTTGGTGGAGTGCACTCTTCAACAGTTTCTTCAAACAAGATGCATGGGAAGTCAATTTGTTGGAGTCCATGCACATCTGAAAAAGTCTTTATTCTACTCTCAAACTGATTGATGGTGGCTGAATACAGAATTTCAGGTTGAAAATAACTCCCTTAGAATATGGAAGGCATCATTCAGTAGCCTCCTGGCTTCTAATGTTGCTTCCCAGGAGTCAATGCCATTTTTATACCTTAGGGTGGCTTTCTTATTGTGCCCTGTTTCAACTCTCTAGAAGTTTTTTTGATCTCCTTAATTTTTAGTTTGATTGTTGAATGCTCTCCAAGAACCAAGATATTAAATCTTTGGTCCACAGGGTGTTGCTATGGGGTGGGTGTCAAGCCTTTAAGAGGAAGGGCTTAGTGGGAAGTTCCTTAGCTCATTGGAGACATATCCTTAAAGGATATAATAAGGCCTCTGTCTCTTTCTCTTCTTCTTTTATGTTTCCTGGCCATGAAGTGAGCAGTTTTTCACCATTATGTACTTCCACCATGATGTTCTACCTCACCACAGGCTCAAAACCAAAGGGGCCAACTGATGGTGTACTGAAACCTCTAAAACTATGACCCCAAACAACCCTTTTCTCTTTATAAGTTGATTATCTCAGGTATTTCACTACAGTGATGGAAAAATAACTAACACATTTGATAGTCTGAAATTTCAAAATTGATGTAAGTTTTCTTAAATTTGCAATGATCAGCCTTTAAATGACTTTTTCCATGTGGAAATTCATGACCTTCTGTTCTGGGAATATTTTGTATTTAAAAAGAGTTTCCTCCCATCTGTTTTCTTTGTTGTCTTTTTGATTCTTTGGTTTTTCCTCTTTCAGTTCTCTTTCCTAGGAGTTTTCATTTTATCAAATGTGTGTTTCAAGCATCATTATTTTTTAAAGTCCAAGAATTCTTTTTTTGTTCTCTGATTACTTTCTTTAAAGAGCAGTCTTTTATTTCCTCAGTGTTTTCACCGAAGTATTTTTGAAATTTTATTCTGGCCCTTGCATTGTCTCTGGGATCCTTTGATGCTTACTTAGTTTTGGTCTCTTTTTCATGTTAGAGTTCTTCCTCAAATGTCTGTTGATCTTTGACTGATCTTGTCTGTGGCTCTTGAAGTGGACTCATAGCTCTGCATGCTTGGGATTCATGGATTTTTTGACTATGGAAATTGCCAAATGTCAGTATGTAGAGACCCTTTTCTCAATGGTAATTCAGTGGCTCAAGAGAAGTCCCCTCTTACCGGGCGTGGTGGCACACACCTATAATCCCAGCACTTGGGAGGCTGAGGCAGGAAGATCACAAGTTCAAAGGCAGCCTCAGCAACGGTGAGGCACTTAGCAACTCAGTGAGACCTTGTCTCTAATAAAATACAGAAAAAAAAAAAAAAAAGAGCTAGGGATGTGGCCCAGTGGTCGAGTGCCCCAGAGTTCAATTCCCGGTACCAAAAAAAACCAAAAAACAAAAAAAGAGAAGTCCCCTCTTATCTTTGCCTTGGGCTAGGTCACATTCAGCAGGAGCAAGAAATGGGACTAAAGAATCCATCCTGAAGCATTTTAGATTGCAGTCTTGGACCTCACCCACCCCCACTTTGCCTGGTGTCCCCAATTTGGAGATTTCTTATCTACTTCACTAGAGCATAAGCCTTGGGCCAGGGGAAGAGGCGTGTAGGTTGCCCATCTACTTGGGGCAAAGAACAGAACTAAGGGGTCAGATTTTTCATTGCTGTGACCAAAAGACCTGACAAGAACCATGTGGAAGAGGAAATTTTTATTTTGGCTAATGGTATCACAAGTCTGGTAAATGACCAATTCCATAGCTCTGTGTTGGGATTGCTGCGTTACTTCTTAATGGGGCCGAGGTCTAAAGCTACCCCCCTTTTTGGGCCCCAAAAGGGGGCTCCTTCTGCCAGCAGAAAGAGTTAAAGTAGCTTACCTGGCGAAGATAGGCTTAACGGGCAAAAGCCGCCAAGTGTCTTACCCCCGCCTGATTGACGGACACCACGCCACACCCGGGGAGTTTTGGTAGAAAGCAATGCCAAAAACTTGGTTCATTGAGGAAGTTGGACGGTCTTATATAGGACATGGGCCAATCAACAGAAAGATCATAGGGACACATAAGGATCATGGGCGGATGCCATTGGCGGAGCCTTTGGCCTATCTTTGGGGTGGTTTCAGTTCTCACAGCCATGCCCCCTGCTTAGCCTAGGTCCTGTAACAGGGCGTGGTAATGTGGCAAGCAGCCAGAAAGCAGTGTAAGGTCCCGACAGCTCTGGACCTGAGGTGAGGCAGAACATCATGGCAGAAGAGAATGGTGGAGGAAAACAGCTCAGGACATGGCTACCAGGAAGAAGAGAGAGAGAGAGCTGCACTCACCAATAACAAAATACAAAGCCCAAAGGCATATCCCAGTGACCTATGTCCTCTAGTCACACCCTATACACTTGTAGTTAACCATCTAGTTACCATCTAGTTAATCCATATCAGTAGATTAATCAACTGGTTAGATTATACCTCTCATAATCTAATGATTTCACCTCTGAAAATTCTTGAGTTGTCTCACACATGAATTTTTTGGTGATTCCTCACATCTAAATGATAACAGGGTCTAACCTTGATATTTGTGCATTCTGCATCTATGGATTCAACCAATTGTAGGTTGAAAATATTTGGGAAAAATGTATTTATGCTGGATATTTACAGAATGTTTTTCTTTTCATTATTTACTAAACAATAGCAATTAGCTACTATTTACATAGTGTTCATATTGAATAAGATATTACAAGTAATCTAGAAATGATTTAAGGTCTATGAGAAGAGATATGTAGGTTTTTTGCAGATATTATGCCATTTTATATAAGGGACTTGAGCATGGGGATTTTGGTATCCAAGGGGTGTCCTGAAATCAATTTCCCATGGATACTGTATAGGTCAATTTTCTATCATTGGGACAAAATACTCAAAATAATCAATTTATAGGGAGGATGGGTTTATTTTGGTTCATGGGTTCAGAGGTTTCAGTCCATAGCCACTTGGCCCTTTGGTGGGGCAGAACATCATGGTGGGAGTATATGGTAGAAGAGGACTGTTCACCACATGGTAGATAGGAAGTGAAAGAGAGAACAGGAAGGGGCTATGGTGCCAATATCTCCTTCAAGGGCACATTCTCAATGATCTAACTTCCTTCTACAAGGCCACACCCCTTCAAGGTTCCACCACCTCCCAATAGCACCATAGGCTGGCAACCAACACTTTAACATATGAAACTTTGGGAGACATTCCAGATCCAAACGATAGCAGATACCTAGGGACAAATGCATACACACTTTTATATTAGCCCCTGTTCTCAACCTCACACTTGACCTTAATTTGCCCTGTACCTGTTGCCTCCAAGTCCTGAGTATCTCAGGCTTTCTACAGAGCAAATCAGTCCCCCGCTCGTGTGAAACCTCCTTTTTAAACACTTAGCTTATATCTTCCTCTGCTAATGTTTCTCCTCCATCTGCTTTCTGTCTTCCAGACTTTGTTGAAATCTTCTATCTATAATTATCTCCTCTCATATTCTCCTAGTCTTTGGGTTTATACTGTCGAAAAACGCATCTGCTTTCATTTTAGTGGGGCTCAGGATGAAAGGATAAACAGGTAGTTTTGTTTGGTAGGAATTTGCATTTCTTTTTTTTTTAAACAATATCTTTATTTTTTATTTTTATGTGATGCTGAGGATCGAACCCAGTGCCTCATGAATTGCTAGGCAAGCACTCTTACCACTGAGCCCCAACCCCAGCCCCAAGGAATTTGCATTTCTTATCGTTCAAAATGGGGTTCCAGGGCTTCCTGACCATCTCCTGATGACTCTGAGCAGAGGGTTGGCTCTCTGGAGTGATAAGAGCAGCTGTCCCAGGTAAACCACATCATCCCAGCACTCCTGACATCTTTGGAGTCTCATGTCAGGAAGTTAGAATATGCAAGAAATAAAAATTAGAAGAGAATAAAATCATGGCATTTGCAGGTAAATGGTTGGAGCTGGTGAATATAATGCTAAGTGAAATTAGCCAATCCCCAAAAACCAAATGCCAAATGTTTTCTCTGATTTAAGGATGCTGATTCATAATATGCTGTGGGGGCCGGGGCGATGCGGATGGGAGGTTTAGATGAACTCTAGATAGGGCAAAGGGGAAAAGGGGAGGGAGGGGAAGGGAGGAGGAACATGGGTAGGAAAGATGGTGGAATGTGATGGTCATCATTACCCTAATTACATGTATGAAGACACGAATAAGGTGACTCTACTTTGTATACAACCAGAGATACGAAAAATTGTGCTTTATATGTGTAATACGAATCATAATGCATTCTGTTGTCATATATAACAAATTAAAACTATTAAATTTTTTTTTTAAAAAAAGAAATATAATACCACCTCTGGCTTTACCCTGGGGACATTGTGACAGTGAATAGCAGAAGTCAGGAGAGTTTTTTTTTTCTGTCAGGATCAATTCCCAACAGTCTCTCTTTTTTTTTTTTTTTTTTTTTTTTTTTTTGGTACTGGGGATTGAACTCAGGGGCACTCAACCACTGGGCCACATCCCCAGCCCTTTTTTGTATTTTATTAGAGACAGGGTCTCACTGAGTTGCTAAATGCCTCACCATTGCTGAGGCTGGCTTTGAACTTGTGATCCTCCTGCCTCAGCCTCCCAAGTGCTGGGATTACAGGCGTTCACCACCGCGCCTGGCCCAACAGTCTTTTGTACCAGGGCATTAACAGAGTTGCTCAGGAGTATCTTAGCTTGGACTTGGTCCATCTGGGAGAAGCCAGATAACAGAGGTTGGCCCTAGATTGAAGGATCCTGGCAGCAGGTGACAGTGAGGGGGTGGGAAAGTATGGGCCCGAGGGGAGGGGGAGGCAGGGGTCTGGACTGCAGCAGCCAGAACTAGCATGCTGGGCCAACAGGCAGTTGGCTTTGGGAGGTCTGACCTTGAGGAAGTCCAGCCTCCTTGAGGGGACTGAAGCTTGGGTGTGGGAGGGAGGGTGCCTGCTCCCAAGGGACACTCAAGGCAGGGATGCTTTAGAAGGATTGGTAATATAAAGGGCAGTTCTTGGGACTGAGATTTGGAGTAGGGAGGGAGCAGGGGCCAGGCAAGGGCCCTGGAACCTGAGCTTGAATAACAGCAAATCAGACAATCAAGCCTCTGCAACAGCTCTGGGACAGGATGGATTCCCAAACCTGGGTCAGGGCATGATCCTGGAGGTGATGTCGTGTGGACCCAAGGACACAGGGGCAAGAGTTATGTAGAAGTCTGTCAGCACCAGATCTGTGCCCAGGCCAGCTTGCTTCTTATTGAGAACTTTTCTCCAGGAGGGAACTAACTTTGACCTCCCACCTGCTTTGTGGCCAAGTGAACAGAAGGGGGACACCCTGTCCTGTGCTGGAAATCTGATATTTTGTTGACAAATCTCCTGGCCCTAAAGAGCTGGACTACAGGGAGAGAATAAACTTCTGTTGAGCAGGTGCCTCACAGGCATTATCTCATCAGTCCTCTGAGATGGTCTTGACCCCATTCTCAGAGGCTCAGAGAGGTAGAGCAGTTTGACCAGGATCACACAGCAAACACATGACAGACCCAGGATTCAAACCTGATCTGCATGAAGTCAAAGACAATCTCTTCCCATCCCACAATGCTGCCTCCAAGATGTGACTCACATTCTTTCAAGAGAGAAGGCGGGCCAAATCCTTGATTTCAGTACCTTGTGAGTAAAGAAAGGCCCAGACCTACTATTGAAATTGAACAAGGCTTGAGATCAGCTCGTGGGGCTACTTCTCTAAGGACACAGCATTTTCTTTGTGTGCCAGAGGCAGCTAAGCACAAGTCTTGGGGTTGGGGGAAGCACCCTCACTCCTTTGGAGCCTAAAACAAAATTTAATTTGCAAGCTCCCCTACGTCTAACAAGTTAATTGGGTCTGGGGCATCTGCAAATTGTAAAGTGTCTACATTATCCAGGGAGGGCTGGTCTGGCATGTCTTGTTAATATGTTTCCGAAGTTTCAAACCCAAATCCATTTCCAGTTGTTGCCTGGGGCTATCTCTGCTCAGGGCTCAGAGGGAGATTCAGACAGAAGTAAAAGCTATAGAGATAGAGAGGTCACGATATAGATGTAGAAATAGAAATAGCTACACATGTAGAAATGTGGATGGAGATGTAGGTATAGACAGAGAGACAGATATGGATGTAAACACAGACATAGATACAGACATATAGATAACACCAAAGATATCTATAGGCAAAGCCACACTTTGAAAATAGTTACCACCCAGGGATGGCTGCTTCCCAGGGTCCTTCAGCTGTGGTGCAAGTGGGGTACATGTAGAGAAGATGCCATCTACCCCAGACAGCTCTCCTGAGCCTCAGGGGACTGAATGCCAAGTGGATGGATTCCATGGGGAACCACGAACCCTAGCTTCTGCTGTCCTTTGCTACTTCTTTGTAAGTAATAAAGTCACTTCACAAGATTTGTGCAGTGAGTGGTCTATCTCACCGGCCTCAGGCGAAGGGTAGACATTATAGCCCAAGATTCAGTGGACCCACGTGGTACCCAGGGCGCAGTGAACCTGCTTCACACCTCCAGAATGTTTTATAGGGGAACCTGATGAGCAGGTCTGAGGGGGTCAGGGAAAACTTCCCTGAGGAAATGGGGTTGAAGTTAAGGCCTGAAGGAAGAATGGAAAGTAGCAAGTAAAAGGGGAGGGCTCTCTGCAGACAAAGGGGCAGGCGGAAGGCACTGAGGCAGGAAGGGACATGGCAGGAAGCCTGTGGGTTGGAACAAGAGGGAGGAGGTTATAGGGAGGTCAGAAACTCAGGCAGGGCCCTTCCAAACCAACTGAGGTCTGTTGCCCTCTGAGCATGCTCGGCTGGGTCTCCCAGAGGTGTGGTCCTGAATTCTGCCCCTCCCTACTGTCCTTCCAGGGAGGTCCTGCTGCTCTCCAGCTGCCCCACGGTTGAAGGGACTGTGCCTAGCTGGGTCCCAAGATCTCACGAACACTGTCCAGTTGGCCCATGAGTCCAGGCCACACCAAGATTATAGGACCCCAGGTTATAAGTTAGACACCCTTTCAATAAGGCTAGTTGCTCTTAGAATCTCAGGGCAAAAGAAAAAAAAACAAACAAACAAACAAAAAAACACTGGACAGACCCCTTCAGCACTGCTTTGTGAGATGGGGGATGAAATCCTGGATTTGATCTTCCCTGAGCTCTGCAGTGAACTCAAGAGCCCAGCCCTGATCAGCCCACGCATGGCCTCCCTGTGGGCTGTCCCCGCTTTCGGGGGAGGGGAGGGAGCCACCTCTGAAACACCCTCGTGGGCACAAGGCTGGGGGAGGAAGGTTCAAAGAGAAAACAAGAGAGGGATGTCGTCACCAGGCCCTGCTGGGCGCCTCAGAACACCCTGCAGTTCTAGAACCAGATCCACTCTGTTATTTCCTTTGATTAAACTTCTGTTTTCCCTCAGCCCACTGGATCCATCTTTCAGTTATTTAATTCTAACTGTAATAAAAAATCCATTGAACTGCACACGAACACAATATGAGGCTGTGAGGCAAATAGCAGGTCTGGAGGGTGGAACTGAGCAGAGTGTAATCCGCAGGGCTTTGTCATTTTTATGTGCTCCGGTACATAAAATTGGATCGAATTTTGACTCAGGAGGTGGGGATGGGAGATACCCTTGGTATAAGCCAGTGGCTTTGGGGGTAGGAGGTGAGACCTGTGCTACTCTTATTGATAGCAATGTTTTGTTCTTTTCCTCAGTCACAGCTTCTTTCCCTTTAGGTATTTGGGGTGTCCCAGGTCCTGTCCTCCAGCCACCTGTGTCTCAGACGTTGCTGGTCATGTTCCAGCACTGTATGAGACAGGCCTCAACCCATGCAGAGCATTCACATCTGAGGGGAACCACATACATGTTCTGATCTACCTCCCAGGCCTCCAACCAAACTATTCTTACTCTTCCAGCTTCTCTCTTTGAAGCTCATTCCACACTCTATGGTTTTGCCTCACCCTACAGGCAACTTTGACTTCAGGGGTCCACAGTTCATGTTCAGTCATGTGCTGCTTGGCCTGGTTACAGAGGTCACTGAGAAGGAGAGGGTTGCTTTAGTACACCCTCTGCTTTGGAGACCACTGCAACCCCCCACCCCCCCACCCCGTGCCTGCAGAGCCTAACCCCACAGCTGAGTTGTAGGGTAGCTCCCTGCTGGGGTCTAGTTAAGGAGACTGCCTCATCCAGGGTCCTGGGAGCTGCTTTCAAACTAGAAGTTTTCATGAGAGGGTTGAACCAAAAGGAGAATTTCAAAATAATGAATAAAGGGTCTGCATAAGTGGTCTGCACAGGAATGGACCAAACCTCATTACCAGAATGGATGTAGCCACCTTGCAGGACCAGGATTAACCCTTGAGTGTGAGCCCAGGGAAGCTCCTGGGTTCCAGAGGAGGGTCCTGAGTGGTCAGAGTGTTGGGGGGGGGCAGGAGGGAGGCATCAGAACAGCAATCACTTGCAAACTCATGTGACAGTGTTTTAGGTTTTGTCCGTATGCACAGCTGTCCTGGGCTTACCAGCCTCTCAGCAGTCCTGCTTTGTTCTGCTGAACAACTGGATGGAAAACTGGGTCTGAATTCTAGAGCTGCTTGGCTTGAGGGCCCCATTGGAACCATACCCCATAGAGGCTTCCCCGGGGACTGGTCAGGATGCTGATCTCAGGTTCTTGGTCATATCTTTAAAGGAGTGGAGGGGAAGGAAGGGGAGAATTCTACCACAGAGTGGCCAAGAACTCAGACAATGGGGTCAGGTCAGACTGTGCTGAGTTTGATAACTGGCTATGCATCACATAAGCTGTGTGACCTTGGGAATGTTGCTTCACTCTTCTGAAATATGGCATTAATCATGCTTCTTTCACTGGGGGACCCTAAGGGTTCAGCATGTTAAGCACCTGGCTTAACAGAGGAAGCACTTAACTAATGGTAACTCATATTGTTATAATTAGTTTGAATCTGAAGGCTCAAGGTTTTTCCCTTGACAACTTGACCATGCCCTCAGCTCCTCCAGGGAGCTTACCATGTACTACACATTGCGCTAGACTGGGATTTCAGGAAGGAATACCACAGCTGCATATTAAGTGTTACATGGAATTTAAATAAATGAACAAAGTACTTGCAGATGAACACCCCCATTATCCCTCATCTTCCCCCTCCTTGCCTACCTTGAATGGAGACACCCCTAACCATAATGGTCCATTTCCCTATATTGCCACCTGGAAGTCAAGAGGGAGGTGCCACACTCTGGCCCATGTCCTCAGAAGGCAAGGGGTTTCCAGCACAGAGAGGGGTCTGTGCTCTTCCTTGGGGGAGGGGTGCTTCACAGGTGACACATGGGCAGCCAGCAGTGCAGGGTGGGGCAGCATTGTTCTCTGAGCTGGGGTCCTAGAAACTCACAGGCCAGGAATAGGCCTCCCAGGGACCAGGGAAGGCCAGGTCCAGCCTGGGAAGAAGGATGGATGAGCACAAGCTGTTTGTTTGTGGCCACTTTCTCCAGGACAATCAGACATCCACTGCGCTGAGCAGGGCTTGTTTCAAATGGGCCATTTACATTAGAGTAGATATGCTTTATTCCAGAGTTCTTCAAATGCATGCTTACGCAGACCACCTAGCCAATCTGTCTTCCACTCTATATACCTAGCTAGAGAGGAATCCGCAATCATGTCTCAAATCTGTTCTTCCTGTTTAAACTGACGGCACACAATCTGCCAAGCCTGGAAGAATAAAGGATGGAAACCTCATTACCAGCAGCACTGTTTGCACTTGTAAACCCAATGCTATTTATAAGGACAGTGGAGTCCTCACAGCTTTGCCATAAAGGCAAATGCTTGCTTTTCTAACACGGCAAATTTGCAGAACAATTGTTGTGTATATATATATATGTATATATATATATATATATATATATATAGTCTGAGATGGATGCCACAAGATAACATGAGAGTGGACTGATCATTTTAGAGCTGCCCCTTCATTATGCCCCATACTGTCACCTGTTACCTGTGCATGTGTGGTGCCCTTGGTGTGATGCACCTGCAGGAAGGCGTGAAGATAGCACAGCCATGCGCGGAGCCCATATGTTTCTCACATAAGGAACATAAAGAGGTGAACCTACAATTCCTGCTTGTCAAACACTAAAGCTTAATTGAGCCAGAAATACTCCCTGGTTCCTGCTTTTGCAAGACAGATCTCAGCTGTCACTAAGCATCTGGGGTACCCGGAAGGGACAAGTGGAGTTCTGTGGGCAGGAGGCTTGGAGAAGGAGCAGATTTTTTTCCCCCTCTGTGCCAGTTATGTGCACGGTGTTTAGTTTTCTTTGTGTGGCTGAACCTTTGGCTCTGGGGCTGATTCTTAGCACGGTTTCTCGGCCCTATAGAGAAGCCCTGGTAACTTCAGGCATTAGAGTGAAGGGGACTCTGAGCAAGGAAGTGCTGCTCAGGGAAGCTTCCAGAGGAAGGCAAAATGAGCCCTGATGGGTGATGATCATGGATGGGTGGTAAGAAGGGGATAGGCAGGCTGGAGAAGCTGTAGGACCCAATGCAGGGAGGCAGCGCACTCAGACATTCCTGTCTGACAAGTCTTTATTGAGCACATACTGTGTGTGGCAGTGATCAAGATGGACCCTGTGCCTGCCGTAGGGGAGAGAGAGAGACAGACAAGCAAATGCATGGATTTAATGATATCTGTTAATGAAATGTATTTTGAAGGAAAATGAAGCCAAGAAAGGAGAGAAGGAGGGAGCAGGGGCTGGTTTGGATGGTGAGGTCAGGGTAGAGCAGAACAGAAAGACCAGTGAGGTGTTTGGAGGATGGGGCAGGGCTGTGGTGCTGGGGACCAACACGGAGGGAGTTTTGATGGGACCAGAGGGACAATATTCATTGATGGTACCCACAGGGGCAGAGAGGGGGCTGCTAGATGTTTGGGCTAAGTCAGCTCCTCTGTGAGGGAATCAGTTACCATATTCCATCCAATGCCTTCAAGCCAGCACAGGTGTCAGTATGTGAGAGCAACCAATGATGCCATCATTTAATGGAGGAGCAACTGAGACCAGAGAAAGGATGTGAATCACCTAAAGTCACTCACCGGGAGAGGAGGCAGGGAGCTGGGTCTCCTGACAAAGCTGCTTCTGGTTGGGGACTGGGAGAGGAAGGCAGCACTGGCCTAGTGGCCTTTCTGAAGAAGACGGAAGGGGAGGGCGTTAGACAGACCCTGGAGCCTCATGTGGAGGCACGATGTGGCGCTGCCCGAGGTTCGTGCTCCTATCTGAGCAGACACAGAGACACCTTCCTCATCTTCCACTTTCCTTCCTGTATTCGTGCCCCTTTTCTCTAAGGCCTTTTTCTGTATTTCCTACCCAGGGCTCATGGTGTGGGGCAGGGGCAGACACTGGGTTCCCTTAGCCACTTCTGTGTGGAAATTCCAAGATTCTGTGATTCCCTGAGAACAGGTGTGCAGGATGTGGATGTGGCAGCCTCAGCCAGATGCAAAGAGGAGTCTGACCCTGCGGGAGTGGGGGTGGGGGGCAGGTCTGCAGACCCTACAGGCTTCAGTGCAGTGAAATGAGGGGTGCTCCTCAGAAGCCAGGGGATGCCTGTATCTCAGGTAGGTGCATAATATGACTTTTTTTGTTCTTTACATTCTTATAGGGGATGTTGGGCAAAGGCTGGCTCTGGTGGGAACTGTTCATATCTTGAATGTGGTCACAGAACACATTGCAGGCCAACACTGGCATTAGAGCTGCCAGCTGGAGGGAACCTCCAGCCACATGAAAACCTGAAAGCCTCTCCTTAGAGGCATTAATGAGCCCCCAATTAATGCCAGACAGAAGCTCACCCTGGATACAGGGCAGGATGAGCTCCAGCTCTGGAGTCTGTCTGCAAATCACAATGAGGCTTCAGTCCTTATCAAAACAACAAACCAGCTAAATGTGGAAATTAAAGAGCTTTGGAGGCTCATTGATTTCCTTGGTGTCATCGAAGACTGTCCCCAATTCCTGTTTTTCTGACTTTCTCTCCCACTCCTTACAACGCCTAATCCCCAGCACCCAGAGAATCCTCTCCAGCAGCAGCTTGGGTCTTTAATTAGCAGCTTTGGGATGCTAATGAAGGCGCCTCCAGGGAATGGAGATGACAAGGTTTCTCTAAGAATTATTCTTGAGTGGGTTGTTCAGGGGTTTCTGAGGCGTGTAGTGCTGTGCTAGTGACCTCTCTGTCCCCAGGAGAGGTACCTATTGGGTTGTGGAAAGTGAGCCTCTGCAGGAGAGGATGCGACTCACAGGTGGGTTTTCCTTCCCACCACGGGCAGCTCTCTGACACCCATCCTTGCTGCTCTAGCACCTAGGGGATTAAACAACAAATTAATTAGACATGAACCAGCCCTAAAGACTAGCTGACCAGAGTGGCCAGTCCATCACACAGAAGGCAGGCCACCCGACAAAGCCTTCACCAGCTCTGCTCCGGGAGAAAAGTGTGAAGCAGGCCAGCTCACATAGCCCTCCATTTTCTTTATATTATAGAGGAAGTCCCAGGGCATATGTGGGACAAGGGAGCAGGGGCATGAAGAGGTCTTCTCGATCATAGGTGGATGGTGTGGGCCGATGTTCTTGCCTAAGAGCAACTGTTCCAGCAAATCCCAGGTGAGGAAGATTCTTTGGGTGGGAAAGGGTATCTTTTTAATATAGTTCAAAGAAATAGAAGATGGAAAAGAAGGGAAGGTCAGGACAATGCAAACCAGGGTGTGAGGGCTGGGGCTGGGGCTCAGTGGTAGAGTGATCATCTTGAATGTGTGAAGCCCTTGGGTTCGATCCTTAGCACCACATAAAATTAAAAAAAAGGTATTGTAATGTCTACCTACAACTGAAAAAAGAAAAAAAAAGGAATAAAGAAAAAAGAAAACGAGGGTGAGACAAACATCCTTCCTTTCCTGACTCCCATCAGCATCCAACATACACATACACACCACAGGCATGCATGTTCACATACATGCAAACTCAGTTATAGACAGGGGGAAGACAGGAGTGAGAAATGAGAAAGGGAGACAGGAGGAGGATGGAAGCCTGAGTGATGGGATAAACACTCATTCCTTCATAAGAGCTCAAGCTCAAACAAGTAAGCAAACTGTGGCCCCTTGTTGATGCTTTTGAAATATGATTAGAGGTTGCAGACATGGAGACATCTTGCATTAGTAAGCTTTCTGTTACTGTATATAAATACCTGAGATATCTACTTAAAAAGAGGAAAGGTTTATTTTGGCTCACATGGATGCTTGGCCATGTTGCTTTGGGCCTGTGTTAAGGCAGCACATCATGGTGGAGAACACTTGGCGCAATAAGCTACTCACACCCCTACGCACAGTGAATCAGAGAGGGGCGGGGAGAATGAGAATGGAGGAGAATGAGTTCCCACAGTCCATTTTGGGAGCTACCCCCCAATGATGTAAGACCTTCGCTGGGTCCTACCTCTTACAGGTTCCACCATCTCCCAACAGCACCCACAGCTGGAAACCAAGCCTCTACAGTCTCTTGGGAGGGAACTGTGTTCAAGTCAGTGGTGAGAGTTGCACAAGTGATGAGTTATCCAACTGGGAACATGACGTTCACGTTGAGAAATGGCTTGTGAATTTGCGTTTTAATAATTTTGGCATTAATTTTTAAAATAGAAGTCTAATTTTCCAGCTGAAGTCTGAAGAAAGGTAGTTTTTCTTGGGTTAGAAGGTTCTGGATCATTTTCCTAGCTAGGTTCCATGTTAAGGCACTGAGGGGGCCTGGGCTTAGGATTCCCTGTCAGCACCTTTATGAGTAATTAGTGGCCCCCATATTTGAACAAGGAAGGGGAACCACTTTGTTTAGAATTATCTAGGCTGTCTCCTCATTTCACAGTTGGGCAATCTGAGTTCCCCAGTTTGTTCATCTCTTAGAATATTGTGAGCACACAAGTCCAAGTCCAAACCAGCTTCTCATCCTGCAGATCCAGGTCCCCCAATACTTGAATGGTCAGCCTTGCTGAGCCACATGCCTCTGTTCCTGGCAGGCTGGAGGACATTTCTGCTTTTTAAACACTGGGAGCATATAATGATACTACATGTGCAAACAGATTGTAAGGGAACACAGACTACAAATATAATTTTAAAAAGCATATATAACAAAATTCCTCTAATGCATATTCAATGATATACGCAATCTTTTTAAAAATTGTGTAATAGAAAAGTTCACACAAGTGACTGGTTTTCAGTATTTTAATTCTCACTCTGGATATTGCTTAGTGCTTCTCATAGACTCCTGCTTTGCCCTGTCTTTAGAATTGGTTGGTTGGGGGTTGCCTAGAGCTTAGCCCAGCCCTTGGGGCACCAGAGCAGCAGGACCCCTTCCACACTGAATGTAGAGTCCAGAACCTACCCCTGTTGTTCTGAGCTCAGGGCTCTCCTTGCAATCTGATTTAGTGTTGAAATCTTGGTTGAGTATTGGTCCTTCTGGAGAGGAGGACTTTCCTCATTACTGTAGTTCCTTTTTTTGGTCCCTCTCTGCCTCTCCCCCTTTGGGACCACAATCATTGGCCAGTGGTAGACAGGTTCCCTTCTCCAAGGATGTCTGAATGCTGGTGTTAGGCTCTGCCTGCCAGCAAACCCTGTTCCTGGATTGCCTATAATTTGTTTGCAGTGATATGACCTTGGCATATGACCTTGGCTCCCTGGCATCTACCTGCTTAGCTGGGCTTTTACCTGTGCTCTCTAGGTAGGTTGGTCCAACTTCACCTGCCTGTGTTCAATCCCTGGGCTTGGAACTCAGCACTCTTCTTGGCTGGCACCTGACCTGGCTTTTGCTGATCCCTGTTGGAGAAGTGGATGTCACCTGCTTCACTCCTCAGGCTCCAACCAAAACCTGATGATGGTGCTGATGGTGATGATGATGAGGCTACCACTGTACATACATTGCTTCTTTTTTCCTTGTTCTTATGAAAAAAATTTCAAATGCGTGAGGGAGGGAGGAAGGGAGGGAGGGAGAGAGAGAGAGAGAGAGAGAGAGAGAGAGAGAGAGAGAAACAGACAAGGAGCCATTGTCAGCTTATAGTTGATGTTGTTTATTCTGTCTACTCTGGTTGTTCATTCATTTATTTACTGGAGTAGTTCAAAGCAAATCCCAGATGTCATGTCATTGCAGTCATAGGCACATAATACCTTCAGTAATTTTGAATTGATAATGAAGATTATATATATATATATATATATATATATATATATATATATCTCCAAGCCATTATCCCACCTAGCATAAATTTATTCAATTATCTCTACATAATTATCTTCACATAATTATATCTTAACAGTTGGTTTATTCAAATCAGGCACCAAAGTCTATACATTCATTTAGTTAAGTCTCTTAGGAGCCCTTCATTCCTTTATTCTATTAGCAACCCCTGCTGTCTTTGTCATGTCTTTGATTTGTGAGGGAACCTGGGTGATCTGTCGAATAGTATAATGCTTCCTTAGGATGCCATTTAGCTTACTCTTCTGTATTTGCTATATGCTGTTATTTAGGTCTAGAAACTTGATCAAATCCAAGCAGTGGTAATACCAAGGAGGAAGAACCCTTGGGAATGACACCCTAGAGGGAAGGAGTATTTCATCATTGACGTTGTTTGGCATTTCTGGTACGTGATGACAGTAAGAAGCAGACTGAGCTGGAGCTGGTTTTATGATTGCTTAGATTGCTCTGCAAAGTGCCCTGCAGTTGCCTGCACATGAGTAGATGGGTCTCTCCCTAAGTCCCTCCTTCAAAGGGTGCTGGATTCAGGTTCCATTTTTTTTAGGCAGGAGAACTTCCTAGGTGATGCTGCCTACTTCTTACCATCACAGCATGAGGCACAGGATGTCTGGCTTATCTCTCTTTTTGTGATCAAGAGGGATCAGGTCCCACTGGCCTGGTACTTCTAGCAGGTCAGCTTTGTTATTTCTTTGGGGGCGCATGGCTTTTCAATTCTATCCTTTCTTCTAATCGATTATCTGATTATCTTCTGTAAACAAGCATTTTCTGTCCTTTTAGTCATGAGCCTTCAGAGGAATGGGTGCCTGAGCAGCCTTGAGCATTGATTCATGAGTTATTGCTTTTAACACCACTTGGGCACACAGATTTTAAGTTTGGTTATGCTAGATAGAATCTCATACTTTTTTTTTTTTTTTTGTACTGGGGGGATTGAACTCAGGGGCATTCAACCACTGAGCCACATCCCCAGCCCTATTTTGTATTTTATTTAGAGACAGGGTCTCAGTGAATTGCTTAGTACTTTGCCATTGTTGAGGCTGGCTTTGAACTCACCATCCTCCTGTCTCGGCCTCCCAAGCTGCTGGATTACAGGGTGCGCCACAGTGTCCAGCTACTCTCTCTCTTTTTTTTTTTAAAAGAAAAAATAATCACAAGTTTATACTGATACTTTCAACTCAAATTTAAGATTACACAGTTTTTACTTAACTTGGTTGAGTTTACACTTTCATTTCTTTTCTCCTGGCTGAAAAGCTTGGTTTTTAATAACTTTGACATACTCACTCATTTGCCTTATTCCACAATATAACCCAAATGGTTTCAGAATAGCTATATGAATATTGCAGCTTAATAGTAAGATTACTGATTGCAGTATAAGATTTCTTTGTGGTTCATTTTGTCCTTAGAAGATATCCCACTAGGACTGCATAATTGAAATTCTGTATTTGAAAGTAATTTAAAGCAATTATTTTCTCCATGTAGTTATGCCACCAACCGATGTGCAGTTAGGCACATTTCTCTCCTTGTACTTTCAATTTTTAAGACTCGTGTTTTTGCCTTTTTGATTAAAAAAAAAAAAAAAAACCCTTGGATTCAAAGTTAAAATTATATAACAAAATATATGTTTGGAGAAGTCTAAATCCTATCTAATACCTTCTCCATTTGGTTTCCTCTCCCTGCATAGGTAATTGTTTTTACTAGTGTTTGGTTTATCCATTCACTAATTTTTAAAACTATAAGCAAATGTGTGTATATTCTCCTCTCCCAGTTTGTAGTCAATGTTGGTAACAAATTTGTCGTCACTCACCCTAATGAGAGATGAAGATTCTTTCTCCTCTCCTTGAACCTGGGCTGATCCTGTGGTTGTATGAGTTATGACAGTGTAGTAGCTGAAGTGATGCTGGGTCATTTCCAGGCCTATACACTCACCCTGGGGATTCAGGATTCAGTGGCTAAGTAAAAAAGCCCAAGATAGCCATGCAGAACCCGAGAGGTCCTTGTTCCTCAGCAACGTCTGCCATCATCTGCTCACAGCAGCATGAGGGACCTTGAGGAGAGCCAGCAGAGCTGCTCATCAACCTGCAGAATCATGAGAGATAATTAAAGTTCGAAGATGTTTTAAATTTGCTAGGTTTGGGGATGGCTTGTTTATGCAGTAATAGAGATCAACCATCGTCCTTACACAGAGGGAAGCATTCTATTTACACCACTCAGCACCTTGCCACTTAATGAATCCTGAAGGTCACTGTGTTTCACCATGAGTGGACTCTTATCTTTGTGATGACCAAAATTGCGGTTGTAAAGGATGGTCTGAGGATCAGAGAGCTTGAGTAGCTTTTCCAAGGCTGTGTAGTCAGTGTACCCATTTGCCAGATCTACCATTACAAAACACTGTACACTGGGTGACTCAAACAACAGAAATTTATTTTATCATCATTCTAGAAGATAAAAGTCTAATATCTGGAATGAAATGACTATTTGACCCACTTCTCAGTTTACACCCAAAGGACTTAAAATCAGTATACTACAGTGACCCAGCCATATCAATGTTTATAGCAGCTCAATCCACAATAGCTAAACTATGGAACCACACTAGGAGCCTTTCAGCTGATTAATGAATAAAGAAAATGTGGTATATATACACAATGGAAGATTACTCAGCTTTAAAGAAGAATGAAATCATGGCATTTGCAGGTAAATGGATGGAGCTAGAGAATATCATGCTAAGTGAAATAAGGCAATCCCAAAAAACCAAAGGCCGAATATTTTCTCTGACATGCAGATACCAAATCACAATAAGTGGGGAGGTGCTAGGGAAGGTACTTTGGATTAGACAGAGAGGAGTGAAGGGAGAGGAGGGGGTATGTCGGTAAGAAGGACAGTAGAATGAATCAGACATTATTATCCTATGTAACTCTACACCATGTACAACCAGACGAATGAGAAGTTATACTCCATTTATGTATGATGTGTCAAAATGCATTCTACCATCATGTACATCTAATTAGAACAACAACAACAACAAAAAGAGTCCAAGATCAAGGTTTCTACAGAGTTCATTTCTTCCGAGGCCTTCCTCCTTGGCTTGCTGGTGGCCACTTGCTTGTATGGTCATCCTCGGCTCACAGGCATTCCAAGTGTCTGCATGTCTAAATTTCCTCTTGTTAAAAGGACACCAGTAAAAGAAGAAGAAGGAGGAGGAGGAGGAGGAAGAGGAAGAGGAGGAGAAGAAGAAAAGACACCAATATGATTGGATTAGGGCCTTCCCTAATAGCTTAATTTTTTTTTGTTTTGGTTTTGTTTTGGTACCGGGGATTAAATTCAGGGGCACTCGACCTCTGGGCCACATCCCCAGCCCTTTTTTGTATTTTATTCGAGACAGGGTGCTAAGTGCCTCTCCATTGCTGAGGCTGTCTTTGAACTCACGATCCTCCTGCCTTAGCCTCCTAAGTGCTGGGATTACAGGCGTGAGCCACCATGCCTGGCTTAATAGCCTAATTTTAATCACCTTTTAAAGCCTGGTCTCCAAACACAGTCACATTCAGAGGCACTGGGAGTTAGGGCCTCAACTTGTGAATTTTGAGAGGCATAAGAATTTGTCCAGGATTTTACTCAGCAATAAAAGATAAAAAATAATGGCATTTGCAGGTAAATGGAAGAAGTTGGAGAATATAATGCTAAGTGAAATTAGTCAATCTCAAAAATCCAAATACCGAATGTTTTCTCTGATATAAGGAGGTTAGTTCACAGTGTTGTTGGATGGGGGTACATAGGAGGATTAAAGGAACACTAGAATGGTCAAAGGGAAGGGAGGGGAAGAGAGGAAGCAAGGGGGGGGGGAGGAAAGAAAAGGTGGTTGAATGAGATAGATATCATCATCTTAAATGCATGATTGAAGACCTGAATGGTACGAATATACTTTGTATACAAACAGTTGTATGTAAAAAGATGCTATATATGTGCACTATGAATTTTAATACATACTACTATTATAAATAAAAAAAATACTGACTTATAATGGCAAGGGAGGGGAATGAGAGGAATGAAGGAACTTTAAATAGAACAAAGGGGAGGGAGGAAAGAAGAGGGGGCAAGAGAATAGGAATAATGGCAGAACAAGTTCGACATCAATACCCTAAGTATATGTATGAAAACACAAAATGGTGTGAAAACACCTTATATAAAACCAGTGACTTGAAAAACTGTGCTCTTTATATGTAATATGAAATGAATTGCACTCTGCAACATGTATAACTAATTAGAATATAAAAGATGACACAGGTAAAGGAAAAAAAATAAAACAATGTAAAAGGCAAATAATAGTTACTAGTTAGGGAGATCATTGATCTAAATTTTCAATAATGAATATGTATAGATTTATATTTTATTTATTTTTCCACTTACATTTTAAATTTTATTCAAAAGATTGCCTCTACAATTTCCCTAGACTATGTGTGAACTTTCAATGTGCTATGTTATTGTACATATTTTCTCTGCATTCTTTCTCAAAATGGTCTCAACTCATTTTTAAGTCCTTAAGTCAATAAAAATCAATATATGTGAAGAAAAAAAAAAAGAGTTTGTCCAGGAGTTTGTGACCATCTTCAGTCTGCCACGATTGGTTTAGATAATACATGGATAAGATCTTTTTGTGAGGCTATTGGAGATATTGAAGCATAAATTTTTAATCTCTCAAAAAATAGCCACCAAAGTAATAAGGATATGATGGAAAAGAATTCAAATAATAAATTAAAAACTGATTTAGAGGCACAAGAAGAGAACAGGAGCCTCCATCACCATTATGTAAGTTCAAGAGAATGGTTTTTCAGGGGAGACTCTTGGGGGATAAAGAGGTTGCTCTTTTACCAAGAATGCTTCTGTGTTGTAATAATTTCTTTCTTTCTTTTTAGTTGTTGATGGATATTTATTTATTTATATGCGGTGCTGAGAATTGAATCCAGTGCCTCACACATGCTAGGCAAGTACTCTACCACTGAGCCACAACCCCAGCCCTGCATTGGAATAATTTCTGTTTCATTGAGTACCTTTTTAATTTCTATCTTCTTAAATTGGAAAAAAAAAGATGAAGGGTGTTAAAGTGGGGCATAGATGTTTGACAAAATGTTGATATCAGTTGTCTCTGAGTGGTGGAACCATGGGTAATTTCTCTCTTCTTCAACTTTTCTGTACTTGTCTATACTTTTCTGAGTATTAATTTCTTTGATAATGAAAATGATAAATGACACAGAACTGTTTGAGGATAGACTGGGACATCCTCTTTCCTGTGCTTCAGTTTTGTCCTGGTGAAGTCTGGTTAAAGGGAACAACAAAAAGCACCTGGAGGGGAAAGAGAAGCCCCTGGGGGCATAATAAACGTTAGGGGGTTGGGGAAGACTATCAGCCAGGGTCTAGTCAGGTCCATGACAGAAACTTCCATAGAAAGGAACTAGCGCAGCTCATCAAGATGAAGCAGCACGGGGACTGTGCATACAGCCAACCCGGGGAAGTGTGGATGGGGTCCATTGCTTTCAGTGGTTTGGGGCAGCCCCCGGGGAATGGAGTGTTCCCATTTTGCTCCCAAATGTGGCTTCAACCCACATGGTCAGTTTGCCCTTTCACTGTTAGAGCTGCACCAGTGTCCTCACACTGATTAACTACTGAATCCATGATAGATATATAAGGAATTGGCTCCCATGATTCTGGAGGCTGAGAAGTTCCAAGATGTGCAGTTGGCAAGCTGGTGACCCAGGAGAGTTGATGGCAAAGTTCCAGTCTGATTGCAATTCCAAATCCAAAGGCAGGAGAAGGTCAATATCCCAGTTTGAGGATAGTGTGCCAGAGAGTGAATTCTCCCTTAAGTAATTTTTTTGGTTCTGTTTAAGCCTTAATTTGATTGGATGAGGCCCACCCACATTGTGGATGGCAATCTGCTTTAACTCTGCCTATTAATTCAAGTGTTAATCTTAGCCAGAGCACCTTCAAAGACGCACCCAGAATGTTGAACAAAATATCTGGGCATCCCATGGCGCAGTCAAGTTGACACATAAAATTAACAAATGAGAGGAGGGGGATAAAAAAGGGGCAGCAGAAAAAAACACAAACCCTTTCTCTTTAGGCAAACAGTCACCTATCTCAAGATCCTCAGAACCAGTTCTCAGAAGCGTCTCGCGTCTTTAAGAGAATCATTGTGTTTTATTCGCAGCATAGCTGGCTTGGTCTTGCCTGAAGCCGAGGCCTTGCCTTACTGGCTTCCCATGAGGTAGTGTGGAGGGCCCCAGCTGGTGATTAGGCAGCCAGAAGATGAAAGGAAGGAGGCCAGTGGTGCTGTGCTGGGAGGTGCTGGGTGCAGGTGTTTTCCTGCTTTTGAACTCCACAGTGGGACCTCTCTGCTCTGAGGGGTTCCTGGAGCTCATGGCTCAGGGGAGAGTTGGGTTGGGAGGACAAGCAGAGCATGCTAATGCAGGCAAGACCCCACTGGAGTGGGAGAGCCAGCCACCAGACACTCCTGCTGATAATGATGGTGATGCCTGCCCAGCCACCACTTGTTCTTATACTGGGTTACCTGCTCAGAAGCACATCTAGAAAGTTCTGCTTGAATGATAGCAATCACTCTTTTACCTAGGAGCTCACAACTAATGATAGCTTGGATGTAAAAGTCTTTTATTCTAAGAAACTCAGAACCAGAAATGCTCCACACAAACCAGCTAGCACTTAGATTTCTTTCTTTCTTTTTTTTTTATATTGAGAACAACTGATTTCCTTCTTTTACATTATCTGTATTTACTACTGATCTGGGTATTGGGCATGTAGTATTTGTTGACACAAGGAAGGAGTATAGTCCTAATAAAAAGTATCATAAATATCTCCCTTGTCAACAACACTGTTATTACATGTAGTGTCTCCTGTTTTCCAAGGCCTTTTATTAAAAAATGCTTTTATTAGTGCATTATGGTTATATTTAGTAGTTGGGTTCCTTTTGACATAATCTTACATGCATGGAATTTAATTTGCTCCATTTCAGGCCCCAGTGTCTCCTCTTCCCGTTTTCTCTTCCCTTCCCCTATTCCCTTTCTCTATTCTACTGGCCTTCCTTCTATTTATTTACTTAGTTTTAATTGGCATCACTTAGATTTCTTAAGAACCACTTCCTGGGTGGTGAGGTGCTGTCAGAGATGTGCAGGTGTACCAGAAGCACCATGTTGGTTGATTATGAGGAATAACAGTGTGCAGAAAAGGTGCTGGAAAACTGGAGCTAATGCATCCAGACCCTTTTAAAGAGAAAAAAGCAGATTTTAACGTCTACCTCCTGAAAATATAATGTCAACCCACAAGAAAATCAACTAAATTGTTAGTTGATTTTTAAATGCTTAGTGAAAAGCAAAACAATTCTCACTAATTGCCATCAATTGTTTATTAAAATGAGCTCTTGCTGGGAATGAGCAATGGTGATGCCTAAAATCTCAGCTACTGGGGAGGCCAAGGGAGGAGGATTGCAAGTTCAAGGCCAGCCTTGGCATCTTAATGAGTCCTAGTCTCAAAATAAAAAGTCAAAAGGGCTTGGTGTGTAGTTCAGTGGTAGAGCACTTGCTTAGCAGGCACAGGGCTTTGGGTTTAATCCACAGTACTGGGGAAAAAAAAAAAACCACCCCTCCCAAAACAAACAAACCAAAACCACCACCAACAAAAAAAAAACAACCCCCCAAACAACAACAACAAAAAACCAAAACCAAAGCAAAACCTCAGCTTCTGTGCAAAGACAACACATCAATGTTGGATTATAGCATCTTCCTTCCCCAGTCAGTAAGTCAATATCAACACCAGACTTTATGGGAAAGGAAAATTATGGGTCCATTTCACTTATGAATATAGATGCAAAAACACTAAATAAAACACCAAAATGACATTAAGACCAATATACTATATTTAAGTTGGTTTTATCATGGATGTTTGGAATGCCCAATACCACATTAACTACCATAGATGTAAGAGATGTACCTTTGACAAATTTGAGCACTCTTTTTCCTAACATAACTGTTTTTAACTGAGGAATAAAGATCATTCATCTGATAATAAATATCTATTAAAAAAAAACAAAATCCTAATGGGGAAATATGAGAGCATTTATTTAAAAATCAACAGTAAGACTATCTATTAAAATCAAGAGTAAGACTATTCTATTATTTCAGAGGTCCTAGACAGTTCAATAAAACAAGAAAAAGATACTAAAGATATGAAGTTTGGAATTTTGGTAATTTCCACTATCCACTGGTGACAGGATCGCTGCATAGGAAACCCAAAAGAACTGACGTGCATGCATGCCCTAGTTTAGCAAAGATGCCAGATACAACATTAATATATAAAAGCTAGCTCAGTATTTCTGTATATCAGGAGCAAACAACCAGAAATGTAATTACTATTGATGATGACTATTTAATAGAGTATGAAGTGTCTAATAAAAGTGGCAGAGATTATCAAGTATCTGCCAAAACACACACCAGACCTCTACAAGGAAAATTATAAAATTATGGTAGGGATATTAAAGACCTAAATAAGTAACCAAACTCTTGGATAGGAAGATGTTGATTCTCCCCAAATTTATCTATAAATTTAGTGTAATTCCTATCAAAAACTAAACCATGTTTTTTTTCATAGAATTCAATGAAATCATCAAAAATTTTATATGCAAGGGCAAAAGGCCAAGAATAGTAGGGTGCTTAGGAGGAAAAGCAAGAAGATGGGGTATGCTTCATCAAGCATCAAGACTTGATATGAACCATTATAATAATTATGGAAATGCGGTATTGGTGTAAGGATAACACAGTGACCAATGGAATGGAACATGGAGCCCTCCAACAAATCTATGCACATACGGAAAGTTGGTATATGACAGAAGTCATAAGTCTGAATGGAAAGAGAGATTGTTCAATAAACAGAACTGTAGAAAAAGTTTATCCATATGGGAAAAGATGAAATCAGGTCTATACTTGACACTGTTCCCAATTTCAGAAGAATTAAAAACTTAAATGTCATAAATCTTTAAAACTCTCAGTAGAAAAAATATGTTTAAGTCTTTGAGTAATGAAAGGAGGCTTACCAAGACATAAAAATTGATACTAATATAAAAGATCAATACATTTAAGAACATTTGTTCTTAAAAAGTATGTGTGTTAGATTTTCATCGCTGTGACCAAAATACCTGATCTGAACAACTGAGAGGAGGAAAGGTTTATTTTGAGCTCACAGTTTCAGAGATCTCAGTTCAGGGTCGTCCAACTTTGTTGCTCTGGGTGTGAGATAAGGCAGAACATCATGGTGGAAAGGTGTGGTAGAAGAAAGAAAGCTGTTAGCTCATGGCAGCCAAGGAAGGAGGGGGGGAGAGAGAGAGAGAGAGAGAGAGAGAGAGAGAGGTAAACTGGAGAGAGAGAGAGAGAGAGAGAGCGAGAGAGAGAGAGAGAGATCTCAAGGTGCCAGGAATAAAATATAAACCCCAAAGGCACAACCCCAGTGACAAACTTCCTCTAGCCACACTCCACCTGACTATAGATGCCACCTACTTAGTCTATTCAAATTAGCATGGACTGTTTAGGCTACAGCTCTTATAATTTAAACATTTCACCTCCTGTATTAACACAGGAACTTTGGGGGGATACCTCATATGCAAACCATAACAAAAGAATACCTTAAAGTAAGCAAAAGGTACTAATTACAAAGTAAGATAGCCATAACACTCCTAACAAAAATGGATTAGTATTAAGACTATATAAAGAACTTTCCCAAACTAATAAGAAGAACAATCCTATGGAAAAATGAGCAAGAGATATGAATAGAAGAAACATGTCTGACTAGTAAATCCAATAAGAGATGTTTAGCATTGTTAGAGATCAGAGAAACACATTTTAACCACTGTAAGCTGCCTGTCACGGCCAGCCACGGCGCCGCCACGGGAGGAAAATTCTCGGAGGCAGAGTATAGCTTTTACTACTTTTACTTAGCTTAGAGTCTTAGTTAGAAAGATAGAAAGATAGAGCTTAGCTTAGAGAAAAGAAAGATTAGAGCTTCTTTCTTCTCTCTTCTTTCTTCCTTCTTCTTTCTTCTGTCTTCTGTCTTCTGTCTTCCTCAGGAGCCTCGGCCTAACTCTGACCAGTCATTACTTCTTCTATCTGGTTTCTCTTCTGTCTTCTACCTGGTTTCTCTTCTGTAACCGCTCTGCCTACGTTCTGGCCGCTCTGATTCTTCTGACCCGACCGAGTGACTGCCCGGCTGACTGAATTCTCCGTTCTCCTAACTCGGACCGCTTTCACCCGGTTATATACCTTCAGGTTTGCGGGTGCCTACAGGTGCGTCACATACATATCAGGTGGAACTTATGGCTTCCAGCTAGCTACAACAGCCCTTCCTAATTAGGGCTCCTTCAAACCACAATGAGAATATGTGTTACTGCTACTCAATTGGTGTAAGCTGCCTGTCACGGCCAGCCACGGCGCCGCCACGGGAGGAAAATTCTCGGAGGCAGAGTTAAGCTTTTACTACTTTTACTTCTACTTTCTTAGAGCTTAGAGAGGGAAAGAAAGATTTTTCTTAGTAGCTTAGAGTAGCTTAGAGTAAAGAAAGATAGAGCTTAGCTTAGAGAAAGATTAGAGCTTCTTTCTCTCTCTTCTTTTCTTTCTTCCTTCTTCTGTCTTCTGTCTTCTGTCTTCCTCAGGAGCCTCGGCCTAACTCTGACCAGTCATTACTTCTTCTATCTGGTTTCTCTTCTGTAACCGCTCTGCCTACGTTCTGGCCGCTCTGATTCTTCTGACCGACCGAGTGACTGCCCGGCTGACTGAATTCTCCGTTCTCCTAACTCGGACCGCTTTCACCCGGTTATATACCTTCAGGTTTGTGGGTGCCTACAGGTGCGTCACATACATATCAGGTGGAACTTATGGCTTCCAGCTAGCTACAACAGCCCTTCCTAATTAGGGCTCCTTCAAATTGGCAATTAAAGATCTGGTCACAGGAAGTTTTGGAAAGATTGTGGAGCCACAGAACCTCTTATACTGGTAGGTATGTATATTTATGAACTACTTTGGAAAAGATCTTGGCCTTATCCCTTAAAACTGAACATTTACATACCCTATGACTCAGCGATTTCATTGTTAGATATATACTCAAAAGAAACTTTCATGCATGTAAAACAGGAGACTTGAGTAGGAAAGGAAAAGATTCCTACCATCATTTTTCACAATAGCAAACATGAAAACAACTCAAGAGTCCATTAGTAGAAAAGTAAATAGGCAATGTATATTCACACAGTGGACTATTATGCAGCAATGAAATGTGCATGAACTGCAACTCAACAAACGACAATACGAGTGGATAATATTTAGTGAAAAAAGGCAAATCTGGAAAAACTACATATAATATCTTTTACTTTTTATAAAGCTTGAAATAACTAAAATTTTGTAAAAACATATCTTTTAGAAGAACATATAGATGCAATAAAACTTATCTTAAAAGGAAAGCATGGGTTAATGGACACAGGATTACCTTGGGTGGGTGGAGTCAGAGCATGTGATGAAGCGGGACCATATGGTATAGGCTATGGTCAGGATCCTAGTTTTTGTTTGGATCTGGTGGGTTCAGAGGTGCTTATTATATTATTTAAAAGAAGTAAATAAAAGCAAGCCATGTAGATTCTAATGGGGAGTCTGTGTCATAAACCAAAGACAACAATCTATTCAGTTCTATGCAGCTGAATTCCAATAAAAAGAAGAAAAAGAAGAAATGTAAATGTGATCATTGTTAGATGGAACTGTATCAAATTCTCTTTCAAATGAGGTCAGTGCAGTTCATTTACCATGTCTTTTATATTCCAAAGCTCTTTACTGAGCAATCGTAATGGATTGAAATCCACCTTGCGGGAGCTGTCACGAGTCACTTGGTGGGTCAATTCCTCAGACTTACAGATGGCCCAGCTGGAAAGGAGAATCCCATGGCAGGAGTAGTCTGGGTCAACTTTCACCACTTGGATGAATTAACTCTGTTGATTGTGCCCTTGTGGTCACTTGCTCAAGATTCAGAGTCCCTAGAAGAGCTGATAGTGTAGCTTAATAGTAGAGCATTTGCCTACTAGCATCCATGAGGTCCTGGGTCCAACCCCAGGACCCTGTCCTTCCCGCCAAATAAAAGGTCCATAGAAAGAGACCACCATATGGCATACGCATGGCTCGTGTTTCCTCTGGTCTTTCTGTGGTTAGCGGAAGCACCTGCTGGGCAGAGCCTCCAGGAACCTCTTTGGCATCTGTAGTGAAAAGGCAGATGCTCACATTTACTGTCTTACCAAGATGGCACATCTGGAGAAGAAGAAAGCACGTGAGGTGGCTGAAACAGAATGCATATTCACTATGTGCTTTAATGATTATATCATCAGTGGTAATAATACCAGCCACAATTTATTAAGTGCCTACTATGGTCACTCTCCTAAAATACATTATCGCCTATATTGACTGTAAGTGGCAAGAGTTCGGGGTCTCAGTCTGGTTCTAGGCTGAACTCCTGGCCTTCTGACCAGAGTCTGCTGAGTTACATGCATTCAACTAACAATTCAATGAATTTAGCGAGGCAGGCACTATTCCTGACAGAGAGGCTGAGTACTCTGGTGCTTGTCCACTACCCTGGGCTGCCTCCCACAACCATCTGTCATGTTCTACCGATTCCATTCCTAAAGATGTTGCAGGTCTGGCCTCTCCAGCCTCCCCCCATCGCTCCTCCTATCCCAGCCCCTACTCTCTTTTGTCTGGAATGCTGCGTGAGCACTTGCTAGGCTTCTTGGCTCTGGGTTTCTGCCTTCATGATCTCTTCCCTGCATTGTCACTGGAGGTTTTTTGTTTTCTTTTGTTTTGTTTTCCTTTCTTTCTTTTTATGATACCAGGGACTGAACCCAGAAACACCTAACCTCTGAGCCACATCCTCAGCCCTTTTTTTATTTTTATTTTGAGACAGGGTTTCACTAAATTGCTTAGGGCCTTGCTAAGTTGCTGAGGCTGGTTTTGAACTTGCAATCCTCCTGCCATCAGTGGGATTACAGGCATGTGCTACTGTGCCCAGTCAGAGTTTCTTTTGACTTGCTGCTTCTATGGAGAGGGGCAGCAATTTCTCAAAAGGGCTAGGAAATCATGCCAGGTGGACAAGCAGTATGGTTCACAGCAGAAAGGAAAAATTTTTATAGTACTGTGTGTGGGAGACAGGGGCCTTTCCATGCAGGTATTCAGGTGACTGTTATTGGGACCACAATTAAAGAAGGATGTTTAAAAAAAAAAAGGATAGAAAAAGACTACTGTTTATAGATCAAATGCTTTGTGCCTGGTATTTGGCTCATACTGTTTTATTGAATTCTCACAATACCTTTTTGAAGCTTCCATTTTAGAGATGAGTCCACTAAGGCTCAGAGAGATTAGGAAGGTACTTAAGGTCACAGGGCTTGTGAACGGTGGAGTTAGAATACCCCAATCCTATTCCATTCCAGATCTTTCTGGCTCCAAAATCTCCTACTCACAAATAAGTGCATCAGAAGTATGTGTTCATGGCACTCAAGGACACATTGGAGGAAACAGGCCAACGGATCTGCAAAAGGACAGGAGAGACCCTCGTACAGAGAGCTCTGGGACACTAGGAGACCCCGCCCCCCAGAGTCAGAAGTGCCTAGGAGAAGGCTCTCCCTGGCATGAGAAGTTGGGTGGATGGATTATTTTCATATCCTTGCATTTCTACCTCTGAGTTACTCAGTTCTTGTTAGCACATCTGATGGATGATAGGAAAGGAGTGGAAGGGGAAGGTAGAAGCAATGGCTGGAAAAAAAATGAATTAATTAAGGCAGTTAATGAGTTTAGCTGTGAACGGAGGGGCAGGGTTACTGATCTGGCCATTGCTGGGTGTAGGGAGCTCATGGGTTCCAGTCCTTGGTCTGCTGTAGATTCTGTGGTCTCAAGGTGGTATTGCTCCGAGACCATGTCACCTGTAAAATAATGGGGTTCAGATCAGATCCCAGGTCCTTGCTGCACATCTCCAGTGAGACTGACAAATGAGCAGAGATCAGTGCTACAGTTTCCCTGTGGGACTGTTCACTGTGGCTTTATTTCCAAGGGCCAAACATTGGGTGTGGGGGTGGGGAAGCTTGACTCTTTGTTTTTTAATTTTTATTTATTTATTTATCTTAGTAAAAATGATTGTAAATGGCCTGTGGCTGGGACTTGGAACAGGGAGTGACTGCAAATGGGCATGAAGGATCTTTTTTGGGGGTGATGGAAATGTTCTAAAATTGGATGGTGGTGATGATTGTACAACTCTGTAAATTTATAAAAACCATCGGATGCTGCTATGTAAATTATGCCTCAACAAGGCAGTTAGAAAGAATTATAAATACTGAAAAAAAATATACACCCAATCATGGCGGTTGCCTCACAGATAACTCACTGTGTGGAAGGTATTCCAGGGAGGCAGTGATGAACGAGCTCCGCTCTGCCTTTTACGGAGCTAGTAAATGAGCCCGGGGAGGAGAGGGCTGTGAATACAAATGACTCCAGCACATGGAAGCAGGTGGTGAAGAAGGAAAAGCCAGAATCAGGAGGAGGGGATTTAGGAGAGTTTGATGAGATCCTAATGAGGATGAGAACCAAGGCTGAACCTGTGAGAGGCTAATAATGGAAAAAGAAGGGCCGTGCTCTCTGTGCAATTGACTGAAAGCCAGGAAGGAAGCAATGGGGCGGGTCCTGGGGATGGGGGGAGTACCTATCTCTCTCATTAAATTTTTTTTGGTACCTGGGATTGAACACAGGGGCACTTAACCCCTGAGCCACATCTCCAGCCCTTTTTATTTTTTGAGAGAGGGTCTTGCTAAGTTGCTCAGGGCTTAAGTTGCTGAGACTGGCTTTGACCTTGCGATCCTTCTGCCTCAGCCTCCTGAGCTACTGGGATTACAGGTGACAGCACCTATCTCTAGGTGCCTAGTGACCACCTGATCCAGGACAGCCCCAAAGTGACTGTAGGGAGGGGAGGCTGCTTGCTCTCATGGTGTTGGGGCAGGCTCAAAATGGCCAAGGTTAGTCTCCCTCATTGAGGCTCCCAGAGGGCTATGTTATGTTTTTAGTGTGTAGCCAAGGCCATGAGTCAGCTATGTTATGGTTAGTATGTAGTCAGGGTCAGAAACACTCTGATTTAGCGTATGTACTCAGGGTCATAAACATTTGCTTGTGAGCATGCACCCACTTATGTAACCTGTTGGCGGTGTGCCGTCTTTGTTTGGGCCTGCATGTGATAAAGGGCCTATGGAAAAGACCTGGGGTGGGGTGGGGGCAAACGGGGCTAAACGGAACTGACTGGGGCAAAATGGAACCGGCTAGGGGCTGAAGCTGAAGCTGGAGGCTGTTGCCATCTCTGAATAAAGCATGTTTTCTACCCTGTGTCTTGCATCTTCTTCCACCTGCTGTGGTCCTGAATTTGTTTTCTGGGTCTGAGCCCGTACCCAACACATGGCCCTTTGGCCACATGATTATAGGGACTGTCTGCAAGACTGGGCTTTGTGACTGGGGAAGATAGGGTCACTGATTAGTAAGCGGCAAAACCAGATTTTGGATTCCAGAGTTTGGCTCTCCAGCCTGGGCTGTTCCACGTGACCTGCTTTACTGAAAAGGCTTAGACTGAGTGAGGCACCCAAGGTCACACAGCAGATAGTGTGAGGCTGTGAGGCTAATCCCTCCAGCCTCACCTTTCCCATGCTGAGGATGGGGTGAGATCAGCTAGTCCTGCTTTCACCCTCCAGGAGTCTGACTGCCTGAATAAGGGCTGCGGGAGGGATGGAGCGCTGGCCATTCTTTCCGCTGAGATCAGGGGTTCGGAATAGACAAGCAATCTCTTCTCAACCTGGCTTTCTATAAAGAGGAGAATTGAAGCTTTTCTAAATTCTCCTTTTGGGGTGCTTGTCATTCATGCTGGCAGAAAATGGTCTGAAGAGATGCCTGCTCGGCATCTAAAAAGGCTGCCTGCTCTGCAGGCCAAGGAGAGAGCACTTTGCTGCATTCACCCAAGGAGGAGGGAGAGGGCCAAGCTTTTCACTCACCTCCTTCACGCTGTGCCCTTCTCTCTTATAATTGAAGAGTTCTCATTCGCCCACTTAGTGGAATAACAGGTACTGAATGCATCCTAGAACCAGCATTCCCTCATGGCCCAATGATCACATCTATCCCTGTTGGCGTGGGTCCTGAGCCAGGTGTAGATACCCTGAGAGGCTGACTGTCTCCCAAGGGATCTTGGGAAGTAAGTCAGGGACAGAAAGGGGAGGAAGGAACAGGACACTAGATATCCTAGGCATGATTATTCCTGCTTCATCATGAGGAAACCTGGGTGGAGAGAAGGGGACCTACTCCCTCAGTGAGGTACTGGGATTTGGCTAACCTTCTTCTACCTCCTTCTCTGCTCCCCCTCTGCCCTAATGCCTTCAGTCCTGGGACAGCAGTGTCTATGGGCTCCATCTGTTGTAGGTATAATTCCCACGACTCCATCCTCTACCCTGGACCCTGCCTTTATTCCCACAGCTACTCTGCTTCCAGAGTCTTTTCTTCCAGTGCTTCATTCTCTGACCACAGCCTTTTCAATATGCCCTTTTAGCTGAACTCTGCTGGAGAAAAGTCACATGCTTGGAGATTGGCCATAGTCCAGCCTCAGGGGGACATTTGGTGCCATCCAGCAGCCATTTGAGCTGGTCCTCTGATTGATTCCCCTTCATGACTGTCTAATTCTTTGTCACTTTCTTCAAGTCCTTTGCTCCAACAGCATCCCCTCCATGGCCTACTTTATTGAGCAAATTGCATTGTGTTGCCCTGTGTACTTATACACAGGGAATGCATTCCAAGAGCCCCAGTGGATGTCTGAAACTGCAGATAGTACCGAGCCCTGGATAAATGTTTTTCTCCTCCATGCATACATACATACCTATGATAGACTTTAATTTATAAATGAGGCACAGTGAGAGATCAACAACAATAACTGATAAAAATAAAACACTTATGATAGCATGCTGTAATAATAGTTTGCCCTTTGTTATTGCCTATTATTAAGTAAAATAAAGGTTACTTGAACATGAGCACTGCTATACTGAGACAGTCAATCTGATAACTGCTCAGTTACTAATGGGTAGGTAGCATATACAACATGGATACACTGGACAAGGGATGATTCACATCTCAGGTGGGACCAAGCAGGATGGGACAAGATTTTATTGTGCTACCCCAAAAGGGTACACAATTAAAAACTTATGAATAATTTCTGGAATTTTCCATTTAATATTTCCAGACTGGGCTTACTCTAGGGAACAGAAACCATGGAAGGTGAAGCCATGGATAAGGGGTACTTACATATTTATTTACATATTTACTCAACTGTGCCCTTTTTTGGGTCTGTCTCTCACTCCTCTTTGTGTTCCTAATACCCAACCCAGCCCCTATAACTGCCTAGTGCTTAACAGCTGTTTTTGGGTGGATAAGAATAGTTCAGAGTGGCCAAAGCAAGGGACACAGGCCAGTCAAAGTCTAGTGGCAGAGGCCAGCTCAGAAAGAAAACCTGATACTTGTTCCTATGAGCTGGGAGGAGCTCCAAAAGGTCTCCTGGGATCTTCATGCTGCTCAGCTGTCATTAAAGGAAGATCAGTAACTGCTCTCTGCATTCTAAAATCCTATATTGGAAGATGAAATGCAAAATTAGTTCTGAGGCCTTTTGATCTTTTACAGTGAGGTTTCCATGGTGACAGTGGCCAAGGCCTGCATGGGGGCAGCTGTACCTCATAGGGCCAGGCCCAGTCCCACCTGTGTGTGTTTAAGAGCACCCCTTTATCTTCATTCCCACTGGGCAGGTGGACACAGGTTTCCAGGTCTCTTCTCTCCCACTCTACTCATTAAAGAGCAGAGGAGGCCACTAACTTCCCTGTAGAAAGCTTGGGAGAGGGGTCGTTAGAGCCATGAGCCAGAAGGACTAGGCTGTACCCACACACTCTAGGCTTCTTGGTTCACCCCCAAGTGCCACCACTCAATGTCACCTGACCTGGCTGGAGCAGGGATTTTTTCTGCCTCTTTCTTTTGGGAGGGGGCTTCTCTGGGAGTGACACTTTTTGCTTGTTTCTTACCTCTATTCTACTCCTCTGGGATTCAGCTGGGCTTGGCTAAGAACCAGCTCTTCTGGGTCTCAATTTTCTCACTTGAACAATCAGAGGGTCATACTTAATATTAGGAAATTCTAAATATATTGCATTTCTGGGTATACCAGTTTCCACCCCTTCACTCCATACTCCCACTCCCTCTCTCCATCCACATCATCTCTTCTATCACATCCCCTCTCCCCACTCCCCTCCTGTCTCCTTCTCAACTCCCTTTCCACACTTCCTTGTGCACACCTGACTCCTGGTGCCCAGACCCAGCTTTGCCCACTGGCCTTCTGGCCTTTTCCGGAGAGGCTCCTGGGAGTCTCCTCACCTTTCTGCCGGGCCTCTGAGCTCTGCCCCAGGCCATCCTTGAAGATGGAGGGAAAGGAAGTGAACAGAGGAAGCTATTATGAGACACAAGTCTCTGGGACTGTCCCCAAGGTTCCTCGAGCCCAAGTCAATCATGCTTTTCTCTTGCCTAGGGGGAGGTGCATACCAGAGCCTTTCTCCATAATTTCCTATCACAACCTGGCCTGCCTGAGGTCCCTCGAGTCAATCAGTCGCCTTCGTCATTAACTGCACAGAGGCGGGTGCAGGGGGAACTTTGTGCCCCAAGCCTTTCAGCTCCTGCCTGGTGTGAGGGCTGTGAGGACCAAATGAGGTCATGTTAACAGTCGCCTGCTCAGGGCTAAGAAATGGAGCCCCGCCTCTGCAGATGAAAGCTCCTACTTTGTATTCTAAAGTTGAAAACTCAGGTGGAACAGCAGGGGAAGAGCCACCTCCCCAAGTCCTGATGTCACCCTGCCTTCTCAGCTGGGCAAGCAAAAGGCCAGGAAGCTGCGAGGCCATTTTGGGTGGAGGCCCATGGAGAGGAGATGGGCCACAGGGACAGGGCAAAGGCAGGTGCCACCTGTTAGAATTTGGGCAAAGTTTCTTACGCTGGGAATGCCATTTTAATAAAAGGGAAGTTTATTAGAGGCCACGCGTGGAAGGGAGAGAAAAAGGGAAAATAGGGGACGGACGGGAACAGGGGCAAGCGCGAACAGAGAGCGATTTTAGTCCGGGGGTGGCTTAAATAGAGTGGGGGTCAGAAAGCCCCCTGGAGTGAGTTCTTGCCCTATAGGCTACCAGAGGTCAGGAGGTGATGGCCAGGGCACCTGCTGACCAGGTTTGCTGGCCATGCTGAGGATCTTGGGAAATGTAGTTTTTCACAAAGCACCTGGGGAGGTGTGGCCTTCTGCCTGGGAGGTGCAGCCTCCTGCCTGGAATCCAACACCACCTAGGTCACCTTGAGCAGTCGGTTCTCTTTCTCTGTGTGACCTCTGGCCTCTTGATTTTCTTCATCTGTTCAAAAGGAGATAACACCTGGTTCGTACAATTGTCTAGATGGCGACAGCAAGAGACAATGAGAAAAACACCTAGAATAACAGCTGTGTCCGAGGCCAGGCATTTAAGCTTCTTCTCAGAGGAGGAAGACGTCAGAGGAGACTTGTGCAGGAGGACACTCCCACCATTCAGCAGCTCCTACCTTCTCAGAAGACCCTCAGCCTGTGTGGAGACCCCCTTGGGGCCTTGAGTGAGCACCTAGGCAGCCACTGACTCAGCCATTCATGGTCTAGCAGTCCTCTGTTTATGTCTCATCATATCTAGAAATTTTGGCTGCTCTAGCCTTTCTCGCCATCATCCCATTCTACAGCTGAGGAAACTGGGACATGGAGAAATCAGCACTTTCCCCTAAGTTGTACAGTTGGTAATTGGCAGAGTTGGGATTTGAACCAAAGCAGTCTGATTCCAGTATTGACACTCTTAACCACTAACAGTATTTTGCCTTTACAGGTTGAGTAAGATAAGAATCTAAAATGCTTGGGATGAGAAGTGTTTCAAATTTCAGATTTAAAAAAAAATTTTTTGGAATAATTCCAGATATGCAATGAGATATCTTGAGGAGGGGCCCCAAGTCCTAATAAGGAAATCCATTTATGTTTTGTCTGCACCTTAGAAGGTGTAACCTAAGGGTACTTTTGTATGATACGTTTATTACACTTGCATTTTGACCTGTCACCTGAGATCAAGGGTGGAGTTTTACTTTTGTGTCATGTTGATGCTCAAAAAAACTGGGATTTGGGAACATTTCAGATTTTGGATTTTGGATAAGGGATACTCATCCTGTATTTAAAAAAAAAAATCTAAGGGTTGGAATCTCTCTTATTTCTGCTTCCTCCTGTTTGGATAAGGGATACTCATCCTGTATTTAAAAAAAAAAAATCTAAGGGTTGGAATCTCTCTTATTTCTGCTTCCTCCTGTTTCCCCTCCACCCTTTTTGGTGCTGGGGATGGAGTGGGGGCCCCATGCACCCTATCCCTGAGTGCTGCCCTTGCCCCACCTTACCTTCTCTTACCTTTCCCTCCTGGCTCTGTCTCTCTCAGCAGCCTGGCTCCACCTTCCCCTCCTTAAGACTCTGCAGTTTTGTGGACGAGGCATGGCAATACAAGGAAGGGTATTCAGGGTCCACCAACTGTCTCACTCAGTGGCTTTACTCAGCTCTTATCCTCTCCACGAAGATGATATCTTGTTTTCATCTCCCACCATTGTGTAAAATAGGATGTTTGGAAAATGCCCAAAGCCTTTCTGGAATATTCTGTTCTGCTATCCCATCCCAAATGCATCTGGTTCTTTTCTGCTTGTGGTTTATAGCAGGAGGTTTTCTCTGGAGGACCATATCCTGGGAAACCCTGCCTGCTCCAGCCCACAGAGACACCTCCTGCTGACCACCAAGCCTCAGGGCTGGCCCTTCTCAGCCCCAGTGAATCATTACTCAATTCTGTTTTCCCTCTTTCCACACTTCAGAGTCATTATAGGCTAAACTCTTCTTCTTCTTCTTTTTATTTGTTTTTTTAAACACCATGGCCCGTATTTCCTCTGGACAGAGTGCTTCTTTCTGTCTTTAACTCTTGCATGATTTGTTTTATATGTTAGTTGTCAAAACAATGAATTTGTTCGTTAGCATCCTCAGTTGATAGCTTGTTAGCTTCTTTTTCTTAAAGTATCATGATCCAGACTAATGGATTTAAATATATTTGGCCTGTTTCAATCTATTGTCATTACTGTACTTACTGATACCTTGTCATGCCTCTGGCTGGGGGATCCTCTTCCCCTGGACTCCTGAGTTCTGTTGACCTGACCCTGGTTTCTCCCATTGCTTCCTCAGTATCTGGTGTAACAAATTGCTCCAGGCATCATTTTCAGGGGTCTCTTATGCCAAGATGGTGGGAAAGGGTCTAACTGAGGTTTTAAAGAGTTCTTTACAATATCCGCAACAGAGAGAAGAGATAGGAAGGTGGGAGGTCAATCTCTCCTGAATTTCCAGATTATTTAGGAATTCCTTTGGATTTGGGGAAGGGATATGGTTATGCTGGGAAGCACCAACCCAGAATGGAGTGGGGAGGAGTTTCCACAAGAAAGACAAGTGCTAGGTCTGAGGGTTTTGGAAGGGTGGCAGAGAGCAAGCCACACACCCCTGTAGAACCCAGGAGCTGGCAGACTCTGCTGGGTGGCCGTGGTAGCAGGAGGCCACTCATAGGTAGCCACGGACTTGACTCCTTCAGGGAGAATCCCTGTTCCCAGGGTTAGCCAGTAGAAACAAAGCTGCCATAGGCCACGCAGCCCAGATAATAGGCATCCTAGAAACCATCCCTTGGTGGAACCCTAGAGACTTCCTGGTTTCCTACAAGTTCTGCTTTCTAATCTTGCACAGGCTTTGGGGTCCTGCTCAACTTGACAGCACCTTGGAGAGTGGCAGGTTGCATTTAGTTTAAGACCAGTCCATTCTCACATCTGCACAGTTGTCTGTGGCCAGGTCCTCACCTTTGAGGCACATTCTCTGACTTGGGACGTTTTTTTTCCTTGGCCTAATTCTCTATGGAACAGGAGGCTGTCCTTTCTCCAGATGTGGACAAGATGGAGGGAGGACCTTTCCCTTTAAAGCCCTCATAATCTCACCTCCCTGTAATCCCCAGTGACTCTGGAGGCTGCGGCAGGAGGACCACAAATTCAAGGCCAGGCTGAGCAACTTGGTGAGACCCTGTCTCAAAATAAATTTTAGAAAGACCTTCTAAATGCCAGTGGTTATGATTTCCCTCTGTGCCTTCTTGTCCCCAGAACTCTAGTCTCATTCTGGCTTCCCTTTCTAGCCCCACACACTACTCCCTCCTCTGTGACACACTTTACTGAGCTCTGAATACTTGGAACCAGTTATAAAAGGAGGAATATGCATGTGCTCTCTCACCTCCGGGCCTTGGTGCATGTAGGTACATCAGGTAAGATTAGGCTCAGCTGCTTTTTTTTTTTTTTTAACAGTAAAACAAATAAGTGGTTAAATATGACATTTATCTTTTGGCAGGTAAAAGGAGCCAGAGGGGGCCTCTTCGGGGTCAGTATAGTAGCTCCACAGTTATCAAGTCACAGGATCCTTTTAAATATTGCTCCACCATTTTTAGTAGTTGGCTTCCATCCTCAAGTTTGCTTTATGGTCAGAATGGCTACTAGCACTCCAGCAACCAGGCCCATGTTCCAGACGGGAAGATGGAAGAACTAAGCTGTATCTTCTAGTTGAGATAGAACTCCTTATAAGAAACCCTATAAACTTTTTATTTTATTTATTTATTATAATTTATTTCCCATTATTCATTCTGAGCCCCAAGGAAGTCTGGGAAATATAGCCTTAGAAATATCCACCAGGTGACATGATGTTCTAATTAGAAGGAAGAAGAGATGGATGGATGGACACTGGGCAGGAGCAAGTAATCTGTACAATCAATGCCCTTTCTGTTTGTTGAAGTTGCTCTCTATTGACCCTTTAACTGTTGGCTAAGGTATGGCTTCTTTAAGGAGACAGACCTCTTCTAGGTGCTTCCCCCTGACTTCCTCATTACCATGATATAGTGCACCCTCTGGTTCACTTGTCAGTCCCCCCATGTGACAGTGAGCTCCGGGAAGACAAGGACTGTAGGTGCTCAATAAATGCTTATGCAGTGAATGCTTACAGGAGGCTGGGGCAGCCTTCACTCCAGAGCATTTCACACAAATCTCCCTGTTAAGGATGCTGTTATAGCCCCCTGGTTGATCTTGCAGCTTTCCCCCTTCATTACCACAAACATGTACCCAAATCTTTTTCTTTCTTTTTTTTTTTTTTTTTTGGAAAGAGAAATGGCCTCTTCCCATAGCACCCACGGTTATTGTGTGACTTGCACCTTCATTGTTTTGCAGAACAACTAGTGTATACAAAACTGCATTTGAGGCTGTCTGGGCAGCAGTTGGTAGGCTAATAAAACAAAGAGAAATTTATAAGTGGCAAGGAATTTGAACTGAAGCATGGTTCCATTTTATGCAGAAAGCCAGGCTGTTCTGCATAACTTGTCATCCAGCCAGGGCTCTTGGAGTTGCTCAAGCCAAAGGCTCCTGCCTCCTTTCCATCTCTGTTGGCTCCTTCCAATTTAATTCCAAGTGGAGGGGCTCCCAGTGTCCCCAGTGCAGATGTTTGCCATCTCTTGGCTGAGACAGCTAAGCTACATAGTGGTTTGTTTGTTTGTTTGTTTGTTTTTTGCAAGTGGCTGACCAAGATGAAAATCTTGCCCATATTGTCCCAGAAACTTGTTCCCAGAAGTTTTTTATTAGCAGTTTTTCACTGTATATCATCCTATTCCAGAAGGGAGTGGCTTAAAATAACAGTTTATCATCTCTCATTCTGTGGTTTGACTGGGCTTAGCAGGGGCAGCTCACCTGCTCCCTGGGTGTTATTTAAATCTCTCAAGCATCTGCCTTCAGCTGGGAACCCACCTGTGGCAGAGACAGTCAAACCTCTCCTCTCCAATCTCTCTCCACCTGGCCTCACATCATTCCATAGCTTCATTTGAACTTCTCTCAGCATGGCAGCTGGCTCATCAGGGGGAACTTTCTAGAAGGGCAAGCCCCCATTTGCAAGTGCTTAACTTATCAGGCCTCACGCCTGCTAATATCCCATGGGACAAAGCAAGTCACCTGGACAATCTGACAGTCAATGGCACAGGCCTTGAATACTTGGGCCACAGACTACACCAGTGTCCTCCGAGGATACCCAAGTTGGGGAGGGGTAGACGGACCTGGAGAGTTTATATGACTTATTCTTTGAGCCCCAGTGGCAGAGCCAGTGGGGGAAGGTGACAGGGAAACAGATTAGGATTTTAACGGGAACTGTCCAATAGTGAGATTGAATTGTGAAAAACGAAGTTGCCTGTCATGGAAAGTGTTCAAAGACCACCTCTTGGTGGGGATGTGGAGGGAATTCTTGCCTGCGCCGGGAGCTGGACTAAATAATGGATAAGCTTCCTTCCAACTCTCAGTCTATTTAAAGCTCTTTGGCAGCCTTAGAACATTTGTCTCACAGATAGCAAATTCACGTATCAGGCTACTTGTGAGGGTTGGGGGTAGGGGTGGGGGATGTAGTCTTCCAGGTGGGAAATACCAGCACTGAATATTTAGGGATTTGGCTTCTAGGAGCTGGGAACATTCTTTGTGCTCTCATGGATTGACAGCATTGGGGGATGAGAGGGCAGAACTTCCTGTCCTGGCTAGCCCTGCGAAAGACCAACAGGAAGTCCTGAATGGCCCTGGACAGGTGTGTTCAAGTGGCCTTGCAAGAAGTACCTGGGCTCCATGGAGGAGCCAGGGGATGAGGCAGAAGTGGGGGAAGGGCAAGGAAAGCTCTGGGGGGCAGGGAGAGGCCACTCCTCTCCCTCATCTCATCAGAGCAGCTCAACTTTTGTGTTCTTGCAGACAGTTTTCTTGTAGGATTTTTGTTTGATTTGGAGAAAGGGGTCTAGGGTGGCATTGAGGGAGGGCTGCTGAGGTGAGAAGGGGCAGGCAAGTTTGGGGGCCGGGGCCCAGTGTCAGCTCCAACACCAAGGCACAATTCTGGAAACCTCTGCTCTGAGGATGCAGGCCTGGGATGCTTGGTGCTTCTTACCAAGTCTAACTAAAGGTGATGAGAGGTCTACAGATGACAGAGCCTGTGACAGGGACACTAGGATGTCCATTCCCCAGGAGCACTCAAGGAGAGTGAGGTGCTGAGCTAGTACCAGATCTGACTGGAAAATCTGTTGCTTTTCCCACATTCCCAGTAGAATCCCTCTGGGTAAGTCTGGAGCCCAAGTCCTTTGGCTCTAGAGTACCTGGGGTCCCTTAAGACTAAGGCACTTTGGCAGTGTGACTCAAGGAGTTACCTCCCTATCTCAGCTTCAGGCAAGCATTCTTAGGGCAGACGATCCAATGAACATCACACCCTTCCTACCTCAAGACAAAACCAGAGTGGGGCCAGTCAGGTGGTCAGGGCTGAGTGCGTTGGCCTGAGCTAGTGCCTCTGTGAGAAACAGGCCACTGGGCTACGCTCCGGGCCTGTCTTTAGGACCTCCCTGTCGCTGTTCCATGATACTTAAATTCATTTTGTATTGTTGCGAAACAGATGACCACAGATTATTCTATCACGGTTTTTGTGGGTCAGGAATGTGAGCATGGCCAGCTGGTTCCCTTGCTTGAGGTCTACCAGACTACCATCCAGGGGCTAGCCGCCAGCATGCTCTTGGGGAGTCTCCACTCAGAAGAACCCACTTCCACGCTCACTCAGGGCGTTGACAGAGCTCATTTCCTTGCAGCTGCCCTGCTAGAGCTTCTTGCTTTTTGCCAGCTTTGAATAGAGGCTGCCAGCTCCTTGTCACATGAGATCCTCAACATGGCCACTGACTTCCTTGCTGACTCCTCCTTCCCCTCCAGAGGGTGCAGTTTCCCCCCACCTCATTGAGTCAGAACTTTAGATGGACTCAAAATCAACTGCTTTGGGAACTCAGGGACATTTACAACATCCCTTCACCTTTGCCATATGCTATTGGCCACAGCTGCCCCCACACTCAGACTCAAGGGGAGGAGGTTATACAGGGTGTGAAGGGCAGGGGTTGGGAACCTTGGGGGCTAAGGGAGCCACCACAGGCTCTAGGACTCTAATCTCTTCCCTCACTGGCCGGCTGGGACCCCTCCCCTCCACTTTCCCTGCACAGCTCATCCTGACCTGCTTGATCCTGCTGGTAACCTAAGGTTCAGTTGTCCATCTTACCCCAGCACATTTTTTCTCCCAGCTGTTGAACAAGGTAGAAATCACTGGATCAAAGAAGTAAGTCCTCCAAAGTGGATAGTGCATTACTACAGTGGGGGGCTTCTGCCTTACCCTAAAGAAGTGACCAATGATGGACAGTTTAGAGACCTATGACTAGTCATTAGAAATGATGTATTCAAGGGGCTGAGGGTGTAGCTCAGTGGTGGAGTGCTTGCCTAACATACCTATTGTCCTGGGTTCCATTCCCAGCACTGCAAGAAAAGAAAAGACAAAAGAAAGATGTGTTTGGATGGTGGGAAGGCCACTCTTAATTGCTCGGTTTAGGTGACCACTCACAGGGCTATCTATTATAGAGTCTTGGGGTTGTGCCTCCCTCCTCCTGCCATTCCAGAGGATGACTGGCTTGCCTTATCACCTGCATTTTGTGTGATTGGCAGGTTCCTGGTACCAAGGGAATTGTCCCCATCTCTTCTTTAAAGTGTTAATAATGACAATGGTAATAGATCTCATTAATGAAGCACTTACTGTGTGCCAGGCATTGTGCTATGCATTCTATGCAGTCCTCCATTAACTCTATGAGGTGGATATTATTTTTGTCCCCATTTCTAAAGAAATGTGAATGTCTGAGAGTCTGAGCCTCAGGCCCAAGGTCCCAAAGTTGGCGAGTGGCAGAAGTAGGATCACCCTGTCTCAGGAATGTCAGACTGCAAACCTGTGTGATAGTGCCTCTCAGGGACTGGGTGCATCCTGCCCTCAGTGTTGGTACGCATGCGCCCTGCACATCTCCAGGGTTCAACCCCAGCGGGGCTCTCTGAGGCAGCCCTCGATTGCCCTAGGGGAGTATTTAGGGAGGGGGGCATATGGGGCTGCTCCTGGGCACAGGCCAGGGTAGGGGGCAGTTCTGGGTCCCTTTGCAACACAGCAGCCCTGGGAGCCCCGTGAAACCTCAGAGGTACCGACATAAGTTCCGAGTAGTTAAGAGAGAAACAAATCAACCTACGCCCAGGAACTAAATGCCAAGAGAGACCAGTCTGTGGTGCCTGCCAGAATAACAGAGCTTCATGTCCCCATGTGTCATCACAGGAAATATGAGACCACGCAACTGGTGCAAAAGCAGCCCAGGCCTGGTGTGCTGCCTCGTGAAGTGGGAGAGAGGGTGTGGGCAGTCTAGGCTGTCCAGGCTGTTGGACAGAGGCTGCAGGGCTGGGCCTCCTGTTTTTAGGGCCAGAGGGGTTGTGGTTGATGGACTTGGAGAGAGATCACTAAGGAGACACTGGGTCTCTGTTGTGACCCATCTTCAGTATTTGAGGATGCCAGGACTGACAACACTTGATTTCTTGGTTGGTTGGACTTTGTTAGTTTTCTTTGTTTTTTAGTACATTAATTTTGTAGAAAAATGCTGGGGTAGTGAGTATACTCCCACACGATCTGCTAGAATTTGGATTTTGAGTATTCCCTAAAGATCCATGTGATAAAAGCCTGGTCTCCAGGGTGGTGCTACTGGGAGAACCTTTAGGAGGTGGGTCCTTTTGAGCGGGGTGGGGAGGATCTTTAGAACATTTGGGGCTGAACTTGAAGGGGATTAAGGGACCCCAACTTCTCCTCACTCTTTAGCTTCCTGGGCATAAGGTGAGCACTACATGCTCCCACCTTGATATGAGGACTCACCACAGACCTAAAGCAACGGGCCAACGGATCATGGACTGGAGTATCTAAAACTGAGTCAAAATAACCCTTTTCTCTTTATAAGTTGATTATCTTAAATATTTTGTTATAGTGATGGAAAACTGACTAACATAACCCTTGGGACCTGGTAAAAATGACCTTCAAGATAAAGGACATGCTCTCTCTCTTTTTCTCCTTCCCTCCCCTGAACTCACTTCTTGTCTTCTTTCTCATCTTCCCTGTTTCTCTTTGAATTCATCTTGGTTTCTTCCATCCTGGAGCGAGTCATCAGTTCTGGGACTCCCACTGCTTCTGAAAAGACATCAGTGAATTGGGGGATGTCTGGGACAGTTGAATAATAAAAATTGCAAGTGGAGACACAGGAGTTGATTGGTGCTTGGATGAGTAGGCGAATTCAATTCACATTGATGAACACCCAGGATGTGCCAGCCTCTGTGCTTATCCCTGAGTGTGGGAGTGTGTAGTAGGGAAGAGAAGGTGGGTCTTGTGGGGAGATTATAGAGGCCCAAGCTTGACATTAGGGATGCTCAGAGGATGGGGAGAGAGATGGTCAAAATCCCTGTCCTCCCCAGACTCTCCTTCCTCCAACTCCACTTGGGTCTCTGGAGATGGGGAGAAGAGGGAGACCAACTTTCAGTTTCTAAGTCCTCTTCATCATCTAGCCTTCTTAGCACCCCTCCCCCGAGACACATCATTTTTGGTCCCCTTTTTCATGCCCACTGCTGCCTGCAGTTCCTTTCTGTTACTGTCAGAAATAGCCCCAATCAAAGGCAGTTTCCAGACTAGTTAGGGAACTGACCATTCAGAAAGTGCTCCCTCCCTGGTTGTACCGGAGCAGAGAGAAAGAAACCTCAGGAAACAGAAGGAAGAGGTTTTGTTACCTGAGACCTGGGGGAGGTAGCATTCTCATGAGTGTCAAGATTAGAGCTCTGGAGGCTTCTACCCACCTTGGAGATGTCTTTCCCTGAGACTGTCCAAGTCTTGACCTCTAGCATGAGATTAGAGAGGTCTGCTGAGGTTCCCACACCTTCAGCCCAGGGGCTGGGGAGAGAGACAGTAGGGGATCACACAGTTGTGGTCAAGGCCTGGCCAGATGAATCATGAGAGAGAACAAGTGGGGTGTTTTGAGGTAACCCCATTTTTTTTCTGCTAGTGAATTTGATTTATTGTTCAGGTCTTTGGCGCTAATCAGTAATTACAGGGAAACTCAGACTTAATCACCGCCAGGTTTAATCAAGAGAGCTGGTTTGTGCATTGATTACGACTTAATACATTTATTAGAAGATGAGTGTGACTGAATGAGGCTGTCTTGTTGCATTGGGAGTTAGAAAAGAAGAATGAAAGCTAAAAGCTAGGAGGAAAGGGAGGGGAGAGAATCCCAGAGATAGAGAGAGAGGGAGAGGAACCAGGACACTTTGAAAGGAATAAACAAATGGGATGGAGTGAAAATTGAGAGAAAGCTTTTGGGATCAATCTTTCCAGAAATTCATAGGAACCACGCAGCGTTCGTTATTTGACATTTCTGAGCTGCTGTTTCTTCACCTATAAAACGGACATAATTAATACCTAGCTCATGGGGTGATTGCAAAGATAAAATGAGATTGTGTATATGAAAAAGTGGAACATATACCTGCTCTAGTTTGGATCTTTTTTTTTTTTACATTTTTTATTATTCTAATTTGTTATACATGTTTGCAGAGTACATTTCATTTCATATTACATATAAAGAGCACAATTTTTCAAGTTGCTGATTTTATATAAAGTATTTTTACAACAATTGTGTCTTCATACATGTATTTAGGGTAATCATGGATACAGTCTGCCATTATTCCTATCCCCTTGCCCTCTCCCCTCCCTCCCCCCTCTTTGTTCTATTTAAAGCTCTTTCATTCCTCTCATCCCCTCTCTCTTGCCTTTATAAGTTAGTATCTTCCTATCAAAGAGATCATTCGACCTTTGGTTTTTTGGGATTGGCTAACTTCACTTAGCATTATTTTCTCCAACTCCATCCATTTACCTATAAATTCCATGATTTTATTCTCTTTTAGTGCTGAGTAGTGTTCCATTGTGTATATATACCAAAGTTTCCCTATCCATTCATCTGCTGATGGGCATCGGGGTTGGTTCCACAATCTAGCTATTGTGAATTGTGCTGCTATAAACAATGATGTGGCTGTGTCCCTGTAGTAAGCTGTGTTTAAGTCCTTTGGGAATAGGCCAAGGAGTGGGATAGCTGGGTCAAATGGTGGTTCCATTCCAAGTTTTCCTAGGAATCTCCATACTCCTTTCCAGATTGGCTTCACCAATTTGCAGTTCCACTAGCAATGTAAGAGTGTGCCTTTTTTCCCCACAGCCTCGCCAGCATTTATTGTTGTTTTGTTTTTTTGATAGCTGCCATTCTGACTGGTGTAAGATGAAATCTTAAGTGTTGTTTTGATTTGCATTTCTCTAATCGCTAGAGATGTTGAACATTTTTTCATATATTTGTTGATTGTTTGTATATCATTTTCCGAGAAGTGTCTATTTAGTTCCTTGGCCCATTTATTGATTGAGTTATTTGTTTTTTTGGTGATAAGGCTTTTAAGGGCTTTATAAATACTTGAGGTTAGTGTTCTATCCAATGTGCTTGTGGTAAAAATTTGCTCCCATTCTGTAGGTCCTCTATTCACCTCATTGATTGTTTCTTTTGTTGAGAAGAAGCTTTTTAGTTTGAATCTATCCCATTTATTGATTCTTGGTTTTAGTTCTTGCGCTATAGGGATCTCATTGAGGAATTTGGAGCCTAAAACAACATGATGGAGATTTGGGCCTACTTTTTCTTCTATTAGGTGCAAGGTCTCTGGTTTAATTCCTAGGTCCTTGATCCACTTTGAGTTTAGTTTTGTGCATGGTGAGAGAAAGAGATTTAATTTCATTTTATTACATGAGGATTTCCAGTTTTCCCAACACCATTTGTTGAAGAGGCTGTCTTTTCTCCAGTGAACGTTTTTGGCACCTTTGTCTAATATAAGATAACTGTAGGTGTGTGGGTTCGTCTCTGTGTCTTATATTCTGTTCCATTGGTCAACTGGTCTATTTTGATGCCAATACCATGCTGTTTTTGTTACTATTGCTTTGGAGTACAATTAAGGTCTGGAATAGTAATGCCACCCACTTCATTCTTCTTGCTAAGAATTGCTTTGACTATCCTGGGTCTCTTATTTTTCCAGATGAATTTCATAATTGCTTTTTCTATTTCTATGAGGAATGATATTGGGATTTTGATTGGTATTGCATTGAATCTGTATAGTGCTTTTGGGAGAATAGTCATTTTGACAATATTAGTTCTACCTATCCATGAACAAGGTAGATCTTTCCATCTTCTAAGATCTTCATTAATTTCTTTCTTTAGTGTGCTGTAGTTTTCATTGTAGAGGTCTTTCACTTCTTTTGTTGATTCCCAAATATTTTTTTTTGAGGCTATAGTAAATGGGGTGGTTTTCCTAGTTTTTCTTTTTGAGGATTTGTCGCTCATGTACAGAAATGCCTTTGATTTATGGGTATTGATTTTATATCCAGCTACTTTGTTGAATTCATTTATTGGATCTAGAAGATTTCTGGTGGAATTTTTTGGATCTTCTATGTATAGAATCATATCGTCTGCAAATAGTGATAATTTGAGTTCTTCTTTTCCTAACTGTATCCCTTTAATTTCTTTCGTCTGTCTAATTGCTCTGGCTAGGGCTTCAAGAACTATGTTAAATAGGAGTGGTGAAAGAGGGCATCCCTGTCTTGTTCCAGTTTTTAGAGGGAATGCTTTCAATTTTTCTCCATTTAGGATGATGTTGGCCTGGAGCTTAGCATAGATGGCCTTTACGATGTTGATTTATGTTCCTGTTATCCCTATTTTTTCTAGTATTTTGAACATGAAGCGATGTTGTATTTTGTCAAATGCTTTCTCTGCGTCTATTGAGATGATCATATGATTTTTATCTTTGAGCCTATTGATGTGATGAATTGTAAGAGCCCTAATTGAGGATAGCTAAGATGGCAGTTAGCTGAGAGCCATAAAGATGTTCAAGTATTTTCACCTGATATTCATGCATTTATCTAAGAATGTTTTTATGCCCATGAACACTGTGTGATGCACCTGTAAGCTCGAGCTGTTAGCACTTGTCCTTGTTAAGGCAAAATGTATTTAACCAGGGTGAGGTTAGTTAGAGGGTGGTTGGAGTTGGAGTGGTTGGAGTTGGAGAGATTGTTGAAGCCGGAGAGAGAAGTTAGAAGAAAGAAGAATAAAAGAACTTTTTCATTTCCAGTCTGCCTCCGAGTTTTCTCCCGTGGTATTGTTGCTGCAAGTGGCAATTACTGTAGGCAGCGACAATTAATTACATTTATTGGTTTCCTTATATTGAACCAAACTTGCATCCCTGGAATGAAGCCCACTTCATCGTTGCAGGAGCCCTGTTTGGGGATTGGCTTGAATTGCAGTTGACTATGAGCCGAGGAGATTTGGCCATTGTCGCCACCCGTAGTCTCACGGGATTTTGTTGCGGGATCTGGAGTGACTTGGCCGAAATTGCTGATCGGGTCAGCGCCATTTTAGTGGTGTGTTTGGCGTGAGTTAGTTGTTAGAACCAGAGAGAAAAGTTATCAGAATAAAAAGCTGTTTGTCTCCAGTTTGCTTCTGAAGTTCTTCCCGCGGCTCTGTTGCTCCGAGCGCTTCAGGCGGCAACAGGTGGCGGCCCGTACGGGGAACTTCGGAGCGGACAGGTAAGAACTGAAAGGTCTCTAAAGATGGGTTCGAATATAACTGAATCCCAAGTGATAGAGGCTATGCAAAGACTCCTTGATATACCTGACTCTGTTCTCAGTGAGGAGTATATAGACAAAAATGAAAGTGATCAAAAAAGTGTAGATTCCACTGGGCCAACTGAGACCAGTAAAGAGAGTATTAGAAGAGACCCAAAAATGACAAAAAATCCAAGCTATTAAAGCTATTCGGGAGTTATTGGCAAAAGCTGAAGGATACTTGCTCTCACTGGAACCTGGGCCTCAGGATATTGCTGTCAGTGAAATTAGCAGTGGTGAGGAATCTAGTAAAAGTGATCCTGAGAAAATGAGGAAAAAGAAATTAAAAAAGACCGAGAAAAAGGTCCGTCAGGCAGAGGAGTCACTTGTGGAAGTGACTACTCCCCCATGGGTGGAATCCATTACAGAAAATATGAAGGGTATTACTAGGCATTTGCATACCCTAGAAACAGAAATAAAAAGTCTTTCTGATCGCTTATGCGCTCTCGAGGACAACTCACAGATACATTGGGAACCGCCAGCATTTGAAAAGAAAAATGGACAGAGTGTCCATCAGTCAGTAGATTTCAAAACAATAAAAAATCTCAAAGAGGCAGTAATGACTTATGGGCCCCAAGCTCCTTTCACGTTGAGTATGCTGGAGTCCCTTAACACCTTTAGCTTAACCCCCTCAGACTGGAAAAGTCTATGTAAAGCAACATTAAGCGGGGGGCAATTCTTGGTTTGGCGATCGCAATTCCAAGAACTTTGTATAGAAACGGCTAAAAGAAACGCGGCTGCAGGGTTTGAAAACTATAATATAGACATGCTCACAGGAGAAGGGCAATTCGCAGACTTACAGGCTCAAACAGATTATGACTCAGATATATATGCTCAGATAAATGCAGCTGCCTTAGAGGCATGGAAAACTGTACAAGGACCTGGGGATCTACAAGGTAGCTTGTCAAAAGTGATTCAAGGACCTAATGAGCCGTATGCCGACTTTGCTGATCGACTTTTGAGAACTGCAGGTAGTGTGTTTGCAGATGTTGACCAAGCTATGCCTTTAGTTGTTCAATTAGCTTATGAAAATGCAAATAAATGGTGCCAAGCAGCCATCAGGCCATGGAGAACTAAAAAGGATCTTTCCGTATATATACAACTATGTAAAGATATAAATGGCGCCTTTGTCACAGGAAATGTGATTGCAGCCTCAATGAGAGGTGCTTCCTCTCGAAATTTCACAAAGGCTAAACGTAGACATTATAATCAATCAGGATATTCCAGGCAAAATTATCATAATCAATCAGGCAATTCTAGGCAAAATCCCAAAAGAGAAATAAGATCAAGCTCATACCATGCCCCAGGCCGCTGCCCCAGGTGTAAAAAGGGAAATCATTGGGCCAATAAATGCTATTCAAAATTTGACATCCATGGAAATCCTTTGTTCAGGAATTCAAAAAACGGGGCACGGGGCCCAGTACCCCGGGGCCCACAAATGTACGGGGCATTGCAGAAGGAGTATCCTCAAGCATCCACTCAGATGCTTCCCCGACACAATCCCTACTACCCATCCACTCCCTCGCCAGAGGAACAAGAGGAAATGCAGGATTAGACCTCTGTTCCACCGCCCGAATAGTGTTAACACCTGAAATGGGGGTTCAACTGATTCCCACAGGAGTCAGGGGACCTCTTCCCTCAGGGACTGTAGGACTTATTATCGGGCGTAGTCCTAAAAGCTTATTAGGTTTGCAAGTGACCCCAGGTGTAATAAACTCAGACTACAAAGGGGAAATAAAAATAATGCTTAGCTCACCCCAAAGTGTAAGTTCTGTTAATCAAGGAGATAGAATTGCTCAGTTGCTTCTCCTTCCCAATTTACATAATTCATTTAAAATGGGTATGCCTCAAGAAGGGAACAATAGAGGATTTTGTTCCACTGACTCAAGTCCCATGGCTTGCTGGGTTCGAGACTGTTCAAGGAGGCCTATGTGTAAAATAAAAATCCAAGGAATAGAAATGGAGGGATTAATAGATACTGGAGCTGACTCTTCCATTATTAATTTACGCCAATGGCCCAAGCACTGGCCTCTGCAAAAAGCTTCAACCAGTTTAAGAGGCTTGGGATATAATAACCTCCCAGATAAAAGTGCAGTAATTTTAAAATGGGAGGATGATGAAGGCCATAAAGGAACATTTCAGCCTTATGTTTTACCTAATCTACCGGTTACTTTATGGGGAAGAGATATTTTGCAACAAATGGGAGTACACCTTGCAACCAAGCCTGCAGATGTTAAATGTGAAAACCTACAGGGTAATCTTAACCATAAAAGAACTCATTATCAAAAAGTACAGAGTAATCTTAACCCTAAAAGTAATCATTGTCATAAAGGAAAAAGATATTTTTTTTCGGGGCCACTGAGAAAATAATTTTGAAAATACCATGGCTTTCTGATAAGCCAGTGTGGGTCCCTCAGTGGCCCCTATCTAAAGAGAAATTACAAGCGGCCCACCAATTAGTTCAGGAACAATTAGAAGCAGGTCATATAGAACCTTCCACCTCTCCCTGGAATTCCCCCATATTTGTGATCAAGAAAAAGTCAGGAAAATGGCGATTGTTACATGATCTTAGACAAATCAATAAAACCATGCAAGTTATGGGGCCTACTCAACCTGGACTTCCTAGTCCCGTAGCTATTCCAAAAAATTTCCATCTTATTACTCTTGATATAAAGGATTGCTTCTTTTCTATTCCCCTACATCCTCTGGATGCCCCCAGGTTTGCTTTTTCCGTTCCTTCTATGAACAATAATGGCCCTGATCAGAGATATCAATGGAAGGTTTTACCACAGGGAATGGCTAATAGCCCCACCATATGCCAAATATATGTGGACAAGGCTATCCAACCCATTAAAAATAAATATCCAAACCTCATGTGTCTACATTACATGGATGATATTTTATTGGCCCACCCTAATCAAAAAATCTTATTTAATATATTCAGTGATGTGGTAGAAAATTTAAAAAAATATGGATTATATATAGCAGAAGAAAAAGTTCAAACCAGATCTCCCATATTATATTTAGGATTTAAAATCATGGATACTTTTGTTAGACCCCAAAAATTTTAATAAATAAAGAACATTTGACCACCCTCAATGATTTCCAAAAACTACTGGGAGACATTAATTGGCTTCGCCCTACACTAAATCTCACTACTGGCCAACTAAAACCTTTATTTGACATCCTTCGTGGAGATCCTGATCCATCTTCACCACGAACATTGACTCCTGATGCTAGGAAAGCTTTAAAGTTAGTAGAAAAAGCCATCAAAGGAGCTCATTGTGATAGATTTGATTTAACTCAACCGCTGATGTTGATTATTATTTCTTCACAATATACACCCACAGGAGTATTTTGGCAACAAGGGCCTTTATTATGGATACATTTGCCCGTCTCTCCTAAAAGTATAATTGAATCTTATACCTCCATGGTGGCTAAACTTATTCTTCAAGGACTTAAGACTTCTACTAAAATATTTGGCATTCACCCTGCTACTATTATTACTCCCTATTCATCATCACAGATTGAATACTTATGCTTCAATGATAATGATTGGGCTATAGCTAAATGCTCTACTTCTGCAAATTTTGATAATCATCTTCCTAAGTCCCCTATATTATCTTTTTGTATTAATCATCCTATTATATTTCCACAGGTAATAAAAAATCAACCTATTCCTAAGGCATTTAATGTATTTACAGATGGGTCCTCAAATGGTACTGCTACAGTAGTCACTAAAAAAGAAAATATGACTTACATAACTGCACACAAATCAGCTCAACTAGTGGAATTGGAAGCTGTGGTAAGAGCTCTGGAAAATTTTAGGGACCAGCCCGTAAACATTTTTTCAGATAGCCACTATATTGTACAAGCCGTCCCAAAATTAGAGTTAGCAGGACCAATAGCACCTCATACTCCAGCCTTTAAATTGTTTTATCAAATACAAAAACTTTTGTGGGCAAGAAAAGAACCCCTATTCGTAGGCCATATTAGAGCACATACTAATTTGCCTGGTCCCCTCCATGAAGGTAATCAAAAGGCTGATGAACTTACAAAAACAGTATTTATACTTTCAGCGCTACAACAAGCTACTTTATTTCACTCCCAGTTTCATGTCAACAGCACCACCTTGCAACGTAGGTTTAAAATCACAAAGGAGCAAGCCAGAACAATTGTAAAAGATTGTAAATCTTGTATGACACATTTGCCCAATCCTCATTTCGGCGTTAACCCTAGAGGATTGATGCCCAATCATTTGTGGCAGATGGATGTTACTCATGAGCCAAGTTTTGGAAAATTGCGATTTATTCATGTGACCATAGATACATGTTCAGGCATGATTTTTGCTTCCTTACATTCTGGAGAAAAAGTTAAAGATGTTACATCTCATTGCTTGCAAGCTTTTGCTGCATTGGGCATCCCCAAAATGCTTAAAACAGATAATGGCCCCGCATATACGTCCTCATCTTTCAAAGAGTTTTGCGCAAAATTCAATATATCCCATAAAACAGGCATCCCATACAATCCTCAGGGTCAGGGCATTATTGAAAGAGCAAACCGAACACTGAAAATTATGTTATTAAAACAAAAAGAAGGAAATTGGAAAAGTCCTAAGGACAGATTGGCAGTTGCCCTGTTTACCTTAAATTTTTTAACTTTAGACTCTAATGGTTATTCTGCTGGAGACAGACATTGGAATCCACACCAACAACATAAACCTTTGGTTTACTGGAAGGATGTTCTTTCAGGTACATGGAAGGGTCCAGATCCAGTATTAATTTGGGGAAGAGGATCTGTTTGTGTTTTTCCAAAAGACGAATCCTCTCCAATATGGATACCATCTAGATTAATAAAACAGGTACCACATCAAAATGATCAAGATGAAGTTATTGAAGAATCAAGATTAATAAAAAAGGTACAAAATCAAGAGGACCAAGATGAAGGTATAGAATGATTCCCTCAAAAGAGTCCTTCAAAATATTTCACAACTTAAGTGTCATTTCTCCCGGCCGGGACGAGGAGATCTCTCTTTAGTGTGCACACAATTGTATTTTTTTTTCTTTTTATACATGTCTTTATGTCTGTACATTTGTCTATATTTCATGTTAATGTGACGTCACAAATATATGTTTGTATGTTTGTTTGTCCAGTGTGACGTCACATAGAACAAAGCGCTTATGAAAAAGAAAATATATATATATATGGATCCAAATAACTTTAATTCATTTTAGGTTTAGAGTATTCAATTTAGGTAAATAATTTTATAAATGAAGGTACTTTCAATTTTGATTTATAGGTGTCCCTGGGACTTCTCTTTAGCAAACAATATGACTAGTGCTATATAACCTGATATTTTGGTGTTTTGACTTAAGATTGTTTATTTGTTATTAACTTCATTTGTTTAATAGCTCATTAATTTCAATTATCTCAACAGGTAAAAGATTGCTCTCTATACAGAGACTCAAGGGTTCAAGCTAACAAATTATTTCTCTAAAGTGCCTTTACCTTTTCTTTAATCTATCTTTAATGCAGTAATTACCCTCAGTCTTTCTTTGTTTTGTTCTAAATATGATATTTTTCCAACTTATGTTTGTATAAGCTCAACCAGCGATGTGTGTGAACAAAAATCAACTTTAATTTTCTAATCTAATTATTCTATTTTGTAGTTTGACAACTCGCCTCTTGACTCAGTGCTGCAATAGCACTGCCTTTCCTTTAATAATTGATGCTTGAGTTTCTAGGTAGCGGGCCCTGAAGATTTGCCGGTGGCATTGTCTAAACATAAAAAAGACGTCTGCTGCTACAGCTGCAGGGATCGCGGCCGCCGCAAGCATCCCTGCTGCTCAAACATCAAACAACCTCACCAACAGTGTGGCCTCTGCTCTACATGCATGGGGCCTCCTACATCAACATGTTACAACAAATGGACATTTTGATCTTTCATTGTTTGGGACTTTACGGGACAATGCCTTGCGGGTATTTGTCTAGAGAATTCAGTGTGTTACTTGTTGGAACTTAGGGCAGCTGATTTGTTTAAACAATTTGATATGCTATGCAATTTGGCTCATCACCAAAAGGCTTGTCGCCTTAAAGCCGCAACATCTCCTCACAATTGGACGGCTGTTAGTCATCATATATAGTCGATCCTAAAGGGCTCCATTGGATGGCTGGTTAGCCAATGACGGGTAAGATCCCCAGAGGGGGACAACCTAAGACAGGCACAGTCGCACGGGACAGTCTCATGTGGCCGACATATCAACCTAAGACAGGAGTCAAGGGCACAGCCTTGATTATCCGATGACGGGTAAGAATGTTGGTTGCACATAGACGTCCTAGAGCATTACCTCTTTTAAAACAAAAAGGGGGAAATGCAGGAGCCCTGTTTGGGGATTGGCTTGAATTGCAGTTGACTATGAGCCGTGGAGATTTGGCCATTGTCGCCACCCGTAGTCTCACGGGATTTTGTTGCGGGATCTGGAGTGACTTGGCCGAAATTGCTGATCGGGTCAGCGCCATTTTAGTGGTGTGTTTGGCGTGAGTTAGTTGTTAGAACCAGAGAGAAAAGTTATCAGAATAAAAAGCTGTTTGTCTCCAGTTTGCTTCTGAAGTTCTTCCCGCGGCTCCGGTGCTCCGAGCGCTTCAGGCGGCAACACATCGTGGTGCACTATCTTTTTGATGTGTTTTTGTATTCGATTTGCTAGATTTTTATTGAGAATTTTTGCATCTATATTCATTAGAAATATTGGTCTGAAGTTTTCTTTCTTTGATTTGTCTTTGACTGGTTTTGGAATCAGTGTGATATTGGCCTCATAGAATGAGTCTGGGAGTGTTCCCTCTTATTCTTCTTCATGAAATAGTTTGAGAAGTATTGGTGTTAGTTCTTCTTTGAAGGTCTTGTAGAACTCAGCTGTGTATCCATCCGGACCTGGGCTTTTCTTGGTTGGTAAGTTTTTTATGGCATCCTCTATTTCTTTGCTTGGAATTGACCTATTTAAATTGTGTATATTATCTTGATTTAGTTTGGGCATATCATAGGTCTCTAAAATTTGTTGCTGCCTTCATTATTTTCTATTTTATTGGAGTATAAATTTTCAAAATAATTTCTAATTATCTTCTGTATTTCTGTAGTGTGCATCGTGATATTTCCTTTTTCATCATAGATATTGGTCATTTGTGTTTTCTCTCTTCTTTGTTAGCATAGCTAAAGGTTTATCAATTTTATTTATTTTTTCAAAGAACCAACTTTTTGTTCATTTTTTTTTTTCAATTGTTTTTTATTTTTAGTTCAATTTTGTTAATTTCAGCTCTGATTTTAATTATTTCCTATCTTCTACTTCTTTGGGGGTTGATTTGTTCTTCTTTTTCTAGGGCTTTGAGATGTAAAATTAGTTCATTTATTTGTTGACTTTTTCTTTTTTGAAGGCATGAGCTCCATGCAATGAACTTTCCTCTTAGTACTGCCTGCAGAGTGTCCCAGAGAGTTCACTATGTTGTATCGTTGTTCTCATTTACCTCTAAGGATTTCTTAATCTCCTTCTTTTATTTATTTATTTATTTTTTTTGGTACCAGGGATTGAACTCAGAGGCACTCGACCACTGGGCCACATCCCCAGCCCTTTTTTTGGATTTTATTAGAGACAGGGTCTCACTGAGTTGCTAAGTGCCTCGCCATTGCTGAGGCTGGCTTTGAACTCGCGATCCTCCTGCCTCAGCCTCCCAAAGTGCTGGGATTGCAGGCGTGCGCCACCACGCCTGGCTTTAATCTCCTTCTTGAGGTCTTCTGCAACCTATTGATCATTCAATAGCATATTATTTAGTCTCCAGGTGTTAGAGTAGCTTTTCTTTCTTTTTTTATCATTGATTTCTAATTTCATTCCATTATGATCTGATAGAATACAGGGTAGCATCCCTACTTTTATATATTTGCTTAGAGTTGCTTTATGGCATAATATATGGTCTATTTTTGAGAAGGATCCATGTGCTGCTGAGAAGAAAGTGTATTGGCTCATTAATGGATGATATACTCGATATATGTCAGGTAAGTCTAAGTTATTAATTGTATTATTGAGTTCTATAGTTTCTTTGTTTAACTTTTGTTTGGAAGATCTATCCAGTGGTGAAAGATGTGTGTTAAAATCACATATAATTATTATGTTGTGGTCTATTTGATTTTTGAACTTGAGAAGAGTTTGATTGATGAATGTAGATGCTCCATTATTGGGGGCATATATATTTATAACAGTTATATCTTGTTGATCTATGATTCCCTTAAGCAGTATGAAGTGTCCATCTTTATCTCTTTTGACTAACTTTGGCTTGAAGTCTACTTTATTTGATATGATGATGGAGACCCCTGCTTGCTTACGTAGACAATGTGAATGGTATATTTTATCCCATCCTTTCACCTTCAGTCTATGGGCATATTTTCCTATGAGATGTGTCTCTTGAAGGCAATATATTGTTGGGTCTGTTTTTTTTAATCCAATCTATTAGCCTATGTCTTTTAATTGGTGAGATTAGGCCATTAACATTCAGGGCTATTATTGAGACATAATTTGTATTACCAGTCATTTTTATTTTTTAATTATTTTTGGTATTCAGTTTGACTTGGTTTTTCCTTTGGTTGGTTTTTTCCCTTTATTGTAGTTCTTCCCTTTGCAGATTTTCATTATTATTTTTCATTTCCTCCTTGTGGAATATTTTACCAAGAATGTTCTGTAGAGCAGGCTTTCTTATTGTAAATTCTTTTAGCTTTTGTTTGTCATGGAAGGTTTTTATTTCATCTTCAAATCTAAAGCTTAATTTTGCTGGATATAAAATTCTTGGTTGGCATCCCTTATCCTTTAAAGCCTGGTATATGTTGTTCCAGGCTCTCCTGGCTTTGAGGGTCTGGATTGAAAAATCTGCTGAGATGCGAATTGGTTTTCTCTTATAGGTAATTGGACTTTTCTCTCTTGCAGCCTTTAAAATTCTATCTTTATTTTGTATGCTAGGCATTTTCATTACAATGTGCCTTGGTGTGGACCTGTTGTAATTTTGTACATTTGGTGTCCTATAGGCCTCTTGTATTTGATTTTCAAATTCATTCTTCCTGCTTGGGAAATTTTCTGATATTATTTCATTGAAGAGATTGTGCATTCCTTTGGTTTGAATCTCTGTACCTTCCTCTATTCCAATAAATCTTATTTTGGTCTTTTGATGGTATCCCATAGTTCTTGGATATTCTGTTCATGGTTTCTTACCATCTTCACTGTGAGGTCAACTTTATTTTCAAGATTGTATATTTTGTCCTCATTGTCTGAGGTGCTATCTTCCAAGTGGTCCAATCTGTTGGTGATGCTTTCTATTGAATTTTTTAAGTGGCTTACTGTTTTTTTTCATTTCAAGGATTTATGTTTGGTTTTTTTCTCGAACTCTCTATTTCTTTCTTGAAGTAATCTTTTGTTACTTGGATTTGTTCTCTTATCTCTTTGTTGGTGTGATCAATGGTTGCCTATATTTTATCTCTTATCTCTTTGTTGGAGAGATCAATTTTTGCCTGTATCTGTTCACTTAGGTCATTTTTTAAATCCTTTATCATTTTAATTATGTATATCCGGGACTCCTTCTCTGACATTTCACCTACTGTGCTTTCTATGGTTTCTATTGTTGTAGTATCTTGGTTTGTTTGGGGCATTTCCCTCCCTTGTTTCTTCATGATGTCTGTGTATTTTCCTCTCTTGCAAGGTAAGCCTGAGGTATTACAGCTTCTGCCCTTTTGTCTTATAAGGTCCCTCCAGGTTACCCAAAACCTCACTTTTTAGGAAAATATCAGTATTAGAGCTTTCAATGTACCCAATGTGTGTCCATATATCAGTTAGTTTCTATTTTTATATTTACAGTTTTGTTGCTATAAACAGAAATGATGAGATCAGTTATCTTATACCATATAGTCTCTATGTTTGCGTGGTGGTTTACAGTATCTAATAGTAGAAGAGGGAACTTAGAGGTTGGCTTAAACGTTTATGAAGTAAGATGTGAGAAAATAGAGGTATTAGATTATTTGACTAGTGAGAGTATAATAATTAGAATTTGGCTGTTAGTACAAGAAGCAAGAGATAGGCAATCCCATGTAAGATTCCCTGTTAGTTCAAAACAGCATAACTGGTTGCACCTTTTGGTGCATCCTGGTCCCCAGGGACCTTATTGATGTCTTACCCGGACCTTTTTGTTGTTCCTTGGTAGTAGCATAGTTAACTCAGTTTTGTGGCAGTGGCAGCCTCAGGCCTATAATTATATTGGTGTTGGGTGGAGTAGCTATGGAATCCCAGTGCGGTGTGTCTCTCTGGACAGATGCGGGTTGCCTCTCTGATTTGCAGGCGTGGAGTGGGCCTCTCTCTCCAGATCTCCTCCTGGCTGCAGTGTGGTGGAGCAGGCAGTCTGGCTTTCTTCTCCCCATTCTCCTCCTCCTGGGTCTCCTCCCAGTCTAGTTATTTTGGTGGGGGTTGGGCAGGGGGGCAGCAGGGCCCTTCCATAGGGTGGAGCCTGCAGTTCCTGGTCCTGGTGATGGCGTGGGCCAGTGGTCGGGTGGGCTGGTGGCTGGGCCGCTCCTTCCTGCGGGTGTCTGCAGCTTGTTCCGGTCGCAGCTGGGCAGGTCACAGTTCCCCAGGGAATGTCTGGTTTGGATCTTAAGCGTCACCCCAAAGCCTGTATGTTGAGGGCTGTGGTGCAGTCGGGAGGCTGTGGAACCTTTACAAGTTAGGGCCCAGTGGGAGGAAGTTAGGGCATTGGGGGTATGCCCTTGAAGGGGATAGTGGAATCCAGGCCCCTCCTTTTTCTCTCTTTTTGCTTCCTGGCCACCAGGAGGTGAACGGTCTTCTACCCTGTGCCCCTGCCTTGATGCATTGTGCTGCCACAGGCCCAAAGCAACAGGACCAAGTGACATGGACTGAAACTTCTGAAGCCATTAGCCCAAAATAAACCTTTCCTTCGTTTAAATTAGTTATCTCAGGTATTTTGTCACAACATTGGAAAGCTGACTATCACAGTGTCTGACACTTAGAAGGAGAGTGAGTGGATAAAGGAAGGGGGAGGAAATAGAAAGAAGGTTACAGAACAGAGAGAAAGATTATGTGGAAGAGAATATTGGTAGAGACTGATTCAAGTGCTCTTTATAACTGCCATGGGAGAGACAGCTACAGGACCCCAACATTGATTCTTCCCTTCTTCTATACTGAGCAATTTTTATTTTACAACAGAATAAAGTTTCCCAGCCTCTTTTGTAGTTGGATGAGTCCAAGCCATAAATTCCAGCCAATGGATGTAAATGGAGGAGATCTAGAAATGTCTAGGGACTGCCTTTGACAGGAAGACACAAGCTCTCTCCTCCCTCCTGCTCACTGGTTGATGTGCCATCTTGGACCATGCAGATCAAATAATACCTTAGCAATGTCAGTGTGCTAGATGGAAAGAACCTGGGTCCCTGGCTCTACAGGCATCCTGGAAGCACAGTCAGTCCTGATGATTTTGGGGAAATGAGATCCTTCACTGACCTAAACTTTGATGCAAGAGAAAAATACACCAATATCTTGTTTAAGCCACTTTGATGTTGCACCTTTGTAATACACAGCCCAAATGACTGCATTCTGACTCAGAACTGCCCGATCAAACTTTCTGAAGTGTTGAAAATGTTCTCTATCTGTGGCAGCCACTAGCCACAAGAGGCCACTGAACCCTTGAAATGTGGTTAAGGTGGCTGATGAACTGAATTTTAAGTCTTACTGAATTTTGACTATTTTAACTTTAAACAGTCACATGTGACTAATGGCTACCATATCCAGCAACATAATAACTACCAACAAGTGCCATGTGGACTCTAGGTTACTGGATCCTCTCTGCAGACAACCGTTTTGCCCTTTCAGCTACTTCTCCAAGTAGAGAAGAGACCCCTGAGGAAGGACTGGTACCCTTTTGCTTGTGCTTCAGCAGTGCAGGGGTCTAGGAGTCCTGGGTTCTTAAGAGAATGCAAATATGCCCAATTTCAACTGCTTTTAAACCAGAAGGCCCTCTGCAGGCTCTCCTATTCTCTCTCATAACAGTGTTCTGCATTTTGCTTGGTAACCTGTCTGCAGCTGCAGCCTTTCCAACTTTAGAACAATGTAAAAAGCTGTTTGCATAAGAAGTAGAACTTGCCAGGGCAATGCTTTTGCTCTGAGTGTCTGCTGTAGGATTCTTAAAGAGACAGTAGTCTCCTTCTTGGCCTTGCTGGAGCTGATCTCAACATGTTTTTCTCAGATCATCAGACCCTAAGTTTAGTGTTGCAAGGTTTCTTTCTTTGGTCCTTAGATACTGAACAAGGCAAGAATATGATCTGACAGTGAGCCTGGGGCTTACTCTGGGTATATGTTAGTCAGCTTTTCATCACTATAACAAATACCTGAGATAATCAACTTATAAAGAAAAAAGGTTTATTTTAGCTCAGAAGAGTTTCTAGTCCTTGATCAGGTGGACCCAGTGCTTTTAGGCCAATAGTAGGTGCTCAGGTTGGCAATGGTGGGAGCATGTGGCAGAGTGAACTGCTCACCTTATGTCAAGAAATGAAAAGAGAAGGAGGAGGGGGCCAGGGTCCTATAATCAATTTCAAGGGCATACCCCCAATAACCTAAAGACCTCTCACTAAGCTCTACCTCTCAAAGACTCCATAACCTCCCAACAGTGCCACCCTGGGTAGCAAGCTTTTAGGATATGGGCTTCTAGGGGACACTTAAGATCCAAACCATAGCAGAGTCCTAGGTGCCTTCTATTCAGAGCTGCTGTGTCCAAGCTCACCTTCCAGCAGGATGGATACATTCTGTCACCCTTTCCCTCTGATTTCCTCTGATCACTCAGGTTTTCAAAGAATTCCATAAACAAATCTAGACTGCCTTGTCTGATTGTTCTTCTATGGACAAGATTGCTGACCCTATTGTAAAAACATTAAAGAGACCCACAGAAGAGAGGGCCTTTCCACTAGAGCAGAGCCCCATGCTGAGAACAGCAGGGCACTGGCTGTGGGAAGATTGGAGGATGGGGCACTCAAGCCTTCACTTGTTACTCTTGACTTTAGAAGCCTTTTCCCCACTTATCCTGTTCCTTTCAAACATTGCACCATTATGGCTTCAGGGGCTGAGGGTGGAGAGCAAATGTCTCTTTAGGAAGGAGGAGAGGAAACTCCACCCACAGAGGAATCAGAGAAATGAACCAGTGTTCCAAAGACCTGAAGTATTAATATTCTTCTAAGTTATGATCTAATTCCACAGTTCTGGCCTTTTGGGATGGGAAGATAGGCATATAAATTCCTATTAAGCAAATGGGTAATGGAGGCACAGAGAGATGACTTGGTCTGACCAATCGCAGCTGGGTATAGAGTACAAATGTGAATAGAAACCAAGCTGGCACTCTGTCTTTAAGATCACATCTCACATGAGTAGGCAGCATCTGAGAAAAGCACTCAGAAGATGGGTCACTGGAAGTCAGCATGAAGAAGGAAGTCCAAAATGTGGCTCATGTAGTTCAAGAGACTTAGAAGGTTAATTACTAAGAAGCCCAATAACTGTTTTTATAGTAGACTGTGATCACAATAGTTATTTTTATCTATAGCATGCATCCTAGTCCCCTTATCTGGTACCATCTATCTCTTTGGAAGCATTTCTGTGTACTTCTTTAGGTTTGATGGAGACTTTGTCAATCATAGTATGCTGCCTACTACAGGCTATGTCAAACTTGGTACCCAACCCCAGCACACTGGCAACAGAGACTGATTCAAGAGGTGGGCCCATTACACAAGATGGAGTAATCAAATTGCTTTCCTGTGAGAAAGAAAGAAGTCTTTTTTTTTTTTTTTTCTTGGACTTGCTGGGCAGGATATAATTCTGGGTTTTCAGAGGTCATTTTCTTCTGTAGAAGAGCCAGACTGAAGCCACATACAGAAGAAAGCAGGAGAGAGTGGGGGTGGGGGCGGGGGGCATTTCAGACCTCCTTTGTACTTTGCAGTCATGTAAGTCCATTACATCACCTAGAGTTCAACCAGAAAGGCAGAAGCATTAGAATATAATAGATGATACAGAGATGAGTTTTTTAGTCTCTTTTCTGTTGCATAGCAAAATGCCTGAGACTGGCTATCTTGTAAAGAATAGACGTTTATTTGGCTCATAGTTTTGGAGGCTGGGAAGTCCCAGAGCATGGCACCGCCATTTGCTTGGCTTCTGGTGAAGTCCTTGTGTTCCATCATGACATGATGGAAGGCCTCACGTGGTGAGACAGAGTGAGCAAGCCAGAAAGAGCTTGCTTTTATAATGAATCCACTTTTCATAATAACCAACTAATTCACAAATAAATTAGTCCATTAGAGTCCACATGGCCTGATCACCTCCCAAAGTTCCAGCCTCCAAATACCATTAACATGTAAATTTGGAATTCCATTTCCATCTCACAAAATTGGGGGGACACATTCAAAGCATGGTAAATTGATAGGTAGAGAGAGGATGGATTTCTTACAAGGAATTGGCTTACACAATTAGGGCCTTGCTTCAGGCAGGCAGGCAGTAAAGTGAAAGCCATACGTGGGTTGGAACCCATGGCAAGGGTGGAAGCTTGATGGTGTCCACAGGATGCAAGGCTGGAAGAAGGATCCAGGGGGACAGGAGTGCAGATGTTGACCCAGCAGCTACTTGGAGTGTTTCTGTCAGGGAAGTCCTAAACCTGCTTTTAAAGAGCTTAAGTCAGGACCACCCAGGATTATCTCCTGTTAATTAACTTTTTTTTTTTTTTTTTTTTTTTTGGTACCAGGGATTGAACTCAGGGGCACTTGAGCACTGAGCCACATCCCCAGCCCTTTTTTGTATTTTATTTTAGAGACAGGGTCTCACTGAGTTGCTTAGTGCCTCGCCATTGCTGAGGCTGGCTTTGAACTCGCGATCCTCCTGCCTCAGCCTCCCAAGTGCTGGGATTACAAGCGTGCACCACCGCGCCCGGCCCTGTTAATTAACTTGAACTCAGCTGATTAGGGATCTTAAATCACATCTGCAGAATTCCTTCACCATAGCACCTGGAAGAGGATTTGACTCAAAGCTCTTTAGGGGTGTGTGTATACTATAAAATGGCACTGCCTCTTTTCCGACTGCCTCATTTGAGAGAAAATGTTTCCTGTAGTCATTCCTACATGAAAGCAAATTAGAACGGGAATTCTGGGGGCCTAGGCCAGTTGACACATCCCAAAGCCATCATGTCCATGTTCTTTTTTCCCCCATCAGCTAAATTGAGTTGGGTTTCTATCACTTGGGTTCTGATCCAGTTGCCATTGATTTATTGAGTCCCTCACATATATTATCTCACTTAGTTCCCACACATACCCTAATGAGGCAGGTATTATTTACAGTTTTAGAGACTAAGATTCAGAGAGGTTATGAAACTTATCCAAAGACACAGAGCTTCAAAGTCTGTCTTTCCACTGCCCATGCTGCAATACCAGTCCTTGCCCAAAAGAAGCCATCCCAGTTGGAATGAAAATTCCTTGTGTAGTTAGAAACTGACTTAAGCGATTTTTTTTTTCCCCAGGTAAAAAGAGAAGTCCAAAGCTGATGCACTTTATTCAAGCCGATGACAGAACAAGGCCAAAAAACAGATTTTATCTTCTAGACCCAATGCCTGGTCTAGATGAATTATTTGGCTGATGGAAGCAACTGTTTGATCTGTTTTCCTTGTTGTGTTTGTGTCTAATTTTTTGAAGATTATGATTTAAGGTTTTAACTTTTATTTGGAGGCCTATTCTTACATGAAATAAACTCTTCTACAAATGTCAGCCACAGTCACAATGTCAAACAGATGCTCGAGAAACCTCTTGCAAGACTGATCAAGGAAAAAAAAAGGAAAGTGCAGATGAACAACACCAGGAATGAAAGAGGGGGCAGCACTGCAGATTTGACAGACATTAGAAAGATCATAAGAGGTCCTAGGATGAATTGAGTATCCAACAACTTTGATGAAATGGACGAGATCCCAGAGAGCTGAACCCCTACCTGCCAAATCCAGTGGGAATTTTGGATTATGTGATCCCTCTGTGGCATTTGCCTCTGCTGACTGCATCCTCCTTGAAATCTTCCTATTTTGGCTTCTGTGAAACATGTGTCTCTATTTAAACTACTTCCTTCCTCTTCCTTCTTTCTGCTTAATTGCAGAACCCTCTAGTGACGTTCCTTGGCCCTTATTCCACATTTACATTCAGGGTTTTAACTACCATTTGTATGTCGATGCCTCCTAACTCTGTGACCCAAATTGCTTGGCTGAGCCTCAGTTTGATCAAACAGCCAGCAACCATCTAGACAATTATCTACGCTAGCCATTGAGGGCCTGCCCCTCAGCCTTTGTATGTCCTCAGACCCCTCAAATTCAATATTTCCTCTACTGTTGCTGCCTGAAGCGCTTGGAGCAACGGAGCCGCGGGAAGAAGTTCAGAGGCAAACTGGAGACAAACAGCTTTTTATTCTGATAACTTTTCTCTCTGGTTCTAACAACGACTAACACACGCCACACACACCACCAAAATGACACTAACCCGATCAACAATTTCGGCCAAGTCACTCGAGATCCCGGGACAAGTCCCGTAAAACTACAAAAGACGACAATGCCCAAATCTCTACGGCTCATAGTCAACCACAATTCAAGCCATTTCCCCAAACAAGGCTCCTACACTCTACGTCTGCTAATAATACCCAGTTATGATTTGGGAGTCTCCTCCCATTCTCCATCCTTGTACATTGGGAAGAGTCTTCCCATCCAGACTCTATGTGGGCACCCCCAATCTATCCTTCTCACTATTGACCAAGTGCTCTTCCCAACCAATACATATTATAATGCTGGTTTCAAAGCCTGGAGTCCTCATTCTTTGACACTCCTTCACTAAGAGGTGGGCTTGTCCTTAAGCAGCCTTGTGACTTCTTTGATCAGAGCCCTGCATAAGTGATAAGGTGTTGACTTCCGAGGTGAGGGTAGCAGAGTCCATGCAGGTTCCACTGGTCCTGCAATGCTCATTCTCTGGAGACCTCCTTTTAAGAAGTTCTCTGTCAGAACCCAGCTGCCATATTGTAAAAAGCCAAGTCATATGCTTTGGTGAACTGTCCATACTGAGCCAGTTTTTAAGTTCTCCCAGACAAGCTACCAGACCTGAAAATCCTTTTAGAAGTGGATTCTGTGACCCCAACTGTTTGGCCACCAGCCATTTGAGTGTCCCCAGCTGAGGCTCTGGATACCACTAAGCAAGGAAGAAATGTCTCAGCTGTGGGTTGGCTAATCTCCTGACCACAGACTGTGATCATAAATAAAATGGTTGTGTTAAGCTGCTAAATTTGAGGCTAATTTGTTACATAGCAATAGTAACTGGAACATTCATGTCACTCCCTTGCTTAAAATGTTTCAGTGATTCCCCATCTCCATCAGGATGAAGTCCAAGTTCCTTTAACTCCTGCCTACCTCACCAGATACAGCTCCTGTTCCTGCCCATCTCAACTCTAGTCCCAGCCAACCTGCAATTCCTGGAATATTCCGTACTTTCCTAGGCTTTCAGACCTTGTACATGCTGTTGCTCTGCCTGGATGTCAGGAAGATAACCAAATATTCATGAGATCATCTGGGTATTGTGGGATGCAAATTCATTTCCTTCTCTGTAGTCCTTTTTCTCCAGGAATAATGACCAAGTGGCTCTAAAAGTCCAGGTATACTGCAAAAGAATATCCAAGGAATATGGGTGGTTTTCTAGATGTCTGAATAAAATAATGGTTATAATCCAAATGGTTATAATCCAAGCCAGATTGCCTGCATTCAAACCCCAGCTCTATCACTTCATAGTGGATGACTCTGTGCAGGTTACGTTACTTCTCTGTGCTTCAATTTCCCCGTCTGTAAAATTGGGTAATAAATAATACTTCATAGAGTTGAGGTAAGGATTAAATGAGTTAAAGTGTGTAAGATGTTTAGAATGGTGTCTGGCAGAGAATGCTTGGCTAAATAAGTGCTTGTTTAAAAGAAAAGAAATCTGTTTACTCTTGTTCAAGGCCTGCTGAGTGTCATTTTTTTGGAGAGACCTCCTCTGATGTCTCCCCATACTGGCTGGTTTCACAGACAGGTCCATGTTGTCGCAGCACTTTCAGCGTGTCACAGCTTGGCATTTGTCACTGCCTCTGTAATTCTAACACTGTAGTTGTCAGTGTTCCTCAGTTCATCTAGCCTGATTCTTGAAGGCAGGGGCTGGATTTTATTCATTTTTCTTTCCCCAGAACCTGAGTCATAGCAGGCTTTCCATAAATGTGTATTAAATAGAATCTTGCTTTGATTTTACAAACACAGTAACTCAAGCCAGGAGAGGCTAAATGAGTTCTTCTAAGCTATACAGGTAATTAGTGGCTAAACAGAAACGAAAACATTTTTTACTGCCAGGCCTAAATTAGTTATGTGTGTGTTAATATCACCACTAACCTCTAGCCATTTGCTTTTAAAATGATTTATCAGATACTTATAAAATAATCCAAGTGCTTTTAGCATCCTTCTGAGTCCCTGGACCGATTTAGCATCAATCACTATTATTCCTAAAAAAAAAAAAAAAAGGATTACAGGGAAGGAAGTAGATTTGTCTCCTTCCAATTATTCAGACGATTTGCTGAATATATAAATAATTCCGAAGCCTTGAATCTCCCTCACGTAAGAGGTTACTTTCATCCATTTACTCTTTCCAGATGCAGAGGTGAAGGAGGTATTACTGAGAAAATTAAATTCCATATGGGGTCTCACGCTGCCGTCTGGGACACCGCCAAATCTTGCTTATCTCAACTGCGGCATTGTCAACACCAGACGGCGCTGTGTCCTCACCACGTCGAGTACACAAAAGACTCTGGTGACCCCCTAACCCCGCCCCCCGCTGCCAGCAGAGTCCAGGGGATGATTTTCAACACCCGCCCCCTTTCTTCGCAGCAGGCGCATTTCTTTCCGCTTTTCGAGTCAGTGCGTGTACGAGAGTGTGTGGTGGTGGCGGGTGTGGGTGTGTAGGTGAGTGTCTCCTGTCGGAGACCTGGCTTGGTGTTTCAAAAGCTGTGTCTTCTGCTTCCAGCTCTATCATGGAACCCTGCATTGCTTTTTCTCCGTGACTTGAAATACATTTAAGTCAGAACGAATTGAATGGTTACAAGGTACCAGGCGCTGCATATCCCTTGCCCCCATCGCCCTAGCATTAAATGCATCCTCCAGAGGACTGGACTTAACCTTGACGCTTTGCCAACGGTGTCAGCTTAGCATGCACGCCCAGTTCGCGACGTTCCTTGGGCGAGATTTGGGGTTCACCTGTCCGGGGAGGGCGAGGTGTGTTCATCCCACGTGGACAGCCAGCTCCTTTTGCGTTCTTCTACTTTCTTCCCTTCGCCCTTATTTTTCATTCCTTTTGAGCAGTGTGGTGGTGGTGGAGAGAGGGGTTAAAAGGGGGGCGGGGTTGGGACCCAGCGGGGAGGGGCGTCGGAGCGCAGTCGCTGAGTGTCACGCTGCCCTCCCCGCCCTCCGCCGGGGGTGTGGAGCGCGGCGGAGCGAGCTGCAGAGGGCCGGGCGTGTGGGGACGCGGGAGGGCGGAATTCTCCGCGAGTCGCGCGGCACACGGAGCACGCCGGCCGCTGAGCTCGGCACGGAGCCCCAAGCCGCGGTCGCCTGCTCCTGTGCGCTGGGCGGCAGCCCGGACAGCGGTAGCCCGGCTCCCGGAAAGCGTGCCTGGCCATGGAGTCTTCGCACAAAGACGCCGAGACGGCAGCAGCGGCGGCGGCGGTGGCAGCGGCAGACCCCCGGGGGGCGTCCTCGTCCAGCGGGGTGGTTGTTCAGGTCCGCGAGAAGAAGGGCCCCCTGCGCGCCGCCATCCCCTACATGCCCTTCCCCGTGGCCGTCATCTGCCTCTTCCTCAACACTTTCGTGCCAGGACTGGGTAAGACTTGGTAGCCGTGACCCCTGAGGCCCGGGGGGCAGCCTCTGGAGGGCGGGTAGGAAAGGGTCTGGGCTTAGCTGGAGACACTACGGCGGCGCCCACTGCAAGTGCTGCGCCCGCGCTCGCCAGTCGGCACTCCCACTGTCCGCTAGCAGGTGGCAAAAGAGTGTGGAGTGGGCACTCCGCAGGAGGGGTGTCACTCCCGGGTCTCCGATCCACAGGCGAGATGACTGGGCTTGGAAGAGCTAGAAACTTTGTGAGGAATGTTGGAGACCGCGGGTGGTGGCTCCGACGGCTCCCTGGGCTCTGAGCTAGGCTCCTGTCCAGGCGTCGGGAATTCTGCCCCTCCATTCCGTGGTGCGCACCCATTTAGTACCCCGTCTGGATGCCTGGCGGGGCCCTGGTGTCATCGATATTCTAAATATTATGCAAACCCATTTCTTCCAGGAGAGTGGTGCCAGAGCAGGAGGGGCTCTGGAGCCAACGTGGAGGTGACCAAGCTTTTGAGGAGTTGGTGGATCTAGGGGAAGCAGAGGCGAGCAGAGTGTAGGGAACACTCTGCAAACCCCTCTACGTTCTCGCGGAGAGAGCTCTTTAACCAGTCTCTTCCACCTCCTCCCCGAGTGCCAGCACCCCCGCAGGGCGCCAAGAGGATGGTGGGCGATTTTATTAGTTTGGATACATGTGGGTTTGGACTGCATCTGGCTGGCCAGAGGTGATCCATAGCAAGCGGAGAGCGTGCCCATGTAAGTTTGTGTCGGATTCTGGCTGACTGGAGAAGCCCTGGTGGCATCGATATTCTAAATATTAAAAACAGGTCCATCACAGAGGTAGTGATGCAGGATGAGTAGAGGTAGAGAATGAGACTTTTTCCTGACCTTCCCTCCCCCAACCCCAAATCTCTGCCTATAAGCCTCCTCTCCCACCTCCAACTTGACCGCTAGCCACTGATCTTGTGTGCAGAGATGTAACCCCTCTCACTGGTGCTGGGGGGTGGGGGAGAGGCTGACACCCTTTGCGCTCTCCAGAGAAAGCCTGCCCCTGCCGGTGAGCCAGTAGCCAGCACATGGGTCCAAGTTCCCAAGGGCAGAGGTCAGCTCCAAGTGGCTTTCTGTTTTACTTTGGCCTTTCTCATGGCCTTGCTCTTAGCTTGCAGGAGCCTGATGGCACTGGTCACCAAGGACATGCCCGCCCACCAAGGACCTGTTCATTTTCCCCTTGGTACTTATTTGTGTTTGTGCCTCAGGGGCTGCGGTGGCCAGGGGCCCTACCTGCCTGAGCAGAAAGTTGAACAGTCTTTAGTTGGGCTTCCCTCTTCAGAGATGCCTCCAGCGGCCTGACCCCGCCCCCTCGACCCTATTCGGTGTCATCAGGCTGACCCTTCTTGCACTTTAGACACTGTCAGGAGGCAAGCTGATGCTAATTTAGTTGTGTCAGAAATTTCTACCTGCTGGGGTAAAAAGAGACTTCCTGTCATCTCTTTGGAGAATGTAAAGATCATAAGCATCTGGATTCTACTTTTTTTTTTTTTTAAAGTGGTGAAGTAAATGCCACCCTATAGGCTTTTGAGGAAACATATGCATTGGTGCCAGATGGGAGAGTTTGCAAAAGTTCCTGTTGTGGAGGGAACCACCCCTGTGGGAGACCTGCCACAGGAGATAGCACCTTGCATGCCCTCCAGGGTCTAACTAGCTAGGTACCTTTTCTACCCTTAGCCTAGCTTCAATGACAGTATCCGTTCAACTCAACCCTGACACATACTCCTGGCATCCAGCTTTAGTTTCTTCACAGTTGGCTTTGTCAGATCAGAATCCCATGGAGTTTTAAACACACTCATGAGGGCACATACACCTGCGCGCGCGCGCACACACACACACACACACACACACACACAAACACACACAACTAAGAAGCCAGGAGAAAATAAAGGGGAAATAAGCAAACTACAAAAGTAATGAAACAGGTGAGACATGGGTGTAAAGACTTCTGGATTCTCAGTGACTTAGCCCAGGCACCACCCCTCGCATTTTGCTTTGGCTGCTACTGTACAGTTCCTTGGGTACATAGGCCCTGTCTCCTGTCCACACAGAATGTGAGTTCCCTGACCCTTGGTAGTGTTTCTTATCTGTAAGTCAGGGACACCCGTCTCTCCAGATTGTTGGGAGGATGAAATGTACTTACCTAAAGCCCAGGGTCAGGTGCTAGGAAGATCACCAGAGATGGTCTATCCTGCTATTTTGCTCTTCTGCAGAGCTGAGCCCTGATCCCATCTCCAGGTGGGGGTTGCTGTAGCAGTGGTAGCATTGTTTCTAAGTACTTCTGCTCTTTCTGCTCAACTCTTCACCTGTAGTGGGGAGTCCTCAATAGATCATGCAAATCATGCAGGTAGTTGGTATCTTGTTTTGCACCCCCCCCCCCACTATGCCTAAGAATGGTTTGAATTTGCCCCAGCTCTACTTCTCCAAGTACTCTTGCCTTATTGGAATGTCCAATGACAACTGAACATCCATGCTCTTTCTGCTCTTTGATGAAATGCTGCTCCTTTCAATCTGTTCACTCATTCATTGGGTCAACACAGACATCCATCACATGCCAGGCAATGGGGTATATGAGGATGAATAAATCAATCAAAATTTCCTGGACTGTTAAGGAAAATTGATGAAACTTTGACTTTGCGGAGTGCTATGGGGGCAGCAGGAACAGAGTATTTTAGCAGCAATTAATGGTTCCTGAGGGTTGGGGAGAGGTGTCCAGAGAATACCTTCTAGAAGTAGTGGTGGGTTAGACTCTTCTGAGGAGATCTATCTTGTGGCCTCAAACACTTGCCATCCTCACTACAATCCCACTCTCTGGGAACCAGGTAGACCACTGACCCAAAGATTCCTTCATTTTTCTGGAAACTTCCTTCCTTAAAAGTTCTCTCCTTGTTTGCCAATTGGATGAGAGAATAGGCTTTTTTTTTTTTCTCTCTCTCTGATTTACATGTCTCAGGTCTGCCTAGTCTTCAGGACCTGCCTTTGGAGAAGCCTCATCCTTAAAATTTCCCAGATTCTTCTCCATACAAGCAACAGTGCGTCTCAGGATGATGATCATACCGTGAGAGTTGTTTCCTCTCTTGGGAAGTGCATGGGAAGGAGAGGTAATTTATGATCATCTGACTCCTCATTGGAACATGACAAACAATTTCTTAAAATGGACTATGGTAAGAGAGTAATCCCCAGCTCTGTTTAGTGAAACTCTACTGATTAAGATCATTACCAGTATCTTCATGTTCCAACAAGAAGGTGTAGAAGAATATATACCATTATTTATACATGTAATGAAAGTTAATTGTTATGCCCCAAAATGGTCAGAGAATTGGTCAGTAAAGGGCATAACTGTACTTCCATATTTAAAAATTATATCTATCATGATTTGGAAAGACAAAAATGTTGATGACTCAGATAGAGACAGGGAAAGTGGGAGGGAGGACTGACCATTAACCACTCCATCATACTAATGCTGGCCATTAATCTACTGTTCAATATTACACAAACATTTAATCTATCCCTAATACACTGCCTACTCTTTGACACCATTAAAGTCTTGTTTCCCCAGTAAGAGCACCACAGGCTGGCTCAGCTTCTCTCTCTCTTTCCTTTAGACCTGAGATTCAAATAGATAATCAATCATGCCTGCTTTGTGGCATCTTTTGTATTGATGACCTTGTGTTACTGTTCTGAGCATTTATTTTTTGCCTAGCTAAATAGATTGTAAATTCCTTGAGAGCAGCAACTATTTTAAATTTCTCCTTGAAACATTTTGCTATAAATGAATACATATTGACAGAATTATCCTCCTGGAACAGGCATTAGAGATCATCTGGTCCAATGCCTTTCTTTTATATATAAGTGAAGTAGGCCTTGAGGATGCATGGTCAAAGCAAGTTTACCTCCTACTCAAACTTTCTAAGGCAGTTATTTGAAGATGTATTTTAGCAAAGTAAGGGAGTAAACCAAGAAAGAAGGTATAAGATCCAGGAAACATTGCAACCTACTTATGGCAGCCATGAAAAGCAACCCCAAGATGAAATTGACCCAGAGGGCAGTGAGTTTTCATTAGAGTGGAAGGATAGTGGGCTCCAGGAAAGAGTTCTCTGAGGATGACATGAGATGGGAACAGTCCATATAGTACAGAGTATTATTGGGACGCTGCAAGAAACCAAGATTGCAATAAGAAACAGAAAGAAAGCAAAAACCATAAGGCAATTAGTAACTTCAGTAAAGATAAAAAGCTATGCAAAAGCATTAAGATCCCAAGGTGAAACAAACAGCCCAAATAGATAAGAAGGTTAGCAGGCTTCAGAAAAGAATAGGAAGATTCCAAACAATAATTAGAGCAAGGAAGAATTAGGAGAATATTAGGGATAGGATGCACAAGGCATATGTTTCTTCTGTTAAGGGGAAAAAGGAAAGGTAACCATAAACTTCAGGAAAACCCAAAAAAACATTTTATGAAAGGCATAGCTCAAACATGAAGCAATCCAAAATGTGGCCTGATTTTGAGTAAGTGGTAGAATTTAAGATAGATTCTTGAATGCACAGGTCTGTGTCATTGGAACAGTGGTACAGAATATGGGCTCTTTTGCTCTGCAGTCAAGAACATTTGCTTAATCATAATGATATAAATGCTGTTCAGTGCTTTTCAGTTTCTAAAGCCGACAACAAACCACTCTAGACTCCTTAAGAATAGCTGCAAAGGAGCATATAAAGATTTCCCACCTTGACAATGTAAAATGAAAAACATAGCTTGCAGAAATTGGAGAATAAAAGAGGAGAAAAGTGGAATTGTGAGCAAGTAAATTATTGTTCCCAATCATTCATTGTTCTCACTGAAAGGGGATGATTGCGCATTCCCACCTGATGCCATATGGCTTGGCTGCCTCTTGCATGGGGAGAATACTTCCTCCCTTGCTCATTGATACCAGGCTTCCCATGTGACTTGCTGTGGCCTATTAAGTAGGAGTAGACGTGGCACAGGACATACTGAACTGACACTATAAGAGGCATTGTTAGATTCTGCCATTGTTCTTTCTCCTTTCACATGAATGGCAGGTCTCATGGGCATACTGTGCTTCGACCTGGTTCCCAACACATCAGAAGCAGGGTACAACATGCCACGTAAATGAGAAATTAGCTTGAATTGCTGAGATTTTGTTGTTAGCCTTGTTACTGTCCTAGAATTATGTGCCAAAGCTGACTAACATGTAGAGTTAGTGGAGAGGCATGAATGACCTCTTCACATAAAGTAGGGAATCAAGTAATGTTGGGTATAGTTGATAGATTAAGAAACAAAAGGTACAAAAGTGACCAATGAATAAAATGCATTGGTACAATTGGGGCGATGGAACAATAGTGACGTGCTAGAACAAAGTTGGAACGAGAGTACCATGGAGATAAGGAGTGGTGTGGGCCAGCTGACTCTTAAGTATCATAGCATAAATTCAGTAAGTGATGCTTCAAGTTGATGAAACATGAAAGAGTAAGATAAGCACAGTGGAGATTAGAGAGAAACTGCAGAATTACCACTGTATTGGCACATTGATTTTCTTTTGTCTACTATCTCATTCCTCAAAGCATGTATACCTGCTGAATCATCTCTCATTTTCTAAAAATAGCCTTTCTTGATCCTGCACCCCTCTCTGGATATTGCCCATTTCTTTGTTCCCCCTGAGAGCAAAATTCCATTTAAGACTTCTCTGTTGGGACTGGGGTTGTGGCTCAGTGGTAGAGTGCTCACCTAGCATGTGCACGGCCCGGGTTCGATCCTCAGCACCATGTAAAAATAAAGGCATTGTGTACAACTAAAACAAATAAATAAATGTTAAATATTTTTTAAAATAAAGACTTCTCTGTTGTCTCCAATTTCCTTTCCGCTTCTTGGGAACCCACTCTATTCATGTTCTACCCCATCACTCAGCTGTCCTGCATGTGTAAGGGTCACCAATCTCTTCCAAGTTGCTAAAGGTCAATTCTCTGCCTTCCTCTTCTTGGCCCTCTAGGTAGTGTTGGATACATTTCTCACTCCTTACTCCTTGAAATGATTTCTTCACTTGGCTTCTTTTTCCTTATATCTTGTGGCTCCTTCTCTGTTTCTCTTGCTCTTCTTAACTTGGAAATTCCCCAGCGCACCATCTCTTCTTAACTTTGATCTTCTCTCTTCTACCTATACTTACTCCCTTGATGACCTTGACCAATCTCTGGGCTTTAAATTGCCCTCTCATGATGATGACTCCTACATTCAGATCCTCAGCTCAGCCCTCTGCCTTGAACTAACTCCAACTGTCTTCTTACTATCGCCTCTTAGAAACCAAAGACATCCTAGACTTGGCCAAACTCCTGGTCTTCTTCCCCAGATCTGCCTCTCCTTCAACTTTCTTCATCTCAGTAAAATGGCATCCTTCCGTTGATTCAGACCAAAAATTGGGACTCATCCTTGAGTCAGTCCTCTTTGTCTCACACCCCACAACCAGTCTGTGAGGATATACTCTTGGCTCTGCTTTCAAATTCTATTAATTATCTGACCACTTCTTACCACTCTGGCCCAAGCCTCCATCTTAGGAATTATTTTAATAGCTTCTTAAATGGTCTGCTTGCATTTACTGATGTCCCTTACGGCCTGCACTCACCGTGTCAACCAGAGTGATCTTTGTAAAACACAAATGAGTCATGTCATGTCACTCTTGACCCCAAATCCTCATGATTCCCATGTCACTCAGAGTAAAACTCTACATGACCCTGGACCAGAACTTTCCAATAGAAATATAATCTAAACCACACATGGAATTTAAATTTTTCTAACACTTATAGAAAGTAAAAAAAAAAAAAAACAGGCAAAATTAACCTCAGTAATATATTTCACTTAATGTAATATATCCAAAGTATTATCATTTCAATACATAGTCAGCAAAAAAAAAATCATTGATGAGATACTTTGTGCTTCTATTTTTTTGTACTGAGTTTTCAAAATCCAGCATGTGCTATCCACTTGCTGCACCTCTCAATTTGGACCTGTGTAATTTCAAGTGAATGTGTAAACAGAATTTGCATTTCTTCTGAGATGTGAGGAGGAAGCCAGCCCTTAGTGGGAATGGATGTGGTCAGTAAGAGATGGTATGTTTTGTTTCAATGAAGTGTAGACAGGATGCTAAGCAAAGGAGAATGAATTCCAAGTGACTTCAGCAGCATCTATCTCTTTAGACACGTTTCGTGCTCCTATTATGTGCCAGGTCTGTGGTTGGAGCTGGGGTACAGTCAAAGAAGATGAATCCCTGACTTCAAGGAGCTGACAGGCTAATGGGAAAGCAGACTCATGAATGCAGATGGGGGTTTGTGCTTTCAGGGAGCATGCCCCAGGGCCCATGCAATTCAATCTGCAGCAGTGAAGGAATGCTTTCCCAGCAAACTTGGAAACTTGGGAAATGAGCAACATGCTGAACAGAGTGAACTAAGTATTTGCAGCTCTGTGTCAGATTCATGATGCCACAAAGCATCACGGAAAGGGAGGTGAACTGGGAGGAAGAGGCTTCAGGCTGATTCTGGTTCCTCAGTAATATGACTGTGAGCAGGTCACTTATTCTGTCTGACCCTCAGTTTCTCTGTTGTAAAAATGGAAATAATAATCTCTGCTTAGATGCCTCACAAGGTCATTATGCTCTGTTAACTGCAAAATACTCCATGGTTGTAAAGTGTTATCATTATAAATTAGCACTAATGTCAATTGACAGTTGCAAAATTGCCTTTATTCCCAAGATCATTCCTGGAGTCTTTCTCAGGGTGACACCAGCAGATGGACGTGAGGTGCGACAAGCACTTCCACCTTTTTCACCCTTCTGGTCCCACACATCTGACAGAGCCAAGACCTGGGAGTTCCTTCTAGCCATCTTTGTTGGTCAGCTTTCTATTTCTACAACAAAACAACTGAGCTAATTAACTTATAAAGAGAAGAGAGGAAAGGTTAATTTTTTCTCATAGTTGGAGGTTTCAGTCTGTGATTGATTGGTCCCGTTGCTTTGGGCCTGTGGCAAGGCAGGAGCCTATGGCAGAGCAAAACCATCATCACTTCATTGCCAGGAAGCAAAAGAGAGGAAGAGGAAGGGACTGGGTCCCACTGTGCCCTTTGAAGGCATGTCCCCAATGACCTATGGTTCTCTCACAAGGCCCCATCTCCTAAAGGTCCACAGCACCTCCCAATAGTGCCACCCTGGAGATGAAGGCTTTAACTTTGTTTTTTTGGGACACATTCAAAATCTAAAATATAGCACCTGATCAGACATCACACACCTGACACATTGGGGTGAAGGTCAAGGGTCCACATTCTCTAGGGTTTGGTTTAACACACTAAGTGGAAGGTTTCTCCATGATCCTCTTCAAACCCTGGGCCTGTGCAAGGGATGTATCTCTGAGGGTAACTTTATAAATTGTTAAAAGGCTGTAGGGACATTGCTGTGGTGAATGAGTGTGTATGTGTAGGGGGGGTACACAAATGTCCCCATAAGCTTTACCTATAGTTATTTTACTATAAAAATTAGAAGACAGTTCTTGGGTGTTTAAAAATCCCAGCCTTATAATTCCGGTTTGTTCCCACAGCCTTAAGACATGTACTTAGTGGTTCACAGTCTTGAAACCTTGTCACCTGGGGCAATGTGGGGTGGCAGGTTCATTTTCAGCAAGGTACTTTCCCTGTGAGAATGGAGTGCTAACCCTCCCTGGCCTAGGCTGAGTACATTTTCTCAAAGCCATGTTTTTTAGGAATGACATTTCTAAGGGAACAATACAATGTACTAAGGGGACAATATTTTCCTAATTGAAAGGCAGAACACGGGGATTAACTATGCATTTATTTTATGAAAGGTCTTGAATTACTTGGGGGAAAAAGTCACTTTTCTGAACCAACTAAAGCGACATGATACCAGGGCTGTCCTTGAACTTGAATGTGTGTGGGTTCTCTCCAGGTCCTTTGTTCAGCCAAACACTTTGACCAGCTGTTGACTGAGAAGTTTGACCCTGAAGCCAAGAATAGTTTGACTTTACTGGTGAGGAACATTCCAGAACCTTCAACAAAGAAAATGATCCAACTTTCCTAGGGCCAAGGAACTTTAGGGCCTCTTTAACCCTCTTCAATTTATAGACAAGAAAAGGGACCTCCCATTTATTCCAGGCTCTTCCCCAGAATCTCACCATCAGTTACCCCTGTCCCATAGCCCTCCTGCCTGGTTTGATGTGGAGGGTCAATTCATATTTGATGAATTAATTGCATGTTCCAGAGTAAATAAAAATCTGGGGAGGATTGTGGACAATTCAGAGCTGGCCACCAGGACCTTCTCCTTACTGCCCTAGCCTCTCCCCACCACAATAAATGCTATTGAAAAATATTTACTATGCTAGATTTTAGATATTATATTTATTCTGTGTAAATATTTATATGTAATTATTTACTATACCACACACAAGTCTGTCTCTGTTTGTCTGCCTGTTTTTCTCTCTCTCTCTTTCTCTTTCAGTTTTGGGGATTGAAAAAGGATGGGGGAGGGGCTATACCACTGAGCTACATCCTCATCCCCTTTTTATTTTATTTTGATACAGGGTCTCACTAAGTTGCATAGGTCCTTCTTAAGTTGATGAGGCTGGCCTGAAACTTGCAATCCTCCTGCCTTGGCCTCCCCAGCCTCTGGGATTGCAGGCGTGGGTCACCACAGCTGACTCACAAATCTCTCTTTCAAATTGTGCAATTGGGTGGTCTTTAGTAAATTTGCAGCATTTTGCTCATTCCACAGCCCTCATTGCAATCTCACTATTTGACCACTTTTCTTTCAGAACTTCATAAGCTTTCTACAACAAGAACTCCTTAAAGCAGGTGCTCTTGAGGAAGAGTGGTTGGTTGGCAACCCCATAGCCTTGCTCTTTCAGAGTTCTGCAGAGGCAGGAATCCCCATCTCAGAAGGTGAGGCCCACCTTAATGCTGCAGGTGGACCAGAAGCAGGCAAGGGAACACTTTTGAGAGGTTGGCATATTATGTTTTACAAAGAAGCATCTTTGTATAACACTTCATTGGGATACTCTCTCAATGGAAATGGAATAGCTTGGTGCCAGTGGCAGGAGTTGGATGCGAGGTATGACCACAGGAAGGCAGCCACTTCCTCTGGGAAAAATGGGCTCTCTGGCTCTGATCAGGGGTGTAGCACTGGTCTGCGAAGTGTCACTTTTAGGGCAAGTTGATAGCCATTGAATGGAAATGGAACTTCCTAGGGTGCACCTGGGGGTGGCTGTGGTATTACATTACCATGTCAATTGAGTTTCTATGTTAGCAGATTAGGCACATCTCTGTTCATGTCTCAGCTCTAATCAGTGCCTTCTGCTCTGAACTCTTCAGTAGCTCCCCACTGTCCACTGAACTAAGTCCATATTCCACATTGGACCCCTCAGGGTCTAGTGAGTGTCACCTATGCCTTCCCTCACTTTATTTATGCATGTTGCTCATGCTGTACTTTTTGCCTGGAATACCCTCCCCGTCATCACAGTCTAACTCCTATGTAGCCCTCAAGGTGCATTTCAAATGCTCTCCTCTGAGCCTTTCTTCACCATTCCAATGAGGTGGGCTCCTCCTTCCTTGGAACAATCAAGTCACTTAGAATGGATATTTCTTGCTCTGTCTTAAATTCTGGTTCTTTTATAGTTGCTTTAATCCTCTTGTGTGAAATCATCTCCTTGAGGGTGGGAGCTGTGGTTTACTTATCTTCTACCTCCCCTAACACCTACTGCTCTTCCAGCGAGTATTTGTTGAACTGAAGATACATATACATTCTATTAGTTGGAAAGGTGGAGTCAAGAGCAGGTCTGCTAAGTTTGGAAGTATCCCCCAAAGCCCTGAGTGTTAAAGGTTGGTGACGGAACCTTTTAAGAAGGAGCCTGGAGGAGGAAGTTAGGTTATTGGGGGCATGCTCTTGAAGGAGATATTGGGACCCCAGTACCTTCCTCTCTCTTGGCTTCCTGGCCACCATGAAGTGAGAAGCTTTGCTCCACACATACTTCCCATCATGATGTGCTGCCTCACCCACCACAGGCCCCCAAACAACTGAGCCAACCAACCATGGCCTGAAACCTCTGAAGCTGTGAACCATACTTAATCTTTCTTCCTTTTTAAAGTTAATTTTGTCAGGTATTTTGTCATACAACAGAAAGCTGACTAACATAAGGTCCTTGCTCCTTTAGCCCAGTGCTATCTTACCAATTGGCACAGTTTCCATGTCACTTCTCAGCCTCCCTATCTTAGAAGGAAGTAATTCCTCAGGGCTCCACACAGGACAGGGGTGGCAGGGAGCATGTCGTATCACAGCATGCATGTCTCTGAGGAGTCCTTGGTGCCCTAACCACTCAGGGCAGGAACATGGGCCAGAGCAGAGGTGTTGGCTGTTGTATCTCTGGGACAGGCAGCCTGCTCTGTTGGAGACTCACTGGAGCAGTTATGATGTAACTGAACAGGACCACCAGCCATAATTACTCTGTGTCCTTTCAAGTCATGTCACTAATGATTGATAGGTGTCAGGGGAATGATGGAGGTGATCCATCCTAGCAAATCTTAATAATTAAGGGGTATAACCATCAAATGTAAATCTAGGGGGAAAGTTTTTTAAGGAGCAGGATATTTATTTGTACAATCTTAAAATATTTCTCCTTGGAATACTTATAACTTGAAAGGGAGAAAATCAGAGTGGAGAGACCATTAGCACCTTGACTGGGTGAACAAAATTAAGATTCCCCTGAGCCTTAAAAAAATCATGCTATGTGAAGGAAGCCAGTCACACAACCCACATACCATGTGATTTCATCAATGTGAAATGTCCATAGTGGGAAAATCCAGAGGGACAGAAAGCAGTTGCTGGGGAATGGTCTTGGGGTGGGGGATGAGGAGTGATTGCCACTGTGTGTGGGGAGATGAAAACATTCTAAATGTGCTAACATCAATAGTGGTGATGGTCACACAACTCTGAATATACTAAAAGCCACTGAATTATTGGATGGAATGAATTTTATGGTATGTCAATGATATCTCAATAAAGTCATTAAAAGTTAACATCATCGATAAGGGACAGACAGATGTCTTGTACCTCCTGATGTGATATCCTGAGAGGGACACATCAATTTTTTAGTGTTCCAGCCAGTGGTAATAATTTGAACTTATTCATGTGAAAACATCAGACAAGCCCAAATTGAGGGACATTCTACAAAATGCTTGTCCTGTAGTCTTCAAAAATATCATTGTCATGAAAGGTTGAAGGAGTCAAAAACATGACAACTATATACAAAAACATGATTTTGAATTGGAACCTGTGCTAAAGGGGAAGAGGATACCAAGAAGGGCATTATTGCGACAATTGACAAGATTGGACTAATTTTTATTTAATCTAGATTTTAAAAATTGGGGGTGGGTGGGGGTGCCAGGGATTGAATTTAGGGGCACTCATCACTGACCCATATCTCCAGTCCTATTTTGTACTTTATTTAGAGACAGGGTCTCACTGAGTTGCTTAGCACCTCGCTTTTGCTGAGGCTGGCTTTGTATTTGCAATCATCCTGCCTCAGCCTCCCGAGCAGCTAGGATTACAGGCATGTGCCACTGCATGGGGCTTACATAAAGCATTTTATTAATATTAAGCTTCCTAGGTTTAATAACTATACTGTAAACATATAAAAGAATATATTTGTTCTTTGGAAACATACATTGAAGTATTAAGGAATAAAGCGTTGTGATGTCAGCAACCTATTCACAAATGGTTTGGGGAGGGGAGAGAATGTAAAGAAAGAGAGAGAATGTCATGGCAAATGTAGTGAAATGTTAGAAACTGATAATCTGAAGAATATACATTTCTCTGCATTATTCTTAGAAATTTTTTTGCCAGCTTGAAATTATTTTAAAACAAAAAATTGAAAAAAATTATACAGCTAAAAGCCAAACTAAATACTCATATAGTTCAGACACAGTAATTGCCCCCAAATCCAAATTACTGTACCCTAAGTCAGTCACATCTTCTTTCACTTAAGGTCTACCAGCTCGAAGAAAATCATGAGCCATCTGGGGACTACAGGAAGAAAGACATGGCACAAGGAGGCATTGATTTGCAAAGCCCAGGCCTCCAAAGGAGATTTGGACCCCTACCATTAAAACCCTAAGGGAGGGGCTGGGGATATAGCTCAGTTGGTAGAGTGCTTGCCTTGCATGCACAAGGCCCTGGGTTCGATTCCCAGCACCACACACACACACATACACACACACACACACACACACACACACACCAAAAAAAAAAAAAAAAAAAACAACCCTAAGGGCACAAGTTTACTGAGGTGTTCCTCTGCTCTATCAGCATATGCTTGATTATAACTGAAATTAGCTTCCCAGGAGGCTGAGGCTGGGGTACACAGTTGGATTCCCTTCAGTGGCCCATGGGGTCTAACAGGCTGTATCTGTAGCCTTCCTTTGGGGCCGGCCAGGAATCTGAGTGCTTCAGCCAGAGCTGGAGCATATCCCAATGCTACAAAGCTATTTGTAGCTGTATTTTCTTAGCTATTCCTCTTTTTGACATCTCAGTTTGGGTCCAAGAACCATTCACAGACCTCAAAGAAACCACTTCAAACCACCAACCAATATCTGTGCCATGCATGCCAAGACTGGGCATGGGAGAGCTGCCCCCTAGTCTTGGCTGCTCTGAGGGGTCATGTGGGTAAAACATGCAAGTGGAATCTCTCCAGGAATCGTCCTGTGGCCTGACTCAGAAGGGAAAAAAGTAAACATAACCATCTTAGGACTAAACAGCTGGGGTTCTGAGGCCCAAGGCAGAAAGGGTGGCAACCCCAACTCACCCCATGCTCCCAGGTTGACCTTGGCCAAAAGGCTTGGGTAGCCTTGAGTCTGGCTCCTAATGGCTGGACTCTGAGACTGACACATCATGAGAAAGGGGGCCTTGGTGCTTGGGAATTGATTTGGGCTAAAGGAAAAGCAAACAGAAAATCCATGGGTCTGGCAAGATACCCAACTGGTTGGGCCCACTCTTGGGTGAGACCACGGTGTGGCTTACTTTTCCTTTAATTTCTCATCTGAGCCCAATACAGCTCATGTCTCAAGATGGTCGTGAACTCCATGTGTGGGTTCCCCTGAGGACTTGAAAGCAGAGTCTACCCTGTGTCTGTATGTAGGTACTCAGGAAATGCTTGGACATTCACCAAAGCCCTCCTCGAAGGTAGACACAGAGGAGAGAGTGGGTGAATAGTTATGTTGCTGGAGGGCTGTTTCCATCCCCCCATTTCATATTCTCAGAGGGTCCCCACCAACCATCCCCAGACATTGGGGCATTGACACTACTACCAATCATGAGGGGGCATGCAAGTGATTCTTAACATGTATCCGAAGGCAATTGACCTATGTCCTGAAGACAGTCAACGCTGTAAGGGGAGATAGGGTGATGGACAGAATATGCATTAAAACCACGCATCTGCTCTTCGGGATTATCTGGTCTACATGCTACACACCTTTTTTGTCTTTCTCCAAAGTGTGGCCCAGTGCAGTGCACCCAGTAGAATCCCAGCCATACTTACTGACTGATCATGGGCTGGCAAGTGTGCCTCTTCCTCAGGGAGACTGCAGCCTCCTTGGGCTGAATTCTGGAACCCCAGCTTCCAGCTCCAGTACCGTCAGCACCTGTGGCCTGAGAGTGCTCATTGGTCCGTGCCTTGGCCCTACTTGGAGCTTATTTGAAACAGAATGGTTATTATTCTTGCTTCCTTGTTTGCGCTGAGGAAATAAAATCAGAGTTATATGCACCTTGACACAGGCAGTGCGTGAAGGTAGGTCGGCTCTAGCTTCTCGTCCTGCTGATGGGGAATGGAGATCCACATCCTGACCCATCCCACTGAATGTGCAGAGATGGGCAAAAAAAGAGGACTGGAGCGTGGATCAGTTGGCTCCCACTTCCTTGTCCCTCACCCCCATCAATTATCTACCATTTCCTGGTCTGCTCTGGACCCAAAGAGCTGACCTCCATGACTTGAATCACCGGCTCCCTGGACCTCCTCATTTCCTGTCTATAAGCATGGCTTCCATGCTGCAGCCCTGACCCATATCCCAGTACCAGTGCTCTCCAGACTCAGTCAACCACACCCTTCCCTCTGGATGCCCGTGCTCAGGCCCAGGCAAGGCAATGGCCTCCTGCTGTTGCCAACCACAAGCATTTCAAGGGTGAAATTCTTTGTTTCCTGCTGGGACCCCCTGTGGCACACAGAAGATTGTTTCTGGCACCCCCCAGTGGACTATGGGATCCTGAACCTCCAGCCTTTGCACCTCACTGACTACACCTCGCCCCTCCCTCTGGTTTTCCTGAAAAAGTTGGTTTCTAACATAGTCTTCCTGGAAGCTCTGGAACAGCTAGCTGGTACATGGAGCCAGAGCGTCCTGTCATCTAAAAGCATAGATGTCCGGCTTCCAAATGGTTCTTGGTGCTCAGGAGATACCATAGTCCCAAGTGGGCTGGGGGAGGGGGCGAATCCAGGGGTGGGTGAGGTTTGAGAACGCGCCAGGTGGCACCTCCAGCTCTTCCTTGGATAGTTCTGGACCCTGATACTAGGCTCAGAGATTTCTGAACTGTCCCTTCCTAACCTGAGGACTCCCCAGTGACATAATCAGGGTTCTGCCCCTTCTCATCTCAGATGGCTAGAAGCTTTGCTACCCCCCCCCCCCAACCCCCGGGGAGGGGATTCTATTTCCTGCTCTTTCTTGAATCCCTCATTCTGGAAGATGCAACATCAGCCCAGTTTGTTGCTGATGTTTAGACTTAACTATCTACTCCTCCTTGCTCTTCATGCCATCGGCAAAAGCTGTTGAAAGCAAATCATCTCTCAGTCCAGTGTGGTCTCCACTCCCTGTACCTATCATTTTGCTTTTTTATTTTTTTCCCTCCTCCCTTCTGTTCCCCCTCTTATGGAGACTGAGCCCAACTAAGGAATGAAATCATCAGTTGCATGGTTTGATTTTTCTTCCTGCACTCACAAAAAGAACCTCCACTGTTTGCATTGTTAAAGCCCCCAATGATACCTTGTTATGAGAAGAGTCATCAAAATACGCCTATTGCATTTTAAATCTTACAAAAGACACCAAAAATTAGTGCATCATCTGCTTAAAAGATCCCATTTGATAGCCATACCAATTACATATTTTAAAAGCAAAAAGGTTCTGGTTGGTACTTTTGATTCTGTGCCCCCCTCCTCCCTGTGTGATTTGTGTGCAGACTTCTGAGAAGCAGGTTTGTAATAGAGATTCAGCCAGGCTAAATCACAGTGGCAGAAGCTTATGCAACTGCTAAAAACCTATGAGTTAAAAATGGAATAGTCTTGCAGAGTGGGGAAGGTAATAATATCAGTGATATGAAAATAGAAAGTAAGAAATTAGTATTTCAGTGGTTCAGGTGTCTTACCCACATTTTTCTGCACCAGAAGATCTTGGAATCATTTTCCAGCATAAATCCAAAATTCAACCTCTCATTAGAAAAATCAAACTTTGCTTTCACAGACTCAACCCTCTGCCCTCAATTAATCCAGAGACAAGAGTCTTTTTTTTTTTTTTACTGACTTCTTTGCCATCAAACACATTTTGTGTTTGTTAGAATTTCTGTGTTCACTAATGCCCATAAAGGAACAGATTTTAGGTTTTTATAAGTGGGTTTTGTTAATTTGCTATTTTAAAAATACTTGTGAGACCTTTACAGTTGCCATGGCGATATAATTTCCATAAACATGATTTTTGTGGGGATTTTTGCACATTGAAGGATGAGGTTGATATGCAGTGTTGGGGGGAAAGTAGGTGGTGAATTTGGCAGCCTCCCCATGGCTCCTTCCCTCAAATGCTGCAAATAAATTCCAAGAATTCATGTTATGGCAGGGCCATGGGTCTCCAAACACCACTATTGACACAAGAGGCTTCTAGAAAGGAGACTGGTCAACTCAGAAGGAGACCAGCCTGTTTCTGATAAGAAGCCCAGTGAGGTGCAAGGTTCTCTGCCAATCAATGGTCCTCTCCAGGTCAGACCGACCTGCAGTCTCTCCCCAAATCTCTTGGTTTCAAAAAGTCTTTGCAGACTAGATATCATGCAGCCACTCAAGGGGTGATAAGGAATCTGAGGGCCCTTTTTCTCTTTCAAGCAGATTCAGGCAAAAGTCTCACTGAATGCACAACACTGCTAAAATTCTGAACATTTGCAATGGAAAATAATGGGAAGTAAATACACATCATTTATTAGCTGTTAAACAAAACAAGAAAGCATTAAATAAGAAGTATTTTTATATTCATCTTGAATATCAACAGGTGAGGAAAAGTAGATTTAATTAGATGAAGAGGTACATGGTCCCAATGGCACTAAATGGCATTGTTTTTATCAATGTTGTGAGGCATCTGTTTTGGCTCACAAACAGGAGCTTACCATTAAACTTTATTTCCCAGGGAACAAACTATACTAAGAGTTGGAGGGAGAGGCAGAGCGAATAAGAGAGAATTTTCTAATTACTAAAAACCATTTGGAAAAGAAATATTTGGAAAATATTTGGAAAAGAAATAACATGTACAAGGAATCAAAAGTGGAAGTGTGTCCACATGATCCCACCCAGGGCTCTCTGGGAAGCAGGTCAGGATTTGGTGACAGACACTTCCTAATTGAGCACCTGGGTTTAGCCAACGGTTTGAATCATACAGAATTATGAATCATAAGGAATTATGAATTACTAGAAAGCCATTGTGTTAACTGACATTATTTATGTACTGCTGGAAATGCGAACAGGGCCACCCAGAGGAGGTGGCAGACAGTGTCTGGCCAAGTGCTGATTCCCATGGCTTGGAAGCCAAACATGAGTTGAGAGGAGAGGTCACATGCAGGCTCCGTGTGTGCTCACTTGAACCTGCAGGCTGGTGCCCCTTCTGTGCCTAGGACAGTGCATGCTCAGAAGTTTGCACGAGGTAGAAAGATGCAGGACACCAGCCCCAAGATGCACGGTTTCACCCTTCACACTGAGGGAAAGGCCCAAGGACTGTCCCGTCTGCAGATTTTGCAGACTCTGCAACGACAGCTGGCAGCTGCTTCCACTTGAGATTTGTTAAGCACAGTTTTTGAAAAAGAGTGATGAACGAAGGTGCCAGGCAACATTCTGTGCTTCTAGAGCAGTGAGGGACAAATCTCAGTTGGAGGGTGCTCCAGGCTGTGGGGTCTTCCCAAGGAAGGGTTCAAGGTGGCAAGGTAGGCACATCTGCAGACAGTGGCTTCCCTGCCTGGGTCCTGGGGACCTGCTGACGTGTCTCCCCCACAGCTAGCTCTGCTACCAACCCAGGGCGGGGCAACTTGTTCAGGGCCTGCCTGAGCTGCCCAGGGGACTTCCCAGGCATTTTTTGTTTGCTCAGAAATAGCCTGCAGGAATTTGGCAGCAAGAGCAACAGGAACGTGGCTCCCCTCCCATCCAGGGTGGAAGTTGGAACCAGAGCACTGCAGCAGCGCAGCTCCAGCCTCTTCCCTCAACACACATTTAATTTAAAAAGAATTTTTTTTTAAAGCATCAGTAGCAGGCAGATTGGCTGGGCCTGGTGGGTGGCCAGGAGAGGAAAGGAGCCTACTGAGGAAGGAGCACACGCCTGGGACTGACTGATGCCACACTGCCTGCTGCCCACTCTGGTGGCCACTGCCCAGCTGTGGTGGGAAGTAGCAAGTCCCCTGTGCTTGGATTTTCAAGGTGTGAAATGCATTGGGGAGCTCCGCCCCAGGGGCATTGCCCTCTGAAGTACACCTCCCGCTCTTGCTGGTGTGTGTGTGTATGTGTGTGTGTGTGTGTATGTGTGTGTGTGTAGATGCATGTGCTTCTCCAAATCCTGAAGACCTTTTTTTGTTTTTTGGATATAATTTCTTTTTCAGCTAAAAGACTACTCCCCGATCCCACTCTGCCACATGTTAGGCTGTATGACTTTGGGCAAGTGACTTACTGCTCTGTGCCTCAGTTTCTTCATCTGCAAAATGGGGACAATAGTAGCCATCTCATCAGACTTGGTTGAAGATGAAATGAGTTATTCCATATACAGCCCTAGAACAGAGCTTTGCACACAGGATTAAATATGATTTTTATTATCCTTGGAATTTCACTGTGTTAAAGCCAGCCCTCTCTACCCCCATTCTAGATCTCAGAGCCCTGATGCCATGTGGACCCACTAGACTGGGCCCATCAAGTGCAGGACAGATCTTCACTCAGTTTTGTACCACCAAGCCTGGTATGTAGCAGGTGCTCAGTTATTTTAGAGAAAATTAACAAGCCAGGGAGATGGTTGATGTGGTCTTCAACTGTGGTTCTCTAACTTCAGGGTGCATCAGAATCCCCTGGGAAGCTTAGCAAAACTCCCACCCTTAGAGAGGCTGATTGAGCATAAGTAGGTATTATGGTTTGAGTATGAGCTTCTGTGTGAATGAGGGAATATTCAGGGGTACAATGATCGCATTGTGAGAACTGTAATCTAATTAGGCCGTTCTGGTTTGAATGGAGTAACTAGGTGTTAACAGTAGCCAGATGGGGTGTGGCGGGAGGAGATGGATCACTGAGGATGTGTCCTGGCAGCGTTCCTCTTCCCTAAGGCCCCCTCCCCTTTCTCTCTCTCTCTCTGCTTCTCGCGGCACCTTGTCCTGGTTCCCCCCTCCATACTCTGCTGCCGTGATGTGCTGCCTCACCTTGGGTGAAGAGCAGTGGAGTTGGCCCATCATGGACTAAACCTCTGAAATTGTGAATCAAAATCACCTTTCCCTCCTCTAAGTTATTACTGTTGGGAATTCTGGTCACAGCAAGGAAAACCACCAACATAGTAAGAGTGGGGTGGGGAGCTTACATTGTCTGGCAAGCACCCCATTTGAAAAACACTCCTCAGCATAAGGTGTCCTCAAAACCAGGGGCTGGTAGAAGAACCAGGGTGACTTCTTCAGGCAGCATCCTGCCTGCGTGGCCCTTGTCTGTCTTTGGGCAGGGTCCCATACTAGAGCTCTTGCCTGCATGGTCTGGTAGAATCACCAGGAAGACTGGAGGCTTCCAGGGGCTGAAGTTGGTTTAAAGTGTGGTTAATTGGTTAATGGTTGCATTCGGTTTAAAGTGTGTTTAATTTGAAGCTCCTCTTCAGTGAATGGTGAGGTCAGTGTCCTTAGAGATACTAAAAGCAGCCTGCAGCCGGGCGTGGTGGCGCACGCCTGTAATCCCAGCACTTTGGGAGGCTGAGGCAGGAGGATCGCGAGTTCAAAGCCAGCCTCAGCAACGGCGAGGCACTTAGCAACTCAGTGAGACCCTGTCTCTAAATAAAATACAAAAAAGGTCTGGGGATGTGACCCAGTGGTCAAGTGCCCCTGAGTTCAATCCCCGGTACCACACACACACACACACACACACACACACAAAAAAAAAAAAAGCAGCCTGCAGGATACAGCTGTAACTCACCAGTCCCTCCAGGGACCTGCTGCACATCAGGACCCTCTTGTCCTCCAGGCTGGGCCCACAGGGTGTGCCCGTTCTACACCCCCTACCCCACCTTGATGTTTGCCAGTGGCTTTGACTACAACAGTGTCCTTTCTGCCCCAGGCCATCACCCCAGCATGGAAAGTGCTTCCTCTGTTTGGGTAATTGGAACAGGAGTTGGATTTTCTTAAGGCTCAAATGTGGCCTTTGGTAAGCAGTTGTTAGAATAACCCAAGTGGCCAGGAAAAGACACGGTGGAGTAGAGTGAGGAGGAATGTGCTTTTGTGGAGCTGTGTTTAAAGATACCTCTGGGATTTGTTTCTTAGCAACAGGACTCATCCAAAGCACACTGGCGATGTCAGAACATCCAACAATGCCTGATGCCCGCAAGCACCACATAAAATAAAAGCCTACTGAGCAGGAGAGAAGAACCTGAGCATAGTCCCTCCAACAGGTGGGAAAACTTGGAACCCTGAACAGATGGAGTTGCCATTGGTTTAGTCTAGGGAACATCAGGATCAGACTAGTTCCAATCCCACAGAGGTCAGGCTGCCTCCTAGGTGTGGCTTCCTTCTCGAAACCAGGTTCAACTTTTCCCCTTGGAGCATCACACTGGACTCTTCTCTCAGGCTTCCTTCCTTCCCTACCTGCTGGGGGCTCAGCAGCATCCTACTAGCCTCTATCCTTCATATGTGAAGAGTCAAACCTGGGCAAAACTATTAGAGACCTAAATCCAGAGGTTCTTAACCTTGTTTTGGTGCCATTGGACCTTTTAGCAGTCCGAACCTCTTTTCAGATTAGTCTTTTTTTAATGCATTTAAAAATATATTTAATACACAGACTTTCAAAAACACCCCAGTGATGTTAAAAAACAGTTGCTAAAATATTAAAACAAATTTGTATATAGAACGGTTGCATTAAATACCAAGATCCAGCATCAAGTCTAATAAGTACTGTAACTTTGAGATAGTGGTGTCTGTCAATGATAGTTTGAGAAATCAATTTCACAACTGCGGTGTGGTTTGGAAATGTCTGTGATTTCTATCCGTGATGAAGACCAGGTTCTGCTAATGTGGTTGAGGTTGCTGCCTGCATTCAAAATGAAAGGAAATACTAAAATCAAGTTCAAGGTTAGCGAAGATTAAGATGCAGTTATATTTCAGTGTCAGTTCATGGATCCTTTAGGCGGGTTGTAGGTGGAATAGATGGGCCAGGGAAGCCTCCTGAGTTCCCTGAGTCTCTGCATCAGCCATGGGGCAGCATTCCTGGGACCCAGGCACTTGGTGTTTGGCTCCAGCATAAATTCCCCAAGCTCTGGGCAAATGCTGAACACCTCCCAAGTGGTTCTGTCTTGGTGGGAAAGTTGTGGGGTCCATGGCACTAGCTCAACCAGAATGACTTTTTTCTGTTTCACAGATCAGGGCACAAAAAGTTAGAACTGAAGAAACCTTGGGGAAACACTCCATCCAAGCTTCCCATTTTATAGATGTGGATACTGAGGCTGAGGGAAAGAGCAACACTCTCAGGCCACAGGGCTGAACCCAGGGCTAGAACCTAGGTCTCCTGAGCCTGATCCCTGAGCAGGATTAGAGGGAGGTCATGCCTTATGTTGTGGGGAGCCGCAGGATGAAGATGTTGCTGAGTTTGCACCTATTGCAGGTTATGGGTTTGACTTGTTGCTGTACTTGTTTTAAGGTAGCTATCCAGGGAGTCAGCCCGGCAGCCACAGTGCTGTTTCCTGAGTGGTTCTCATACCAATGATCTGGATCCTTGCACAAGTTAGGTGCAACTTCCAACAGTTTTTCCAAAGAGGTACGTTAGTCCTGCCATCCCTGACTCTGCCCTTTCTAACCTCAGCTGGGTCAGTTAAGCTTCTTGTGCTTCAGGCTCAATGAACCTAGTGTTAAACGAAACCTGTTTCACAGGCTTGTTGCCATAAAGGAGTTAATACACGTAGAGCTTTTTGTGACAGATGGTGGTGGGTTAGTCACGAATCTCTCCATTAAAAGTGTCAGGAAACCAACTAAGCTGGTTTTAACAGAAGAGGGAATTTGGTGGTTCATAGACAGTGAAGTCTAGAGCACAGTGGATTTCAGGCCTTGCTGGATCTAGTTGCTCAAAGATCTCCTCATGGCTTATTTCTCTTTTCAGCTCTTAGGCTGCTTCCATTCATCTGTTTGTTCTTAGGTAGACTTTTTCTGCACAGTGTCTCTCAGGTGCCCCATGGAGAGAACGTCTTTGAAACTGGCAATTTCAGTGAAAAGAGGGCTTCTTTTAAAAAACTTAATTTTTTTTTAATTTAAAAAATTTTCAGTACCAGGAATTGAACCCAGAGTACCTGAGTCATTTAAAAAATATTTTTAAAATAAAAATTGTATATATTTAAGATATAAATAAATGGGGTTACCAGTCACCAATCAGAGAGGAAAATGGAGGATGACAGTGAAGTCATGCCCATGTAAGTGTGACCCCTTCATTAATAGCATGTCATGTTAATGTGTTAATTTGCTTGACTGGAGTATCGGTTATCATTACATGTCTGTGTATGTGTGAAATGAGTACTCAAACAAATCCACACATGGAATGACTACTACAGTAAAGCAAGTTAGCTCATCCATCATCTCTTACCTTTCTGTGTCCATGGTGAAAATTCCTGAAATTTACCCTCAGCAAATTTCCAGGCTACAACATGACATTATTAACTATAGTCCCACATTCTAGAATCCATCATCTTACATTACTAAAGTTTTGTGCTCTTTGACCATCTTCCCATTTCCCTTACCTCCCTGCCCCTGGTAACCACCTTTCAAAATTCTTTGTTTCTGTGTATTTGACTTTTTAGATTCTACATATAGAGAATGTGTATTTTGTGGTATTTTTCTTTCTGTCTGGCTCATGCCACTTAGCATAATGTCCTCCAGGTTCAGCCATGTTTGCAAAATGGCAGGATTTCCTTCAAAGGGAGGGATATTTTTCCCTTGGTTGCCCATCAAAAATTCCTTGAATTGAATCTCATTGGTCAGGCTTGAATCATGTTCCCATCTATGTGACCATCTGTGAGCCAATCATTTTGGCCTGGGGGAATGAGCTGCTTGGATTGGCCAGACCCATGTCATGTGACTGCCTTGGGAATTGAGGGCCAAGGTCAGTCCCACTCAACCCATCTGGCCTGAGCATAGGGGAGAGGACTCCAAGGGGAGTTATAGGCACTGCTCTTTAGAAGAGGGAGTACTAGTGTGAGGTAGGCGAAAATAACAGGTGACCAGAGCTGAGGAGGGACATGGTGACCTCACATAAATACTCGCATCTAGGTGAGGCTGAGGGTGGGAATGTTACTCAACTCCAAGAATGGAAAGGGCTTTGCAAGGTGGAGAAAAAGGACCTCAGGGACTGCAGCTAGACTGAAGACTAAGAAAATAGACACCACATTAGAGAGATTGCCTCTGATATGAACCCAGAGGCTGGGTTGAGGAATTTCCTTGGGGAACTTTTCACTTTGGTTGGTATAATTTGGCCCACAGGTCTGGTTCCTGTCTATCTAGTCATTGTGTCACATGAACGGGCTTTTTGAGGGAGATGGTGGTGGGGCCCTTCAAAATCTATTGTGTAGCTGGGATGTCTAAATGTCACCAGGGCTACATCCAAGCTGGGGATGTGATAGGACCCTTGAAGCCCAGAGGAACTGGGAGACTGTCTCTTGCAGGAAACAAACTGGGGATACAGAACAAAGCACCAGGCTGGGGCATGGAGGACCCCAGGGCTACAAGTCTCACTGCCTCCTCCCCCAGGAAAGGCCTGCTATGCACTTATGGGGGACAAGTGAATGGAGCAGGTGTGGACCATTATCCCCATCCATCATGAGTTTCAAGCAGTGCCAAGAGCGTGTCCAGCGTCCGGGTGACCACACAGGTCTGGATCACGTGCCTGGGCTCCCTGCTCTTGGTGCTGCCTGATTGTCCAGGAACTGTGTGTGTGTTAGGACCAGGCCTCTGAAGTGGGTGCAATGAACATCACCCTTTCTAGTAGAAAGAGGACCCCAAAGACCTCAAAGAGCCTAATGGCCTGCCCAACATTAAAGAGGGGCAGAGCCAGCTGACCTCAGGCAGCCTGGCCCTGGCAGCAGTGGCTTGACCTCAGCCCTTTGCCTCCTCCACCACAAGTCCTGTCCATCTGAGAGGATTTTTAAGGACCAAAGGAGGTCTGTGTGGCCCAGGGCCTACATAGGGTATGCACTTGATAAAATTGAGCATTTTCACACTGCCCTGTGCCACAGGTACTGAGGGGGTACCCAGTAAAGTGGATCAGAAAAATTGGGGATCACCTCTAGCTGAGGCTAAGTGTACCCAGAAAGTCATTTTGGCCTGGACTGGGGCTCCAACAGGCCCCATGCCTGCAGAGCTCCCAGGGCTGGTGAGGTGGGAGACGACAGGCAGGAGGTGATGAGCCAGGTCACTGCACTTAGCAGCTCAGCCCAGCTGGTCCCTGGGTTGTAGGGAGCTGATCGGGGGTGCACACTTACTCACCGTCTCCAGCCCAATGGCAGCTGCCCTAGCAGATAGCTCCAGAGACCTCAGCCTGGGCAACCAGACTCCCACCTTCCATTCCTGAGCTTGTACACTTCCTGAGCTTGCACACTTCCCTCTCCCTGACTCCCCTCTCCCCATTCCTTTTCTACCCTTAACCAGCCATAAAGGCTGGTGAATAAATCCCTTGGCTGCACGGCTGTTCCCAGTGTGATTTTCGCCCTTCAGGTTGAGTGGCAGCTAGAACGTTTGGGACCAAGTGGGCGAGAAGATGGACTGAAGGGCCGACCATTTAGCCTACACAGTCCTTGTCAGGGAAAACAGGAAGGTGCTTTTTGGTGTGGGTAAGAGGACAAGATTTTCCAAAGTGCCATTTCTAAGAGGAAAAACTAAGCAATCGTTTCTACAGAAACCACATACTGTACCCAGCCATCCATCTCTCAGTTCCTTTTAGGCACATTGGAGCCTGCAATGGCTAATTTGAACCATCAAAACATTAAAGGAAATGCACCCTGCATACATAGTCTGCCTTTCACGTTTGCCGTCTTCTTGCCCTAATAGGAAATGTCTGCTGGTGAGTTCTCCCCAGAGTCTGCTTTGGCATCTGGCCAGAGGCCGAGTCCTGCCTTCCCCTCCCAGGAGCTACCACCTTGGTCATTTTCCTGCTTGTTTAGAGTGCTGGCAAAGGAATGTGCTGCCATGGGTTGCAGAGCCCTAGTTAAATCTCCCTCCACATAATGAATTCTACTCTGAGAAATCCGTCAACCACAGAAGCTACCCAGTCTGACCCTGCAATCCCTCCTTGGCTCAGTAGTTAGATGGAGATCTCCAGAAAGGGACACAGGTCCTCTTCCCAGCAGCAGCCTGGCAGGTGGATTGATGGGCTGTCCTTACTCCAGGTCTTAGAAGCGTCTCATTAAAGGGAGTGACACACAGTTACTCTCAGAGCTGCTGGCTGGGGTTGCTGCAGGAGCAGGAAGTGAGAGTTAGAGGGACAGAGCTGGTGCTGGGGCCAGGGTAGGTAGGTGTTTTAAGGTTCCCAGCCAAAAAGTAGCCCTGGTTACTGGTAGCCCTGATTTTAGTGTTCACGCACTACCTTCCTGTGCATTGGGCTTCATTTGTCATCTTGACAAAGAAAAAGGGATTCTCCCCATGCTCCAAAAGCTGTGATGGAATTAAACTCAGCCTTGGAAAGATGATATTTATCAAGGCTCTCTGGTAGCTGTTGTGTCAGGTGTGCCTGTTCCAGGTAAAGACCCACCTCTTGCTCAAGTTGCCAATGACTAGTGAGTTAATGTTCATCCAGAGGGATTGGATTAGCCTGATTTCCATTACTATAACAAATACCTGAGATAATCAAATTATAAAGAGAAAAGGTTTATTTTGGCTTATAGTTCTAGAGGTTCTGGTCTATGTTTCATTGGCTCAGTTGCTTTGGACCTGTGGCGGCACATCATGAAGGGAATGTGTGGTGGAGCAAAGCTACTCACTTCATGGCCAGGAAATGAAAAAGAGATAGAGGGAGGGGCTGTGGTCCCACTATTCCCTTTGAAGGCCCACCCCCAATGACCTGAAGACCTCCCCGTAGGCCCCTCCTTCTAAAGGCTCCACCACCTCCCAATAGCACCACCCTGAAGACCTTTAACATATGGGTCTTTGGGGAATATTCCAGATCCAAACTATAGCAGGGCATTTTTTTTTAAAAGTGTGGTAATATGTACATAATGTAAAATTTACTATTTTAACCATTTTCAAGTGTACAGTTCAGTAACATTGAGTGCATTCACATTGTTGTGCAACCATCACCAGCAACCCTTTCTAGAATATTCAGAAACTCTACTCATTAAATACCAGCTACGCATTTTCCCTTCCAGCCCCTGGAGACCACCAGAGTCCAGGCTAGTAGAAACTCACATATACAACTTGTTTGGTTCTGTAGACACGCAGCTCTTTGGGCCTTGCTGATGCCTCTGAAGATTTATTCATTTGATGAGCCCTTATTCCAGGCCTGCTGCGTGCCAGGTTTTGCACTGGTGTCTGAAAATGTAAAGGGGAATAAAATGAAATCCTATTTTCTAAAATAATAATAGCTACACACACACTTCCTTTGCACTCTCTAGGTGCCACCTACTGTTCTGAGCACCTGGCACCTCCTTTAATGCACACACACACACACAGGCAGGTATTATTGCTCTCATTTTTAGGTAAGAAAACCAAGACAGAGAGGTTAAGTGATTTGTCTAAAGTCACACAGGTAGTAAATGAAAGAGCTGGGCTTAAATCCAAGCAGGCTGGCTGCAGAGTGGACACTTCTTACCTCTTGGTGCCCCTGCCTTGAAGGGCCCACAGCCCTCGCAGGGGAAGAGTGTCACTTCTTCTTAGGACCACTCTCCACCCAGAAACTCCCACAGTGGCCAGGTGAAGTGATTCTAGTAAATAGGAAAAGCGAATAGCATACAAACCAGTGGAAATCCAGTCCAGGAGGCAGAGAAGCCTAGGAATGAAGCCTCTGATAGTGTCAAGGGCAAACTGTCCTCCCCAACCAGCCAATTTTTCCGTGAATTGTGTTCATTTACACACACACACACACACACACACACACACGTGTCAATTGAGGGTTGTAAGTTCTTAACCCAAGGTGCCCTTTACTGTCAGGAGGAAAATCAAAAGCCCCATTAGGTCCCCAGGGCTTTTTGTCATGAGGGGAGTAAGGACAGCAGAAAGGGCAGAAGAGCTTTCATTGCTTTCTGAGGCTTTGGAGAGATTCTGATTTATGGGGTTACCTTTATGGGGTACCTTCTGGTCTGCCCCAGGCAGGGGTGTTCATGTGCTCTCTGGAGGTGGGAACCCACTGCGGAGGAAACTCCCCCATGATGGGGACCGAAGCTGCACCAAGGAGACATCAGGTGGTGGGGACTGGGGTCACAATCCCCAAACCACCCCCTGAATCCTACCTTGACCCCAGGTGGGTGTGAGGATCTGGCCCACCTTCTCACATTGCCCTTGGGCCGGTCTGCTCCCCTCAGCCTCTTCTCATTGTCACAAGAGGCGGCTGTCCTGCTCTTGCCAGCTCCACGCAGCCCAGCAAGGTGTGCTGCCTGATTGCTGAAAGACCACTGGCCCGTGTCTGCTGGGTGGTCAAGTCAGAGAGCCGTTGCTCTGTGTCACCTTCTTAATGTGTCTCCCCCTTGCTTTCATAAATATCTTCTGTTTTTCAGCTCAGGGGAGCAAACTATGGCCTTGTGCATGCTAGGCAAGTGCTCTACTGCTAAGCTACATCCCAGCCCCCTTCTCAAATACCTTTTCAAATAATAGTCTTAATATTAAGTGTTCTCACAGTGATTTAGTTCCTTTATAAAAAGACAGCTCTTTCTGTGCCAGCATTGGGGTCCCCTGCTTCTGCCCTGAAGTGGAGGAGGTGACCCTTAGTGGGTGTGGGGAGGGGCGGGGATTCAGCTGCACAGGAAAATGTCCTTTTAGATTTGGGGCAGGATTTATTCTCCCATCTGCTTCCCACATTCCCAGTGCTGAATGCACGGATCCCCAGACTAACCTTCTCTCCTACTCTCCAGAGCCTCCCTGGGGAGGGAGGCAGGATCACCTGGAAGGGCCAGGTGTAAAGCCTACAGTCACTTCAGTGGTCGTGTCTCCAGGCAGAGGCTGCAGGCCTCTCCCTTCACCATGTCTGAGTCTTGCTTAGCTATTCCCCCTGCTCCAAGGTTTTCTCCGATTTCTCTTTCAATGAAATAAAGTCACGCTAAAGTCTTAGGGACTTGACTGAAAAAAAAAAAAAATTGCATCTTGCAAGGGAATCACAGGGAGCTAATGGTACATAATGGTAAGAAGTGGGTGCTAAAGCTGGAATTTTCTGTTCCAGTGGGGCTCGTACCTCTGCACGAGGAGTCTTCTGGTCAATATTACATGTTATCAGGTTTACTTGCCCACTGTGCCGGTATGGATGGCGGGTTCTCACCTGGCCCATTCCAGTGTGTTTTGTGGGGCCTACAACTGTGAAGTATAAAGGTTTGCCAATTCTTTGAGAAAGGGGTGGTATCCTAATCTCACATAACTTGTCTTAGCAACATGGTGGAGAGAAGCCACTAAGAGGTATTAGCTTAGTGAGAGAAGGATGAAGGATAGAGGGGGATGGGAGTGCCAGGCCATCCTGGTAAGGGCTGTCAGTTCTGGGCCAGGTGCTGGACCAGGTGCTGGGGATACAGTGGTAGCAGCAAAAGTTTAAATGACTCCTGTCCATGGGCACTTGCTGCCTATAATCCCACCCATAAATGTGATGTTGCCATAATGAGGAGCTCTGGTAGGAGAGGCTCTGGGAGCTATGAGAACGGGGACTCATGCAGGGCATCCTGAGGAAGCCACACTTGATCAAGAGGCTGTGAAAGGTAAGTTGGGTGGGGCAGGTCAGGGAGGCCATCTCTGGAAGGCATTTGTCTTACCCCACAAGCTATGAGAAGCCACTGAAGGCTTTCTATATAATCATATTCATGCCTTGAAAATATCTCAGTGACTATTGTAGGCAGCACAGTTGTGGGAAGACCTGTGAGAAGCAGCAGGCCAGGACAGAGATGATGGGAACTTAGACTAGGAGGTAGTGCTAGTAGAGATGGAACAAAGTGAATTCAGAAGTAAAATGGGATTTAGAAGTAAAGTGGCAGATTTATCACAGATGGGCCATGAGGACTCTTGGTTTCTGGCAGCTGATGGCGAGGTGTTGACCTCTGAGATGAGGAAGAGGCCAGGCTCAGGCCAAGACAGGCTGATGAGTGTGTTCTCGTACATGTTTTTGAGATGTTTTGAAATATACAAGGGGAGGTGTCACCAAAGCCATTGTCACTGTGAGAAGATCGGTGCTGGGGAAAGGCGGTTTCAATCATGTGCCCTGGGAGGTGGTGAGGACTTCAGGAGAAGGTGCATCTTGAAGAGAGGAGAGGTCTAGGACTGAATCTGACCTCTCATTTCAAGTTCCATGGTGGGAGTGGGGGATGACAGGGTAGGAAAACAGTCCTCTGGCTGTGCCACTCTTCATGGCATGCATGCCGTTCCTTCGACCTTCCCAGACACCTCACTCATCTGAGGTCTCCCCTTGCTCTGGGACGTTCCATCCCCACAGACCTGGGTCAAGTGCCAACCTTTGCCCCTCAGTTCCTTGTGCTGCTTACCTGAGCCCTTATCACACTATCTTGCAAATATCCATCGATGTGTCTGTATCCACCTCTGATCTAAGGGTTCTGTGTCTTGCTTGCCATTGTTCCCCACTGTCAAATATAGCATCTGGTATGTGGTAGGTCTGTGAGTTAAAGTGAAGCCTTAGCTGCCATAACAAAGAGACCAGAATCACAGAGGATTAAATGCATTAGAAATCCTTTCCCTCTGTCAAATAAACAGGCTGGGCCAGGCTGGTCATCCATATGAATCATCTCGGTGAGCATTCTTCCTACAGGTTCTACCAAGACCCAGGGTGATATCCTAGTCCCTGAGGTTGAAGTTGAGTGTGTTAGTCAGCTTTTCATCTCCACAAAACACCTGAGTGAATCAACTCAAAAGGAGGAAAGGTTTTATTGAGGCTCATAGTTTCAGAGGTTCTAGTCCATGGTTGCGTGGATCTGTGGCAAGGCAGAACATCATGGTGGAGAACATGTGATAGAGCAAAGCAGCTCACTCACGGTGGCCAGGATGTGGGATGGGGGAAGGGTGACAGGGTCCCAGTATCCTCTTCAACATCCTTCCAATGACCTAATTTCCTTCCACTAGGTCTCATATCCTAAAGGTTCTACTGCCCGGACCACTGACTAATAACCAGGCCTTCCATACATGGCCTTGCAGGAAATTTAAGATCCAAACCACAACTTTGGGTCAATGCTTTCAGTCCATAGGAAAGGAAAAGAATAAAGTACAGTAAAGCAGCCAGATCTAATCTGGAGATGACCCAGACATTTCACATATACATTACTTTTGCTCACAACTCATTGGCCCCAACTTAATCCCATCCCCTCTCCTGGTTGCAGAGGAGGCTGGGAAAGAAGTCTCCAGAGAGGTCTAGATAGGTGTTCAGGAGTAAAGGGAATGGGATTGGGGTAGGAGGGTGGGGCCAACTAGCAGCCTTCCCAGGCAGTGGGCAGTAAATACTCATTGAATGGATGGATGGTTGGCTGGTGACCTGCATGACAAGACCTAGGACACAAAGACAAATGAGATCTAGCCCCTGCCCTCTGGGACCTTAATTGGGTTGCCAATAGATTTTTCTCTGTGTTTTTTCAAGATTAAGCTTAAATTTCCCCCAAATTTTTATCCTTTATTTGAATGTAAATAATTTCCTTAATTCAGGCTACATAGTATAGTGGAGAAAAAATATGTATTTGATATTATGGTCTTGCCTCTTCTTATATGCAATTGTGGGTACAGTATTTAGTCTCTGAACCTCAATTTTCTCAACTATAAGATAAAGATTGCCGGGCGCGGTGGCGCACACCTGTAATCCCAGCACTTGGGAGGCTGAGGCAGGAGGATCGTGAGTTCAAAGCCAGCCTCAGCAATGGCGAGGCACTTAGCAACTCAGTGAGACCCTGTCTCTAATAAAATACATAAAAGGGGGGCAGGGATTGTGGCTCAGCGGTAGAGCGCTCGCCTAACACGTGCGGGGCCAGGGTTCGATCCTCAGCACCACGTACAATTGAACACATTATGTACAACTAAAGCAAATAAGTAAATATTTTAAAAAATACATAAAAGGGCTGGGGATGTGGGCCAGTGGTTGAGTGCCCCTGAGTTCAATCCCTGGTACCAAAAAAAAAATTGTTTTTGAATATGATGGTTCTGGTAATAGATGCCAAAAAATGAACACATAAGACATGCTTCTTCAGGTTGCCAGGTGGACTGCAAATAAAATTCCAGGATGCCTATTTAAATGTGAGTTTCAGATAAACAAATGCAAATATTGCTGGAAATTTGAACTTCAATTCAGATAAACTAGGAATAATTTTTTAGTATAAGTATGTCCCAAATACTGCGTGGGAGATATATATATAAAATGTACCTTGTTGGGCTGGGGATATAGCTCAGTTGGTAGAGTGCTTCCCTTGCAAGCATAAGGCTCTGGGTTCAATCCCTAGCAATACACACACACACACACACACACACACACACACACACACACACACACAAATGTACCTTGTTTATCTGAATTCAAATTCACCTAGGTATGCTGTATTGTATGTGATGATCCTACTCATTCTGTGCATAGCATTTAGTAGGTGCTCAGTAAATCTCAGTTTTTCTTTCCTCCTGAGGAGTGCATCTCTCTGGATACAAAGAGCTATATATACTCATATATCTATTCGTGGACTTCATGCTTAGAGCTAAGCATCTAAGCTTAGGTTCAGCTTTATCTTCATTCTTTATGAGGATTTCTATGTGTTACTGGAAAATTACATATTTCTTTTCCATACATTGATCAGCAGAGAAAATAATATCACATTTAGAAATACAATGTCCTATGAAAGGCCATATTGGGGACCAATGGCCTGACTTTGATTGCCAGTGTAACCCATCTGGGATCCTGTCAAATTCCACAGAGCATGTTAGATCAACCACTTTTTGTATCCTGAATATATTAATTCTTTACCAGGTAATGAGCAGGCATGATTAAGAACCAGGAGATGCATTTGCTTATTTCATATTCATTAAGACTTGCTAATCAGCTGCATTAGATACGTCAAGAGTATATACTGCATGCCAATTATTTTTCTACATTATATAGTGGCTCAAAGATGAACCAGACAAAGTGGGGACCCTCAAAGCCCTTATATGATGGCAAGAGAGCAGATCTAGGCTTTTAATACAAAGGGGCCATCTGAAAGTGCGTGGGGGGCTCAGGGGAAAGTGTGGGTGGTGTGTGGAACAGCCTGGGCTCCAAGCTGGAGTGCTCAGTGGGAAGGAGTACTTGCAGAGATGATGGTGGGGGAGGACAGAACACCAGTTAGTAGGTGGGGAGAATTGGAAACCAGCAAAATGGGCTGAGAAGAGGCTGTGGGAAGAAAGCTGGGCAGGCTGGGAGGAACTGGTGCAGAGGGACTTGTCACTTTCTTAGCAGGTTACATCCTGATCTGGGACTGGTCTAGCCCCACTTGTGTCTCAGGCAGATGCATTTTCAGGGGATGTGCTGCAACCAGTCCTCTCTGGAGGACTGTGTAAGTCCCTTCTGCAGCTGACAAGGTTTCTCTGAGATTCCACTAAAATCTTCCTTTTTTCTGTTTGTAATTGTAGCCCACCTCTGCCTCCCCATCTCCCCACTCATATGTCTTCATCAGGCATCACAAGCTTGAGTCCTCTCCTCTTCAGTTTCTCCTAGGCTTAGTCACCCTGCCGCCATATTGGCATCAAAGCTGTCCCAGCCTCCTCTTGGAAGCTCTGGTTCCTGAGATTCTGCCCGCAGCCCCACCAGGATAGACTCAGGCTCTGTGTTTTAGTCAGCTTTTTTGCTACTGTGACCAAAAGACCTAAGAACCTAAGAACAATTAGAGGAGGAAAACTTCATTTGGGGGCTCATGATTTCAGAGGTCTCAGTCGAGAGACAGCCAGCTCCATCCCTGAGGGCTCAAGTGAGTCTGAACATCATGGCGGAAGAGCGTGGTGGAGGAAAGTGGCTTGAGCCATGACAATCAGGAAACAAAGAGAGACTAAGCTCAGTTCACCAAATATATACCCCAAAGGCATGTCTCCAAGGACTCACCCCTTCTGGTCACACACTACCAGTCTATAGTTACCACTCAGTTAATCCATATCAAGGGACTGATGCACTGATTAAGGTTAAGGCTCTCATAACCCAATCATTTCCCCTGTAAACTTTCTTGCATTGTCTCACATGTGAGCTTTTAGGGAACACCTAATATCTAAACCATAATATTCTGGAACTGCTTTCCCAGCCCTGCCCTGGTGAAGGTCAACTCCAAGCCTCCTAGACCTGCCTGAGGGAAGGACTCCTTATGAACAGCTGGTTTTCATTCTTGGTCCTTTTCTGAAATCAGTTCCTGTTAAAAAGTAGGTTTTTCAAATTCATTCGGCTCTTTACCCTTTTAAGAAACCAGCAGGTGGATCCTGAAGGATCCCCCTGTCTCTTCTGGCAGACAAAGTGTGAGGACACTTTTGTTTGTCATGCTATAAGTCATATGACTTATAGTCTCAGGGCAGGCTTCTCATGAAGCCCAGTCCATCTCTTCCCTCTTGCATTCTGAGGGATCTCAGAGACCACAGGCCTTGGGCCTCTCACTTCCACTTCCTGGTTGCCAACAGGTTTGTGAAAATAGGCACAAGGGTGTCTCAGCTTTTGCTGTATCACAAACCTTCCCCAAAATTCAGTGGCTTAAAGCAACAGCTATTTATTTAGTTCTCAATTCTGTGGGCTGGACTCAGGAGAGCAATTCTTCAGTCCTAATTATTCTCAGCTGGGATGACTGGATGGCTGGGTCTACCCCGACCTGATATCTCATGTGCTAGCTGTACAGTACTTTAAGGGAGCAGGCAAAAGCATGCATGACTCTTGTGGACTTGGCTCAGAATTGGCACAGTGCCACTTCTACTATGTTGTATTGACCAATGAAAGTCAAATTGCTAGCCTGGCCAGGCACAGTGATGCACAGCTATAATCCTAGTTGCTTGGGAGGCTGAGACAGAAGGATTGCAAGTTCAAAGCCAGCCTCAGCAATTTGGTGAGGCCCTGAGCAACTTAGCAAGACCCTGTCTCAAAATAAAAAATAAAATGGGCTGGGGTTGTGGCTCAGTGGGTTAAGAACCTCTGGGTTCAACCCCTAGTATTCACACCCAAAGGGGGGAAAAAAAAACAGCTAGCCTAGATTGAAGGGGGACAGAACACGAGACTCTACTTCTTAACCGGAGGGTCTGCAAAATCACATTTCAAAGGGCATGGATACAGGTGTTACTGGAAAAGCTCTGGTTCCAGGGGTCCCAAATGACCAGAATTGATCAGTCAGAATCACCAGTTGATCAAAGTGATGAGTGATGGTGAAGGTGGGAAAGAACCTTATTCTCAGTGAGGCCATGCCAGGAAGAACAGAGAGGTCTAGTGACTTAGGATCTGTCTTTGAGGGGTTGACAAGAACTTTGAGGTCTTTAAAAAAAGGAGGACAAGGGTCTGGGGTTTGCAGAACTGGCACAGTATTTCATCTTAGTCTGGCCATGGTTGGGTTGATCATTATCTCAGGCAATTGTCTCAGGCTGGGCCATGCATGGATTTGTTAGTACCAAAAGGGTCACTGTTACATGGGGGTAGTTTCAGTCTTCTGTCAAGATGTGTATTGATGGCACCTGTGTTTCTGGACTCCAAGGTGACTACAGGAGAGAATGATTCAGAGGAACTTAGAAGAAAGAAAAAAAAAAGTCAAAAAAGCAAGAGGGAGAGTCAGAGTCAGAGAAACAAAATGATTAATTCAGGGACTGGGCCCCCTTTCAAATCCCTACTGTCAGTTATCATTCCATTTCTGCAGGAAAAAGGCTCAAGGTCGTGAGAGTTTTATTTCCTTCCTTCTTTCTTTCTTTCTTTCTTTCTTTCTTTCTTTCTTTCTTTTTCCCTATAACTACTTTCTATTATTTGGGGGTGGTTATGTAGGGATTTTGAAATTGAAAACCTTGACAGGTAAGAAAACTTTGTTTCTTGTTCCTTTTATGGGGACTGTAACAGAGGCATTTCCATGCTGGAACAAATAGTAAGCACCATTCTTACAAATTTGGTAAGCTAAACTTCACCCAAAGAGGAGAAGGGAAAGGAAAACAATAGTGCTAAACATTAAGTGTCTCCATTTAGAAAGAATTGTCTTTATCAATTACTGAAAGGCTCTATTGCTAACGCATCAACCGTGGCAATATTTGTCTAAGTCCTCCATTGCTTTAGTTACTCTTTTTGAGTAATTGGGGGTATTAACAAAAATTCATTCATCCTCTTAGTTAGATCACAAGATCCCCCTTGGGCAGCATTCAAAATATCTAAGGCCATCCAATTTTGGAGGACCACTTTTGGGATATGTGTGGCTTTGACACGAGGGTGGTGGTCTGTCAGGTTTGATTAAGAGTGGCCGCTGTGTGTTTAATTAGGGCTCCTACCTGCAACTCCACATCAATAGAGGCAGCTTCGGGGGGAAATACAGCCAGCAGGTAGAACCACCAAGAGGGTGTCTTTATGTGGTGTCTGGCTTTCACGACATCCTAGTTATGTGGACTGCTGATAAATGGGAGACAACTTGTTCTGGAAGGTATGGACAACCCCAGGTGTAGTGACCAAGCCAACTATGGGGCAAATAAGGCCACTCATGGCTTCCTCAAGTCCCCTGGGGACAGAATTGCCCGTCTTAATGGGGTGTTTCTGTCAGTCAAGCCACATGGATTCACTTAGAGTGACAGAATATCACACATTTGTCAGGGGGTCCAATCTGTTGCTTGGGGAGTCTGTGAGAGTCATTTGGTTTTTCCATGCCCAGAGTGCTGTTTCCCCTCATTGAGCTTCTTCTGCAGTTAGCCATCCAGCTCTGTTGTGAACTCCATAGCCCACCCCAGGAGTGGCATTAACTTGTTCTCCCACTAAAACAGACACTCGCTGCTTTGTTTCAGTTGTTGTTAGAAACATCTTAGGGTCCTCTTGTTTAGAGGAAGGGAGGAGCTGTTTTCTGTTGGATGAGAGGAAAGTGCACTCTTTTTGATTTTCATACTGTTTTAGTCAGCTTTTTCGCTGCTGCAACTAAAAGACCCAACCAGAAAAACTGTAGAGGAGGAAAAGTTTATTTAGGGGCTCATGGCTTCAGAAACAGTCCATAGACAGTAGGCTCCATTCCTCGGGGCTTGAAGGATATCATGGGGGAAGAGTGTGGCAGGATATCATGGGGGAAGAGTGTGGCAAAGGGAAGCAGCTCATATGATGATCAGGAAGCAGAGAGAGAGAGACTCCACTCTCCAGATACAAAATATATGCCCCATAGCCACGCCCCCAATGAACCACTTCTTCCAGCCACACCCCACCTGCTTCCAGTTACCACTCTGTTAATCCCATCAGGGATTAATTCATTGATTAGGTTAAGGCTATGATTCAATCATTTCTCCTCCAGACCTTCTTTCATTGTCTCACATGTGAGCTTTTGGGGGACACCACATCTAAACCATAATACATACCAAGTAGAGAACCTTTGCCAAACAGTCAAATTAGGTGCCTGAATGTTCTAAAGCAGTTCATTAGTGCCAGAAAGAGGGAGCCCTCCACATACCCAACAGTCAGCCTGATTATGAACTCAGAAATGGTCAGAGTTCAATGTGTAATCTGGTGGGAACAGATTTTATCTGGAGTAATCAAAACGCAAAGAAAGCAAAGAGTGGCAGTACTAAAATCTATGGTTACCTAGTGTGACTTTTCTTTTTTGAAGATATATTTGAGGTCTTCAAGTGGAGTCATGGCCCAGTGGGACAGCTGTCCATCCCAAAGAGGATCAGAAGGGTCTTTTTCTGGTGCTGACCTGTTTACTAAAGTGTGTGCTGGACCCATGTCTTGACACTTGCAAGTTTTAAAGAAATGTGAATGGTGAGGAGTGTATCACAAGGGCATGTCCACTCTTCTGTCATCTGGTCTTGAAGGTTCCATAGTTTTAATAAGATTCAATCTTCTGGTTGAAAAGGGAGTCCTCAGGTAATATCTTGTCCTAAAGGAAGCAAACTCATGCATAGAAGTTAGAACTTGATTAAGCTGCTGTACATAACACTTAATTTTTATCTTCATGTTTGAAGAGTATCCCCTTTATGGAAGTTTAAAAGGGTCTCCCATATATAACTTCATAGAGATTCAATTGTAGCCCACTTCTATGAGCCACCCTAATGCAGAGAAGGTCAATAGATAATCCTTTTTTCCCCACATTAAACTAGTCTCTTGATGTATTTTTACTAAAGTCTTATTTCAAGTATGGTTTATTTTGTCTAACCTGTCAATTGAGGTCTCCAGGCAGTATGAAGTCTCTCCAGCAGATTCCCAGGGCTTTATTCAACTGTTTTGTTACCATGCAGACCAAAGCAGGACCATCATTGCTCTGTATGGAGCCAGGAATGCCATACCTGGGGGTGATGTCCTTTAGTAGAGTCCATGCCAACTTCTGAGGCTTTCTCCATCCTAGTGGGACAGGTTTCAACCCAATGGGAAAAGCTAGTACATTTGGAAATGCAAATCAAAAGTACACTAAGATTTTGTCTCATTCCTGTGAGAATGGCAATCATCAAGAATACAAATAATAATAAATGCTGGTGAAAATATGGGGGGAAATGTACACTCGTACATTGTTGGTGGGGCTGCAAATTTTTGTGCAACCACTCTGGAAAGCAGTAGTAGATTCCTCAAAAAACTAGGAATGGAGCAACCATATCACCCAGCTATCCCACTCCTTGGTATTTATCCAAAAGAACTAAATCAGCATACTATAGTGATACAGCAGCACAATTCACAATAGCCAGCCTAGATGCCTGTCAATAGATTAACTGATTGAGAAAATGTGGTACATACACACAATAGAGTTTTTGAAGTCATGAAAAATGAAATGGTATTTGCCTGTAAATGGATAGAAATGGAGAACATCGTGCTAAGTGAAGTAAGCCAGCCTCAGAAAATCAAGAGTTGAATGTTTTATCTGTGTAAGTTAGAGCAAAATAAGGGAAAGGAAGGGAGGTTTGAATATCATAAAGCAATAGGGAATAGCAGCAGAGTAGAAGAAAGAGATCAAAAGGGAGGGAGGAAGGATGAGAAAGAGGAGGAAATGTGGAGTGAATTTAACAAAATCACAATATGTGCATGTATGAATATACCACAGGGAATTTTACCTTTAATTACATGTAGAAAGCACCAATCAAAAATAAATAAATAAATAAATAAAAGGAAGATCAGTGGCGTAGAGGAAGGAGAATGGGAAGAGGAAGGAAGAGAGTGAAGATGGGGTGGAGGGGAACAGGGACCGAAATGAAGTAAATCGAATTCCATGCATGCTATGATTTTATCAAAATGAACCCAATTACTATGTTTAACTATAATACTCTAATATATATAAAATTGCTTCTGTTTCTATGAAAAACAAAACAACAACAAGCAACTAGTACATCGTGGAAGTTTCCAGCAGCCTTAGGCATCTGGGTGAGATCCACCTGCCAATCTTCAGAGGGTTATGGCCTACAGTATTAGATCCCCTGAATTTTTTTTTTTTTTTTTTGCAGATTTTCCATTTTAGGGTTATTCTTGGCAGAAAGTTGCCATCACTGAGTTACCTCTTTTACTGCCCGATATTATCCTGGCCCTCCAAAGTATGATCTAACAAATTCCATTAACACAAAACACCCATGAGAGCCTTGCTGAATACAGGTAGCAAACAAGAGTTTCTTTGGTACCAAAAGGACTGTGAGAGTTTACCTTCCAGTGAGAGGAAGAGTCCCACTCTTTAAAACCCCTTAAGAATGAAGGCCCCAACCAGACTCTCTTCTTATCTGCTTCTGAATATTCAGGTGAGAAGGAAGTCAAGTAGAATTCAGCTATCTGGAGGCCCAAAAGCACAGTTTTTTTTATGCAGCTGACTTGGTAGCCTGATTGGCTAGGTAATTTCCCTAGGATATTATATAGTTTCCTTTTTGATGTCCCGGACAGTGGATGATGGAATAGCCACCTCTTTTGGCATGAAGACAGACAGCCTCCAAGAGTATGCACATCTCCTAATTATGCTTTGTCATTATTAGAGGACATCTTTTCATATGGTCCCATGGGCATGGAGAATCAAGAAGGCATATTTTGAGTCAGGATAAATGTTAGCCTTTCTCCTTTTTGAAAGCTCAAAAGGTCTGTTGAGGACTATTAACTTAGACTTTTGAGTGGATACGCCTGCCAAGAGGGGATCTGACTTGATGACTCTTGTAAAGTCACTTATTGCCTATCCAGCAAGGTGTTTTCCACAATCCATGAAACTGCTTCCATCTGTGAACTGTTCTCAGTCTGCATGGTTGATAGCTGACCTGTCAGTTGTCTGGAAGAGACAGCATCAGGAACTTCCACGTGGTTATGGTGTAGGTTTGGAGGCTTGGGACCTGTTGGCAGCAGAGCAGCTGGGTTTAAAACTGATGTAGTTTGAAGAGTTGCATTAGGGTCATCTAACAAGATAGCTTAAATTTAACTAACCTCCCAGCAGTTACCCAATATCTGCCCTTTCATTTTAACAAGGTGAAGACCTGATGTGGTACATATACAGTAATTGGCTATTGAAGTGTAAATTTTTCAGCTTAATTTAGCACATGGCATGTAGCTGCTACTGCCTGGAGACAAGGAGGCCGTCCCTTGGCTGTGTGATCTAATTACTTTGAGAAATCAGCCACAGGCTGGGGAACTTCCCCCAGCAAACCTCCAACCCAGTGTCTTGTCATTTATTCACATACAGTTTAAATTGGTCAGTCCCAAAGCAGAGGTCGATGTCAATCAATCCTTGAGAGTTTAAAGAGCAATTTGACATTCCTTTGTGAGAATTAAGAGCTCAAGATCTGACCCAATTCGAACTTTATAGGCTCATAGGGGCTTTGCTCTATGCCCAAAGTTAGGTAGCCATATTCTCCAGTAACCTGCCAGCCCCAGATATCCTCTTGATTGCAGGTCTTGGGGACCTGAATGCTGGCAAAGGACATTTTCTGGACAGTCACTAGTCTTCATCGACTATCCTGATATTGGAACCCCAGGCAAACAAGTTGTTCTTTGTAAGTCTATGTCATAGTGGAAGACATCTTTTAACCACATTTGGCCAGGTAGTTAAGAGTCTGGATGGAATTTTCTAGGCAAAATTCCTAGGTCGGACTAACAATCAACATGTCATCATCCACATATTGTAGCAGGGTTCCATGGCTTAATCGTGACATTCTAATTCTTTTGCCAATATTTCTCCAAAGATTGTGGGTGAGTTCTTGAATCCCTGAGAAAGTGCAGTCAACAGTATTGGAAACTGATATTTGAATGGGGGATTTGTCCATTCAAAAGCAAAAGGTAGCCATTTGCAGTGGCACACACCTGTAATCCCAGCAGCTCAGGAGGCTGAGGCAGGAGATTGTGAGTTCAAAGCCAGCCTCAGCAAAAGCAAGGTGATAAGCAACTCAGTGAGACCCTGTCTCTAAACAAAGTACAAAATAGGGATGGGGATATGGCTCAGTGGTTGAGAGCTACTGTGTTCAATCCTTAGTATCACCCCCCGAAAAAAAAGAAAAAAAAAAATTATGATTTGCTTTTCAGTGGCATACAAAAGAAGGCATCTTTTAGATCAAGGACAGTAAGCCATCTACATTCTACCATCAAAGCATTATTATTAGTAGCATTAGTATTAGTAGCAATAGTATTTTGTAAAACTGGGGATTTAATCCAGGGACTCTCTACCACTGAGCTACATCCCCAGCCTTTTTTTACCTTTTATTTTGAGACAAGATTTCACTAAGTTAGTGCCCAGGCTGGCTTCAAACTTGAGATCCTCCTGCCTCAGCCTCCTGAGTAGCTGGAATTATAGGCATGCACCACTGCACCTGGCCCAGCAAAGCATTTAGAAGAGAATAAGGATTAGGCACAGTAGGGTGAATGTCCTGGACAATTTCATTAATACTCATAAGCCTTGAACAAAATGATATTCCTCCAACCTGAGGATTTTTTTTTTTTTTTTTTTTTTTTTTGGCAGAATAGGATATTATAAGGTGATTGGCAGAACTGGATCAAATTGCACTTTAATAATTTTTGAAGCATGAGTTGGATTCCTTCAAGTGCCTCCTGATGCAGAATATTAAGCAGGAAGTTGGTTTTGCCTTCCCTTAAAAGAACTTTAGCAGACAAGGTGGGTTTTTCTTTGCCTGGAGTGCCGCCTGGTTGATAAGTCGGAGGACCTCAAGGGGCGTTGACTCACTCTCTGACGGCTTCTCCTGGCAAAACCGATGGCAGAAACATACAGAAATCTGTGTGTTAGGTACAGGTCACCCAGGCTGCACTCCAGGGACATGGCAAACCTTGCTCTGGGGCTTTCCTGATACTCCTGTGATAGGCACAGTTTGATTAGACCTTTTTGTCAAAGGAGTTGTTAAAACCAAAAGTGTGGGCCCCACGTTGACCATGAAGTTTATGGGTCTATTTTCCACCATCAGTTATACCTGGGGTTCCTGTGGGGAAGAAATGATCAGAACCAAAACTGTTGTGGGAGCTCTTGGATCTTAGGTCCTCAGCAAAGTCCTGCCATCTGATGCTTTGGCTCTTCATTGAACTGGTCCCTTTCCTTTCCTTTTTTTTTTGGTACCGGGAATTGACTCTAGGGATGCTTAACCACTGAGTCACTTTTTATTTTTTATTTTGAGACAGGGTCTTGCTACGTTGCTAAGGGTCTAGCTAAGTTGCTGAGGCTGGCTTTGAATTCGTGATCCTCCTGCCGCAGCGTCCTGAGCTGCTGGGATTACAGATGTGCACCATTGCATGCTGCTGGTCCTTGTTATTTTGTTTGATTGTTTGTTTGTTTTTTGTTTTTGTTTTAAGAGTTTGGGGCAGTTTTTCTTCCAATGCCTGTTCTTATTACAGGTGCATTGATCCTTCCCTAAGGGCCTCTTCCTTTTGCAGTAGGGCCTCCAGTTCTAGATTTCCAACCCTGAATGTTTTGCATGAAGATGGTGGCTTGTTTGGCCTTTCTTATTTCCCCCTCTTTATAGCCCTTGTAGGCTGTGTTTGCCAACTGAGAAGCGTTCATACCCACAGTCCCCTCAACTTTGTAATTTCTGCACAGTGAAGGCTATATTGACCATCTGTACATTTTAGGGGACTTCCTGGTCTACGTCAGTATATTGCTTGTAAGTTTGATATATTCTTTCTAATCAGGCTGAGGGATATTCAGTTGCCCACTGTTGTAGATGTTGGTCTTATTTAAGCTTTTTGACTTAAGCACCCCTGTCAGAGTCCTCCTAGGACACACTTACAATCCTGGTCCAGTTGAAAGTCTATCAACATCACCATTTGTCTTTCAGTTTGGTTCTGCTGGTATTATTGTTACTGTTAGTTAGATCTGGGTGTTTTGGAGGTCAGCCTGGTGAAGAATCCGAGATTCCTCCCTAGTGTTATTTAAAACAAGGCACATCAGTGGTGAGCATTATATTGAGTAAAACTTACACATTGATCCAAGTGGGTGATGGGTGGCAAAAATGGTCAAGAGTCCCACCACCTTTGGGGGATCCTCACAATAAAGACAGAGCTTTTCCAGTTTGACAAGTCAGGAGTAGAGAATGGGCTATAAATCCAAAGTAGCACATTGGTTGGCCTTGGGCATTTAGCCCAGTGGCAGAATATTTTCTCAGTGGGAATTTCACTGCCCCACTTGGGTAAGCAACCTGCCCAAATTGGTTACTCTGATAGGTCTTAAAGGGAGGGACCACTTCAGATTCACCAGCATATGGAGGAAGTGGTTTCTTTCCTGATGCTCTGGTGGCTCTGTTGACTAGAAGTCTTCTTAGTGCAGCCAAAGAAGGTAGAAGACCTTTTAGGAGCGGGGGAGATGTGGGATTTAAAGCAGTGACATTCTTTCTTCCCCTCAATATCTTTGTCGTCATCTGGCAGGGGTTTGGGCTTTGGCATCTGGGGTCGTTGCACCAGGAGTTTGATCCCTTCTTTAGAAAAAAACTTGAATGTGTAAAACAATAAAGGATTAAACATATGGCACCTCATCCCATTTTCCTGATCTTTCACAACTTTAGTTGTGAGATAGTGTAATAATTTAATGATGCATTCGTGCCCATTTCTCTTTTGAGTATAGTGTATACATAGGCCATACCATGTTATAGTAGTAAATTACCTTTTTCTCAGTCATAGGTTCATAGCTATATGTAAACCAGTCATCTAAAATCCTCCATAGGGGGCTTCCTATAGACTTAATATTGCTACACAAATTATAATAGAGATCTCCCAAGCACCCTGATTCCTCTTATGTCTCCTCTCACTATTTAATACCAGCTTCCTACAGAACTCCACATTTTCTTGTCAAAACAAATGGTCTAAGCCCAGAATGGAACAAAAGAGCTCAAATGACAAAGAAGGAGCAAGGTCTGGCATGCACTGTCAGAGAGGATGTATCAGGGGTCTCAATCTAAAACCTGCCAATCTCAAGGCCTATTTCTTTGCTTTACAGAATAGCAGTAGAAAGCAGCCAAGGCTGGACTGAAGTGGAAAGAAAAGTGAGGACCCTGAAATAAAAATAATTTTGGCATCTGTGTGGGACCATTTCATCCTTCCTGCTTGTCAGGGGTTGGCTAGCTGCAAGTGGCTATTGCCCAAGGAGTCTGGTCTCCTGGCTGGCTCACCAAAGTTTGTTACTAGAGGTAGGGGAAAGTCCAGGGGGTCCTACTGACCAGGCTCAGCCACCAGTTCCAGAAAGCCAATCAAGAGATGAGTAGTGGTAAAGGCAGGAAAAGAATAAAGTCATATTAGGAAGAACAGACAGGTCTAGTGATCTAGGATCTGTCTTTGAGGGGCTGATAAGAGCTTTGTGATTTTATAGAAAAGGAGAACAAGGGCAAGGTTCAGGGGTTTGCAGAGCTGGCACAGAATATCATGTTGGTCTGGCCATGGTATGATTGATTATTATCCCAGGTAATTGTCAGGGTTGGCCATGCATAGCTTTTTGGCACCAAGGGGGTCACTGTTACATGGTGGGGGAACAGGGAATTTCATTCTCTGTCTTCAATGTCTATTGATTAGATCTGTGTTCCTGGAATCCAAGGTGACTACATGAGAGAATGACTCAGGGAAACTTAGAAGAAAAACAATACAAACAAAAAAATCCAAACATGTCCAAAAGGCAAAATGGAGTCAGAGAGAAAATGGAGTTAGATATAAAATGGAATGGGCTCTCCTTTATAGCAAGTGCAGAATTGGGGCCATTTCTGAAATCCACTATAGTCAGTTAATGCATCATTCCCTCTAGGCCTGTCTTCTTTAAGAGAGGATAATGTTATAGCATTGTGATAATTAGGTGAGGTGATATAGTAAAATGCTAATCTCTAATGAACACTTTGTGTATCATAGAATAATAATAATGATGATGATGGCTATACCTTTGACAGCTGGAAGGTTATAGATAATCAGGCTCATATGTCCATCCCAAAGCATAGCCTAAAGCAGTTCTCTGATATTTCTTCTCAAGGGTTCATTTGTCTGTCCCTGTCCACCTAGGAAGTTCCTCAGGGAGTCCTCCTCACTGGCCCTTCCTTTTTCTCTTTCTCACGGCCCTGTGTCCACTGCAGTCCTTCTTTCTGCCTCTGACTCAGCCTCTCATCTCTAGATGGAATGGGGGTTGGAAGAGGAGGCAAGAGAATACAATGTTCCATGATTAGCAGGTGCAGAAGTTAGAGCCACCAGGCTACAGGACAGATAAACCTTTCTCTTCTCAGGCCTGTAGCCTCTGGCTGCGTGGATTGTAGGTCATATAATGCATGGCCTGCCAGCCTTATTGTTTTATAATGTTGAATATTTTCCCATAGCATTGATTGCTCCAGTGTGGTGTTATCCTAACAGAATCTCTGACTCACTTCAGTTGTTTTTGCTTGGTTTGGCAGGGCTCTGAGAAGGAAGATGGCAGTAAGTGCATCTGTGCCCAAGAGCAAGCCCTCTAGGAGATCTAGTCAGTTGCTAAATCGTTGCAGTAAGAATCAAAGAGCCCGCCTACTTCCTACTCCCTTTCCTACCATCACCTTGTTGACCCATGATATACTTGTCCCCGTTCTCTATTGTTGCCCAGAATACCATCCCAAAGTTTAGTGGTGTAAAAAACATTTGATCATGCACATCAATTCTGTGGGTCAGGACTTTGGATGGGAGGACACAGTGTGATATCTTATCTCTGCTCCAGAATGTCTGGTGTCTCAGCTATCAAGACTCGAAGAGCAGGATGACTCATTGTTTGGGGGCTAGAATCATCTGGAGGCATCTTCACTCACATATCTGGTGGCTGGTGCTGGCCATCAGCTGGGACCTTACCTGGGCTGTTGGTTGGACACTGGCATGAAACCTCTCTATAGGATATTTCATGTGGGCTAGTTTGGGCTTCCTTCCAACATGGCAGCTGGGCCCAAGCATGGGAAGTTGAAGACGCAGGAAGTGAAAACCATTAGTTGATTGAAGCTTGATCCAGGGAACTAGCACAGTACCTCTGCTGCCTCTGGCTTTGTGTGGATTGTAGGTCATATAATACATGGGCTGGCAGCTGTATTTTGTTGGTGCTCAGTCAGAGAACACAGTTTTAAGAGGAAAGGCTATAGACAAATTTCTTAAAGGAAGAGTGTCAATGAATTGGGGGAAATGTTTTAAAACTACCACACTCCCACTTGGAAAAAGATGATCCAGTTTATCTTTTTGCTGCTTGATTTTATAACACATTTCTCCTCTGTTAGTGAACACTGCTGATCACTTACCTAGTGTCATTTTACCCTATTCCCATTTACCAATAAAACCCAGATATTTTCACTCAGGAACTCATTCCTCCTTTACACAGGCTGGGCACTGTAGAAAGATGACCCCACTTCTAGCTCCAAAAATGGACTCCATTGCCTAAGCTAATTAGCACATTCCATTTCCTTTGCCAATCACTGATTCAAGGGTGGGTATGTGACCTAAGCAGTCCGATCTGGGTGAATCCAGGACTCCTTCTTGGAATGCTGGGGCAGAAATATTCTTTCTTCTTTGGACATCTGGACATGTGAAATCTGGAAGTGCCACAATCATTTTGTCACCATGAGGTGCCAGACTTGTGATAAAGCTCACAATATGGAAGACAGAGCAGGGAGATGGAAAACTGTGGGTCCTTATTGAATCAAACCAACCCTGAATTCCTAATAATAATAAAACAACAACATTCAGTTATTAAGCAGTTGGACACTTGAAATGCATAATCGCTATCAAACCTCATGCGTACCCCTGCCTAGATATGGATATTATCATAATCCACACCTTGCAGATAAGGAAACTGGCCTTAAAAGGTTTGATGAGGACTTAAATCTTCCTCAGATGTAACTTGCCTAAGTTCATACAGCCAGTAGGTAGTCAAGTCAGTAATGACACCCAGTAGTCTGACCTTAGAGTTGGTGTTCCTAACCACTACCCCATACTTTCTTTCTGGACTTTTCCAATTATGTGAGTCAGTAAATCTTTTTATTTTAAGTCTATTCAAGTTGGTAACTTCTAAAATAAAGGTCACAGGGAGACCCTTCCCTACACGTTTGGTGTGCCCCTGAGGCTCCAGCTCCACCGCATGGAGGAAGTCATTCTGAGCTGATCCCATGAGTCCCAGCAGGAAGTTGTCCCTGGTATGGGAGTTAATGTGGGCCGCCCTGTAGGGCACAGCTCCAGGAAGAAGCAAGTGTGTCTGCCAGGCCTGTGGGGAGTCACAAGTCAGACGGGGAACACCTGAGCCTGGGCCAAGGTTCCTTCCACTTCCCCACTCCTCCCTGGTCCTCTGGGAGGTTGGGGCGCCAGCTCAGCTGAGCCACCTCCTTTTCCACTGTTGTTACCCTGTGGCCACTTGAATGAACCTACAGTGGTTCTTTAAGGTCTCTTAGACCTGGAGTCCTTTCCTGGCTTCCAAACCAGAAGCCTCAGCGTCTTCCATCTCTTCTCACCTCCACACCTCCCATCCACCTAAGAGGCCTGTTAACAAGCTGCTAGTTAACTGGGAATAATGCCCTAGGGTTGGGGGCTGCACTCTAGAAGCATGCTTGGAAGTTCATGGGCTTTTGTCACAGCCCTGGCATGGCCCCATGACATCACCTATTTTCTGTGTCAGGTGTCTATGTGCCATCTGTCCCCCACTATATCACCTTCTGTGCAGCCAGTAGGATGCTCTTTGGTAGAATTAGATCCCAACAGGCACTTAAAACTCTTTTTAAAATTTTAACTGAAAAGAGAATTTGTCTTTGAAAAAAGAGAAAATTCACCAATAATTGCTATGACAAAATAATTTTAATTTTGCTTAGTACATACCAGTCCTTATCCACATGCATAAATATTTTTAAACAGTGCCCCCAGCATGAGATAGGTACTATTTTTAAAAATTTCACTTAAAGCACTTTCTCATCTCACTGTCATCATGATTATAATTTTTTTTAATATTTATTTATTTATTTGCTTTAGTTGTACACAATGCGTTTTTTTTTTATGTTTACATGGTGCTGAAGATCGAACCCAGGCCACGCACATGCTAGGTGAGCGCTCTACCGCTAAGCCACAATCCCAGCCCCATGATTATAATTTTTACTGACTGGATAATACTGTGGCATAGGGATGAGTCCTGAGCCTCAGTCCTGTGAGGCTGGCATGGTGAACTTAGCAGTTTTAATAATTTTTTTTTAAACAAAAGGCAAAGTGAAGAATAGGGCCATTGACTACAAGATGCTATAAGAACAGCCTTCATTGAAATCTTCAATTTCATTTTCATATTCATAGATAACAGCTAAGATTCTTCTCCAGTCCTCTCTCCTAGGGAGGACTGTCCTGTCAGTCACCCTTCTAGTCTGGTAAGGGACCTCCCCAGGTTCCCAAAGGGTCTTTATAGCTCTTACTGTGTTCTGAGAACTTTATGGCATCTCTCAGCCCTCCCACCCACCGTTGAGGTAAGATGGGGAAACTGAGGACTAGAGAAGCCATGTCCCTTGTCAAGGTTTTATAGCTTATCTGTGAGATTGAAACCTTGGCAGTCTGGTGCCAGAGCCCATTGGTGGCCCTGGTGTCCTCCTGCATCTCTGCCTCAGCCCCTTCGCAGGGAACCACACCGCACTGTGTTCCATGGACTGTTTCTCTCTCGTGCTACCCTGTGGGAGTCTTAATGGCCAGGACACTGCCTTTTGGTGATGATACACCTGGGTTTGGCCCAGTCCTTGACCCCCAACATGTGCTCCATAAATATTAACTGAAAAACATTGAAAAATGAAGGAATGAATGAATTGGGTACTATTTTTAGGAAAAGGCCTGGCTGAGTTGGGGCTGCTATAACTGGGTAGTTTATAAGGAATATATTTTCTCACAGTTCTGGAGCCTGGAAGTCTGAGAACAGGGTGTCTGCATGGTTGGGTTCTGGTGAGGGTCCTCTTCCTGGTTTCCTTTCATGGCAGGGCAAGAGGGGAAAGCTGGGAGAGTGCGTGGGTGTCTTCATTCCTTTATTTATTTATTTATTTATTTATTTATTTATTTATTTATTTATTTATTTATTTATTTATTTATCTATCTATCTATTTATTGGTGCTGGGGATTGAACCCAGGGCCTTGTGCATGTGAAGCAAGCACTCTACCAACTGAGCTATATCATCAATCCCAGCATGGAGCTCCAATCCCATGTCCTCATCCAAACCCATTACCTCCTATTTTAGTCAGCTTTTTTTTGCTGCTGTGACTAAATGACCCAACCGACACAACTGTAGAGGAGAAAAAGTTTGAGTGCTCACAGTTTCAGAGGTCTTAGTCTATAGAAGGCTGGCTCCATTCCTCAGGGCTCAAGGTGATGCTGAACATCATGGCTAGAGAGAGGGGCAGAGGGAAGCAGCTCACATCATGGTGATCAGGAAGCAGAGACTCTACTCTCCAGATACAAAATATATATACCCCAAAGCCACGCCCCCAATTCCCACCTCCAGCCATACCCTACCACTTCAGTTACCACTCAGTTAATCCCATCAACAATTAATTCAATGATTGGGTTAAGACTCTTACCACCTGATCGATTCTCCTCTGAACCTTCTTGTCTCACACATGAGCTTTTGGGGGACACCTCACATCTAAACCATAACACCTCCCAAAGGCTCTGCCTCCAAATACCATCACAGTGGAGATCAAGGCTTCAACATGTGACTTGGAGGAAAGGACACAAACATTCATCTATAATATGGCAACTTTGCACCTGGGAATGCAGGTGTCCAGGCCCAAGTGGCATAATTGGAAAATGTTCCACTATCCCATGTGATACATATCAGAGGCCCACTGAGGCCCCCCTTGAAGACAGCCCAAGGACAGGATGCAGAGCACATTGTTCTCCCACGTGCTCAGTATGTACGAATACAGTTTAGGGCACGAATACAGATGAGCCCCAGTGACTGACCAAACCTGGCTATGAGCATCCATTGATGCCTGGCACACCTGGACTCACACACACAGGTGCTGGAGTCCCAGGTAAACTTTGCTCCCCTGGCTTGAGTTAATAAGCTCAAGGTGATTGACTTCAATAAGCTCGATGCCGAAACATAGTAGCTGTTTCATAATCATTATCTGTAAATTGGGCAACTAAATGGGGTTCAGCTATGAACTTTGATGTCTCAGCTTAGCCCCAGTGGATTAAAAGCACCATTAAGGCAAGAGGTCAAATAGGGGACTCAGGTACTGCGTGTCCCCAGAAGAGCTGCCTCTGGGTCTCATTGTGTCAGTCTCTCACTCACTGCCTTTGACCTCAGACAGCCTCCCTGGCAGCCACAACTTGGGAAAGAGCTCCTCTGTGTTTTTAATCTCAGTGTCTACCCACCCATAGAAATGTCATCTTGTCAGGTTGTAAATTTTAGGATGACAGAAGCTGTGCCATGCTCTTCAACAAATGGCACCCCAGTTACCCTTTGCCCATCTTTCTGCCTGACCGTTTGCCCTCAAAGCCATACCTGCTGGACTGTGGGGAGGACAAAGCCAAATCAGCACGGTTCCCTGTTCAGGTCATTACACAGCCACCCTCCCCCGTCTTCTCAGCTCATCCTCTAGCATTTAAGCCCAAAATCTGTCATGACAAGACTCAGATCCAGGAAACTGAGAAATTCCATGTGGTTAAATTTCTGCTCAGGTTTAACAACTTGGGGAGACCCCAAGAGAAACGTAAGGTGTCCATTTCCCTTCTGCATCTCCCTGGTCCCTCCTGGCTGGAGGATCGAGGAGAGGAAGGTTGAGGACAGAGGAGACTTGCTAACAAGCCCGGGGAGGCTGACGCAATGCCCAGCACCATTAAAATTAATGATCAGTTCCAGTCGACTTAGCCTCCAGAGGGACAATCAACCTCAAATCAAGGTGGGGGAACTGAGAAGGATGGAGGATGGAGCTTGTCTCATTTTCTCTGTCCTTGGAAGGAAGGACAACTAGGAGCTGCTTGTTGCAGGAGAGATCCCCCAGCTACTGCACTGAGATGATGGATGTCAACCAAACTCTGGGTGTCCTAGTGGGCAGTGCTAGGATAGCTGCTCTTTTTGCAATGCTGAAAACCATTCACAGACCCGTTCTACCATTGGCCCAGGACATAGGGATCAAAGGCACTGGAAGATTCATTCTGAAGAATTTTGAGGGTGGGTAGGATGATGCCAATACCAAAAATGCTGGTGTTTTGCCTTGCTCATTCTCAATTGGTCTTAGATTCCATGGTCTCTGTGCTGGCCAGGATGGGAAGCTGCAGACCTGCGCTGGGTCTATGAAAGGCTTTCTCGATGAGCTACTCAGTGCAGTTTGAGAGAAGGACACAGCTGGGGGGTGGGTTTGTGTGTATGTATGCCGGAAATTGAACTCAAGGTCTCAGCATGCTAGGCAAGAACTCTACCACTGAGCTACACCAACCAGCCCCTGATGCCTCTTTCAGTTCCTACCTTCCTGACCCCCCAGCACAGCTTTCTTCACAGTCTCTGTTTCAGGGTGTCTGAGCTACAAAGGATGATAATACCTTCCCACAGAACATAGAAAAACATGGTTCCCCAGATCTACCCCATTCTGTGAGAAAACAGACATCAATGGAGTCAGCTCCTGCATGCCAAATGAGGTAGGGAAGTGGGGCGGGACTCTGGCCCTATTTTCTGCAGACTCCCCCAGCTGACTTAGACCATGGCCACACAGACCCTGTTTGTAGGCCCTATTTGCTCTCAAAGCTATACTGATCCTGTGTCTAGGACTTTTGTCCCAAAACAATTGTGAACTTGCAGTTCTCTTTTCCTCACTTTTCCTTTTCTGGTTGAAATAATTGCAAAATGATGAAAAGATGACGACTGAACCTGCCAAATTAGAATCTTGAGTGTCAGGGCCCAGGAACCTGTATTTTTAGCACAATCTCCATTGCTTATGTTCCCAAAGGTTTGAGTATTGAAGCTTCACAGGGTTGAGTTTGACCCTGAACTCAATGTGAATGAATGAACTCCATTTATTCTCAATGTGACCCTGAAATAGGCAGCCCTTGCTTGTGGGGCCTATTTCTTGGGATGTGGCTTGTCTTTCCAAGTTAGCTATAGAGTTGGGCCCAGGACTTCCCTTGTATTTCCTTCCTGTCCCCCAAATCTCATATTCAGGGTAATTCCCCAAAGAAGGTTCAACCAGCCCTCCCTGGAGGAGCAGTGGAGGGCATCCAGGTGTAATTCATGGCCACTGACAAGCAGCCCATCTTAATGACTGCAGAGCTGGCTGCAGGTGACATCTGGGATTGAGCTTGTTTTACTAGTCTGGGTCCCAGGGGCACTTTTTATTGGAGCACTTGCTTCAGAAGACAGCTCTTTCGGGCTGGGGTCATGGCTCAGTGGTAGAGCGCTTGCCTGGCACCTGTGAGGCACTGGGTTCAATCCTCAGCACCACATAAAAATAAAATAAGATAAAGGTGTGTTCATCTACAACTAAAAAATAATTAAAAACAAAACAAAACAGCTCTTTCCTTCTCCCCCTGAGTTCCAAGAGGTCTGGAGATCCCCTCTCTGAACCCAGCACCTTCCACAGCTCCCACATGAGTCGTGCAAGAAGCCAAGCTCCCACAAGAATGCAATGCCCCCAGGCTCTGTCCCGTGGGAGCAGAGCCGCCCCCTCTCCTGACAGGAGGCTGCACCAGCCCTCAGCTGGCTGCTTCTGTTTTTGTGCCTGACAGAAGCAGGGTAGGGAGAGGGGAGCCAAGCTGTGGGAACTCTGCCCAGAGTTCAAGCCCAGAGAAGCCCTTCGGGTGTTTCCAGGATGGAAGAGGAAGGAACCTTTCTCCTCCCACCCATTTGGCTGGGGCCTGAGCCCCTTGAGCAATGGCAGCCAGAGGGACTGTGGTTGCAAATCCCAGCTCTGCTGCTTCTTTACTGTGACTCTCCACCAGAAGACCTTCCTCAGGCCTCTCCTGCCTGCCTTTCTTTCTCAGGGTCATGATAGGATATGCAAAGAATGAGTCTGTGCCTACAGTCCAGGTGTCTCATAAAAAACTGATTTGGGTGCTTATAGTTTATTATAATCATTTTCCTTTGTGCAAATTGGTGTTGACCAAGCCATGACACCTCCAGGAGCAATATGCCCAGGGCCCAGTTTCCCTGGCTCTGCTGCAGAGGAATGATCTGAAGTCAACACTGAGTCACAGGGTTGGGGGAAGCTGTTAGACCCAGTGAGAGGCCAGAATCGTGCTCTAGCTACTGCCAAGGTTGTATGTGTTTCTGGTTCTATACCTGCAGAGTCTCAGCCCTACCTGTCACCTGGGGGGACATTTGCTTATTTATTTATATATTTCTGGTGCTAGGAATGGAACCCAGGGTCTCAAGCATGCTAAGCACATGTTCTATACCCCCAACCCATTTTGTCTTTTTTAGACGTGCAATTCTAGATCCATCCCTGTGCCTTCAGTGGTCTTGAATGGGATGCTCAGTTTGAGGATTCTGATGCACAACCTGGTTTGGATTCTCTCTCCCCACCACCTTCTCATTTTATCAAGAACCTTGACGTCTACTTGTTCCCTATCTGGTTATATATCTTCATCCTCTTTCTTCCCTGAGCTTCTCCTTAGCATATAAACAAACTTGTACTTCTGCCCCTTAAGGAGGAGTGGCCTCTCTCACGTCCTGGAATCCTCAATTCATTCTCTCCTCAGACCTCAACGTTGTGCTCCAAACCTCCTCATTCTCCCACACTCCCAGCTGAGGCCGCTCATGCCTACTCAGATCGGATTCCACCTGCTTTGCTGGGGCGCTGTCCCCCACATCCTCCTCCTGTAGACCCTCCTTTCCTGTTTCTAGGACACCCTCTTCCGACCTCTCTGATTGGTCCTCCAGCATCCCCTTTTGGGTCTTTCTAACTTGCTCAGCTCTAAGATCTTCATGTTCTGAGGGTGACCTCAGTCACTTCCAGGTAACGTCCATGACCTGAAATTGTCCCCTACCAAATCCCAGTCTCCGCATGGACATGGCCCCTCTGGAGTCCCTGCATGGTCAATGGCTCCACCCTCACTTCAATGGAATACTAGAAATCTAGAACCACCCCGGGCTCCTCCCTTACTCCAGCATCCTGCAGGACACCCAGGCCAAGGACACCACTGCCCCAGCCCCCCTGGTCCTCCTCTGTCTGCCACTTTCCTGCATCATCTCTCCTGTGGTTTTCAGTGCACCTCCCCTTCTAGCCTTCGGCCTCACCCTGTCTGGCCCATCCTTCCCTTGGGGTCCCAGTGTTTGTTCTAAAACTCAAACCCAACCCTGGAGCTCTCTGTTTAAACCCTTCCCAGGGCCTACCCATCACAGGACTCCAGATCAAGCCCCTTGGGCTCCTCCCTGGTCTAACCCATGCCCACTTCATCCTTGCTTTTCTTAATTTATGTAGTTTTGACTGAAGTGTGAGCCAGCCACATTCCCACCACCCGCTGCACACATCCTGTGGCCGGCTCCAGTACCACTCAGTCTCCTGCAGCCCTGGGCTCCAGACAGACATGAGCCTGGGTTACTCTTCCCCCCACCCTTCCTTCAGTGACCTCCTCAGTGTGGTGTCCTCAATGGTGTCAGCTTCTGGTACCCCTACCTGCATTCCTGTGAAGCCTTTCTTGCTACAGTCAATCAGAATTATCACTGTTCTTTGTGTGACCCTGTGTCCCTACCAGAGTAGAACCCCAGGCAGGGATGGGCCAAGTCCCCTCACCTGTTGGGTCTCTGTATTCAGAACTGGCATATGGCTGGTGCTTAGTGGAATGAATTGGAACTGACAAATTGTAGTTGGGTGGAGATCTTTATTTAGCAAGTAAGACTCATTTAAAATAATTAACACCTCTTTGTATAAAAATGTGCCAAAATCATTTTTTTAAAATTTACTCCTGGAGAGATTAAAACCATGTTTTTTATGATATCAGTCCATTTACTTACTTAATCCTTATCTTTTATGGATTTGTTACCTTCTATGGCAAAAGGGACCTATTATTGCTATTCCCTTGTTAGTGAAGTCTAAATTAATGCCACTTCAGATAATAGGTGTACATGTTGTACAAGTAGATTAGGTGTAATGTGTTTATCTTTTGATATACATCAGAATTATCAGGAGTATATCAAGATGGGTAAAAGGGAGAGAAATGACCAAAGGCCCCTCCCACACCACACACGTTAACGAGGTCTTCTTTTTTTTTTTTTTTTTTTTGACATACAGTCCAGCCAGCCCATTTTTACCTAACATGTCAGCCTTTGCTGATGTCATTCATTTCTGAGGCCCTGTGTATCTGCTGAGCACTGGGCTCACCAAGCCTTTCTGTCTCTGAGGCTAGCATGCAGGTACATGAAAAGGCCTGTTGGCCCCTAATTGGTTTGGTAATTCTGATGAGATTCCATTTTAACAGGGGATTGAAGGGTGACCATCTAACGTGAAGAATCTCTGAGTTCAGGGACAGTTTCTTTGTGCTGAAAACTTTCACAAACAAATGAGGCTGAACTGTGTGAAATTGCTATTATGCAGCTACTCTTGACCTACAAAGGTATTAACTAGATATGGTTCAGCCTAATAAAAACATGAAAGAGCATTGACCACTGTTCACATCTCCTTGGCAGGAAAGTTGAGGCAAGGCTACAGCTACAAAGAGACAGAGGATCACAAGATCTCAACCAGATCCCACAGAGTCAGGATACTGCAGGCCAGAGGTGAAGGCAGCATCTACTGTAGGACCTCCTGTGAGTGATACTGGCTGGGGTAGGGTGGGGGTAGAGTAGCATATTTTAGAAATATTTGAAAATCATTAAGAATGAAGGTTTTTATTTTCCTTATTGTTTCAAAGTAAGAATGCAACATCCTAGACTGAAAAGAACTTAGATTTCTAAACTAGATTGGGGTTCAAAGTGGGTTCTGCCATGTGGACATTTTGTCTCCCTGAGCCTCAATTTCCCCATCTGTAAAATGGGGATAATAACAACTATCTCTGATGGTTTTAATGTAGGTAGAGAGAGGGTAGCTTGTGCTTAGCACCCCGTAGGTGTGCAGTAATTGGCATCCATGTTTTTTCTACCTAATGGTTTCCCCACACGTTTATCTTCTTCCATCTTTTATGTCTGCAGAGGTCTCTTTTGTAACAGTGTGTGCTCACCTCCTCTGACACAGGCATGTTAGTCCACCAGAGCAAAGGATAGTAGCACATGCCTCCTGATGGTCCCTAAGTCCCTGTGCCCTTCTGTGTTCACTAGCAAATCCTGAGTCCATATCCATTTCTCAGCTGCTGCCTTCTCCTCCCAGTTTGTCTTGCCCAGCTGAGACAATTTAAATCCCCCAGCACCCTGCTGACAGATTTTCTTAAGTTGCTTCTTCTCTTGCATCCCTCTCAAGCTCAGAACTCTGTGAGAGTCCCAATTCCTATGGGTTAGGAACAAACACTTACCCAGGCATTCAGAGCCTTCCACAAACAGCCTCAGTCAGTCCTACCTCAGCATGCCCATCACGTCCCCATGTCCCCACTTCTGCCCCCCTGCAGCATCCCCACCATCCTCCTCCAAATGGGAAGAGGCTGGGGCTCAAGTCCCAGCTCCATAACCTTCACCTCTGCAAATCTATATAAGCCCTCAGCCCCCTCTCCTCTGCCAAGTGGGGATGATGAATTTGCCCAGTACTGTGAGCTGAGTTTAGTTCTGAGTGAGTCTTCACAGAGGAATTTGAGTGGCAACCCAGCCTCCCCACGACAAAAAGAGGGTCCAGCAAATGCTGTGCCCCTGGCTAGACTGTCATGGGATGGACAGCTTTGCCTCTCTGCAACTCCCATAGGCCCCCCTCCCCTGGGTTTGGTACCAGAACACTGAACAGGCTGGTTATGGTTAGCAGCTTGATTGATTTTGAATCTGTAGTTCTCACACTTTAGTGAACTTCATCATTCCTTGGGGTAGAGTTGAAGCTTGTTTAAGAATACAAATTCCTGAGCCACCTCTTAGATTTTCAGGTGGGGCCCAGGCACCAGCATTTGTAGCAAATACCACAGGTGGTGATGTGGGTGGTCTGAGTCTGAGGACGCGATATTGGTTAGTCTTTCACACATCCACAGGCCACCTGCTATTCTCAAGGCACTGTGCCTGCTGGGGTTGGAGGCAGGAAGGTGCAAGCTGGACCTCAGGTCAGAGTTGATGGTGGTTGTTAAGGGGAGGGGGAGGGTGGGTGTGGTCAGTATCAGAAATCAGCCCATGGCATTTGCTGGAAAATGGATGGAAATGGAGAAAACATCATGCTCAGTGAAATAAGCCAGTCTCAGAAAATTAAAGGTGGAATGTTTTGTCTCATATGTGGAAGCTAGAGCAAAGTAAAAGTAAGAAGGAGGGGAGGATCAGATATCACAAAGATATAAGGAAAATCAGTGGAATAGAAGAAGGAGATTGAGAGGCAGAGAGGAGGGATGGGAAAGAGGAGGAAATGTGGAATGATTTTTTAAAAATCATACTATGTGCATATAAAAATATACCACAGGGAATTTCACCTTTATGTATAAGTAGAAAGAACCAATTAAAAAATAGATGAATGAAAGGAAAATCAGGAGAGGAAGGAGAATGGGGGAGGGAAGAGAGGAGAGGAAAAGTGTTTTTGTTGACCTCAAATTGAATTCCATGCACATATGATATGTATAATGATAATACTCTAATTAAAAGAAAAGAAAATTATACGTGGGCTCAGCCTTCATTCAGTCTTGGATCTCAGGTATAAGGGTGTGGGTGGGAGCAAAGGCCACCTCTGGAAGCCAGTAGGAGCCAGCAAGTTGGTCAGGGAAGGACCAGAAACCAGAGTTCAGAGAAAACTGACCACCAGGCAGCTTCCCCCAGGAACAGGGGGAAGAGAATCAGGAACACGAGAATGGTCGACCAAGTACTGGCTGATTTCCCAAATTCCCTGCTTCCTGGTCCAGCCCTGCTTTTAACAGATTGTCTACACCTCGCGGCAGCAGTGTGGGCAACAGAAGGAACATGGCATTCACATCACACAGCAGTGTGCTCAGTGCCCACCTGCCGTGATTACCTTGAACAAGATGCTTAATTCCTGAGTCTGTCTGTCTGTCTCTCTTTCTGCAAGTAATGGTCCCCCAAATATCCACTTCCTAATCCCCAAACCTGTGAAGATGTTATCTTAAGTGGTAACAACTTTGCAGAAGTGATGAAGGGTCTGGAGAGATGGGACGATGATCTGGGGTTATCCCAGTGCGCCCTCATAAGAGGCAGGCAGGAAGATGAGGATGTGTAGAAAGAACGTCACTTCTCTGTGATGATGATGGGGTCACAAGCCAAAGAATGTAGGGACTTCAAGAAGCTGGAGAGGGCCAGGAAATGGACTATTCCTTGGAGCAACCAACCTTGAAGTCCCACTTCAGACTGTTCTGACCACCAGAACTGTAGAAGAATTATTCATGTTGCTTTAAGCCACTAAGTTTGTGACAACTTATTATAGCACCCACAGGAAATGGATAGAGACAAAGAATGCATCATTAGTGCCAGGCTCAGAGCCCAAGTGCAGAAAGAGCTTGGTTCAAGTACAACTCAGTAAATGTAGCAATATTACCCACATGGGTAAGTCTTAGACCAGGCAAAGAATGTGAGTACACCCACATGTTGCTTGGCACCTTGTGGATGCCTGGTAGGTCCCTATCCTTCCCCTGCAGGTCTGGGCGGCTGGGGGAACCCCATAAGGAGCAGTGTAGGAGACCTGCACTGGCTCATGCCCTCTCCACCCTACAGGTCTCTGGGTCTCAGCTTCTGTCCTGTGGTAATCAGTGTGCGTGCTGGGAGTCATTTCCTGGCCCTCCGACTCTCCTGAATTCACCTCTGTCGTTGGTTTCTGTCTCCCCAGTGACACCTACTCCTACATCTGACTCTAAAGCCCTTGGAATCTTTCCTGCATGAAGTTGGTGCTTTTCCAATTGCTATCTCTTGTCCTTGCAGGTGGCTGCCCTGTTGCTTCCTCATGGCAGGGACTCTTGTCATGTGACTTCCTTGTTTTCCCACAGGCTCCACGACTGTGCTGGGCCCTTGGCAGCCCCATGCCACACCTTCCCCAAGGAGTCCGCTGCCCTTTCTAGTTTGGAGACAGCAAGACGTGGGCTGGGGTCTGAGCCGGGCATCAGCTGCTTCTGTCTGAGCTCTCAGAGGGTGGGCGGCAGCTGGGCCCCAGCCTGTGAGGAGCATGTGGGCCCCTTTATCTCCCAGCACTTTCTGAAGGCTGTCCCCTCTGGCCTCTCACAGGGACATTCGTCTCAGCCTTCACTGTGCTGTGCGGGGCCCGCACTGACCTCCCGGACAGGCATGTGTGCTGCGTCTTCTGGCTGAACATCGCAGCGGCCCTCATCCAGATTCTCACGGCCATCGTCATGGTGGGCTGGATCATGAGCATCTTCTGGGGCATGGACATGGTCATCCTCGCCAGTGAGTAGCTGCTAGTGCCACGCCTTCCCGTGGGTCTGGATCCTGGAGGGATGTGAGGGCCGAAGCAGCGGCTCAGGAATAGGATGGACTTGGGAGGCCTTCTTGGCTGATCACAGTCCTGCTCACCTCCTAAGGACAGGTGCTCTGGAGGGCTCACCCCTGTCCTCCTCATGACTGCCCATGGCCACTTGGCACAGGGGACATTCCCCACCACACCTGGCCAGGACACCTGTAGGGAATTGAGTAGGCAGGGTCTCCTCTCATAGAAGAGACCTGAGCCTGCAGGCATCTGTCAAGGAAACAACCCACACCCCAAGTCTGTGTAGCCCTGCAAGTGGCCCGAGTGAGCTCAGCCTCCTGGTGCCGACTGTTCACTGACTCCATCCTGCAGTTTTCAGAAAGAAAGACAAGGCCGTAGGATGCCCTTGCCCACAGGAAACCCTACACTGTAGTTCTTACAGCTAGGGCAAGGTGATTCCTCCTCCAGTTAAACTAAGCTCTTTGTTTACTGGTGCTAAAGCTTTTCTGGTCCTTATTTGGACGGAGCTGACCTTCACCAATCTAACACAAACCTGATTCAGACACAAAACTGTTTTGCCAAAGGGCATAAAGTTACAAACTCCAATTTACCAAAGACAACTTGATTACTATTTTTAAAATAACCGAGCAAAACTTCAATCAGACATCACCTGCCTTGAGCAGCTGCACTCTTCTCCCTTTGCCACTGTCCAAGTTCTCATTAAGCTGCAGCTCCTCAATAATCAGGAGCTCCTCAATAATCAGGACCACATCTCCTCAGGCACTTTGCCCCACCCTACCCTACCCTGACTCCATCTCCTCATTGGGTCCCTCACCCAACAAAACCATTCATAGGTGGAATTGCCAGTGCCAAGGGTAAGCTGCACCAGGTGAGGGCAGCAGAGGCAGAAAGAGAAGCCCAGGGTTCAAGGAACCTAGAATGATCTAGAATAATCTAGAATGATCCAAGCCAACAGCCTGAGTTTGGGATCCTGTGAAAATCCAAGATTTAAGACACACACAATGCCAGAGACAGGGCCAGTGACTAATCAAGTCACCAGGTGAGAGAAGATGCAAGTACCTGAGCTTGAGTAACACCTGCAGAGAGAGCCAGTGTCTGGGTCAGATAGGCTGCCCAGAAGTGGGTCCTCCAGGAGCACAGGTAAGGGGAGGAAGTGGGTTGGCTGGACTTAGGGCATCTCAGAATTAGAGCAAACCAGGCACATTCTGGTCAACCAGGGGCACCCAGAAATGGGAAGAAGAACAGCAGGCCTGGCCAGCCACTGAGTGTGGGCTGCCCTGGTGAGGGATAAACTGATAAGTGGTAAGGGAACTACTCCTTCCTGCTGGAAAGGGCCTTTCTAGGGCAGTGGCTGCTCCTGCAGGGAGGATTCTGGGAGGTGAGCCTGGAAGAGTCTTCAGAGCCCAAGGCAGGCTGGTACGGCTCCCCAGTGGAGACTCACCCTGTGTCCAGGGGCCACTTACATTTGGTAGGAGAGGTTCAGAACATTGCTGATTCAAAAGAACTGCCCTCTGGTGAGTCCTGATAGCTTCCTGACAATTTCTTAGAGGGAATCAGGATGCAGGCTCCTGACCTTTTTTCCAGCTGGAACTTTGGAAGGCCATGAAGCCTGGCTTGGCTTCACACCTATGAACCCATCTTACTGGTTCATCTGCTCATCAAACCAAGTGTCTGGCCAGGTGCTAGGACTTCAGTGTGTTAGTCAGCTTTGTGTTACTAATACAAATACCTGGGAAAAATAAACTTATAAAGAGAAAAGTTTTATTTTGGCTCACAGTTTTGGAGTTTCAATGTTTTGGTCCATGGTCAGTTCACTCCATTGTTTTAGGGTCTGTATGAAGCAGCATGGAGCAGAGCTGCTCACCTCACAGCCAGGAGGCAAAGGAGAAAGAGGAAGTGACTACAGTCCCACAGTCCCCTTTGAGATATACCCCCAGTTACCTAAGACCTCCCACTAGGTCCCACCTCTTAAAAGTTTCTACTGCCTCCCAATAATGCCACTCTGGGGACACATGGGCCTTTAGGGAACATTCCACACCTGCAGGATAAGCAGGTGCATCTCTTACCCCCAGCCTTTCCCCTCCCTTCCCAGCCCCCTAATCCCTGCCTGTGGATGAGAGTCAGCTCCTTAGATGTGTGGATGCTGGTTCTAGGGAGCTGTCTCTACATCAAACTTTTGAGAAGTCCTGTAGGGGGCACATAAGAAAAACAGTTACTCCATAGTCTCATGCCCACTTACCCTGCCTAACCACCAGTGTCACTCACACATCTCAGCAGGGGACAGCTTTGCACTTTTTCCAAAAATTGCACTCACCCTCCAAGGACGCATGCTTGCCACCTGTGTAATGGGCAGGGATTGCTCTGAGCAGCAGTGGAGTGTGTGTGTATATCTTAGAGTCACTTCTATAAAAGAAAAGCCACAATCCACTTGTCTGTCCTAGAGACAGTTGGATAAGGAGGCTGTTCTTTCTGGTGTAACTCCAGCCCCTTCCTGTGAAAATGAAGGAAACAGTTCAGTTGAGACAACACAGGTTGATTTTTCACATGGCATCCTCCAGGGCATCATGGGCAAGAAAAACTCCTAATAATCCAAAATAAAGAGGAGGGGAAACTTGGGGTGGCCGGGCAGGGGGCGTTCCAAGGAAAGATCGGTAGAGTAGACGAAGGGGATTGAGGTGGAAGGAAGAGGGATGGGATAGGGGAAGAACAGTGACTGAATCTGACTGAATTTTCATATGTACATATATGAATATTCCACAGTGAATCTCAAAATCAAGTATATCCACAAGACACTAAAAAAAAAAAACTGTAAATAATTGCAGAAAGATCAGTAAAGTAGAGGGAAGAGATCAGGGGAGGGAGGAGGAGGGAAAGGGGAAGTGCTGGGGACTGAATAAAAGCGGATTATAATCTATGCTTTTATGATTATGTCAAAATGAATCCTAATGTTATATATAACTAAAAAAATAATCAATAAAAAAAGAAAAGAAAAGCTCCTACGAGGGGAATCAGAGAAATATAGATGGAAGTACAAGTTAAAGTCAAGAACTTACCAGTATGCTGCCCTATTTGTATTAAAAAATAACAAATAACAATCAATAATAGCCCGTCTTTGTCATGGGTTAGTAGGTACTTGGTAACTCTCTGGAAGGTTTCTGCTACAGCTATACCCATGGCAGACATTGTTAATCCATCATGACACTTTCAGCCCAGGGCTTCAGGCAGTCACTACTAATTGATCCAAGATGTCTGCATGGTTTTTTGCCATCCTTGGGCCTGGGTATTTTCCAAAGCATTAGGTGGTATATATGTGGCTCCTCTCCATGCAGAGGGCAAAACCACATGGCCCAGGGTGGAGGCCAGAACAGTTCACCTCAGTATCTTTAGGTTGTCACAGCCCAACCTGCCCTGCACCTGTCACTCCTGAGATTCATCCAGAATTTATCTCGAGGCATGGGCTGGGGATGAAAAGAGAATGAGGGCAGGAGGTGAGCAGAGGTGTGGCCTGGCTGAGATGTGGGGGCTGGGGAGGCACTGGACAGAGCTGCTTGGCAGAATTGCTGTGTCTCCCCTGCCATCCCTACACACCTACTGGGCCCACCGCTGGTCACAGTGACTAGTCACCGTGACCACTGAGCACCCCTGAGTGCTCAGCCACTGAGTCAGAGGACTTGACTTCTAGGAAGTCACTGGCACAGCGTCTATTCACCTTCCAGGACCCTCCCTGGGTCCCCTCCCATTGTATGTTTCAGGCATCCCTGTGGCCTCTGTTTTTAGACTGTATTTTCTTTCTCTCTTCTTCCTCCTGCTGCCTCCCATCTCTATGTTGCTGCAGTTTCCCAAGGTGAGTCTGCTGATGGGTACACGGACCTGGGGCTGCCCGGGGGCCTTCTCCTCCCTGGGGACCTTCACTCCTGCCCACAAACACCCCACTCTCCCAGTTGGTCAGCAGGCTTTTTTTTTTTTTTTTTTTTTAAAGCTTTATATTTTGGAAAATAAATGTAGATGAAAGAGAACCCCTAAAAGCTCACACCAGCTTCAAGCATTCACGGCCACCCCTGTCTGTTTCATCTATTCCTCCCACCGTCTCCCCACCCCAGCACTGGAGGTTAATGAGTAATCTGCTGGATGAAGAGGAGCACCCGGGGAAGTCCGCGGACGCTCCTTTTCAGGCTAAGATAATTAGTTGATGGGGGTAATGGCTCAGTGAATCCTCTCAGATAATTTCAGCCATGTAATTTCACCCAAACATATTAGCAACGATTCCTTAACATCAACGGTGTTTGTATTTCCCCAAAGGTGGCTGGGGAGGTAGCCCAGTGAGCCCAGTGATAGAGCGCTGGCCTAGCACGCGCCACACAGACGCACACGTGTGCGCACGGACGCATCCCAAGGGTCTTATGTGATCAGCAGCATTTTCCAGCTCCCTTTCCTGTCCCCGCAGCCCAGCTGGTTGAACATCCTCTTGATGACTGCTTCCTTCTGTGTGCTGCCTTCCTCCTTGCTTCCTGCCTCCTCTCCACCTGTACCAGAGGCCCGACGCTTGCCTGTATTTTTCCCCAAGGCTCTGCATTTTGCTATCGCATCAGGCCAGTCTGGTGGAGCCATTTTTGTGCGGCTGCTTCTGGACAGTGAATTCAGGAGCCTATCAATACCCTTCCAACCTCCACCCTAAACACCCCTTCTCATAGATTGCACAATTCTTTTTTTTTTTTTTTTTTTTTTTTTTTGGTACTGGGGATTGAACTCAGGGGCACTCGACCACTGGGCCACATCCCCAGCCCTTTATTGTATTTTATTAGAGACAGGGTCTCACTGAGTTGCTAAGTGCCTCGCCATTGCTGAGGCTGGCTTTGAACTCGTGATCCTCCTGCCTCAGCCTCCCAAAGTGCTGGGATTACAGGCGTGCGCCACCGCGCCCGGCACACAATTCTTGATTCATCCTTTCATTTTCTATTTGAAAAGCCAATGCCTTTGGGAAGTCATGTTCTGACATAGCAGTCACTTATACCATAGTATGAAATAAACTCTCATGAGCATATTCTGGTCTGGGGACACCTCCTAGAGAATTCTTAAAGGCAGCGGGAGCCTAACCATCTCTCTTCTGCTTCTTCCTCACAGGGTACAAGGAGCAGGGCATCCCACAGCAGCTGTGAGCCCGCAGGACCCACCAAGGAAGTCCCAGGGGCCCTGCAAGGGCTGCACCAGGCAGCTCGTGGCACAAGGACCTTTACATGTTCTTTTCTGCCGTTTCCTGGATTCAGGGTGGAAAAGGGGGTATTTTTAGAAATATTATTTATTTTGAAAACGCATCTGCTTTTCGCAGCAGGCTCTGAGGGCTGCCAGCCCCTCCTCCTGCCCGGGAAAGCATGGTAGGCTCAGGCACGCGGAGCACTGGGGAGTGGGGCAGAGATGGGCATGTCGACAGAGAGGCTGGGATGCTTCTGCAGGCTCACCTTCACCTGGAAGTGCCCACTGCCCACTGCAAGGGTGCCCAAGAGCTGTGGGAGCTGGGCTGCAGTGGCCCCTGTCCAGGTGATCGGGGGCTTGCTGAGGGGGGCAGGACTTCGGAGGACACTTTCTCTGGGTCCCCACTCCTGCCTCAAGTCTCTGGTGCCCCTAGTGTTTACTCTGTGGTCTTCTGGGGGCAGCACCGCGTGCGGTTGAGGATGGCCAGTTGCCGTCCAGTGTGGAAAGGTCCACTGTGCTCACAGCTGGCTTTGGGGAGAGCATGGGTCCCCACGGGTCTGACCACACACTCAGCCTCCTTGCCACTGATATCTAACGGCAGGGTATGTTTGGACCATTGCTTCCCTGGGTGGGAGGGCAGTGGCTCTGTCCCTGCGGTGAAGTTGCTGGAATTGCCAGATGTTCATACACAAAATTGCCAGACTGAGGCGTAAGTGGGCACGAACTGGCCGCTTTCCTTATGATGCTTAATACCATTTCCGGTCCACAGTCTTTCTTTCTGAACTCCTTGGAGCCAGATGTGTCTCTGAACTAGGAAATTTTGATTTGAGAAAGATGGTCTGGTCTATTTTCTGCTTATTTCCTAACACCCTGGCAGAGTCTGGAACAGCCCACCCACCGTCAAGCACATGGGTATTTCTGCAGAGAAACACGTGAATAGTCAGATTAATCGGGATCAATAAAAACTGTAAATAGCCTCGCCTATTCAGGTCAGACTAGATAAGTCCTGGGAGAAAGCTGACCACTAGATGGCTTTTTGGAGTTTCAGAATTTCAGAGCAATTTAATGAGGTGGTGGACCTCGATCTGAAAAACCCAACTTGCACACAGATGCATCGGAGATGAAGTTGTTGGCACTGCACAGGGACCACAGGGCTCCTTTAAGTAGCTTCTCTGTAAGTGATTGCTGCAGAGTTAGATTTTGGTGGAGGCAGAAACCAAGAGAAGGCATGCTGACTGCTGTGGATCAAGTACAGGCTGAAATTAAGAGAAAGGAGATCTGGGGGCTGGGGCTGGGGCTCGGTGGTAAAGCACTTGCCTCGCACGTGTGAGGTGCTGGGTTTGATCCTCAGCACCACATAAAAATAAATAAAATGAAGGTATCGTGCCCATCTACTAAAAAAAAACGTTTTAAGAAAGAGGAGAAAGGAGATCCAAAATCAGGGTGACGGGATGGACATTTACATGTCTGTTTTCATTCTCCAACATAGGAAGTGATAACACGTGGGACTGGTCCCACCCACGCTCAGTTCCCGACCCCACTGGGTTTTGAGCCATTGGATGTGTCCCTGTTTAAGGGACTTATCTATCACAGGCTCTGTCAAAACCCTGTCGGGCTGGAGCAGGAACCTGGCTACATTGCGGGATGTGGGCTCTAGGGAAGCAGATTTGGTTCCACCCAAATAACCAAATAACCTACCCCCACTGAGGGGCTATCTAATTGCAGTCCTACCTGGGAGCAGACTTTGGGATTCCCCACAAACTGAACTGTTCCCTGACATCTGTGAGGAATGAGGTCTTGTCCTGCCACTTACTCCTGGCCCCCACTCTAGGGCAAGTTCTCTGCTCCCAGCCTGTCCTTCCTGCTGTCTGCCCCTTAGTTTTCATGGGCCTCTTTTCTTTCATTGGTGCCTGGGGCTGGGCTGCACTGCTTGAGCACCAGGCAGTGTCTCAATGTCTTCCTGGACCCCCTTCTTCCTGACCCCAACCCCAACTTTTATTGCTTCTCCTCCTGTTTGGAACCCTCTGTGGCTTCAGGCGTGGCATCAGATTTGGTTCCACCCAGATAACCAAAGCCTTTCTCTGTGTGAAAGCTGACCCTCGGGGCTGGCAGCCTGCCGCTCTCCAGGAAGGTGCATCAGAGAGCAGGCCGCCCTCGAGTCAGGGAAAACAGCGTCAGCAGAGGAGATAATGGGTCCCAGCCACCCCCTCCCACAACCCAACAGCCCACAGCTCTTCACCCCAAGCAGCCCCCCAAAATTGCTTGACTCTCCCTGAGTGCTGACAAGTCTTGGGAGGGGGCTGCCCCCACAAGTGAGAGCAGGAGCAGGAGCTTATTTTCCTGCTTGGGCTGGGGGTGGCTGCTGAGGGAGGAGAGGAGAGGTAGTAATTTGTGTTGGGTGTTTAGTGACTCGATCCAGACACAGGTGGGATTTTCTTGAGTGGCAGGTGTCACCATGTGTGGGATGGCTTAATACAGGGGTTTGTGAGCTTGGCAGGCCACCTCCTCCCCACCCCACACTGTCCCCTCAGCTGAGGGCTGCAGCTCTGCAGTTGGGAACACATCAGGCCAGGAGGAAGCCACTCTTCGGGTAAAGGGTGTGTGGGAGAAGGCAGGGGCCCCCATCTCCTGAACAGTGAATCTGTGAGGGTGGCCATGTGGGTGGGAACAGCTCAGAAAGAGGCCCTCTGAATTAGACCATGGCCAGAGCATTATCAGTAGATAAGGACAGCGGCCAGTTCACTCCAAGTCATCCAAAATGGCCACTTGGATGGTCAGATTAAGCCACTTGATTAAGCAAAATGGAAAGTAGGGTCCTCGTGCCAATGAGTGCTTGACTGACACACAGCCCTTCGGTGACACAAACTGGAGCTTTGCCTGGATGGTAAGGCACAAGGCTGATGGTTCAGAAGTGGCAGGACACGTTTCAGAATCCAGTAGGATGCTCCCCGGCTGCAGGACTTGGGGCAGGAGTCACAGGCTGGTGAATGAGACACTCCCAGGACGTAGTTGTGACATTGTGATCAGGGTGTCCATTTCCCTTTGGCCAGAGTGAGACACCTGGCAGCCTGGGTCTGTCCCGTGGACAGCAGCACCTGTCAGGCCAGGACAGCCAGGACCTCATGGGAGCAGCAGGGGCAGGTGGCTCCTGCTCTGGTCTCGGCACCCCTCCGGCCTGCTGTGCTGCTGGGCCCCACCCCCAGTCCCAGCCTGACAAACCGCTGGCCTTTCCTTGGTCAAGTCTCTTTGAAGGAACAGAAGGAAGGGACATGCAGCATGGCTCTCTCCTAGACCCCCACGTCCAGCTCTGGTGAACAGATGCCACATGTGGGACCCCTTACCCAACATTTTCTCTCCTGTCAACAGCCTGGGAGGGGAGACCCTTGTGCTGAGTTTTCAGATGTCAAAGTGAGGCCTCAAGAGAGTAAGTTCCATGTCCCCAGATGCACGGCTCATGTGGCAAAGGTGGGGGGCGGCCAGGTCTGGCTGCTGCCACAACCAGAGCCAAAGACCTCCTGGTAGCCCTTCCCAGGAAGAGGAAGAGACTGCAGGGGACCTAGGAAGGGCCCCCTCAGAAGTATAGGGCATAACAATCAGAAAGTAACCTCCTGGGAAGAAACCAAGGGCCTCCACCCTGTCCCACATGCTGCCTGTTCTCACCTTTTTGAGTAGCCTTCAAGCCCACGCTCCCTTGCTTGGGTCAGGTCCAGAGGGATGCCCCTTACTGAAAAGATAAGATGACAGTGGAGAGAGAGAGAGAGGGAGGGAGGGCTGGTATTGGGAGCTACCTGACCCTAACCCAAAAGACCACTCTTTTCCCATCTGGGGGTTCCAGCCATTCAGACATACAATGGAGAGTCGGGGGTGACTTCGGCCTCCTGCAGGATGCCGTGGGCTGAGGAGCACCAGGGAGGGCTCCTGCTGAGGGGATCTACAGAGCCACACTCTCCCCTGGAGGGAGAAGGAACCTCATGTCCAAACCAACCACACCCCAAACACCGAGGAGCCCAAGGCCAGCACACGGTGGGGCTGAAACCCCAGGACCAGGACAAAGGCCCTCCAAAGCCCTGCTGTTCCTGATGGGGAAGGTGACGCCGAAGGACGGGGAGCCTTCTGCACCAGCTTGGCTTTTGAAAACACAGACCTACGACCCCACTCTAGAACTTTTTCTTCAGCTAACCCCTTCCCTGGGGGGTGAGTTGGCAGGGGTTCGCTTTTGTTTGGTCAGGATGCAGAGTCCTGCCTCCTCAGGCACCACCGCCCCAGGTTTTCATACTCTGGGTACGTTTTTTACTGTTAGTGATATTGGCAAAGAAAGCTTGGAACGTTGTGTGAACTGCTTGGGGATGGATGATTTAAATGTGCATTCTCCACTTAGTGGTTGAAGACATTATTTACAGTTATTATTACTCCCTCTTGCTGGCACTGTGTGGAGGGCTCTCCTCAGAGGGATTGGAGCTGGGGAGCCTTTGAAAGACCCCCTCCCCCCACTAGCCAGTTTTCCCAGAGGCCATGGCTTTGCAAGTGATTGGGGGCCTCAGGTTTGGGAGCAGTTTGAAGCTGTTGCTGCCAGCCTGCTGCCCACCTCCCCACCCTGGACAGAAGTGGGCCGAGGCTGAAGCAACATGCCACCTCCTCCCTAGGGCTTAGTAGAAGTCATTTGCTGGCCTCAGGGAGTCAGTCCACATGGGCCACCTCTGCGCTCAGTCAGCAAGCACTCTAGGAGCTCATGCTGGGACAAAAGATGCCCTCACCCCCACATGCCTGCTGACCCCAGCCCCCACAGGGGACAGCAGGTTGTAGGGGACATCTTCTCCAAGGAACAGGCTGCCCCTTCTCCTTCCAGAGCACTCTCAGTGCAGACTGTAGGGGATGAGGAGGTCATCTTGGCCAAGAAAAGTGACAGTGGTATTTCTGGGTCAGCTCAGTTCTGAGATAATAATTTAATAAAAAGGTCAACCTGAGCAGGTGCGTGAGAGGCTCAGGGCTGTGTTTTCCCTGGGTTTTCTTCCGACTGACTTCTTGGACCTCCTGAATGCTCGTGGGGTCGCAGAGGTGGGCAGTGCTCGTGCACAGAGCATGACCTACCCCAAACCTCAGGACATGCAGGGACCGGATGAATCCCAACCAGAGTGACGCCGAACACCGCCCACCCCTGGGAGGGAGCCCTGGCCCCAGCACTGTCAGGGCCGTCTGCCTCTCTGCACCCGCCTCACGCCACAGTTGGACCATCCATAGGCTGGGAACCAAGTGGGTCCTGGGCAGTCATCATTTTTCCTATTTCTGTCAAAGCCAAGGGCTCCGAGGACCCAGCCCCACCAGGGCTCTCTTGAGGCCTCGCCTTCTGACTCAAAGTGCTGGCAGTCCTAGAGTGGGGAGAGCCACAGCTCTCCAGCAGAACAGAAACACTGGTCAGAAATCCCACAGTCCCCTCCCAAAAATGCTGTCAGAGGGCAGAGAGATCCAGCTTGTATGTGTCCTGAGTTTCTGGTACAAGTAAAAATGTCTCTTTATTCATATTTAGCTGGGGAACTTGGGTCCCCAAGTCCCTCCATATTCTTCTGCCTGGATTTGCCAAAATGCCAACCAGCCAGGCTGGTCTGGACTCCACAGTCCACCACCTGCCCTGTTCTGCATTTTCACCTCAAAAGTGCAGAGGTATAGACACACGCACACACATCCACACTCCAGCCCCTGACTACTGGGTGAAGCAGGGCAGAGTCTGCCTGGGGACCTAGGATAGGACTTATCTCCACTGCATCCACACTGTGTTTCCAGGGTGGTCTCTGGCTGATGGTATTGTACACCCTCACGTTCGCAACCCTCTGCCCAGAGGCATACATTGTTTTCTTTCTCTCCAGGGCCTCTGGCCTGTAGATCTCTTCTTCTTGGTGTCCAGGGGCTCAGCACCAACCCCCACCCCACCAATCCTGCCCGTGCTTGCCCTCCATACCCCTTGCTTGGCCTTCTGAGGGAGGGGTGGAGTAGGCCTGCCCAGAGAAGAGTGTCCTCTTTCTGGGGTTCCTCTGAGGCTGCAGAAAATTTTTTCTTCTGAGACCCCCTCTCTGTTCCTACAACACACCCACCTGCTCCAGCATAGGATCCAGAAAGGAAAGAAGGAAGGGGTATATTTCAAGCAGGAAGAAGGGGCGATGGGGGCTTTGTGGGCACCTGGGTGACTGGCCCCTGTCATAGGCTCTTAAGCCATGCTGTTGAACATGGCACCATTTTTTAAAACAACACATGTAAAAATAAGACCGATGCTTCTGTGTGTATCCGCTGAATGGATCAGTGTTGTGTTGTGAGTTGCAGTATTTTGATACCGTGACTCTGTTTGGGTCCCTCTTCTTTCTGTTAAATTAATTGTTATACGTTTTTGTCATCCTCAGACAAATTCCCTCTGATCTCCTGGAACTTTCTTATCCCATTTCTACCCAGACCCCCAGGGGGCCCCCAACCCCACCCCAATCCAGCTGAGGGGGTGTTCCCAGCCCATTCCAAAGACTGGAACCTTTCTTGGAAGAAAGCTTCTAATGTTGGGGACCTGGGGAAGCTTCCAGCCTGGGGCCCAGCCTGCCTGCGGTTTTGCGTGTTCAGTACCCCTGGGCCTGAGACCTGCTGCAGGCTGTTGCTCAGGGGTCTCCACAACGCCCTCCAGATGCCAAACAGGGTTCCAGTTTCTCCAGCCTTCTGCCACCTTTGTACTCCTTTACTCAAGCAGCATTGCTGTCAGTGTAACAAAAATCCCACGTAGACAATAAAACCGTGTACATATCTCCATGTACATATTTATATATACACATGTGTTCCTATTACAAATATATAAAGCATGGCATCTCTTGGGCATTCCTTTTTTGTGTTTTTTTTTTAAATCCTTGGAAATGTGGCTTTGGGAATCTTTTCTCCCTTTCCCTCTTTTCTATGTAATAAACATTCACGTGACCTTTCTGGAGCTTCCTCAATTCCCTGTGTCCTCCCGTTTTCATCCTCAGACGGGGCTCTGACTGCTGCAAGGCACCCCTCCCTCTCCCTCTGCAAGCTTTCCTATTGGCCTCCTTTCTATTATGAAGGCTGTGGTGCCCTCTTGCAGGCCCTTTTCCCCAGTTTCCCTTTCCTGGTACAAGTCACTCCTCAAACCACTGCATCTTTGGGCTTCTGATTCTTTGCAACCAGGAACACAGACAATGGATTGAGCATCAGGACCTAGATAGGGTGTAGGGCTGACCTCCATTCCCTTTCATGCTTATTGGACTGGCTGAAGAGGGAAATGTGTGTGATCTACATACTAGATGATGTCTTTTCTGGAAATGAGGATCGGGGTTAGTGAGAGTAGTTAGGAGAACTTACAACGAGCCATTCAACCATAACATGGGCCTGGTAGAACCCTGGAAGAACCGCAGGATGCCGCGCACAGCCTGGCCAATACCTTCATTAATAATTCAGCAAAGACCTAGCAAACTTATTAAATTTGTGGATGAGGAGAAATAAATATCCAAGATGAACAAATCAGAATCCTAAAAGCTCTTGACAGGCAGAGGCAATCTAACAAGATGAAATCTAATCACGTTAAATGAAAGAGTTCTGCTTGGAATCAGCCAAACTCTACGCCTGCTTTCATGCCCAGGGAATAGCTGACAGGCAGCTCGGTGCGCATCAGCATCATGATGGGGCTGAAAAACAGATCATCTGGATTTAGATGCATGAGGAGCAGCGGGCTGGGGCCCAGAATGAGACAACATCTGTGGTGCTGCCTGCAGTACTGGTGCCATGGTGGAGGTGAGTCCTCGGACAGCAGGTGGCCCGCTGTCATCTCTGTTCCTCAGATCCTGAGGGAAAGGCCCTGGCCCTTGCCAACTCCTCAGAATTCCTCCAATCAGCCTAGGACCCTTGAGTACCTGCCGTCCTGGTCCATTTTCCCCAGGGAGATGCCACATGCTGTTGCTGCTGCCAAAAAAAAAAAAAAAAAAAGAATCAGTTTCAAAACAAAATCTTTAGTGAGACTTCAAGCTTAACAGCAAGGCTCCAGAAATGACATCTAGGCATCAGGTTGGCTTTAGTCACGGCGAAGACCCAAAATCCAAGGAAGCACAATGAGCCCAGGCATCTCAGGGTACCCAGACACCAGGGGGAGCACTTCCTGACTGTGTACCACACGCTGCATGTGTTCAGATAAGCCAGGGGTGCTCTTGGCCAGAGAAGTCTTTCTGCAGTCACTGAGCTTCAGAGGCACTGATCAGAAGGCATGATGGGAGATGAAGTAAGCACCACCCTCTAGCCCAAACCCCTCAAGTCACCAAGATCCCGGCTCCTCTCCCAGCCCAGTCCTCATATCCTCAGGAAGGGTAACATGGGTTGAGCCAGCAGGGGGCTCTCTCTTGGGGTGTTAATAAAGGTACCACATGGGAGCTCTTCTCAGACCTGGAGCAAAGAGACCATGACAAACACAAAGGCATCTGCCCCCCAGAGTTCTCTGCACCCCCTGACCCCAGGCTCTGGAGAGGTTTGTGCTGCATAGGCTGAATTATGTCCCCCTTCTCAAATCCATATGTTAAAGTTCTAACCCTCAGTACTTCAGAATGTGTCTGTGTCTGGAGACAAGATCTCCAAAGAGGGTAGGAGGTCATTAGTGTGACCCTACTTCAGTATGACTGGCGTCCTTATGAGACAGGAAGAATCAGACACCGATACACAGAGAGGGAAGACTGCATAAGGACACAGTGAGAAGGTGGCCATGAATACAGTGACACAAATCAGGAATTACTGAGATGGTCACTTGGCCAGAAATTGGAGGAAAAAGGGGGACCACCAAGGAAAGAGGAGACAGAGCAATGGCAGGCCACCTGAGTGGGGCAGCACTTTCTTGGCTCAGTGGCAAATCCTGGGCTCTTGGATGCCTCTGGTACTTCTGGTACCCACCCAGCTCCCTGTGGCTGTGAGGCACAGCTGTCCAGCTGCTCCTGGGGCCACAGTGTCCTTGGGATAAACCTGAAGACCTGAGCGGCAGGGAGAGGCATCATTTCAAGCCAGGGTGTGGCCGCCCTGTGAATAGCTTGTTGTGTTAGTGCCTCTTCTGCTCTCTGGACACCGAGGTTTGAGTCCCCAGAAGAGTTGCTCAATCTGAGGAGAGTTGTCAGAGGAGGAGGAGGAGGAGGCTGTGCTCAGAGCAGAAGCCTGCAGCTGCCTCCCAATCAGAGGGGTGGGTATTTATATTTTCATCAAAAATAGCAATGCTAAAAAACAAAAACTATAAGGCAAAGAAACTTCTAAAACTAAGAATATCAGCAGCAGAGGAAATAAGCTTCCTCTAGGAGCTATCCCCATCCTATGAGGTTCCAGGCCAGGAGGAAAGCCCAGAAGTTAGGGGACAAAGTGTTCACCTCTGCTGTTGTGACTAAAAAACCTGACCAGAACAATTGTAGAGGAGGAAGAGTTTATTTGGGGAATCAAAGTTTCAGAGGTCTCAGTCCATTGACAGCTGGCTTCATTTTCCAGGGCTCCTGGTGAGGCAAAATATCATGGCGGAAGAATGTGGCAGAGGGAAGCAGCTTACACGATGACCAGGAAACAGAGAGAGACTCCACTCGCCAGATACAAATATATACCCCAAGGCCACATACCCCCAATGGCCCATCGCCTCCAGCACACCCCACCTGCCTCCAGTTACCACTCAGAAAGGAAAGATGGAGGGAGAATGTCTCGTTCTGATTTCCCCAAGGCCAGGGCTAGTTCTACCCAACCACAGGGATTAATTAATCCCCCACCAGGGATTAATTCACTGATTAGCTTAAGGCTCTCACAACCTAATCTGAACCCTCTGAACTCTCTGGCATTGTCTCACATGTGAGCTTTGAGGACACCTCACATACAAACCATAACATGCTGCTTCTGAGATTGCTTGAAACACACCCAGAGTCCTTGGGAAAAGTGGAGGTGGTGATGTATGGGTTGTATTTCAGAAAATCAGTGTTGGCACTTTGAGCATGCTGTCCTCCAACACGATGATGCCCCTACAGTCTGCACCTGCTATCTTCTGCTTGGATACAGCCCTCCTCACCTCACCTACCCTGCTTCTCAGGCCCAGCTCGGGAATGGCCTCCACCGGAGTGACACATGGCTTGTCTTGTTCACCCTGCTGTCCCCGCTCATTTCCCAGAGGCTAGTTCCTCCTCCACTCACACCAGAGAAAGAAGGGGTCTGTGATCCCAGCCAGGTCAAGAGTATGACCCGCTCACTGAGCTAGCCTGGAATGACTAGGGTCTCTTTAACTGGGTTATGGGAAAGACTTCTTAGACCTGAAGATGTAGCTAGTGAATCTGAAGATACTTGTGGCCAAGATTCCCACCTCACAGAGAAAGATGCCAACAGGCAGAGAAGGACAGAAAGGAAAGATGGAGGGAGAATGTCTCGTTCTGATTTCCCCAAGGCCAGGGCTAGTTCTACCCAACCACAGGAGCTGGCACTGCAGGAGCCCTTCCTTCCTTCCTCACTCCCTCCCTCTTTTCCTCTCTCTTTCTTTCCTTTCATAAACTAGTTCAAAAACATTCTAGTTAAGAACTTGCTCCCTGCCGGGCGCGGTGGCGCATGCCTGTAATCCCAGCACTTTGGGAGGCTGAGACAGGAGGATCGTGAGTTCAAAGCCAGCCTCAGCAATGGCGAGGCACTTAGCAACTCAGTGAGACCCTGTCTCTAAATAAAATACAAAAAAGGGCTGGGGATGTGGCCCAGTGGTCGAGTGCCCCTGAGTTCAATCCCCAGTACCCACACACACACACAAAAAAAAGAACTTGCTCCCCAAAGCCTCCCCTGACTAATTGTCTTTACTGTTCCTCTTCCTACCTAAGGATACAGCCCCATCTATTGAGCTTCTATAATGGACCAGACCTGAACCAAGTGTGTTAGTAGTTTTCCATTTCTATAACAAATACTTGAGATAAATCAACTTAAAAAGAGGAAAGGTTTATTTTAGCTCACAGTTTCCAAGGTTTCAGTCTATGGTCAGTTGGCCTCACTGCTTTTGGGCCTATTAGAAAGTCAGCATATCATGGTTGGAGCATGTGTCAGAGGAAGCTACTTACCTCACGGAAGGAATGAAAGAGGAAGAAAAAGGGGCTGGGGTCTCAATATCCTTTAAGGTCACGCCCCCCCCCCAACACCTAACTTCTTCTAATTATGCCCCACTTCCTAAAGGTTCTACCACCACTTGGGCTAGGTACCAAACCTTCAACACACGAGCCTTTGGAGACATTCCAGATTCAAATGAGAGCACCATATCTTTACAACACACACACACACACACACACACACACACACACAGGAACATGTATATTTGTTGTCTACACTTGGCTAGTGATGAATAAGTCATTTCTATATTACCAGTTTTCATCTTCTCCAACACCTCGTCCACCTTTATCCATCCCCTCCTGTCTCAAATGACAATAGTGGAGAACATTATTTAGAAGAAAAAAGTATGGATGTATTTATGCACAAAATTCCAATGAAACTCTTTTTTTTTTTTTTTTTTTTTTTGGTGGGTTGGGGGCCCCAGGGATTGAACTCAGTAGCACTTTACCACTGAGCCACATCCCCAGCCATATTTTGTATTTTATTTAGAGACAGGGTCTCACTGAGTTGCTGAGTGCCTCACCATTGCTGAGGCTGGCTTTGAACTCGCGATCCTCCTGCCTCAGCCTCCCGAGCCTCGGGGATTACAGGTGTGTGCCACCACGCCCAGCTTAAACTCTTTTTAATATAAAAAAGTTCTAATAAAGATTAACATACATGCACAGACCCTTTCCGCATCAACCTGGGGTGTAGACATGTCCCCTGTTTTGGGTACAGTTGCTCCCCCAAGGTGGCACCCTCTTAGCAGTACACTGGGAATTACTAGCTGGTTAATGAGGAGCCAGTGAAGGATTAGAAACTGGAGTCTTAGTCTAAGATGGAGCCTTAGTACCTAGGTCTAAGCATCTCCTGTCTGAGCCCTCAAGAAAGCTAAGCCCAGAGGTTAGAGTTCAAATATCTTTGGGAATTCTCTGAGAGTGTTCTGCCAGTCATTCCTGATAAATTCTCCACAAAGCAGGGGCTATGGCCCAAGTGGCTTTATAGAAAGGGTCAGGTTTCTCAAACATGAAAGTCCTCCAAATATCCCCGTTTCTGTGATGTTTTTATTTTCCTCATGCCATCTTTAGCCCCGTACCAGGTAACTTAATTGCATGGAAAATGTGGAATTAAAAGTAGCCAACTGGCTGCGGTTGTGGCTCATGAGGTAGAGCCTCTTGTGTGAGGCACTGGGTTCAATTCTCAGCACCACATATAAATAAATAAAATAAGGGCCCATTGACAACTAAAAAAAAAAAAAAAAAAGTAGCAAACTGCTAATTGATATGAAGCATACCTGCACATTGGCCCCTTCCCCCACCTCCCACCTTCTACCTAAAATGGAAAATGCTTTATGCAAAGAATCCTCTGTACCTAATGTTAAAGCAGAATTTATTTTTCTTGGATTCCTGCCTATTCGAAGTGTTGGTTATTTAGCCATGCAAATAAGCACAACCTAGGGGCTCTGAGAATTTCATTCGGACCTGAAAGAAGTTAGAAAGAAAGCAAACATTTGCAAGAAGATGAAAAGCCAAGACTTAGGAAAGGGTGGTGACATTTTGGTAGCTTGACAAGGATTTCCAAAGTGTCTTGCAGTTTCAGTAAAGCTTTGCTCTCTCTTCACTGTGAGACCAAGAGGCATGATCCAAGTGGCCATAAGTTTTACACAAATTGGCATGAGTTGGGTTTACATGAGTTAATTTCTACATATAATACAAAGTTTGGGGTAAGATCTATTTTATTTTATATACATAAATTTCTTGTTCCAGCATCATTTGTTGAAAAGATGTTCCTCTCTCCACTAAGTTACTCTTGTATCTCTGTTGAAAACCAATCTAATTATATGTGTGCACCAGACCTCTTTTTAAAAATTATTTCCCTCTTATGTTTCACTGATTTATGTGTCTATCATTGTATCAATGCCACACAGTTTCAACTACTGTCACTTTATAGTAAGTCATGAAATCAGGTAGTATGATTTCTTCAACTTTGTTCTTTTCCAAAATTGTTTTGGCTATTCCTTCAAATGATACTCAATTAGATAGATTTTGAAAACTGACATCTATGTTAGTCAGTTTTTATATAACTATAACAAAATACCTAAGACAATCAACTATGAAAGAAAAAAGGTTTACTTTGGCTTACCGTTTTGGAGGTTTCAGTCCATGATCAATTGGCCCTATGCTTGGGGCTTGAGATGAATCAGTGCTTCATGGTGGGAATGAATAGAGGGCCAAAACTACTCACCTCATGGCCAAGAAGCAAAAAAGAAGAGAAAGGGGCCAGGGTCCCACAATCGCCTTCAAGGGCACAGCCCCAAAGACCTAAGGATCTCCCAATAGACCCCACCTCAAAAGTGCCCCCTCCTCCCAATAGCACCACTCTGGAGATCAAGAATTTAACACATGAGTCTCTGGGGGACATTGAACATCCAAGTCATAGCAAGATTGAGTCTTCTCATTCACAAGCATAGTATTCCCCCCACATATTTAGTCATTCAATTTCTTTCATCAACATATTATAGTTTTCAGCATGCATATCCTGCCTGTATTTTGTTAGATTTATACCTAAGTATTTTATGTTTTTTAATGTAATTATACTGAGTGGTATTGTTTTAAAAATATGATATGTATTTGCTCATTGCTATTATATAGAAATGTAATTGATTTTTTATATTCACCTTGTGTCCTGCAACCTTGTTAAATTCATTTGTTAGTTTTAGTTGCTTTTTTGTAAGTTTCTTTAAATTTTCTAAATAAACCATAATATCATCTGCAAATAGATGACAGTTAGTATTTCCCTTTACAATATATATGTTTTTAACTTTTCTCTTGCCTTATTGTAATGGCTAGTACCTCCAGTACAATGCTGAATAAGAGTAGCAAGAGAAAACAACTTTGTCTTGCCCCCATTCTTAGGAGGAAAGCCTTCAGTCATATATATATATATATATATATATATATATATATATATATATATATATATTTTAAAAAAAGAATATTAGCTGCAGGGCTGGGGTTGTAGATCAGTGGTAGAGTGCTCTCCTCAAATATGGAAGGCACTGAATTTGATCCTCAGCACCACATAAAAATAAAGTAAAGGTATTGTGTCCATATACTACTAAAAAAATATTTTTAAAAAGAGAATGTTAGGGCTGGGGTTGTGGCTCAGCGGCAGAGTGCTCGCCTAGCACGTGCGCGGCCCAGGTTCGATCCTCAGCACCACGTAAACATAAATGCATTGCATTGTGTACAACTAAAGCAAATAAATAAATTTTTTTTTAAAAAAGAATGTTAGCTGCAGGTTTATTGTTGTTTGTAAAAATTCTTATTATGTTCCTTCTATTCCTGGTTTACTGGCATTGTTATGAATAAACAGATGTTGAAATTCTTAAAAGTTTTTTCATTGATTATGTGATCATATGTCTTTTTTTCTTCTCTTGTCTATTGATATTCTTTATTTGACTAGATAGACTCAGTCATATCTTCCTCTACTGCTTTAAGAATAGTTTCTTTTATTCCTTAGAACATATTTATATAAATTTTTAAAGAAAATATTTATAATGATTGTTTTAAAGTTTTGCCTCTTAAATGCAACATCTGGACCCTCTCACATCACCTTTGGTATATAGGTTGTTTTTCCTTTTTCTTTCTACTTCTAATAACATTTTGTTGAAAAATTTACACTTTAGGTAATATACAATAGGATATTTTAACTTTAATGTTGGTTTCTCCCAGACATTTGGTTGGATTTTGCTTTTTTTAAAGTTAACCTTCTCTCTTTTAATTAGTGGTTAGAAAGCTAACCTTTCTCTCATATTTTTTTAATGAAAATTATAGTCATAAGAATATATATTAGCAGTTCAGAACTAATGGTGATGTGTTATGGACACAGCTTGAAATCCAATTGTCCACATAGGATACAATGTCCTTTTGTAGTGGTGATATTACTACAAATGGCTGGGGACCTGGGCACTGCAGGGGGGAGCTTGGGACCTCTGTGGCCCCTTTCCAGCCTGGCCCACCCCAGCTGGCAATGGTAGCAATGGTAGCCCAATCCTCCCCGCCCCACCATTTCTTACATCCTGCAGACATCTTCAGGCAGGAAGTAGATCTACTTGGAGCCCACAGTTCTTGGCTTTGGGCAAGCTCCAGCTTTTGTTGAAGAAAGAAGTGAATGTCAACCCCCTTCTGAGAGGCTCCGGCTGAACTTAGAACTTTACGGAGTTGGAGGAGCAGGTGATTGTGAGGAGGTTTGTGGAGGTCCGGCGCTGGGGAGTTTTCCTGGGATGTTTGTCAGGGTTTACACGAAGCGGGTGGCATGAAGGACCCGGTTACCACCTGTTCTCTTCCTCCCTCCACACCTCTCCACACCTTGGAGAAGAGCCCCCAGGGCAAGGCCACTTGGAGAATACAAGATTCCCTGGGACCAAGCAGGGAGCACCATGGAACCAATGGAACGATGGAGGGCATGTGAGGGGGGTATGGATTTTAAATCCCAAAGTCACAAGTGAAAAAAATATCTCATTTAACTATTGTCCCATGAAGGGATTTATTTTCTATCCATGATCCCCACTCTGTCTAATGTAGAAAAGTTAATCCAGTCATTTCCAGATGAACTCAATCAAATTCAGTGATATATATATTTTTAATTGTCACTTTAGGTTGAAAACCTGTCACATTCAGGATCGTTTTTCCTTTACCTCCATCCCCCTCAGTTGAGACTAAGGGCAGGGTGTCTTTCCAGGTGGGAAGGAGGGTCTCTTTCTCAGACTCCATCAGTCTCACTGACCTCGTGTGAGCAGTAACTGGTCTCCGCAGTCCTTGGCCCCCTCACCCTCTGAGCTGGCAAGCCTCTGAGATGCTCCTGCAATTCATCTGATGCCCGGTCAGGCGGTCCCCCAGCATCTCATCCTGGACTTTCCTGTTCACTCTCACCTTTGCTCTTGTTCTTCTCCATCCAATGTCCGGGGATTTCTTAAAGTCTGGGCGGGGCTGACTGGTCTCCAGGTGACCCTGACAACCCTCACCACCAGGCCTGTTCTACTGCTGTCCTCCAGAGGCACAAGGACATCTGTGAGGCCGCTGGCGAGCAGCATTCCAGTTGGCAACAGCCAAGGTGTCCCTCCATTCTCCGGGTTCCCACATCTCTCAGGTCAGGGGTTCTTGTTTTTTCTCATCCCACTCCTGCCCCCAGCTCTAGCAGGCAGGACATGAAGACAGGCAACATCCATGCTCTTTAGGCTACCTATCCCTCAACCAGCTCCTGGGCCATTTATCTGGGGTAGGGGCAGATTTGGACACAAAGAGCACAAAGAGAGGTCGTGCAGGATCACTTACAATCTCCAAGGAGGCACGGAGGACCATCCTCAGCAACGAGGAGGGACACATAGGAGCACACTCCCCTGCCCTGGCCCTTGAGCATCTGTGATGGTGCGCTTCATTTCCACTGGTCTTCTAAGCTTATGTCAGACCCCAAGAGTGAGACTGAGTGTGCTCCCGAACTGCTGTCCAGGCTGACCCATGCCTGAGCCCCAGCCTCCCACAGACATATAGGCCTCAGAAGTGAAAGCCTGAACAGACCCTGAAATCATAATTCAAAAAGGCTGTTCCCTAGGGATGCTGGTGCTTGGTGGCCCAAGCCCGTGGGAGCTGGGCCTGTGAGTCGCAATGTCTATCTCCTGCAGCCAGGGAGCCAGAGACCCCCAGGTCTCAGCAGCCTGGAGGACCTGGGAGAAATTCCAGGCGGCTTCTAGGAGAATGGTGAGGAGGAACTCTCTGTTTTATGGGGTCCCACAAAGTTCCCACAGTAAGCCTGGCCCTTCACCTGTAAGTAACACCCTATCCAGTTCTCAGGCCAGCAGCTGGTCCCCCACCCCTGCCTCCTGAACTCCTCTGCCTCTTGACCCTTCACCGTTTAATCCTGCTCTCCCTTTGGTCAGTTTCTTAGATAATGTCCTCACTTCCCTGGGGACTCAGGTCACCCTTTGATCACACCCTGTGTGATATCTGGCCAGCCTCCAGCACAGGCCCTCAGAGTGGCTCCTGGGGTGACCCAGGCTCCAGAAACCACATGCTTCACCCTGGTTCCCTAGGCCTGTGATCTGGCCCTGACCACTGTGCCAGCCCCACATAGACCCTCTGCTCCAACACCAGGGGAGCAACTCCAAATGTAGTGTCCTCCCATGTGTCACTGTGGTTTTTCTTTCTCTTTTCTTTTTTTTTTTTTTTAAATATTTATTTATTTACTTTAGTTGTACACAATGCAATGCATTTATGTTTACGTGGTGCTGAGGATCGAACCCGGGCCGCGCACGCGCGAGGCAAGCGCACTGCCGCTGAGCCACAACCCCAGCCCCTCACTGTGGTTTTTCGTATTGTGTTCCCTCCACCCCTAAGTCCTCTGGATAATTCATACTCAGCCACTAATCCAATCTTGATGGTGCCTCATCTACAAAGTGGTCCCCTAGTGACTTTCTTGTCCCTGTCCTGGGTTCTCTGTGCCCCTTGGAGCCTCAGGCTTTTCCCACCATGACACCCTTCACGTACATTGCGCATGCCTGCTTACCTGGCCACTTCTGTGCTAACCCTTATGCCTGGGTTCAAATCCTGGCTCTGGATTTTCCTAGCTGTGTGACCTTGTCCATCAGTTTCTTAATTTATAACAACACCAAAATCACTTATAATTATATTGCAACAACACTAATAATTCCTCCCTCAACTGATTGTTTTAAGGATGAAATTAGAAATGTATGTGCAATGCTTACCACCCTGCCCATTGGTTATTGGTGATTCTTTTTTGCCAAGATCACTACATCTGTGTCAGGCCATAGATGTAGCCAGGTTAGAAGAAGCCATGAAATACTGGAAACTATCTTGCCCGAGGTACTCCTGGGGCACAGAAGAGGAGTTTCACCGAACAATGTGGCTTCCAGACCTTTTGTAAATTAAAGGCACTACCGCCCCCCCCCCCCCTCCATTCCTCTTCCCTGGGTACCTTGTAATGCGCGCTACCGTCCACAAGGGGGCACCCTCTTTGGGTGGAGTCCCGCTATTGCCGCAGCTGCCGTAGGTGGCGGTCTTGAAGTCACTCCAGCACGCTGTTCTCTGAAAGCCTGACTAAAATTGGGCATTTTTCCCCCATTGAAATAAATCAGGGCTGCTGTCGACAGTACACGGTCGCGGTAAGATATTGTCTGACCGTAATTTGCAGAAACTATTTTTAAACTAGACCAAACACGTGTTGCCACATTGAAAAACCACAGAAATTAACAGGCACGTCTCCCCAACCCCCAGCCCCCACTCCCAAACTGCTGTTACTCATTCACAAGTTTGGAAAGGTACAGGATGGAAGGTGGAAACGTCAGTGATGTTAGTTAACAACAGGGCACCAACGAATGATTGTGGTCCCTCCAAATTCATAACGAAGCCCTTAACCCCCACTCATACCCATGTGACTGTCCTACTCATGAGGACAGGGTCCTACTCCCAGAAGGCTGGCCCCTTTTAAGTAGAGGAAGAGATGTCAGAGCCCTCTCTGCTATGTGAGGACGGTGAAAAGCTAGCTGTCTGTGGGCGGGAGGAGGGTCCTTGCCAAAATGGGACCCAGCTGGACCTTCAGGTTGGACGTGCCAGCCTTCAGAACAGAGAGAAAGCAAATTTCAATGAAGACACGAAGTGTGCGGTGTTTTGTTAAGGCCCAAGCAGACTGAGAAAGGTGCCTATTCTGGGAAGGTGCTTTGGCTCTCTTATATTATTTTGTCATGATCATATAAACTGGTTATTTCCTTTGTGTGTGTGTGTGGGGGGGGGCTTGCTGAAGATGGAATCCAGGCCCTCTGCATGCTAGGCAAGTGCTCTACCACTGAGCTATGCCCCCAGCCCTGTTTTCTTGTTTTAAAAATTTTAATTGCATCTTCTCTTTCCTCGTTTTCCATTCCCTTTCTCACTTCTCTGTTGAATGTATCATCTCAGGCCTGTGCATGGTGCATTAAATGCCAGGAGCGAGGCCACAGCTGTCACTGTGGGGAAAAAAAATTTAGAAAAATGACACACACACAGTTTCTTGGCACTCGCAGGAACTAGGATGTGTCTTCTCTCTCTCTGTGGGAGGGCATGTGAGCCAGCCTGCGAACTGGCAAGTAAACTTTGTTCTGCATAATCAGTTTGTTGGGGGAACAGAGGATTGGGGTGTCACAGGCACGAAGGCTGTGCTTCTATGAAGGGTCGCTCAGAGCCCAGAACAAACAGTGCCTTATTAGAGAGATCCAGATACCCCACCTCACTCCCCCAGGCCTGCTGGAGAGCAAGTCCCACCAGTCAACCTTGGGGGCTAGGGCCATGTTTTGGGCCCTGCAGCTCCGCCTCCCACCCCAAGGACTGGTTATGTGCATCATCCCCCAAAGCAGGATTCATGGCTTACCAATGGGCTGTCCCAGAAATCCTATGATACAGCCGGGTGCCAGGACAAACCCTGCTGCTCAGGAGGCTCCCCGGACTGTTCAGGAATACAGCATGCAGTCATGGAAAGATCTGGACTTTGCTTCAAAGCCTGGGTCGTGTGATCCTAGATAAATCTCCCCCTCTCTGAGCCTCTGCTTTTTTAGGTACCAAATGCAGCTGACAAAGTTCATCTCAGAGTTTTTAAGAGCATTAAACTACTTTGCCTTAAATCGGCTGTTATGTTGCCTGACACGTAGTGGTTCTTAATCGCTGGTTACCATTATTCTCAGGCAGCAGTGGCAAACATTTTCTTGAAGGAGCCAGACAGTAAATATCTTAGGCTTCTCAGCCATGCAGTCTCTGGCAACTGCTCAGCTTGACTCTGGCTGCAGTGCAAAAACAGCTGTAGACAATGCAGAAAGTAGTGGCATGGTTGTTTCCAATAAAACTTTGTTTATAAAATCAGGTGGGCCATATTTGCTGGTGATACCTGTTCAAAAGGCTGGATGGTTGAGGGAGTGGAAGGAGGGGGCAGGGGGGTAGGTCTCCAATGTACAGAGATGCTCACACGGTACAGGGAGCAGGCAAAGGGGACACTTGTCCATATATATTCTTGGAAAACATTGTTACAGGCCAAGGATTCTTAAGCTGGGGCCCAGACACCATCTGGGAATTTACCAATGGTCCTCGGGGAAGTTGATGCACCCCTCAATTTGTATATGATATTGTTTGTGTATATGCAGCTTCCTCTCAATTATTTAAGGGGTCTTGACCCTAACAGGTGAAGAACCACTAAAATAAATCAAGCAACTCCCCAGACTTTGGTGAAGACCCCCAGTGATGGTGGGGTCCTTACAGATGTGGGGAGGAGAGGTCATAGGACAGAGAGGGTCCACAGCTACTTAGGAGGAGCACCCTGGTTTTCCATGGGCCTTTCCTTAATCACTGACACTCCAAGTGGTTCAAGAAGTGTTTTCAGTGGCCCCTGGTTGGAGACAGAATCCTGTCCCCAAGGCTGCAGAGCACTCCCCAGTTTACCCATGGTAGAGCCCCCACAGAGTGTCCTTATTTTCAACTTCTCTCCCCTTTTCAGACCTGCAGAATTGTGGGGCAGTCCCATGTGAAGCCAGCTGCCTGTCCAATGGGGAAAGGGGATGAGGCCCTCAGTCAAGTGACATCAAGGGACTGGGGCAGGATGGCCTGGTCTGTTCGAGTTTGCCAGGAAGGGTCCTCACCAAACTTGGTTTACAAGACATGGCAAGCTGGAGCAACTCAGCCATGAGTGTGCTGCCCCATGGCCTCAGCCAAATCATCAGTGCTGCTGCCACCTCCACCCTGACCATTAACCTGCCTCGGTGCCAATGGTCCCATGGTTACTGGAGAGGCGGTGCTGCCACCCCAGACTACACCTCGTGAGCAGACTCACCAGTGGGCACATGCAATTCCTATCCCTGCCTCCCCAGGAGGTCTGTCTCCAGACGTGACAATTCCTGTGGCCTCTCTGAGGACGTCCCATGAGACTGAGGAATTGATGGCACTTGCTACTAAGCAGTGCCCACAGTGACCCATTTCTAGGGAGCTCAGGCTAAGGCAGCTGATGCCACAAGTGGACCAGATAAGGAACAGGTACCTGACCACCCAGGTTTCCTGAGATGCATGTAGTCCTGTGCTGAAATAGTCAGTGGCCCTAGAAGGCAGAACTCAGGGTGGGGTTTTTCAGCTGGACTGCCCCTGTGTGCAGACTAGAAGGACTGCATTGCTAGAGGAAGCTAGGAGGTGAGCCAGTGATCATGGCATCTGTGGGTAGCTGACTGAGGCACAGGTGGAAGGTGAGGCATTGGGGGCATGTGGTGGCCAAGGCCTGGCTCTGTGTGACAGGTATGAGGATCAGGGTGTGTGGTCTGGCTGCTCCAACAGTGCTGGGGACACCAGATGGACACTCATGGCCAACACAGGCCTGGGCAAAGGGGCACCTTGCCCAGGGCCTGGGTGCTTGGGCAATGGCTGTAAGCCCCCTGGGATTGAGTGGGAGTAATTGTCATATATACTTGCAATGGTGCTTCAGGGTCCTTCCTCAAGGGGACCTGACCTAGCCCTTCAGTCTGTGAGCTGACTTAGTTCTGCAAGAGTTTGCAGGTTCCCATTCCAGCAGCAGATGTCAGTGGGCGGGGGTCTGAATGACAAGGCTCCCTGAGACCTGAAGGCCAGCATGGTTCTCTGGTTGGGGGGGTGGTGGCTCACAGAACCCATGGGGTACAAGAGTTTGGGCTGCAAATCATCTTGTGGGGAGTCCGGTAGGCCCATGGAACCATCTGTGGCTCCTCGGTTCCCAGGTGTGTCATTGCGTTGGGTCCACCTGCAGCCAGCAGTGTTCTGCACGCACAGCCCTCCTGACCCAAGGAGTGAAGGCAAACTGTGCTGTGAGCACTTGTGCCATGGCTTTGACTCTGTTTCTTAAAGACTCCAGTGAAGACTGACAGGAGAGAAGCAGCACCCTCCCAGCAAGTGGGAGCCAAGGTCAGACTCTTCTGACACAGGCTCCACCTAGATCCACCCTTGGGTATGGAGGGTGCCTGTGGGCAGCTGGGATCACGTGGCAACTCCCCTCATCCAGGAGCTCTTCTGTGGACAGCCTTGGCCATTGAGTCACAACCAGAAAGACCCAAGGTTCCATTCTCTGAGCCAGCGGGACAACTCTGCCCCATGTCGGGCCATGTGTCCGTAGGTAGCTGAGTCATGTAGGCCCCTCCCCCAAGATGGGGGCTGGTCCTTTCTCCATGATCAGAACCTCTGGGGCACGTGGGTCCAGATGCCCAGATTACAGTTTGAGGGGATGTGAAAGGGGAGGTGTCCTGGATGTTCCTTGGGCCCCTAATTATAGCACCAGCAAGGAGACTCAATGCAATGGGCAGCTGGCATTCTGGGAAGAAAAGGTGGAGTGGGCTGAGGCTCTGGGGGAATTAGGGTTAGAGCAGAGTCCCTGTCACCCTATGGCCTGGGCACTAGGAGGCTAAGCAGGGAGCCCTGGGCAGATGCAGGTGGGTGGTGTCTATTGACTTCAGGGGCTGCACATGGGTTGGGGCTGATCATAAAACCCTGGGGTGCCCCAGGGGACAGGGTCTATGAGTAGGAGAATGACATTCATGCATACCAGAAAGTATTTTCTGAATGTCAATCCAGAGACAGATTTTTGGTAATGAGGTCTAAAGTGCAACACTGAGAGCAGATGGCCAAAGAGGGTGCTGGAAGAGCTCACTGGAGGAGGGGAAGTGAGAGGCCAGGGAATGTCCACTCCCACTGCGAGCTGTTCTTCTTCTCTGGTGACCTGACTGCTGTGGTTGCAGGGACAGTCAGAGGCACTTTAGTCAACCAACATTCACTGGCAGACACTGAAGAAACAGCCAGCTAACAGCTCCAGTCTATGCCCTCAGGTAGCATGATATACAGGGGACAGACCATAGTCTTGGGCTACATGGAAGGCAGGGCAATGTGGTAGAAGGCTGGCGTGGTCTTGCTGTGGCTGGAGGTAGGAGCCCGGGGGCTAAGAGACCTTCACAAGAAGGCAGCCTTGGAGCCGACACCTGAAAGATCCTAACTCTGAATGATTCACCAGTTAGCCAACCTGAGGTGGAGTCTTTCCTACAGTGCTCCGGGGACAGGGATGGGAACAGAGGGGCCCCAATACAGGGATAATGATCAAGGGGGCCACCACGTGGTCCAGCGGTGGCTTGACCCGTGGAACTGTTCTCCGAGAAGCAGTCAGACTACAGCCATCAGTGGGGCCTGAACTGAAGGAGGAAAAAAGAAATCTTTCTCCTGTTCTTGTCTCTTACTGGTGAAAGGTTTACACCATGGAGGACAAGCTCCCCTAAATTTTAAGGTTATGTAGGCTCAGGCCTGACCACAGGGAAACCTTATGGCAGGAAGCAACAAGCAACTCGGGTGTAGGGTGGGAAGCATTCAAGGTGCTGTCAAGTTGTACCTGCATGAAGATGGGTTGGAACCCACAGAGCTGGTTGCTATGGATCAAGGAACATGGTCCCCAGGAAGGCACACACATGTGAAGTGAGCAGAGTTTCCATGAGCTAACCTGGGGCACTCCCCCCCCCCCCAGGCAAAGGGCAGAACGTGCAAAGGCTCTGAGGCTTTCACTTTCTGTAATTCCGTCTTAAACTTCTCACAGCGATAAAGAAAGGATATACCCCAGTCCCCAAATAAAGAATTCTCAGTTCTGAAAATGAAGCCCCAACAATCCAGTGCTACAGAGAGGCCTGAAGGGAGGTAAGTGGTAGATGACACTGAATCCAGATGTGTGGCAAGGGTCCTCCTCAGCCAACACAGCCAGTAGTTCACCAGCAGGCTGCTACAATGTACAGTCAGGTACTCGGTGCCTGGGACCCAGGACACAGAGAAGTCAAGGTCTCTGCCCTCCAGACACTCCCTGAGTGAGAAGGACAGCAGAAATGTTTTTTAATCCAGGCACACGGTGGGTTCAAATCCCCACTTATTACCCAGGTCAAATTGTTCTGCCTAGGCCTCAGTGTCCTCCGCTGTACAATGGAGACTTGTTTGCGGAGGTGATCTGGGTAAAATGGAAACATAAATGTGAGTATTCATGGGGCTGGGGTTGTGGCTCAGCAGTCGAGTGTTCGCCTAGCACGTGCACAGCCTGAGTTCGATCCTCAGCACCACGTAAACATAAATGCATTGCATTGTATACAACTAAATCAAATAAATAAATATATTTTTTTTAAAAAGTGTGAGTATTCAGCCTGAGCCCAGAACAGAGGAATGCTCCACAAGCCTCAGCCATGTGGGAGACCCTCCAGCTAAGGGCAGGGGGACACCTCCTCATTGCTGACTGACATAGCTGGGCTACTTAAAGGTGTTGTGCACAAGGTAGAAAAGTGTTTTAAACTCTTTGCAGATTAAAATATTACTCAATCTAATGCCTCTTTCTGGGGATGGTCATAACCCCCATGTGGCTTCCTCCAAGTTCCAAAGACCCCCTGAGCCCATCCTCAGGCATGGTGACTCAAGGGTGTCTCCAGGGTGGCTCAAGTGCTGGAAGCATGAACCCAGGCGGCACTGGTCTCCAAGGTCTTTATTCAAGAAGGTAGAGAGCGTCTGCAGTCTGTTTGACAGGCACTATGCAGGGAGTTGTAACAGTTCCATTTTCCCCGATTTCCATGGGGACAGGGGTGCAGAGGAGGGGCACCTGTCTGGGCAGGGCAGAGGGGTCCTCTCCTCCAGAAGAAAGGCACTGATGGGATGAACATCCTAGAGCAAAGGGGCCGGGCTCTATACACATGGATTGACCAGATGCAACTCAAAGCTAAATACAGCTAAAGGGGGAATTTGTCCATCCTGGGGGTAGGGGGCAGGGGCAGAGCTGCTTCTGGGCTCTTCACACCAAGTGGGAAAGGAAGTTCAGAGAGAAGGCAAAGCTTCAAGGGTAAAACAGAGTTCAGCCTTTCAGTCTTAGTGTTTTGTGCAATTTAAAAAATAAACCAACAAAATAAATATAACTTAAAAACTTCTTACAGGACACTAGAGGTGAGTCTGGGGAGGACAGTCAAGGAAACCTTCCAAGCGTTCCAAGCAGTGCTCACTGCCAAGAACCCCTGGGGCCCACAAGGACAGAGCAGGAGGGCCTAGCACCCTCTCACCCATGCACCACCTCCTGGCACCTGCATGACCAGGACCTAAGGAGCCCCTGCCAGGACCAGGGCTGGGTCTTTTGGACCTCCAGGAAATAGGTTCTGGGAAATTCTATTCCAGGATCTATCTATTCCACCAAGAGGAGAGGGAAGGGCCAGATAGCAAGGGAGTGGGAGAATGGCTTGAGAGAGAGCAGGTGTGGGAGCTAGTCTGGTAAATATAAAACCTAAAAAAGACAAAAGACCCTAGGTAATAGAATCAGCCTAGAAAGATGCCTTCTTTACCTCTCTCTCTCTCTCTCTCTCTCTCTCTCTCTCTCTCTCTCTCTCTCACACACACACACACACACACACATGAAACCCAACCAAAATATTGCCATAAGAGGCTCCATGGATGAATAAATGGTCATTTGCTTATTATCACATTGTTTGCAAATAGTTGGTGCCTTCTTAAAGTGCTTAGGAAGTTTTGTTCACTTACATAGGTTAAACTGGTCCCTGCAATTTTTGTTCATATCATGGATTTGCTTTAGCAAATGTTTTTTATACATACAGTGAGGGTAACTTGGCCAGCTATAGGATCTTGATGTCTGAATTAACAATGTCCTGTTCCCCACAGATCTGAAGCCTAGACCATCAGGGTCCCTTCTAACCTGTGACTGCAGCTTGGGCATTCCAGAGCTTAATGTGGCACTTGTTGCCACCCCCATGCTGCCTGCCTTCCAGATCACGTGCTGTCACAAGGGCTCAGGCTCAGCCAGGGCGGGGGTGTGACCTTTAGCGAGTCAGCCCACGCAGGAGCTCACCACTGTTTTGAACAAGAGCCAGGAAGTTTAAGTGATTTCCTTTTTAAAAATCTGTACTTATACATTCTTATGTGTCCCGCCCTCCACCCCCAGCCAACTGTCACTCACCCACCCAGCATGGAAGGGGAAACATATGTGTCATGTGGGCAGGTCAATAGTCCCCCCTAGAGACCCTGAGGTGCCAGGGTGGGAAGCCCACCCCTAAAGCAGTTCTTGGTCCACACTATTTTTCTCAGTGTCCCCCAAGTGGCCTGGTACCCAGTAGGGCTCCTCTGACTGCACTCTGCAAAGCAGGGGGTGGCAAGCCCCGGGGGCCTGAGGTGCAGCTCCACGTGGCAACAGAGCTAGGAGTTTTGTTCTTAAAAAGTCATACAAATTGTACACTCTTCTCAGTAATACAGACTTCCTTCCTTTACAGTTAAAATGAGGCTTTAGAATAGTTCTTCATGAATCTTCACACAGCATAGGGACTCCAGGAAGAGGGGCCTGGGACACCCCCAGGTCCCCATCATGTTCCTGGAAGCCATTCCACACTACGTGGGGAAACAGGTCGAAGCCCTCAGGCTATCAGGCATATTACAGGGAAATTTTTAAAATATGATGCCAGTAAGCCAGAATCCTGCTTCCTCCTGGCCTGTGCTGCCCTGAATCCCACCCCCAGCGCTTGCAACTGTTAGGACTCCTTCCCCATGAAAGGGTCCTGTGTATGCTGATAGGGTTGACTGACTAGCACCAGGGACATGAGGGAACAAGAGACGAACTTCCTCCCCTGGATGGGGCCAGGGTCCCAGAGATCCTGAAGGGTTCACGCCTGACTTCAAGGGGCTGTCCATACCTTGACTTCTCCTACCCAGCCACCTAGATTTTGTCACAGCAGTGGCTCTGGGGTGATCAGAGTGGCATTCCTGGAAGCTCAGCTTGGCAGAATGTCCCCTCTGAATTCATGGGTGGCAACTTCAGATAGAAGAACAAAGCTCCTGCCTGCCCACTTCTGGGAAGGTCTAGGTCAGAGAACACAGCCAACTGACTTCAGCCTTCTGGTTCCCAGCTGGGTCTGGCCCAAAGCTGGAGGGTTTCAATATCAGAAGGGTGGGGGTTATGATTTAGTAGCCCTAGAAGGGCCACCACAGCAACTCTGGAAGCCTCTGGAGCTGCTCATAGGAAGGAACTGTGCTCACAAACAATACGTGATTTCCCAGAGGTTTTTGTGTCCTGGAAGCCAGGAACCTGGCTGGGCTGCTGGGCTCTGGGTGGGAGGCAGAGATAGATGTGCTTGGCAGCAGTGCTGATGGCACAGGCCACCAGGGGGGCAGCAGACTCCCACAGGTGGCCCGCCTAGGCCTGCACTTTCTGGGGGCCACCCATAGGCAGGCTCATTTCCTAGGGTTCCCCTGGCAGCCAGGGATCTCAGGGCCACCCAAGCTCTAAACCCAACTGACCTGCACAGGAAACTGAGCCTAGGTTTGGGCAATTTTCTTCTAGAAGGTGATTCTATTTACAAAGAGAAGTGGGAACACCACCTCCAAGCCCTTAAGTTAGGAAAAGAACTGGAAACTCATCTTATCTCCTCTTCTACAAAGTGTCTTGTAGTGCAGTTCAAGAGGGTCAGTTCTAAGGCTTGAACCCAGAAAGGACTGGAGGAACAATGAAGAAGAAGAAGGGAGGCAAGGGAGAGGAGAAGAGGCAGAGGTGGCAGGGATGAAGTGGGCGCCTCAGGCGAGTGGGGAGCCCTGGGACATTTCTGTCAGGATGTCGATGAGGTTGTTCAGCCCCGGAGAGGTAGCCATCCTCCCGGTTCCCTTCCTGCCAGGGGACGTCATGCTTCAGGGTCTGGCCCTCGGGCAGGGGCGTGGTTTTCCCAAAGTCAATCATCCACACCTTGGCCTGTTCTTTCTTGTCGTGGATGAAGAGGAGAGAGCTGCCAATGACCTGGAGGAGAACAGGCAGTGAGAAGAGGGACAAGCTGGCACACCCCGGCTCCTGAAGGCATCTAGGAAAAGCCTGTGGCCTGCATGAAGCTAAGAGGGGCATGGGCCAGAAATTCTGCCCCCTTTTCTCAGCAGGGCAGTGGGGCTAGCCCAAGAGTGGTCAAGCTGGGGGCAGGAGACATCAGATTCTGAGAATGGTGACCAGCCTTCTGCGTGGGCAGGGCCACAGGGAAGTCTGGGATGGCAGACCAACACTTCTCCACCCCCAATTTTGGCCTGTACTCTTCCTACTATTTCTAGACCATAACTAAACCTGGGGGCCATCCCCTGCCCCCCACACCTTGACACCCCCATGTGATGAATGACAGGTGACTGCTGTAGTGAAAGGGAAGGTGCCAAGGAGATTCCACACTCTACCCATGGGGGTCAAGGAAGGACCCTGTGCCAGTGCACACCCACCTGCCCCAGCAGCATGGCCCCCTGCAGATTCTGGCCAGACAGGCCCAGCAAAGCCTCCCCAGCCTGCCCCAACCAGGGAGTGTCTTCAGAGACAACAGGGCCCCTCTCCCTTCTGTGCAAGGTCAGCGCATTAGTGTGGGAATATGGAGATCCTTCCACCCAGTGCAGGGAGGCCAGGGTGGCTCTGTGCCTGAAGTCCTGCTAGGCTCTGCCCTCTAGGGACCCCCCCAGCACCCCACCCCTTGTCTAGGTACCCTATCAAGTCTGTCACACATAGGGGGATAGGTGTGTCCAGTGGAGAGTGAGTGGGGAATGCAATCCAAGGGCAAGGCCTGTGGTCGCTCCCTGAGAAGGGCCAGTGGTAGGGTTTGCATGAAGGTGCAGGAAGGTGCTCTGCCCTCTGGGGATGGTCCCCTGCCAGGTGCCCCAAGACCCTCTGTCTCCAATTTCCCACTGTGGATCCCCAGCCTTTTCCATAGGTGGGGCTCAGGCTGAGAAGCCCTCCATGCAAAACCCCTCAAGGGACTGTGTTCCTGAAAGAGCTACAGGCCTGCAGGGAGCCTTGGGGCCCTGCTTTGCACCCACTCAGCTACCAAATTAACCACTTCAGGGAGTGCTGTGAGCTGAGAGGGCTGTAGCTCCGTGTGTGTGTGTGTGTGTGTGTGTGTGTGTGTGTGTGTGTGTGTGTGTCAGTGTGAGTGCATGCACGGGGCTGAGGGTCCTGGACTCCCATGTCAGGATCATATAAACTCTTTCAGGAACCTCCAATGACTCGCAGACCAGCTCTGAGTGGCACTTGAAGACCTGCCCACTTTTGTCAGGGTCTCCTCTGATGATCCTAGGTTGGTGGGGAGGAAGCATCTTGGAATGCTTCTGCCCTGAGACTCCTGGGGTGGTGGAACAGGCATCCTGCCACAGCTGCCCAGAACTGAACAGACTCCAGAGTGGGGACAGAAAGAAGAAAGGGGCAATGACAACTAATCTTTGGCAGGACAACCTATGTGGTCACCATGGAGCCCAGCACAGCCACACAGATGCTTCCATCTTGCAGCGAGGGGGTTGGCCCTCGGTGGCCTGCTTAGGGCTACAGCTATCCTAAATGTCCCTCGGGTTTCTGGAACCATGGGGTCTATTAGCATACATGCTCTCTGCCTAAGAGCACGAAGCCAAACGTCTACCTCATGGCACTTGAAGAAAGGAGAAACTTCAAGGGTGGCTCGAATGGCCTTCAGTCGGTCCCGGTAGGCAATCTGGGAACAGAAAATAGCCAGAGTTTTACACAGTGAAGGCAAGTGGGTGGGTTTTCAGACCCCTTTAGCTCCATTCAGAGTCCCTGAATAGAACTGGGAGTGATCTTAACCCTGATCACTTACTCCAACCTGTTTATCTACCAACAAGGAAACTGAGGCCAAGAAGGAGACCCGAGTGGGCTTTGGGTGCCACCTCCCCCCCTCCACACACAGCAGGAGGTACAGAAGAGACATGATCCCAGAGAAACCCTTGAGGAGCTCCTGCATGAGGGGCCAGCTGATCCTGGAACACCAGCAGCGTGGAGGTGAAATCTAAGAACCATAGACCATGATGTCTTCCTGAAGAGTATATGAGGGAGCCACAAACATGTCTGCCAGCGGCCTCTCTCCAGAGCCCTACAGACTCCAGTTGTGCTTGCTGTGTTGCCTCTGGGGTGCCCTGTTCTCCCCAAGTGCCAGCTCCAACAGAGAAGCTTGTAGCACATAAGCAAACAGGGTTCCTCCACGGCCATGGGACAGTGACACAGCTTAGCCGGGCTGCTTGCATATGACTGGAGTCCCCTTGCTAGTGCAGGGTAGCAGATTGCTAAAGGGCTGAGATCCTCCTCAGCAGGAGGCCCAGGAACCAGTGGGCCTGAAGTCCAGTGCATTCCCCTGGCCTGAAGCCAGGGGGCTTGAAAGGGGCCAAGGGAAGCCTCCCTAGCTGGAAAAGGAGGGAAGGAGACGTCCCAGAACCAGCTGACACTGTCTTCTTGGAGAAAAAGCTCTCTGGAGCCCCTCCCTCTGTAGCTCCTAGGTCCTGGTCAGAAGGTGCGTCTCAGAGGGGCTCCAGGCCCACATCCCAGCCATGCCTGGATCTCCAACTGTCACAGGACACTTATGCTTGGGGTGCAGTGGCCCAACATATGCCAACTCAGCTGGGAGGGTCAGGACGTCCTGGTGGGCAAAGCATCTGTCCCAGCCTGCTGGCTGTCACAGCAGCCATCATAAAAGGAGTAACTTTGTCATAAGCTTGTATATCCACATCCCAGGCTGACAGCTGGCCAGGTCTTGCTGGGGAGGGCACTGTGACCCATAGGCATACCTCTCTCATTCCACCTCACAGTCAACAGAGGCCTAGGTAGGCCTGGGGGCATTGGGGGTACAGGGACCAGCAAGCTGCTGGCTGTGCTGGGCAGGGGCCCCAGAGCCTGCCTGGCTTCTGCGTCAGGCAGACTTGGGTATGAATCTATAAAGTCTATGCTTTCCTAGCTGTGTGTCCTTGACCTCTCAAGTTTCCCATCTGTAAAACAGGGACACAAATGTCTATGGCACCAGAGGGTTGCCAAGAGGATGTAATAAACACTTACTACAATACCTGGATGGCAAGTGCTCAAGACATCCAGCAATGGTCTCTCTCTCTCTCTCTCTACAGGGAATGGAAAATGTTTTAGGGAGCTCTGAGGTGGGAGGCCAAGGAAAGTGAGTTACTATTCACAGAGCTTCCCTGTGCACCATGAATGCTGAGAACAGCCATATCACTTCTTCCTCACCTTCCAAGCAGAAGCTGGAGCCTGGGGTTTCTGCATGGGCACTGTGCCCATGGCCTGGTTCAGGCAAGGCCTGGACAAGGATGTCCAGAGCAGTCATGGTTATCCTAAGACCCAGACTCACCAGGATGTTACGGTTTCCTTTAGTGAATTCTCTGAAGGCCTCAGTAACCTGCTCCCTTGTTTTGGTCTTCTTAAAGTCCCTGTTCACGGAGCCATCTTCTTTCTGAGAAGGAGAATGACACCCCACCAGGAGGCAGTCAGCAGAGAGCCCACAGGTGGGTGGACACTGTGCCCATCCACTCAACAACCACAAAGCAGGTGAGACCCATCTTGACCCTCAAGATGCTCTAGGGCTAGTGGAGGCAGCCAAATACTCAGGTATGGTACAAGGAGGCAGGTGCAACCAGGAGCAGGGTGATTATCACACAGCACACAGCAAAGGGGAGCCTGACCTGGGCTGTAACTAAGTTGTACACAGATGTGGTACTGGCATTCCAGGCAGAGTGCAGTACATTAGCAAAGTCCTAGAAGTATCGGGTATCTGGGTTAAGAATGGAAGAGTGCGTCCCTGGAACACCCCGTCCTGAGTGCAATAAGCAGGGGTTAAGGGAGGAAAACAGCATCATTTTCTACTCAGGGGCCTGAACCTGCCCATCAAAGGCCCCTGCTATATATGCTACCCTCCCGTTAGTCACTTGGCAGGTATCTGGGTATCCACGTGACTACGTGGATATCCCAGGGCTTGTGTTCAAGTAACCCTTCTTTTACTTGATAATGGTCCCAAAGCACAAGAGTACTGATGCCATAAATTTGGATACACCAAAGAGAAACTATAAGTGCTTCTTATAAGTGAAAGATGAAAGTTCTTGACATATTATTATGGACAGAAAAAAAAATGTGACCTCTTTGCTCAGGTTGCAAAATCTCCAATAAAAAACAAATCTATCTGTGAAGTTGTGAAGAAGGAAAAAGAAATTTGTACTAGTTTCACTGTCAGAACTCAAACTGCAAAATTTATAAACTAAACTTTATCAGACACGTGTGTAAAGGAAACAACATAGTACATGTGGTATATACGCAGTTTCAGGTGTTCGTTTTGGGTCTTGGAATATCCCACAGATTGGGAGGACTGCTGTACAGTTTCCCTGAAAGCCAAGATCTAATTTTATCTCTCTGCCTCTGCTCCCTAGTCCACCCCAAGAAAGGATGGCTCCGGCAGGAGCCCCAACACGTGGGCCTGTCCATCCCCAGGTTGGAGACAGCTATTCCTTCATAGTGGCAGGCTCTAAGAGAACAGATGGGCGGTTGGGGCCCAGAGAGTCCCCAAGATGCATGGGAGGGAGTCCTAGGTGGAGGCACCTCAGCAGGAGTCTTCCCCATGGGACCCTCTGCTGGCCATGGGCAGGGGAGGGCAGGTCAGCCACTCTCTGAGCCAGCTGATGGGCATGGCCTGTACCTACAGCTGCATAATGCAGAGACTGGGAGCACATCCTGCTGGGTGTGGGGGGAGGTGCACTGTTTCAACAGATAGAGTGGGGGGTGGAGCAGGGTGAAGGGGGAAGAAGAGGAGGGGGATGAAGATAATGTAATTTGCATCCACTCTGAGGGTTAGAGGCTGCAAACATGAGGGAAGGCTGGTTTCAGAAGATGAGGAAGGGGCAAAGGGCTTTCTTGGCCCCGAGCTCACAAAGCAGCTGTCCTGGGGGAAGGTGAAAACAGTTCCCACAGGCCACTGTGGGCAGCAAGTGAGACACAGGCAATTGCAGAAACTCACATTTAATGCCATCTGAAGAGGTTGACAGGAGGCTCCCCTCCCTTCAGCTGGAGAGTGGGGACTCAAAGACATCCAACCCTGGCTCCACGGTTAGACTCTGGAGACAAGTGGACTGAGACTGGACAGAAAGGGGAGAGCCAAGGCCCCTGTGGGGATTGCTACCTGCTCCGGAGGGCTGCCTGAGACCCCCAAGAGGGTGACTCTCAGCCCTGCCTCCTGGGGGAGGTGCCCTAAGTCTTTCTAGCAAATCTAACAAGGGGCCTGGGCAGGGGCTCAGGGACAGGGAGAGTCTCTTAGACACTTCTCAGGACACTGAAGAGGAAAGAAGGGAGGACGAGGTTTCCAAGGGCCCCTTCCTTGCCTCCTGTGAACTAGCCAGGTTCCCTAACTGCTACCTCACTGACTGGCTCCTGTCTGGACTTCCCTGTGTTGGGCAGGGCTGAGTTAAGTGGACATTTATCACAGGACTGACTGCTGGACAGGTCTAGAAGCCACCCCAGCTCCAAGGCCTGAACTCCCTACATGGCCACCCCACCTGTACCTCAGGCTGAAGAATAGGCCAATGGTTCCAAATGTCTGTCCCTGGGGCTGAAGGCAGCATATTGGGTCTGAGCCAGGCAAAGCTCGCAACCTCTGAAGGGTCCTGAGAAAAGTCAGGAGCCCTGAGCCGGATGCTGTTGGGCCCCCATACTCCACTGTGAACTGAGCACCCCAGGCAGCCTTGGGCCACATCTTGCTGGTCTCACCTTGATGCCCTCAATCCTGAAGCCAAGGGTGGCCGTGGAGCTGATGGTCTCCCTCCATTGCATGTACCGCGGCTTGGTCACAGCCCGCTGGGCTTTCTCCTCCTCGGTCGGGGCCTCAGGGTCCACCTCGATCATCTTCTGGTACATGTCCTTTCGCAGGCTGGGCTTCTTCCGGGCCTTGGTGAGCTCCTCCTCCAGGTATGTCCTGCGTGGAAGATGAGGATACATGAGGGCTGGGGCCTGGCCCACAGCTCACCTGCCACCCTGCTGGCTGCCTGAGTAGAGACTCTGAGCAGCCCACACCTTGTCCAAGGGCCACAGTCAGTCTGGCAGCCCCTGAGATGAGACACATTCACCACCCAGGATGAGCCAAGTACAGTTTAGGCTGATCCGAGGAGGAAGGGGCGGCCTTGCCAGATCAGAGCACCTCCATGCCAGGACCACCCTGAAGACCTGGCAAGCTCAAGGAGCTTCAAGGGAGACCCCCACAGGGCCCAGCAGAAGAAGGAAGGAGGAGGCAGAGCAGCCGGGTGGCTTGTCTGGCTCCTCTAGCTAGGGTGCAGGTGGGAGAGGTGATTGACGGCAGGATCCACTCAGGACCCCTGGTGTGCCCCCTGGCTGCCTGGAACCCTCCCATAAAGTGAGGGCTTCAGAAGCCAGGACCTGTGTTGGTTGGAGAACTCATTCTGTCCTCCACACCCCCATTCCCAGCAGCCTGAAGGCTGAATCTGCCTTTAAAAGTCTCTGGCTCTTTCTGAAAGGGGGAAATCTTTCTAAGTACAAAGGACAGGCCAGAGGTGGCCTGTGAAAGGGGCAGAATGCTGGTTGGAGAAGCCCATACTCCAGAGGAAAGATCAGGACTTCTTAGCCTTTGCTTTGCCCCAGAGACCTGCTTGGTGACCCCTCCGCATCCCTGAGCCCAGAAAGCCTGAGAAAATGTATCTCACTAAATTGCTTCATGCCCTGTCCTCTACACAAGCAGGGGGGCATGCTGGATCAACTGTTAAGGGCCACTGATGGAGGTGACAGGGGCAGGGATAGCACAGGCCTTAAGTGGCCCAAGGCTCAATCACTGGTCTTGGGCTGTGGGGACATGCTCCCTGCCCCAGAACATATCACCACTCCAAACTGGAGGAGCATCACTTACTCTTCCCCATGTCCCCTTTTATAGTTCCCTTGTCCCCCCACAACAGCTTCAGATGCTGCTCAAGGCCCTTAAGGAAGCTGAAATCAGCAGTGTCCGTTACAGGATGGGGAAGTGGTCTCCCCTTCACCCTGCGTGGGTGAGAGCTGCCCTCAGAGGCTGTCCCCCTCCTTCCAGTCCCTTACTCTTCCTGTCTGTCCCCCAGGCCTTGTTCCAACACTTCCCACCACATGTTCTCTAGGCTGCTGGTTTGGAACCCATAACAGAATGAATGAAAATCCACATCTTACAGAGGATAGGTTTCCAAAACCACTTCATCAATTGATATTGCACTGAAAATAAAGGAGACAAAACCTCCAAATCTTTGGAGGAGCCATCCATGGGTTGCATGTGGGCCACCGCTCATGGAAGCCTCGTGGATAGAGACATCCGGAGTCTGGGAATGACCAGTGGACATTTCCTCTGGTCAACTGCCCAGGGAAAATGTGAATCTCTGTCCCACTCTGCCGTGGACCACATAGCACCTGAGATGGGTGTGACCTGCCAAGATGTCAATCAACCTGCTGACTGCAAGACATCAGGAAGCAAGACTCCACACTTGAAACCTTATCCCTGCCTTTGATGTAGCCCCTTAAATAAACCACCAGAGCCATCTTTTATTTGTCTAGTTCCAGAACCCATGTGGACTAGATCTATCAGGGGCTTCATGTTTGTAAATATATTTCTGAGTATTTGTGTTTTGTTATTCATTAATTATTTGAGATTTTAAGTTTTAGGGTGGCTTACATCCTCCTGGGTAGGAAGAAGAACCCCCAATGAGATGCTGGCTGTTGACCTTCCCAATATATAAACTTGGACCTGGTCATTCAGGACCTTCCAGGAGATGATAAAAACTGTAAGGGGGAGGTCATTAGCTTTGCATTGGGCACTTCCATGCATGTGCAAGCATGTACATACATATACATGTCCTTGTACACATGCACACACACAACACCATATGCACAGCCAGGTCAATGACAACAGGCTGTGGATCTGTGTAGGTACTGTGTAGCTAGGGCAGAGGGCAGCCACGCTGGGTCAAGTGTTCCAAATGCTCCTGAGGGCCTGCAGGGTGAGTGGGTAGCTGGCTGCACTTCTGCAAAGGGCTCTCAGTAGCTCTTTAAACAGGAAGTAACCTTCAGTGGTAAATCCCTGTTCACATGGACCTTTCTCCAAAAAGGGCCCCTGCAGCTTCATCTGTACAGAGTTGCCACACCCCAGAAGAGGAAGGAGCCTCGGGGAGATGCTCCCAAGGGTAGCCAGTTGGATGGTGAGGCTGTGGGTCCACTGGAAGGTGAGCCTCCCTGCCACCCACTCACCTCCACTTCAAGGGAATATCAGAGCTTCATCTCATACAGAGGAGCAGAGACCTGCTCACCCAATGGCTGGACTCTGGGAGAGGAAGTGACCCAAGACTAGGTAAAAGAAGGAAGGCAGCTCCCATGGGGAGCCAACAGGTGGCCGACCAAAGTCACCTACAGCTTTTCAAGGGCAGAGTGCTGGAAACCCAACTCCAGTCTCCCCTTCTGTCCCCTGGTGCAAATGACAAGAAGACACTGCCAACTCTCCATGGGAAACCAAATGGGGGGGGGGGGGGGGGGGGGGGGGGGGGGGGGGGGGGGGGGGGAATTCAATAACAGCTCCAAGAGCAGTTTGAACATATGTCCATGTGAAACTGGAGACCCAAGAAGCCCCAAGTTTAAGACACTTTCAGTGCCTGCATGGCCTCTTCCTTAGCAACACCCACCTCCTGCTTCCCACCCCCATCATGGTGCTGATGGGCCTTCCTACCACCTCAGTAACATGCCCCTTGTATTCTAAGCCCTCTGGGAAGGATGGGCCATGGGGTGACTCTAGGGGTGCCCAAGGGGTGCTGGTCTTAGGACAGACTCTGAGGCCAAGGTTTTTGTACCAAAGTGTCTGGAAGGCCACGTGCCATTTCCCAAATGTAGCTAGACCGGCACACTAAGGAGACCCCAGGGAAGCTGGATCCATGGCAGGGACCAGGCTGCACCAAGATGCAGCTGGGCCATCCTGGGGCACATCTGCATTCTGCCATGACATGACAGGATGGCCCTGGTGATACCCAGGGTGCAATGGGAGAGATGCTGTTGAGTCAGGGTATAGGGGCAGCCTGAGCTGGGAGATGGGTCTCCTGTCTGCTGCAGTCTCTCAGGGAGCAGACAGGCACATAGGGCAGCCTGGCCCTGGGACTGGCTGCAGCAGGAAGCTCTGGGTTTCTGACTTCCAGGAATAACTAGCCCCAAATTCATCACACAGGGTGCACTTGTTTGGGCATCTGAGTGAACACTAAATAGAATATTTTCCATGTAGCAGCTTGAAGCCCCTTCCCTGCAAGCAGGTTGAGTGCTCTGCTGTTTGGGTTGGAAGGAAGACTTGCATCTCCCTTGAGAAAGCACATCCTGGTGTGCCAGGGAAGGGTCTTCCAGGGACAAAATAAGACTCTGGGAAAGAAGAGCAGCCACGTGGTAGCTGGAGGGATATTCTGCCCACCCCCCACGCCCAGCTCCCAGTGGGCTGGAGATAATGAGGGCCTTGGATAGTTGTAGGAGGTGACCGGGCACAGGGTAGAAGGAAACAAAGAGGCCTGTACTTCTCCATGTCCCTGTCCCTGCCTGGGGGGCAAGGGCAAGGGAACACTGGGCAGCCAGCTGGCGGGGTCTGATTTTAGGACACAACTCCCAAGAGAAGCAAGGAGGAAGAACAAGAAACCTGGCTGGCTTGGCCTACTTCTCTCCTGGCCTCTGTCTCTCTCTCACACACCCCTCTTTCTCAATCTCCTCATAGAAGAAGTAAACCATTCAAAGCAGACACCAGCTTCAGCTCCGAACTCTGCTTCTCACTGCCTGTGCTTCTCCTGGGAGTGGCACGGAGGAGCCCATGTCTGGCATCCAGCCTGGGCAGCAGCAGCCAGGCCAGGCTCTCCAGGGTGAGCACATGGTGCTGAACGCCTCCTGGGCTGATAGACTCAGGGGGTTACACCAGTCTCCCAAGGAGAGTCAAAGTCAGCACTCTTGGGTTGGAATGGCCAAAGTTTGAGAGGAAGTAAGAAAACCCTGCAGCCAAACCAGTGGCTCAGGGCTGCCCTGGTCTCAGGCCTCCTGCTCTGTTCTCCGCCCTGCCTCCCCTACCCCTTTTCCTGTCTCCTTTTCCTGCCTGGGTTCTCTCCCAGCTTATCTCCCTGGACAGAAGGCACGCTGAGCCTGGGCGCTACAGTTGGGAACCTTGAGGGCAAGGGATGCCAATTCTGCTCACAGGTCCAATGACCCTCCAAGTCTCAGGAAGGTCAGACCCCTGAAGCACCCTACTCAGGGTTGGGGCCATTTGCAGGCTGATCCAAATGGGGACCTCTTAAGCTCCTGGGCTCCCTCCCTAGTCACACTCACAGTGGGCATAAGTTTTTTTGGTTTTTTTTGGAAACCAACATGTTTGCCAGGCAGCTCTCTCTCCTCCTCTCTATTCCTGAGCCCCTGCAGCTTGCATAACAGGAGGTCACCATCTTCCTACCTCCCTACTTGTATTCCCTCACCCCCACCCAGGAGCCATTCCACCTGTCAGAGGGCAGCTTTATCTGCCCCTCCCTGGGGGGGCTTGGCACCAATCCAGGGCCTCTTCCTGGCTCCTGCTATTGGTACCTATTTCAGGTCAGCTTACAAGAGTGGGGAAGGAGGTGTCATGACAAAACCAGGGTCCCTGTGCCTTCTACACATAAGGGAGCAGACTTTGGCGTCAGGTAGGTTATAGTTGGTCAAGCAGCCCCCATGGCCTGCCCTGGCATACATGAGGTCTCTGGGACACCCTAAATGCTGCCGGGTATCTGCTGCATGGCCAGGTGTGGTGCTGGGGCAAACACTGCTGCATCAAGAAGCCTGGCTCACCTGATGCCCATCTTGCAGTCCATCACGCAAGGAGAGTCAAAGTCAGCCAGCAGGTCGTCCATCTGGTTGTAGCGCTCCCCGTCCTTCACCACATCCCCGTGGTAGGCAGGCACAAAGGGCCTCAGCACATCGGCCATCAGTCGATCCAGGCAGCGTTGCTCCGACTCACAGTGCTTCTTCAGTATCCGGCCATTGGCAGCCTCCTTGAAACTCCCTGCAGAGCAAATGGGAGGAGGCCCTTGGTCCCCAGCTATAGCCCACAGAGGTACTCTCCACCCAGAGGACAGCTCCTCCATCACAGCGCCTGGGTCTCCCTGGCATGCTGCAGTGCTGGTTAAGCCTGGGGCTGAAGATGTGCCTGGGTCCCTGCTATGGACAAGCACTTTAAGGGGAGTGGGATGAGTCCCGGTTCCCCCACTCACCAGCCCTGGGCTGGCTCTCCAGCTTCCATGACCCCAAGCTCCTCATCTGAGATGGAGACTACCAGTGCTCACTACTGGAGGGTTAGCAGGGCTACAGAAGCTCTTCACTTCATGGTATTACTACTAGCGTCCCCATCCTCATGGTCAACCTGCTTCTCCAGCATGAAGGTGTCTCCCAGTCTCAGTAGAGGAAAATCCCTGAGAATACAGGATCTAGTGCCAGGACAAGGGAGAGAGAGTGAGCTGAGAAGTAGAGGTCTGAAGTCTAGGTTACCTGGGCAGAGTTCCTGTGAAGCCACACCTCTGGGTAAGTTGGGTAAGTATTTGCAAAGAGTGTCCATCCCTGTGCCTGACTTTGGTTGGGTCAACGTGGTTGGGGAAAATTAAAAAAAAAAAAAAAAAAAAAAAGTCAGACCCTGTGCTGGCCTGAAAAGAATCTGCAGGCCAATGAAGCTTAAATCCACAGGCAGCCACTAAAATGTCCCCAGAGAACAGTGCATGCTGAAGGGCCCCCAGAGGGATAGATGATTCTGGGGACTTTGGTGTCAGATCTTCTTCTGTCACTGATGGGTGGAATGAGGATCACACTCTAGCCAAGCTCCCTGGCTGCTTCCACCTGGTGCTGGCAAGCTATGGTTGTGGGGTGACCTGTCCACATCTTCCACAGCTTCCAGCTTCTTTAGGGCAGAGACTACATGTCCAGAATGTTGTAACCCCTAGGACCACAGTGATGCAAGCAAACAATAGGTGCTCAATGAACTGGTTAGCTCTGTCTCTTTATCCAGTGTGACCATTGGTGCACCAGCTATAAAGATTGGCAACTTCATCTGTTTTATTGAGTAAAATTGGAAGAGAGATTGAGAGAAAGAGACTGGAAGATGTTAGAGACAGAGAGAGGGACAGAGGAAGAGAGGATGCAAGGGACAGGGTGGCATGGATTCTAGAGAGGTCAGCTCTCCATGTTCATTTGCAAGGCAGTGTCAAAGCCACATCTGTCACCGTTGTGGCTGTACTTACAGACAAGAAAGTCTCTTGAAGAGGAAGCTGTTCTGATGCTTTCATCCCCAGGAGCCTTAGGGCCAGGCCTTTCCCCCCCTACCCCCACAGTCCGCAGGTGCCTTCCCACACACAGAGCAAGTCCAGGAGAGCCGCGTCTACCTGCGTGTCCCGCCAGCTGGATCCAGGGATACTTCTTCTTGAAGGACATGACAAAGGGAGACCAGTGCACCATGTTTTTTATTTTTCTCCATGATTTGCTCTAGAAAGAAGCAAACAAAAAGTTCTACATTAGAAAGGCAGCCACAACTTTCTGGTTAGGATGTAACTCACTGCCTGTGGCCACAAGGCCAGGGGTGCCACGTCCATAGCACAGGTGCCCTTGGGATGCTCCAAGCACCTTCCTGCTGTCATCTATGTGGTGCAGTCACATGTGGCATTGTCCCATTTTACAAACAGGCTTAGCAAGATGCTCAGGGGACCTCCAAGGACAAGGGTCAGGGATAGGTGAAGGAGGAAGGCAAAGTGCTCCCAATCCAGTGCTCCCCTTTTCAGATCCTTCCCCAGCATGCCCTTCTTCATGGTCCCTCTCCGGGCCTCAGTTTCCTCAGCTGTCTAGTGGACAGCTGGTCCACCAGGCTTCTGGGATGAATGGACACCAGAACTCTGGAAAACGACCTCCCTCATGCCAAGTGCGATGTTCCCCTGTGAGGATGATTAGAGCAGGCCACTGTCACCCAGCTGCAGTGTTGCACTGCACATTTTATTTGCAGATGTGGTAGCAACAGAGGTAGCTCTTGCTTGCAAGTGGTTTGAAGAAAGATTTTAAAAGGGTTTTAAAGGGGCTGCACCTCCCACCCATGGCCTCAGTGTCCACAGAGGTGAGCAAGCCCACAGCTCTCTCCTCTTCACTATACTTTCTTCTTAGGATGTTTCTTAAGTCCAAATGGCCAGACACATCAGCAGGGGAGGGGGCATCCTTTGGGCAGGAAGGAGAACTAAGGTTTATTGAGCACCTTATTTTGTTTTTACCACAAGCATACAGGCAATTATTAATATTTCCATTTGCTCCTGAGCCTCCCAAGTCACAAGAGAGAAAGCTGGGATTTAAATTATCTTCATCTTGGAACCAACCTAGGTGCCCTTCAACAGATGAATGGATAAAGAAAATGTGGCGTATATACATAATGAAATATTACTCAGCCATAAAAAGAATGACTTTATAACTTTTGCTGGTAAATAGATGGATCTGGAGACTATCATGCTAAGTGACATAAGCCAATCCCAAAAAACCAAAGGTTGAATGTTCTTTCTAATATGCAGATGTTGACTCACAACAAGGGGCAGGGATAGAAGTTCAGTGGATTAGACAAAGGGGAATGAAGAAGGGTTGGGAATAGGAAAGACAGTAGAATGAATCAGATAGAACTTTCTTCTGTTCATATATGAATACATGACCAGTGTAACTCCACATCACGTACAACCACAAGAATGGGATCCTAATTAGAATAAGTTATACTCCATGTATGTATGTCAAAATATACTCTACTGTCATGTATATCTAAAAAGAACAAATAAAAAATAAATTAACCTCATCTATATAGCTACTTTAAAAAAAAAAAATCCCCTTCCCCCACAGTAAGAAACATGTCTACAGCAGGGGAAAAAAAAATCCTTATGTTAACTTTAATAAGAATGGGCCTAGAGTGGTGGATCAAATGTTCCCCCAAACACTCCAGCTCAAAAGGGAGGGAAGCATTTCAAGGTCCCAAGAAAGTGGGTCCCTGACCAGCCAAACCAGAAAGCAAAAGCCACAGCAAGCCTCTGAGTTGGGAAAAACAAGGAACTGTGCAGAAGAGGGAGATGATGTGGGGGGACCGGGGGAGGGGGAGCGGACCTCTCTTTTCCAGGCCCCCAAAATCACCCGGCCAATCCCTGTGGAGAAAGTGGAAGCTGCAAAATTTCTAGGCAAAATCAGCCTCCTTTGTGTTTCTCTCTTTGGTGAGACTGCTCGGTCACTGGCTGCTCTGTCATCAAGTTTTCCAGTGAAAATCTGTTGAAGGAGAGGAAGTCTTCCCCACTGAACCTGGCAACTTCCGTCCCCTTCCCAGAAACCCCCACCCTGCCACCAAGACTGACTGGGTTCTTAAGTGAGGGCAGCAGAGTGCAAGGCCATGTGACAAAGGGCCAGCCTCTGCTGACAAGGATGTTTTTCCTAGATGGTTCTAATGGAGATGGCCAAAGAAGGCTCGGGAAGGCTGCGCACTTCTTATCTAAGCTCCCAGAAGGTTGCGTAAACAATCAGGCAGACAATGGTTGAGTGCAACAATGGAGGGACAAAATTACACAAGGAGAGCCAAGCAGGGGCTCATTCAGTGCTCCCAGAGGCCATTAAGGTAGGTCCAAAGGAAAAATGCATAGGCCCTCACCACCTGCTGGGCACATCTCTGCAGAAGAACTCAGAGAGGACAAGGGTCTGCCAGGCTGTGGGCTTCGAGGAGGAAGAGGACAATGTGCTCCAACTCCAATGCTCCCCATCCCAGACTCTTCCCCAGCAAGGAATAGCTAAATCCACATTACCCTCCTTCATGGCCCTTCTCAGGGGCTGTTTCCTCATCTGTCTAGAAAGCTGGTCCTCCAGGCTCCTGGGACTGATGCACATGCTAAGGACCCTGGAAAATGACCTCCCTCATGCCAAGCACAATGGTCCACCCTGAGGAAAATTAGAGCAGGCCACTGTCACCCAGCTGCAACAGTGCACTGCATACTTTATTTGTAGATGTGATAAACAAGCAATCATGCAGGAAGGATGCCACAACCTTGGAGGGGCCATTCAAAGACAACTGCTGGGAGTTGGGTGTGGTGGTGGTCCCAGCTGCTCAGGTGGCTGACTGAGGTGGGAGAATGCCTGGAGTCCAGGAGTTAGAGGCCAGCCTGGGTGACAAGGCAAGAACCTGACTCAAAATAAAACAAAAGATGACTGCCAGAAAAGGGCGACCTTGTATGTGGGGTCCTCAGGGAGTCACAGGTAGTTTGGGGACAGACTCAAGAGAGAGAAGGAGATGACTCCAGCAGGACAGACCTGGAGCAGTTGGAGCTAGATCTGCAGGCACGGAGGCTGGGAAGTGGAAGGAGGTGAGCACAAGCAGATGAGGAGGTTGTAGATGCCCCATGGAGAAACTGGGACTCCAGAGAGTGAGGCATGGGTATGGGAAGGCAGCCAGGACCCCACAGCTGGGACCCTGGCCCTCCTCACTGATGGCCCTTGAACAAGTCCCTGACCCTTTTCTTGTCTGTTAAGTTGGGATAATGCATAGACCCCTTTCTCCCAGGAGATGGAGCTATTAGAAGACTGCGAGGGCTCAGGGGTGTTTGTGGAGGAGCCTTTAGGTCTCTGTGTTCAAGGAGGGGACACAGGGGTCTCTGAAGATACCCTGGGAACAATCATCTGGGCTAAACAGAGGTGTTGTCATAGAAGCTAGAGAATAAAGACCACAGAGCCTCGAATTATTTCAGACCCATGCTATTGGGAAGAAGCTTCCTGCAGTCCCATAAGGACACTGGGTATAGTGAGCCTGTGACCCCAGAAGGCTGGAGAGAACCATGCTGGACAAGAGAGCAGGTCATGGGCTCAATAGAGGCATTTGAAGCTGTGAAACCTCTCCTTCCCCAATATTTCTTCCAAGGTTAAAGACCAGTGGTCAAAAACAGAAAGAGGGGTATTCCAGGGTGGGGAGCCCCTGACAAGTTCAGTGTGTCCAAGAGCCTCCCAACACACTCCTGAGCTCTGAGGACATGGGGCAGCCTTCCAATTGATTTCCCTTTTCCCACACCTTCTCCCTCCATTTGGAAGTATGTCTTCACCATGAGAATGGGCATGTGGGGCCATGGCCACAAGAGTCCAGCATCCCGAGGCTGCTCTGCCTCGATAAGGGCTGTGGAATAGTCCACTGGGGAGGACTGCCATGCCTCTGCCCTGGAGACTCCTACCCTCCTCCTGGCAGCAGCATGCAGGGGTTTTCTGGGGGGGGAGGGGGCAGTATTAAATAGCAGCACCCAGGCAGTGTCCAAGTCACTGCCAAGCATTAAGCAGAAAAAGTTCTTTCCAGATCCAGGGCCAGGCTGAGGAGAGGAGGGCTGCAGGGTAAAACATACCCTCCTGCCCTAGCCCTGAGGGGTAGAGAAAAATAAAATGATGAGAAGACATGACAGAATCATTCCCTTCCAATGGTCCTAAGACCACAGCATCCAGCTCAGAAGTCAGACCTACTTCTGGTAGAAGCTGCTTTCCAGGCAGTGGGTGAGGGCAGGTTAGGCGGACAGTCTTGCCTCCAAACCCTGTGCTGCTGAAGGAAGCCACAGTCCTCAGAAATGGATTCTGAGCCTCTTCCCCTGGCTGAGACAGGTGGCAAGGCAAGAAGGAAAGCAGCCAGACAACCTGGAGGAATCTCATCCATGGGAACGTAGTACTGTCAGTCCTGGCCCTCTTCCAGGGTAGATTCTCAACAGCAGCCTCCATGGTTTTCTAGTCTGTAACCAGATTACAGACCCAGGCTTCTGGCTTCTTAAGCTGAGCAACCAGCAACATCAAAGTGACTTTTAAATGCCTCCAATGTGGTGTGGCAAAGGGTACCTGGGCACCTACTGATCTCAGTGGCTTGGCTCCTCCATCACCTCCCAACTTTCAGGGGCATTCTCTGTGGACTCTTCCCAGAGTGCCCCAATAGCTCCATATGCATGCCCAGTCCCCACTGGCATCTTGGGCTGCAGGGTCCTCCTAATGTGAATCTGAGGCGGTTGGCTAGCTGACTGACCAGATCTACTCGGTCACGTTGCTGGCTGGCATGCAGGTCTGGGACCTGCCTATCCAATGAGTAAATGGGTGGTCTTCCTAAGTCTGCTGAGCATTACAGTGCAGGGGGACTCATTGCTGGCTGGCATATCTCTGTCATCTCACTGGGAGATATAAAGGTTCATTTCCATAGACCCATAGACACATCCTCCAACCCCACAACCAGCACAGGGCCTGGTGTGTGCACCTGCAACTACTGTCATTTGCCAAGCTCTGGCTATGTGACAGGCACTGGGCCAGGGACACATGACCTTGTTCTGACCGTCACAATAACCTGATGATTTATAGAGAAGCATTTTCTCCATTTTTCCTCTGTCACTGGGCTCAGAATTGCCCAGAGCCCTTAAGAATCCAGGGTAGAAATGATCCAACCTCCAGTGGGACTGCCCCAGCCCAGGATAAGCCCAAGGGAGGAAGCCTAGACAGGGTCTCCAATTTCATGTGGTTATGTAGACCAAATCCCAAGCCTCCCGATGAGGTTGTGGTTCCTGGGGACATGCCATCCTCTAGCTGGTTCTCCCAGTCAGGCATCCCCAGTCGTGCTACAGGGAAACACTGTCTTACACAAATAAGAAGGCCACCTGGCGTAACCTCCACATCTGACCTTTGTTTTCCATAACACAGGCAAAAGAGAAATGGTGGGGAGCAGGAAGAGAGGGAGGGGAAGCAAGGACCCAAAGCCATGGGCTATGGGGATGAAAGGGGCTCGGGCCATCCACTTATGTGTGCTTTAGCCATCATCAGCATCAGCCACATGATACTCAGGTCCAACCCAAAATGAGCATGAAGGGCCCCTTGTCCAAAATGTAACAAGAGTGTCCAGATGAAAAGGGCAGGGTGTTAACCACGTGTGGGGCCCTTTGCCAGGCCTTCTGCACTGCATGGCTCTCAAGCATGCCCAGGATGCTGCCCTGCCTCCCAAGGGGGCTGCGGTGGCAGGGGTGTGTGGGTGGGGCTTTGGGAAATGGTCCCACTGTTTGGTGGTGGCAGGTGACCCTGGGTCTTTGTCTCTGTGTCCTGACCTGTGATCAGAAGCTCCTCAATGCAGGGGGAATGGGAAAAGCTCAAGGCTAAGTGCCTTCCCATCTCCTTGTGGGGCTCAGAGCAGCCCCCTGAAAAAACCTAGCAGGAGAGGTGAGGAGGGTGGCAAGTCCTCAGCCTTCCGACTCATTCATGTTCTTGTTCCTGGGATGCTGGGTATGTCTGAGCCACTCAGTGGGCACCCCTCCAATGCCCCCTCAGGAGGATCATCCACCCAGGGCCATTCTCTTATCCTCAGTTGGACCACATGCCCGCGGGTTCTGCTTCTACCTCCTAGATACCTCCTGCCCCTCCAAACAATGTGGTAATTCTCAATGTAATGTGGGGGGGTGGGTTGGCAGGGAGGTTAGGGGTGCACACTCCTCTGTGGTGAGGACTAAAGGATGATTATCAGCCCTGGTGGGCCCCATCCCCTATCCACACTTGGAACTATCTGCAGCCCACTAAACTTAAGCTCTTTCAGGCCTGTAAGGTTTTGTAGGCAACTAACTTGTGGTTACTTGCACCTCTTCCCACCCTAGCCTCAGACTCCTAAAGGTGCTGCCATTAAGGATTTTTACAAGAGTGGTTGCAGATGCACAGGATTTTGCTAACCCCTGTGAGTACTTATAGGCTATTGCACATGTGTTACTAGGGAATTTAATCTAGGGCCTTGCACTAGCAAGCACTCTATCTCTGACCTACATCCCCAGCCCTCCCTGTGTGTATTTAAAAACTCAGCTCAGAACATTTTCCTTCTGATTTAACTTTACATCCTGGATATTTCCAACTTGCCCTTGATACAGCTCCATCCCAGGTCTGAGTTTTGTTTTTTCTACCAAGGATTGAACCCAGGGGTACTCAACCACTCAGCCACATCCCCAGCCACTTTTCATTTTTTTTTACAGTCTCATAAGTTGCTGCTGCCAGCCTTGAACTTGTGATCATCTTGTCTCAGGCTTCTGAGCTGCTGGGATTATAGGCATGTGCCACTACGCCTGGCCCAGTTCTGGGTTTCTGAGTGACGCCATTACCCAGCCAGGCCTGAAGGTTGAGCCAAACCTTAACCAGCTAGGAGGAGGGAGCCCAAACCCAACCCACTGGGAACCTGATCAGAGGCACCTGAAGAGCATTACATTTCCAGGCAGGTGTGGGCTTTGCTCTGTTTCTTACCAGAGTCCCTGACATTCTTCTCCCAACAGCTGCAGCAGGCCTCCTGAAGACAGTGTCTTAGTGTTCCAAGTCTACCCTGAGGCAGGCTGCCCCTCCTCCAGTTACTCTTCTGGCCAGCTTTGCTGGGCCTACGGCTGGATCACCACCCTGTAAACTAGGACCCCTCTCTCCCTCCAGCAGATTCTGTCCAAAATCCCCTGCCTCTGAGCTAGAAAGGCAGCCCAGATGCCTAGAACTCATTTCTAGAATGCAGCATGATGAAACAGCACCATTCCAGTTTGGGGGTTAGAATGAACCTCTGCTCTACCAACTCCCTCTGTGGTTGGGCGTCTTTAAACTGGGCATCCATACAGGGAGAACCCGAGGAGGCAGTAAGCATACACAGGTGCTCTGCGTGCAGTGGTGGATGGGCAGACCTTAGATGTTGACTTTGTTTTTTGTTTTGTTTTGTTTTGTTTTGTTTTACTTCTGTGTATTTTTATTATTTTTAATGCAATATTTTTTTCCTCCAAGGCACAGTGGACTGGCAAGTGTCCAGTGGGGCCCTTCCAGGAGACCATATTGCCAGATGGCAATCAGATAAGCTAACTTTATGATTAATTGATTAAAAGCTTCCCCTCCAATGATAAGCAGCTCCAGAACTCACAGGGTGGCTTCAGCCCTCTAGATCTATGACTCCAGGAGAGTCTGAGTTGGTCCGAGCCCAGCTGTGTCAATATCAGCTTCTGGTTCAGAAGGTCAAAGTAGTTGCAAAAAGGAGAAAGAATGGATTTCCAAGCCACCCATTTCAGGTGTACAGAACACTGCTAAGCACCACTAACGAGCAGTGTTCTTAGCGTCAATAGTCAGAGTGCTCAACAAATTTCATTTTATAAGGGGGAATTATGTACCATTTTTAGCCCCTGTCCCAACTGACTTTTCCTCCAATTTGCTACTTTTTCCTCCAGCACTTCCCTTTTTATTTAAATAGTTTGATGACTCTGCTAACTTGTATTTTTAGATAATTATAAAGAAAGAATTTCCATTTACTTAGAGTAAGAGATGATGGGGAAATCTGTCAAATATCAGAAAAGGGAAATAATCTCTGTACTCTGTGACTCCAAAAACAATACAGCTAGAGTAACTCTGCCATGTGTGTATGCACGAGGATCTGAGTCTGCACATGCAAAGAAGTCTCATTTAAATGCCTAATGCTTTGCAGGGTATTATGGTAACATCTTATGAACACCTCATAGCACTGATAGCATTATTTCCATTTTGTCAATTGTGAAACACATTCAGAGGCATTAAGTAACATGCCTCAGGTCACACAGCTTCCAAGTTTTATGCCATTTAATTCTGAGGATTTTTGTTTCAGCCAACAGATGACTGGGCCACTAACATTTCTCCTGTTTCTTAGTCTACCTGTCTCTACTCCATTTATAAAATAGTGTCACACAGCACACCTGTAATCCCAGGAACTTGGGAGGCTGAGGCAGGAAGATTGAAAGTTCGAGGTCAGCCTCCAACAATTAGTAAGACTCTGCCTCCAAATGAAATTAAAAAGGGCTAGAGATGTAGCTTGGGGTAGAGCACCCCTTGGTTCAATCTCTAGTACCAATAAATAAATTAATTAATCAATTAATTAATTAATTAAAATAAAACAAAATCCCACATAAACAGCAAGCGCTTTGTCACAAGAGTGACCTTTCAGATGGGGGAGCCCTGAATAAAGACCTACCCTCCCCTCCTTCCAAGTCTGTTCCCAGAAGGTCCTGGCGGACACAGGCTTTAAGGAAGGCACATTTGACAAAGGCTAAAAGTGGAGGAGGGAGGGTCCGTTCTGTGTCAAAGCTCCTGTTCTGCTCTTGCAAAAGTCTAAGTGAAAGTCATTGAGTTTTCCATGTTTGGAAAAAAAATGCTTTTTTCTTCCTCCTCCTTCTTCTTTTGGTCTTTCTAAAAAAGCAGTTGGGTTTCCCTAGTGATCAGTGCGGCCTTCACCAGGGAAAGGCCTGCTGCTTCTCCCAGGCTGCAGTGGCCAACTTTGTTCTTTGTGCTCTCCCCTGGCAGAGCCCGCAGTGACGCGGGGTGCGAGCCCAGGCAGGTAGGGCCTCGGCTGGCTCAACAGCTCCCTCCTGGGCCCTGGGCAGAAACCTGGAGGCGGCCCAATGCGAAACCTGCTCTGCCAAAAAGGAGCCCTGGGCTGAAGGGAGGAAGGCCAGGCCTTTCAAAACCAAGACACTTAAGATTGGAAAAATAAAGCCCAGGGACTTGGCAGGGCAGGTAGCTCCAGCTAAAAATAAAATCTGGATTTAAGACTAACTGTCTTCCCCCTTTAGCAAATAAGACAACCCCCTGAAAATCAACTGCAAAAATGCTGTGTGAAGAAGACCTGAGTCTCTGTTTTATTTCATTCCCACCCTGACCCGGCCCTCTCACCATGTTCCCACATCCGGGTGGCCCAGAGCTTCTTTCAGAGCTGCCCACCCAGCTGGAGCCTCTTCTCACCTCTCCTTTTCAGCCCCACCAGTGTAGGGGGGAATTAGGCTGCAAGCTGTAGGCTGGGCCTGTACAGGTTAAGTACAGTTTTTCAAAATGCTTGGGACAAGCAGTGTTTCAGATGTTGGAAAATATGCAAACACATAATGAGATATCTTGGGGATGGGATCCAAGTCTAAACATGAAATTCATTTGTTTCATATACACCTTATATGTACGTATAGCCCGAAGGTAATTTTATACAAATTTTTAGTGCACCTGTGTTTTGACTGCAACTGCCATGTGAAGTCAGGTGTGGAGTTTTCCATTTGTGGCATCACATAGGTGTTCAAACTTTTTCACATTTTGGAGCATTTCGGATTTGAGATTTTTGGATTAGGGATGCTCAACCTACCCCTCCTTTAAAAATCAGTGCTGGTGGGGCTGGGGTTGTGGCTCAGAGGTAGAGCGCTCACCTACCATGCGTGAGGCACTGGATTCAATCCTCAGCACCACATAAAAAAATAAAAACAAAGATATTGTGTTCACCTATAACTAAAAAATAAATATAAAAAAAAATTTAAAAAATCAGTGCTGGTCTGGGGCAGGAAAACAAGGATGGTGGGTATTAAATCAACCCCTGCAGGCCAGGACACCCTGGTTACCACAGGCATGAGAGGCATGTACTGGCTTTGTGTTCTCTTGGGGTGAGTGTTCTGTATTTTCCACTCCTAGCAAGCCACTAAGGACATTGTACTTGGGGTTTGGAGTGTGGGGTGTGTGGAACTGGTCAGGCGGGAGGTAGAAGCAGTGTTCAAGCCCCTGCTAACCCTTACTGAGGGTCACCTCCAGCTCAGGTAACTCCTAGCAGCATATTCTGGTAACATCCAGGAAAACCCTAGATGGCTGCCTAGCTGTTCCCTCCTGATTAGTTGCCTTCCTCCTGTTACAACTCACAGTTCAGTTTCTAGGCCATGGGCAGCACCCAAACTGGCATCTGAGGGTCCCTCCACTGGTCACTCTCCCTCCTTCACCATCATCCCAGGAGGCTGTCTTAGACCCAGGAGGCAAGGACAGGGCTATCCCTGTAGAGTCTCATCAGTGTTCCCTGATCACTTACTGGAGAAAGCAGGGTTCTACCAGGGCCACAGGACCAACTTCAGATACCTCCCTATGCTCACTAGGCACCCTCACCTTCTCAGGTGCCCTCTGAGATCCAGCAGAACAGGTCATCTTTTTGTCCCACATCTGCCTACCTACAGGTCCCTGCTCTGCAGTGTGTTCTGCCCTGCCTGCCCACTCTTCCTCCTCCTCTCTGTGCATCCACATCCTACCTCTCCCACCACAGATCCCTCTGGAATTTGCAAGCTTGCTGCCCTGCCTTCTCGGTGAAGCCTCTTTTGGGGTGTTCCAGCCCCACAGCATTCCTGGGATCCTCCCCACAGCTCTACCCTTGAGTGCAAGTGATTCTTATGTACCAAGTCGTGCCTCTCAGTGGTGGCAATGCTCCTGGAGGACTGGGAATCTGTCCTAACCCTTCCGTATATCCCCAAGCTGGACTCCCAGTAGGACTGCAATACTCCTAAGAAAATTCTTCAGGGCCCAACAGACAGTAAGGGCTCAAGCCTAGAAGATAAAACACACCCAAACCAATGCTCACCATGCTGTACCCTCACCTGTTCACACCTGAATTTTTCCAGACACCTCCAGATATCAGGAAGGGCATACATATGGAAACTACCTGTTCTGTCTGCCTGGGGTTGTCTCCATGTGCCCCACAGCTTGGCAACCCAGCAGGACCCCTACACAAGAGGATTTGGGGGATCACCTTTCACTCAGGTTAGTTCACCTTGCTCTTCCCCTTGCTCTGGGATGTCCTTGCTGGTGGGTAACATTCATAGCCAGGACACAGCAGACACCAGCAAGGAAGGCTCTTCCACTAGAGACTCTTTCAGATTCACCCTCCTTCCCTTGCCCTCATTTTCCAGGAGCTGGCATCAAAGGGCCTGTAGTCTTGCCAAACCAGTCTTTTTTTGGTTACCCAAGAATCGAGGTGTCCTTCACCCAAAATGGAAATGTTCCTAACCCTCCCCACAAGACAGGGCCCAGAAAATGCTCCATCTCTGGAGAGAAGGTCACTGGCTTGGCTTTCCCTCCTCCTCCCTCTTGGAGTCCATCCTCTTAAGAACTAAAAATAATGGAGGGCGAGAGGACAGAGGGGAAATTGAGGAGGATGCAGAGCCCTAGGAAATGCCTTGGTCCACACGGAGCCCAGCATGGCTCCCACACCAGGAGGCCATCCAGGCGAACCAACAATAGGCGGAAATAGGGAGCAGCAGAGGAGGGGGCCGGGAAGAGAGCCGGAGGGTGGGCAGACTCTCACACCACACTTCCTAATGGATAAAGCCCAGAGGACACAGAGTCTCAGCCTTTCCTCTGGGAAAGGGCGCCTGGGGCTTTGCCCAGCTGCTGAGGGCCACCCCTGCGACATGCACCAGCTCCCCCTCCTCCTGCCCCACTGTCGCCCTTCACCTCTTCCACTCCTCCCCAGAGATTTTATTTTTATTTTGGTAAATGCAAAAAAACAAGCCTGAATTACATAGGGTGGAAATCTACTGAGGGCTTTCACTGGGCCACAGACAGTCAAGACTGAAGTTACAGAATGCTGAGCATCCCGGAGTTTCTTCTGGGCCAGTCCCTCAAAAAGACCAGCCAGGATGTGAGACCTCAACCCCACCCCCAACACACCCCAGGATGGCTTTGCTGGCCTGGGGGGCTGGAGCCACTTAATCCTTCCTTCTCAGCCCACAGAGATGTAAGCCCCTGCAGGAGTGGAGTAGAGCCAAAGCACAGGGGCTGTTCTGGTAACAGTGGTGACAGCTGATATGCATTATATGCCAACCACAGCTAGACACAATGTTAAGTATTTGATGTGCATTTTGTATGTACAATAATAAAAGTACCTCAACCTACCACAGAGCTGTTCTCATTATCCCATTTTACAGAAGGGGACACTGTGGCACAAAAAGATCAGAAAATACACCCAAGGTTCTATGGACAGTACGTCTAAACTGGGATCTGAATCCAGGCAGGCTGGTTCCAGGGTCCAAGCTCTGTGTCACCCTGCTAGACTACCTCATTTCTTGCCATTTGTAATAAGTAGCTTTATACCAGATTAAACTCAAGTTTAGATCCTGTTATTTCTGGCCAGTGGTATTAGGCGGAGGGTTACCAAACTTCTCTGAGCTTCAGTTCTTCCTTATCTGCAAAGTGGGAATACCACCTACCCTGCAGAGATGCTTTCAGGATTAAATGGAACCAAGTGCTGTGCCTGGTACAGGAACACTCAACCTCTCACACATACAATCTGAGCTCTCAAGAGCAACAGCGCAGGTGGGATGAGACTTAGGGGGTGCAGCTCCAGACTGACTCAGTAGATGTTAGCAGTAGGGCCTGACTACCTCCTCCTCTATTCTCACCCCCAGCCTTTGAATCCCACCTCTCTAGGAGGAAAGTGCAGAGGGCAAAGGCCACAGCCAACAGGAAGTGGGTCCTTCCTAACAGTCTATTCCCTGACAAAAGCAGACGCCTGCCTTAATTAAACAAGGTCTTTCTGAAACTTCAAAGCACCCAGGAGCTACTGTTTGTTTAGTACCAGGGATTGAACCCAAGGGCACTTAACCACTGAACCACATCCCCAGCCCTTTTAAAAAATTTTTTTATTTTGAGACAGGGTCTTGCTAGGTTGCTCACAGCCTCTTTAAGCTGCTGAGGCTGGCTTCAAACCTGCGCTCCTCCTGCCTCAGCCTCTCCAGTCGCTGGGATTACAGGTGTGTGCCACCATACCCAGCTCAGGAGCCACTTTTAAGCCAGGTGTGAGAAAGCACACAGACCATGAGGCAGCCTGGCATAAAGGTCATCACCAGCAATACTGAGTCCTGAAGACCCCACTCCCCACCCAGGGTCCTGTTACTTACTGCAGAAAGTAACTTGGCTAGTTCCCCAGGGAGATTTGGCCTGACAAGAGGACACAAGCTCTATGGGGTGGTTACCTGTAGAAACACTACTTTATCGCTTGCTGAAGATGACATTTAAAAATTCAGGAATCTGCAACTCAGTGAGACCCTGTCCCTAATAAAATACAAAAAAGGGCTGGGGATGTGGCCCAGTGGTCAAGTGCCCCTGAGTTCAATCCCCAGTACCAAAAAAAAAAAAAAAAAAAAAAAAAAAAATCAGGAATATGAAAAGGAGTTTTATGCAGAATGCTGAAGGATCTGAAATGTCACCTTTGCTCCGCTGGCTCTCGTAAGCACAGCATTGCTGAAGGAAACCAGTTTCTGAAATAGCAGCTCTTTGCCAGGCATGATGGCACATGCCTGTAATCCCAGTGGCTCTGGGGGCTGAGGCAGGAGGATCACAAGTTCAAGGCCAGCTTCAGCAACATTTAGTGAGAACTTGTCTCAAAATAAAAAAATAAAAAGGGTCTGAGGCTATGGCTCAGCAGTAGAGCACTCGCCTCGCATGTGTGGGGCCCTGGGTTTGATCCTCAGCACCACATAAATAAAATAAAGGTATTGTGTCCACCTACAATTAAAAAAATATTAATAAATTAAAAAATAAAAAGGACTGGGGATATGGTTCAGGAGTTAAGCACCCCTGGGTTTAATCCCCAGTACCATCCCCCGCACCCCCCCCAAAAAAAAAAAAAAAAAAAAAACACAACAACAACCTCCCTTATACCCTCTCAGGGATCTCCTGAGAGGGAAAAAAAACTTTCAGGTTACAAATTTTAAAATCCAAGGATAACAGCGGGCAAAGCAGAGGTACCAGAGCTCCTCAAGGTTCAGCTTGCTAAAAGTTCACCTTTCTAAGCTACGAACACTCATGGACTAAATACTACCTCTTAAGTTGCTTCTGGGAACGCAGAAAGTGCTTGTAAGAGATTTGGTTAAGAGGGTTACCCTGGAGTAACTCCAAAGCTGGAATTTTGGAAACTCCCACCTAAGGAATTTCTAACAAGGAAACTCTTCAGGAAGGACTTGAGAGCTTACAAGTGGTATCAAATATTTAGCTATATTTAGAAAATTATTTCCAAGCAAGATACATTGGTGCAATCCATATTTCAGAAAGATAACACTGATTTTCCTGTGGCTAACTGGCACTCAGCATATGGCAACACAGATTTGCAGAGAACCAGAAACCCCAAGCTGCTTTCTGAAGAAGGCTGTGCAGCCAGAACTGTGCTATGAGTCACCCAGCTTCCCTTTCCCAGCTGGCTGGCGCTGTGCAGGCCAGAGTCCCCGACTCAGTTCATCAGTCATGCATCTGTTCACGTGTAGACCGCTGGAGGCACAGGAAATGGGTTGCCAAAAAGGCACACCAGTGAACCCCCAAGTATGAACAAGCGCCATCAGCCCTGGGAACACGGCTGTCCCCCGGGTGGTGGTGACGTCTGTGTGGGGATGTGTGATTTTCATAAACAGATTGACTCATCACCATTCCTCGTGCATCTGTCAACTGGGGCCTGGTAGTGGCAGCAGGGTGCTTACCTAGCACTATCACCTGCAGCATGAGGATCCCAGGGCCCCCCCAAAGAGGCAGGAAGTACACTGGCCTCCCTTTCTCAGAGAAGCAGACAGGGGCAGAGGGATCTCCCAGGCAAATGTTCCCATCTGGGGCAGACCTAGGGACCCTGCCCAAACTCCTAACCCTGGAAGCCCACATGCTCAACTGCTGCTGGGAACAGGGACAACCCAACACAGTTTCCCTCATTTTTTGCATTAGGCTATATTTTATATTGTAATATTATACAGCAGCTCTTGAGATCATTACAGACAGAATGTTTTCACAGAACTGAGGTTGAGCTCTCCAGTGTAAAAGACAGGGGCAAAGAGCTTCATCTCAGGCCCTCCCCTGCCCTCCCCTCAGATTGACAGGGAGGCGAAATCAACAAACCTTCAGGAGCATTCATATATGCCATTCATATTTTCTATCTAATGGATCTTCAATCTTGTACTTCATGCCTACATGGCTTACAGAAGGCTCTTGTTAAAATGGATGGAACTTGAGAGCATTATGTTAAACAAAATATGCCAGACTTAGAAAGTCAAGGGTCATGTGTTCTCTCTCATATGTAGAAGCTACTGAGAAAAAGAGAGGGAAGGCACGGGGAGGGGGGAAAATCTCATGAAATTAGAAGGGAGAGCAACTGGGTAGAGGAAGGGGGTCCTGGGGAAGGAAGAGGGGAGGAAAGAGGAGATACCAGGGAATAAAATTGACCAAATCATGTTATGTGCATGTATGCCACAAAGAATTTTTTGCATGTCACAAAGAATCCCACTGTTATGTATAATTATAATGCACCAGTAAAAAATAATTATATAAAAAAAGAAGGCTCCTGGTTCTCTTAGACCATTCCATGTCCTTCCTACTGAGAAGGAGAAAGGAAACATTATTAAGGGACACACATATGTTCTCTGAAGAATGCATTCTGGAATCGCAGAGGCTGAAAGAAAGGTTCTAGTGACCTCTGAGAGTCCTTGCAGCCAGGGATCCTGAGCTGAAGTCACCAGGGAGTCACTTGGAAGAATGGTCTGCTCTCACAGACAGGGTTCCATCCTCAACTGGCTCCAGGCCTCCAGGTTCAGGAGGTAGGATTTGAATGTGTGCCTTTGACAATCTATGAAGACAGTGAACATCCTTGGCAAGTCTTCCTGCCATCTGCTAAGCAATGTACATATCCCAGTGGAAGTGACGGAGTAGCTTCTGAGCTGGGAGTCTGGCTAGGGTCTGAGAGCTGCGCTGGGTGAGCAATGCAACTCCCTTAGGGACTCCATCCTAGAGGGAGGGACTCCGGACTTTCACAGTGACCCCAGCCCTCTTGCAGGTCTCTGGGGATAGCCAGCATGTAAGAACTGTAACATCATTTCTAGGGAACAGAACCAGCTGGTTGATTTCTTCCCCTTAACTTTTGATGCTATTATTAGGACACATCTGTCTCTGAGTGAAGTCACCAAGGAAAAACCCACATGGAGAAAAATAGTTTTAAACAGTCGTCATTTCAATTTTCGGAAAAGGAAGCAAGTCAATAAACTGCCAAAGAACTCCAGAATTCAGGGTGACCAAAGAGGAAAATGGAAAGTATGTGCCCTGGGAATGCAGGCAGCCGAGCTATGTACATACTACTTGGCTAGCAGGATGTGAAGGGACCAGAAACCTCTCAAACTGTTTCCTCTTCCCTTTCCCCAAACTTACTTCTTTCCTTTCCCTTAACAGGAAAACCAGCCAGCAAAGCTCCCCCTAAGCCTTAATCAGAAAATCAGTCAGCAACAAGTGACCAGAGGGAAGAGGTTCATGCCAAAGACCAGCAGACTTTCTTTGTTCAGTTTTTTTTTTTTTTTTTTTTCTAAAATTCATTGCCAACATTTAAAGAATCCAGATTTCCAATGTCTTTTTGAAGTGCTGGTGCTGAGCAGCAGCACTTTGGGATGCTCTTCCTCTGTCAGCTGGCCCTGACAGAATCTGGAGTTAGCCACTGGATTTAGAGACAAAGGAAAGTGCTGAGGAAAGCCACAAGACTTCCACTGTTGTCTTCTCACAGGCATTATAAATGTAGTCAAGTCACATGCTTTGCTGGGCCTCAGAGATGAAAATGTACAGCAATGCCACATCTGTTAAACTGTATGCAGGATTGGGCAGGAAGGCAAGGAAGTGCTTGGGAAACTGAATGCTATACCACATGCAAAGTCAGATGTGACCATTTAGGTCTATAGGATAAAGCACACAGACCACCAGATCCACCTGACCCAGTCCTGCCTGCTCCACTGCCTGCTCAGTCGGGGAAGGGGAATATCCTCACATAGCAGCTGCACAGTGCACAACTCTGACTGACCTGCCTCCAGTGTGGGAATTTATAAGTGGGGGCACATGGCATTTGGGATTTCCAACTATGGCCCAGCCTGGGCAAGGAGATTCTCAGGGGAACCTTAAAGCAGGCATAGGAGGAAGTCAAACATGTTGGCCATGAAACTCAACACTCAAAATGCCAGAGGAAAGTCTTGGTATTTCACAGTGCAGCAGCCAACTGTATTTTGAGTGTTGACCCAAAGGTGTAGCCATCTTCTCTCTTCCCCACCAGCCTGCCAAAAGAGAAAGAAATGACAGAAATGACCACAGAGGGCCAGCTACCAATGGGCTTCTCAGTAGAGAGATAAGGAGAGGGTTAAATGACAGAAAGTAGAGGAAAAGAACTCAAACTATTCTTATTTGCTGATGACATGATTCTACACTTAGAAGATGCAAAAAACTCCACCAGAAAACTTCTAGAATTAATAAATGAATTCAGCAAAGTAGCAGGATATAAAATCAATACCCATAAATCAAATGCATTTCTATACATCAGTGATAAATCCTCTGAAAAAGAAATTAGGAAAATTACCCCATTCACAATAGTCTCAAAAAAATAAATACTTGGGAATCAACTTAACAAAAGAGGTGAAAGACCTCTAAATGAAAACCACAGAACACTAAGGAAAGAAATTGAAGAAGACCTTAGAAGATAGAAAGATCTCTCATGCTCTTGGATAGGCAAAATTAGTATTGTCAAAATGGCCATACTACTCAAAGTGCTATACAGATTCAATGTGATTCCAATTAAAATCCCAACATCACTACTTATAGAAATAGAAAAAGCAATAATGAAATTCATTTGGAAAATAACCAGAATAGCCAAAGCAATCCTTAGTGAGAAGATTGAAGCAGGAGGCATCACAATACCAGGTCTTAAACTATACTACAAAGCTATAGTAACAAAAACAGCATGGTACTGGCACCAAAACAGACATGTAGACCAATGGTACAGAATAGAAGACACAGAGACAAACCCACATAAATACAGTTATCTCATACTAGACAAAGGCGCCAAAAACATACATTGGAGAAAAGATAGCCTCTTCAACAAATGGTTCTGGGAGAACTAGAAATCTAAATGCAGCAAAATGAAACTAAACCCCTATCTCTCACCATGCACAAAACTCAACTCAAAATGGATCAAGGACCTAGGAATTAGTCCACAGACCCTGCGCCTAATAGAGGAAAATGTAGGCCCAAATCTTCATCACGTCCGATTAGGCCCCTACTTCCTTAACAAGACTCCTTTAGTGTAAGAAATAAAATCAAGAATTAATAAATGGAATGGACTCAAACTAAAAAGCTTCTTCTCAGCAAAAGAAACAATCAATTAGGTGAAGGGAGACCCTACATTTTGGGAGCAAATTTTTGCCACGCACACATCAGATTGAGCACTCATCTCCAGGATATATGAAGAACTCAAAAAACTTAACACCAAAGAAACCCCCACAAACAACCCAATCAATAAATGGGCTAAGGAACTCAACAGATACTTCTCAGAAGAAGATATAAAAACGATCAACAAATATATGAAAAGTATTCAACATCTCTAGTAATTAGCAAAATACAAATCAAAACTACTCTAAGATCTCATCTCACGCCAGTCAGGATGGCAGTTATCAAGAACACAGACAACAATAAATGTTGGCGAGGATGTGGGGGAAAAGGCACACTCATACATTGCTGGTGGGACTGAAAATTGGTGCAACCTATCTGGAAAGCAGTATGGAAATTCCTTAGAAAACCTGGAATGGAACCACTGTCTAACCCAGCTATCCCATTCCTCAGTCTACATCCAAAGGAATTAAAATCAGCATACTATAGTAACACAGCCACATCAATGTTCATAGCAGCTCAATTCACAATAGCTAAACCAACCTAGATACCCTTCAATAGATGAATGGATAAAGAAACTGTGGTATATGTACACAATGGAATATTACTCAGCATTAAAAGAGAATAAAATTATGGCATTTGCAGGTAAATGAATTGAGGTGGAGAATATCATGCTAAGTGAAGTAAGCCAATCCCAAAAACCAAAGGCCGAATGTTCTCTCTGATAAGTGGATGCTGATCCATAATGGGGGAGGGGGACCATGGGAGAAATGGAGGAACTTTGGGCAAAGTGGAGGGAGGGTTGGGGGGGTACATGGGGGCAGGAAAAATGGTGGAATGAGATGGACATCATTATCCTAGGTACACGTATGATTGCACAAATGGTGTGACCCTACTTTGGGTACAACCAGAGAAGTGAAAAATTCTGCTCCATTTGTGTACAATGAATCGAAAAGCATTCTACTGTCATGTATAACTGATTAGAACAAATAAATAAATATATATGTAGGCCTAAACAAATATATATAAATAGGCATATATGACAGCAGAATGCATTTTGATTCATTGTACACAATTGCAGCACAACTTTTCATTTCTCTGGTTGTACAGGATGTAGCATCGCACTATCTGTGCAGTCATACATGTACCTAGGGTAATGATGTCCATCAATGCCCAGGGAGTGGAAGGGAATTACCCAGGACTACAGCTCAGAGGTCTACACTGAGGGAGAGCAAACCCATCCTGCCAGGCTCTTCCCAGGCTCTCAACCCCCCTTTTATTTTTTAATGTTTATTTATTTGCTTTAGTTGTACACAATACAATGCATTTATGTTTACGTGGTGCTGAGGATCGAACCTGGGCCATGCACATGCTAGGTGAGCGCTCTACCGCTGAGCCACAACCCCAGCCCTCCCAACCCCTTTCTGACTATGACAGACTTCACTCATTCCTCCTGTCTAGGAACTCCAGTGGCCCTTGCTGCCCATTTTCCCTTCCTTTTGCACATTACCACCTTGCATTATTTATCCATTCAAATCCAACCATAGAGACTGTGTTCCAGTTCAGGCCTAAGTCCTGGGAGGCCCACCATTCAATAAAATGTTGAACTTGAACCTCAAGAACTGATATGGAGGGTAGAAAAATAAGTAATGAGTTTTATAAAGAAAAGTGCAGATATTGTGCTACAGGAAAGGGGGGATAATACAGGAGAAAGGGAGGATAAATTAAGGAAGTTTCATGGAAAGTGGGTATTTAAACTGAGTCTTGAAAGCTAAGATGGATAGCATATATGTGTAAGCGTAGAAACTGAGGGTAGGATTTCAGGCCTGGGAAAAGAAGAGCCAAAGCAGAAAGACTTCTGCCTTTCTAGGCACACAGAGAAAAACAGCAAGCAGCACAGCTCAGGAGGGATGGCCAAGGGAGCAGCTGGCTCCAGAAGCAGGAGATAAGAGGGTACATTGCCTGCAGGGAATTTAAAACAATACTAAAACTGATAGACTCTTATCACCATGACTAGCAGGCAATTCAAATGTAACATTCCAGCTCACCCAACTTTTTGACTAATCCTCAACAACTGCACTACTTTTGACTTTTCATTTTTCTCTTTTTAGTGCCTCACCTATGCTAAGCAAGAACTCTATCACTGAGCTACATTCCCAGCCAGGGACTTTTTTTTTTTTTTTTTAATAACTTTATTTTTTTATGTGGTGCTGAGGCTCGAACCCAGTGCCTCACATGTGCTAGGCAAGTGCTCTACCACTGAGCCACAACCCCAGCCATCAGCCATAGACTTTTAATAATATATGTAAGCTTTGAATTCACATGGACTTATTACCTGTCCTTGAACAAATATTATATTCTATACCAAAATTCTTTCAGAGAACTCGCAGTTGTACTCAGCCACTGACACACACAGACTCAAGTTCCCCATGTTCAAGAGAGGTTCACAGGATTCTATATCAACAGAGCTCACTCCGGTGTGGCTTGTCACCCAGATCCTGTGCTATTACACGTTCCTGAACTTGAAGCCCAGATCAGACATAAAGATGGAGGCACAGGCATTATAAGGACAAAACATTGAGCCTGACCTACTTCCCATCCTGTCACCTGAGGAGACCACTTGGGGGTTTCAATTTGTGTTTTATATTTTTCAACAACAGAGACAGTTAAAATCCTGATGAACTAAAGACAGGGATAGTACTGTGACATCTGGAATGTATTGTGACATGGCATTTTTGTGACTTTTTGCCAGATCTCCTTTATGGTTAAGATTTTTTTAAGTCTATTTGTGTATCTGTTGCTTTTGAGTGAAAAACTTTTCAAAATGAATGTGAATAAAAATTGCTTTAAAACCAACTATGGGAGGCTGAGGCAGGAGGATCGCGAGTTCAAAGCCAGCCTCAGCAATGGCGAGGCACTTAGCAACTCAGGGAGACCCTGTCTCTAATAAAAACACAAAAAAGGGCTGGGGATGTGGCCCAGTGGTCGAGTGCCCTTGAGTTCAATCCCCGGTACGGTACCACAAAAAAAAAAAAAAAAAAAAAAAAAAAAAAAACAACTATGGGAGGAGATTGACAAATCTGGTTCTGTCTACTAATGTGTGAAAAACACGAAGACAGACTTTCATGAAGTCTGACAAGTTTACCGAAGATTCAGAAACAGAAACTATAGGGTTCTTATTAATTACTCCCATGGACCAATATATGTAAGTGTAATTTTACCCCTTTTCCAAAATAAGCATAATGTAATTATCAAGTATTAAATCCATTATTAACCCTTCCCCCTTTTTACTGGCATGATCATATACAAAGAATTCAATAACAAAAATTTCACTGCCTGCAATTCTTTTCTAACCATTATTATTTGTTTTATTTATCAACTAATTGCTGAAAATAAATTTGTCACTACAGAAGAGGGGAATATTTTAAAAAATCATCTACTTCTGATGCCAAATATGCTAGATACTCCACTGGTTCAGATTTCTGATGAGAAGGTGTTTCTAGAACAGAAGGGGAAGTTTCTGGAATAACTAAGCAAAGATCACCAAATGCCTTGACTTTGGGCTAATGAACTTGGAACTAACTATATAGTCTCTTGATAAATGGCAAAATTACCATGAACTCTGACTATCCAAAATGTAATACTTCTAAGAATGAAAAGGAAAAAAAAAATCTCCAAACCAATGCAAAATTCAAATAAACTGGAGAAAATTTCTTATAAAACATTATGGTTGGGCTGGGATTGTGGCTCAGCAGTAGAGAGCTCGCCTAGCATGTGTGCGGCCCGGGTTCGATCCTCAGCACCACATAAAAATGAACGCATTGTGTACAACTAAATCAAATAAATAAATGTTTAAAAAAAAAACATTATGGTTGAAGGTTTAAGAGATTTTGAATATAAAGAACTCAAGAAAATGCATAAGAAAATAAGATGCCAACAGATAACCTGGCAACATCCATATAATTCAACATGCATATAATGAAAACAATAAACTGCCTACTAAATTCACAAAAATAGAAAAATAATAAAGACTATCGATGGTGAGGAGATTACAGCAAGATGTACACAAATACACTGCTGGGACACATCCCAAATTGCCATGATCTTTTGGAAAAACAGCCCAGGAATATGTTTCAAGGCCCATAATAATGTCTCAACCTTTCATTTACTTATTTTACCTCTGGAAATCTACTTAAGGAAATACTTTAAAATATGGAAAAAGTTACAAGCACAGAAATGTTAATTAAGCCATTGTTTCTAATAACAATAGTATTGAAAATAGCCCAACATTCAACAATAGAAGAATGACTAAATAAATTATGGGTACATCCTTGGGATTGATCATTCACTCCTTAATGATAAAGATTAGAAAGAAACATGGAAATTTTTGCTACAATGGGGGAAGAGAGGGATGGGTTATGAAAAATGGACATACTTTATATTTTAGTTTTTGCAGTGCTGGGAATCAAACCCAGAGTCTCACACACACTAGGCAAGTACTCTTCCACAGTGCTCTACCCTCAGCCCCTAAATGTATATACTTCAAAGATTGAGTAGAAATAAACCAGTTTATGGTTGCAGTAGTATGTATTTCTACACATTAACTTTATACTGACTTCAGTAAACCATTTGACCCTTTGATTCCTATTGATTTATATTCCATTGTACTGTGTGCAAGTAAATTTGTAAGCATCCTCAAATCCTTTTTGAGTCGAGTGCAATATAAATTCAGAATCAACATGCTTAATCATGATGGTAGGTTTATGCTAATAGATGTTCTTTCTCTTTATTTTCAAATTTTATATACTGTGGTTAGCTTTCTTTTACAATTTAAAAATTATACAGATCACCAAATAAACAGGTGACATGAAGAAACCGCAGCTATATCTTACCCAGCTCCTTCGGTGCCTCTTCCTGTATCTGTTCTGAGAACATGGCCCCCCTCCAAAAGCTCCCTTCGTTTGAGGGAGCAATAGAGCTTCCTTCCCCTCTATGTAGGTTCCACAAGGTCAAGACTGAAAAGTTCCCTGAATGAGCTGACTGCTCTAGACACCCAGGAACCCTAATGAAGGACCATTTTGATGACAGACAGCTAGAACCATAAAGTGAAGGAGACCTTTCCAACATTCAAAAGCATGGCAAGAATAGGAGTGGGGAAGATACCCCCCAAAAAAAAAAAAAAAAAAAAAAAAAAAAAAATGATAAAAGCAGTGAGCAGCTTGGGAGCAGGGATCATGAGATCTTTGTACCCTTTGCTAGAAACTTTGCACCCAATAAAGAGACTTAATAAATGCCATTGCTCATGGATTCGTTCATTCATTCATTCATTGTTAGACAAATATTTGCAGATGTGCCACTGTTCTAGGTATGGAGGATTTAGTAGTGAGCGCAACACAGTCCGTACCACTGAGGCAGCTTCCATTGCAAATGGAAGGAGGAGATGATAAATAAGCATATATTGCATCAGAAGGCAATAAATATTTTGAGGACAAATAAAAGGTAGAAGAAAAGGGAGCAGCTGGAGGGTATGATGAGAAGAATATGATGTCTTAGGTGGGTCTTTTCTGCAGGAAGTGTGGGGCTGGGCCATACACTGGAGAAGGGAAAGGCAGTAGAGGGAATGGCCAAGGACCTGGGCCTTAAGACTGGGTGTACTGGCAAGTTTAAAAGCTGGAAGAACAGCAAATGGTTGGAATGGAATGTGCAAAAGGGGGGTGGTGGAATAAAAAGAGGTCAGTACCTGCAGTTTTCCTGGCTGTTGGTAGGATTTGGGATTTTATGTGACGTGGAAAGCCACAGAAGTGTTTTAAGCAAGGTGTGTCATAATCCAGTTTACATTCTAAGGATCATTCTGCCTGTGTGTAGCGTGAACTTGGGGAATAGAAAGCAGATGGGAAAGGGTGAAAACAACAAAGATCCGTTGTAAGGCCATTGTAACTGTCCAAATGAGAGAAGATGGATTTTTTTTTTTTTTTTTTTTTTTTGGACCAGGGCTCTTTCATGAGGAGTATGTTCTGTTTTAGTAATCCTCCAACCTGGAGGTGTGATGATCTATTGAAAGAAAATGCCTTCGAAGGCCAGGGTATCTCCTGTAATCCCAGCACTTTGGGAGGCTGAGGCAGGAGGATCGCGAGTTCAAAGCCAGCCTCAGCAATGGCGAGGCACTTAGCAACTCAGTGAGACCCTGTCTCTAATAAAATACAAAAAAGGGCTGGGGATGTGGCCCAGTGGTCTAGTGCTGCTGAGTTCAATCCCCGGTACCAAAAAAAAAAAAAAAAAAAAGCCAAGGTATCTGGACAATAAGGAAGTGGGAAGAGCATTTTTGTGCCAAAGATAGAGAACCAGTTCACAGGCAGGGGTGGGGACACCATGCCAGGTATGCTATGAAGAAGCATATGTCCTTCCTCAGTGGGAGGCAGTATCACCGAATGGATCTCAGATTTGCTTAGGTGGGGCAACAACCTCACTGTCTTCACACTACAGCTCCTTGGGAAGGGAAATAGGGCCCAGGTAGAGAGCTTGCCCTTGGCTTCTGTGCCTCAATTCCAGTGATTAAAAATCAAAACCTGTCACACCCAGAATGATGGCCCTTCCTAACTGGAATCCTGACGAGTGATAAGCATGCATTAGATTGTACCAAGTGTAAGGCAAAGACATTCTTCTGAAGAGTCCCATTTAAAACAGATGAACTGGACAAACCATGCAAATATAGGCTCTGTCTTGCTTAGAGGTGGAGATGATTTAAGGAAAGCTAACACAAGGCCACTGGTTGGTCTAAAGATAATTACAGCAACCAGGTGGTGGTATCAGAAACTAGTGCAGCCCAATTCCAACCTGTAGTCAAAGTGATAATGACGTTTCCAGTCCTGTGATATTTCTGGGAAAAAGTAGGCCTGTGTATCTCTGTTTGGATCTGTGCTTTCACCTATAAAACTCTCACTCATAAAGGGATCCTCTGAAATTTCCTAGACATTTTAGATAGGTCTTTTTGAAGCTTCTAGATATAGAACAGATATAGGAGGTAAGGTCGGCATAGTATAAATACAAACTACAGACACAGACACTGTGTAGATAAAGAGTGACCCACACATATACATTAGATAATGCTACACATTGACATTTCTTGGCTTTTCGATTTTATATTCTGTCTTCACAAAGTAAGAAACATGACAAGCCTGTTTGCAATGTAAGTTTCCATATCTAGACAGTCTTGTAAATCCGTCAGAGCTGCAGGAAGCTCCTGCTTATGCTACTGAGAGATCTCTGACAGATAGGCTCAGTGACCCACTCTTTCATTGTTCTGTGAAATAATGCATAAAGGTTAAGCACAAACACACAAAGGGTGGCTTGATTTATTTCCCCCTTTTTTGGCTGAGAGACAGAGGTGGAAGTTTTTATGGACCATATATGCTCCAAACTCCTCCATTCCCCAACTTAATCTCAATTGCCACCTTATAAATTTAGAGGTAAGAAATTCCACACCACAATCATTTTCTGGTGATAGCATTCCATTGACTCCAAGGCTCAAAGAAAAACTGGGGTGGATTTAGAAGAGTTTTGTTTTTTTGTTTGTTTGTTTGCTTGCTTGCTTGTTTTACATCCCAAATGAGCAATGACAGTATTTTTAAAGCATTAATATATTTTCAAATATCCAAAATTAACAATGCTCTTCAAATCCTTTAAATCATCTTTTCCCAACATTCCTTATACCCTTCCAATTTCTTCACAATCCCTACACCTTTTCTCAGTACCTGCCCACCAAGCCTGCTCTGTTCCCTGTCCCCACTTTCAGAACCACTATTCCAGTTGTTCTGACCATCCATAATGACCCGCCAAATCAGTGACCTTCCTGTTTATCCACAAGCCTTTAGTGATCCAGTATTCCCCATAATGGTTAATGACTCCACATTCCTACTAGGGTAACTCCAGCCCAGTTCCCTTCCAAGCAGAGCAGAATGACAAAACAATCAGGGAACTGCATTTGACCTCTGTGTGGCTTTTCTGTTTCCAAGGCCACTGCAGAGGACTCTGAAAACTCTAAACCAGAGGGGAAGGAGACTTGTCCTGCAGAACACACTGTGTTTAAAGACTTTTAAAAAGAGAAAAAAAAAAAGGAACCCAGTGAGGTTCTCAGAAGGGAATACTCTGCTGTAATGGGTGTTTACCATGTCCCCCTGGGTGCTGGGGAGGAAGTGGTTGCTATAACCCAAGGGGGAAATGCTTGCTTGAAACAGGAAAATGGAACTCTTACTACTTTCCATTAGCAGCCTTCAAGAAGCTGGGCCACACTGGAAACACTTATATAAGCACTCTCAGGAGGTCCTGAGCTAAGTATCAAGGTTCAGTCCAATCACCCCCCAAATCCTAAACACAGATATGGGTTCACTTGTTTCCAGAAACATCTATGCACTGGAAAACTTCTCTTTATCACTTCTTTTTCCACTAGCCATCTGGATGGCTAGGAGCCTCTGGGGAGCTGTGGGGAAAGGAAGGAAAGGGAAGAAGCCTGGATGGCATCCTACAAAGAACAGTAAGGGCCAACAGACCTGGTCTTTGGTGCCAGCTCTGCCATTACTAGCTGTGGAACTTTGGGCAAATTGCTCAACTTTCCTGCTTTTTGGTGTCTACTTCCTCTGTATGATGGGATGGTATTTGCTGCTCTGCTCACATCCTTGAGCTACTGTGAGGATCACATGGAATGAGTACAGATAAAGTTCTCTGCTGTACCAATGCTGGTTCATCCAATCACTAAGAGTAAACAATGTACATAGCTTTCTTGAGTCACTACCTTGCTCCTCAAAATCATCCCCTCAGCTACAGTTCCACTCAAGGACTCTTCCAGTCACCCTTCTGAGCCCCATCTGAAATTTTGCACACTTTCAGTAGAATATTCTCTAGTGTCTCATCAGAGCACAAGCAAGTCCAAATAACAGAAGTGGGGAGGACTCAACCAAACCACTGGAACCTGTGATCCCTGCTCCTACATTCTCTGCAATCCAAAGGCAAAGACTGCATCCTCAATGGCTAATTTGTCTGCTTGAAGGGTCAGACTGGGCTCAGTTCTGAGTCATATTTTCCATTTAGTAAAATGAACATCTGGCTGCTGTGTGATGCCTTTTGAATACAGTCTTCTAACTCAGTTACCTGAATATGATTTTGATGTTCAAAGCAATGTAGAAAGAATAATCAGGTACACCCCCAGCCTAATTCATACCACTTTGGCACTTTGCAAAAAAAGAGTAAGTCTGATGGGTAAAGGCCAGCCATCTTGGTTTCAATATTAACACACCAATTCTAAGGAAGCAGAGAATGGCAGTTTAGAAAAGCCACTCCAAGCATGTGCAGACAAACTCACTAAGTACCCCTGAGTTCTTTAAGAGTTCAAAGAAACTGTAGGTCCCAGAATCTCCCTGCTATTTCATCTCAGTAGGGGGCAAGATGATTTAGGGAAGACAGCTGGATGGCCCTCTCTGCCACTCCCTCCCTCACTCTCATGTGACTTTGAGCAGTGGCTCAACCTTCTAAAAACCTTGGCTTCCTCACCTGCAAAATAGGGATAACAACAAGACATGCCCTGCCTGTATCCCAAGGTTATTATGACACCAAGTGAAAAAACAGATATGAAAGTGTCTTGCAGCCACAAAACAGGGCCCAAGTGCAAGTTATTGTTCATCTAGCAAAACTGCCTTGAGAACAGTCCAGAAATCTGGAAGTACTTTATTCTAATTCATGAGAATACTTAAATCATACCTTGATTTGAAAAGAACTTAGGTAGCTGCTACAGTATTCTTAAATAATTTCTAAGTTTCCCCAAGCAAGTTGCATAAGCAACCCACTGAATTGGGTAGTAGGCTTGGTGGATAAGAGGAATACTGCAGAGATTTTACTATTCTTCTTTTGGCTTTTGAGCCCTGAAAAAGAACCAACATAACTGTGCCATGTTGCCTTTCAGGTACAAATTAAACATACTCTCCTAGAACCCTCCCAGCTCTCACCTCAGCAGCTTTTTTTCCAAACCTTCAAACCCTCTCTTCCCTGCCCTGGGGATGGTTTGGAAGCCTAGAGGTATTTGAAACACTGTTCAGCTAAGATCTTGAAGCCAGAGGCATCCCCATCAGCCCTCCCAGTTCCAGGACACACAAAGACTTATTCTGCTCACAAGGATATTTACCAATCCAGCCCACAAAAGTCTGCCAAGATCAGTGCGAAAGAGCAGAGCTGGGATGGCCTTCTGCTTCATTGCCTGGCAGATGTACCCTACTCTATTATTAGCAACCCAGGCAAGATGACACCAAGGCTGGGGACAGCCCTTTGTGTCAAACAGGGAGGAGGCAGAAAGAAGTGCAGAAGAAAAGCAGGTGAACTATAAGGTTTCCTCCAGAGAAAGAGAGCAACCAAGTGAGAACACGGGGGTTTCAAGCAACCTCTCCTTCCCCCTCAGCTCCTGGACCCCATCTGAACCTAAGACACACCTAGCACCAGGATTAGAAGCCCTGGAACTCAGACCCACCCTGGATGTACCTCCAGATAACCCCCTGCCTCTTCTGGGTCCAGCTCAGAGTCAAGCAGTGCCATCCCTACCAACACCCTCAGGCTTGATTGCAAGCTAGAGAAACCTAGAAAAACAAAGTAAGGGGAAAGTTGTAGAACCCCTCTTTCATGCCAAAGATGCAACTTACTGCAACTGTAATACACTTATGCTCCTTCCACCTGATCACAACCAATAACACATACCCGTACATACACCACTTTCAGTCCTGTGCAGAAGTAGGCACCATCCTTCTGTTGCAGACAAGAAACAATCTTGGAGAGATTAAGTAAATTTCCCAGAATAATGTAGCTAACACTGATTAAGAAGGTCAGGATTGAGGGGAAGATGAGTAGCAACACATTTATACTCCTTAAAATGTATTATTTCATTTGTTCAGGTATTTCACTTGTACTATTTCACTTGCTATAACACATCTATGCAGGCAATATTGAATACTTTGAATGCAAAATGAAGGAATGAAAAAGAAAAAAAAGACATGTTGCCAGTCAATAGCAGAGTCTAGATTTAGATGGTTTTGTGCAACTCCAGGATATACTCTCTGGTCACATTTGTCCAAATGCCAAACCAAGATATGGAAGCTAACAAAGACTATTTTTAGAACTTATTCTTATGAAAAAAAAAAATTTTACAAAAGATGGATAACTAAATGACAGTTATTAAACAGGACAAAATGGCTATGGAAAATCAAATGAAGTTACAGAAAAAGCTAGCGGTCATGCACATTTAGGGGAGACCCCAGACTCTTACTCAAAAGGGAAGAAAATAAAATCTCTTGCAGATGGCTGCAAGTCTTTTAAAAAGAGTATGCTGCCACAAAGGGCCTGGGGCCCTGGCAGGAAGCCAACTAATCTAATCTAGTCTAAAGGTTAGAAACAAGGTCTCTGGAGGGCTAAAGTATTCTGACTCTATCATTTCCTAACTGTGTAACTTCAGGTGAACTTGTCCCTGCCCCCATCAGTTTCTATATAAGTAAAATGAGTCTGGGACACCATGAAGATTAATAGGTAAAGTGTCTAGTACTAAACACTACCTGTTCATTATTATCACCAGGATCAGTCCCTGTTTGGGGGGTTGGGGAGGATGATTTATCTATTCCTAAAAGAGCCAGCACTGGGCAAAGGCTTTGATGAGGTTTTTACATTATTTCAATAACTACATTCACAGTAGACTTATTCTAGGTTGAGCTCTACTCTCAGGAAGGAGGTTTCCTGTGTGAAGAGTGAGGCCTCCCCAGAAGACAGAGGAGTCAATCAGTATACTCCCTGCAAGAGAGATGGGGCAGGTAAAGAGTACAGCAGATGCCAAGAAGTGAATCAAACCCAGGGGGCAAGCCTCTGCTAGGTGCTGTTGACATAGGAGGAGAGAAAGTTGGCTGGGCAGAGGACAGGCTTGTAGGGGAAGCCATACAGGTATCAGTACTTGGCCCCAGTCACAGAGCTAACATCTTCAGGGACTGGTGCATTGGTCCCAAAGATCTGGGTTCCTCTTTAAGGCAGAGTTCTTTGCCTCTCAATATATCTCCTTGCTGGTGTTTTGCTTCCAATGGTGACAGCATCTATCTGTTCAATATTTTAGAAAACATCATTCTGCTTCATTTGTAAAAAGGAATTGAAAATGTACCAAAATTCCAAGAAAAACTGCCCTTTTTCTAATGTGACTGCCTTGTCTCCCCTCTTCTCTGCCTTTGATCTTATTTTCAATATGACCAAAAAAGTGAGCTGTGATAACCTGGGTTCCTAGAGTCTGGGGAGCATCCTGACTTTGGAGGCAGAAATATTCTGCAGCTAATCTGGCAACCCCCAAGCTAGTCATTTCACTTGAGCAGAGGTCCAGAAAACGGAAGGATTAGCCACATAAACTCAAAAATATTACTGAGCTCTGAAATTCTGTGGTCTTGGGATGGTTTCCAAAAAAAATTAAATTGTGAGGACTAACTTAAGTCAATATTCTATTTCCCTTTTCAACTGGTGTTTGAAGGTGAAAGATGAGAATGAACGTGTTCTTCACTATCAGAGTAATTTTTTAAAAAATATACTTAAAATTTAATTTTGACAATATAAAAGCAATTTTTTAAATGCTAGGGAAAAATTTAAGAAGGTAAGTATAGGTGATTTTCACTAGACTTATAACATTTTTTTAAAATAAAGGTTATTTGTTTTAAATTCTGTTTTTTCCAGGGACAGGATTAAGAAAGCATGTGACTTCTGGAAAACTCCTTTTATTAGTGTAAACGCTCTCATTCCCAAGCAGGGAGAAGACCTGAGAAGGGTTATTGTGATGGCCATGCAGGGGACGGGAAAAAGTCTTAAGATTCTGTTTCTGTTGTCGTCCTACTGATGTTGACACCTCGGCCACGAGTTTGTTTCTCTCTTGTGCTCACGAAGACCCACCACCTCCGATTTTAAAACGGATTACCGACAGCTTGGGGTCAACCATCCCGCGGTCCCAGGCAGAGCTCAGGGTGGAGCTCCCACACTGCAGGCAGAGGGGCCAGTCAGCAGGCCTCCTTGCGCCCGCGACCACAAGAGAGCGGCCCCGCCCCGCCTTTCCATGACGCAGCGCGTGGAGGGCGGGGAGGAGCACGGAGGCGGGGCGGAGCATGGGGAGGAGCAGGTGGGAGCGGGCCGAGCGCTGGGAGGGTGAGGCGGAGTGGGGCGGGCCGAAAGGCCCAAATCAGTGAGACTCCGAAAGTACGCCTCGCTTCCTGAAATTTAATTCGCCTTCCTTGAGATCTGAAAGGCAGTATAGAGTTTTTAAATCTATTTAAAAGTGGGAGGTGAGCACCCGCGAACAAACAAGAGGAGCACGCATATGTCACCTCTTCCCCAGGAGAGGAAATGCTAAATTGTTTAGGGCTTTTATCCCCTGGGAACAGCTGGGGAACAAGGCACCTTTACCAGGATTAGTTATGGATGTTATCCATGATTCTTATGAAAAAGGAAAGCAACAACCCCACAGTAGGGATAGGAAGGAAAAAAAGGGTGTCCAGGTTTTTCAGCAAAGTCAAACACCCGAAATCTGTGATAGGAACATCTCAGAGACCCAGCCCAGTTTGAGATGCAACTCAAGCCAAAGAAAAGTCAAACTGAGATAACTAAAAAACGGTTGCCGCCACAGAGACATTTTAGGTGCCTTTGCTCACCTGGAGGATTCATCCTGCTCACTGGCTTTGAAGCCTTCTGGGCACAGAAGAGCTAGCCTGTCCCTAGGGTAAGCAAGGGGAAAAGTTCAATCCTATCTTGGTTAAAGCCAAGACCTCTCCCAACCTCAACATGCACAAAACTTGTGAATAAGTGGCTGTGTTATCTCATTTTGCCAAGAAAAAAGCCCCAGATGCTAAGTGGTCAGTCTCTGAGTTGATCTACAATTGCCTGGGCTTTCAGATGCACTTTCCTCTGAAAACTCCATTTAGCAAAAATTATTCATGCCACTGGTGGTGGTGGTCGTTCAAGCTGAGTGCCTTGCCCAGAAAATTAACCATCTGCTTCCCCTCACCACATCAAGCCCAGTGGCCTACAGAGAAGATCTAAGTATACTTCTCAGCCCACAGTCCCTGCTGCTGGTTCACAGGGAGTAGCTAGATGGCTCCTTTCTTCCTAATCTGGAAATAACACCCCATCTAAAACCAGCCCTTTTGCTCTTAACAGATTATATTTTGTTGTCTTTACGTTAGACTATTGCTGACATCTCCATCTTTAAATTAGTACATAGGAAGAAGGGAATGGAATTAGTATGTGTTGGGTACATGCCCTGTGCCTGGCATTATGCAAAAAAGCTTGTAGCTTAAGTTATTCTTCACACACATCCTGGTTAAAGGACAAAGTCAGAAAGTGTACAGCATTTGATAAATCCAGAGCCCAGATCCAACAGAGGCCTGAAGGATGTCAGACTGCTTTCCTGCAATTACCTGGGGCATACTGAAAAACATGTACATCAAGGTGAAAGATTTGATTCCAAAATTAAATATAATCTTTTCTTTTAAAACTCAATTTACATAGTTTTACATTGTGTGGATTTGTAGTAGTGCTTTATCCTTCTCCACCTGCAACAATATTTAAATGTCTCACCTTAGCCCCCCCCAAAAAGAGCAAACACAGATCTACTAACTGGCCATCTTTTTATCAACCTGCAGAATACAACATCCAACTTTCCAGGCAATACCTCCTCCTCTCCCTTCAAAAAAATGCCTATATTCTGGGCTGGCATTGTGGCTCAGTGGTAGAGCACTCACCTAGCATGTGCACAGCCTGGGTTTAATCCTCAGCACCACATAAAGAATAAAGGCATTGTGTACAACTAAAACAAATGAATAATTTTTTTTAAAAATGTCTATATTCCAGCTTCTGTCTCTCAGAAGTCCAAGCTGGGAGGTCAATGCTGCTTGTAATTTATAAGTCCAACAATGTCATTAAATGAAAAGTCAGTCACAAAACTATCTGGAAATGGTATAGCAGCAGCAATGTAAGTAGGCCACCTAAAGGGCTGGCTGAAAAAAAAGTATCAACCCCCCCCACACACATACACAAAGAATTCCAGGCAGCTCACATGTCCATTAGCCAAAGGAGCATCATCAGCTGAAGGCCAGGTGGGCAGTGCCATGGTCCTTAACTTTAGTTACTCATCATCATCACCTAGGAGCTTTACAACCATTGTTGCCCATGTCCCAATTCCAGAGATTCTGACTTAATCAGCATGGAGTACAGGGTGGCACAGGGATTTGTTAAAGTTCCTGTATATTTCCAGTGCAACCTAGGTGAGAACCACTGGTTTGGTGTTTGGTCAAAGTGCCCTAAGAGAGCTAGGAAAACATAAATAACATTCATCAAGCCATTCTGGTTCTTGGAAACAGGCAACACCCAAAGGGACTTGTATGTACGCAATGAAAGGTGAAGTGGCAAGGTAGAGCAAAGCCTTGGGAGCAAAGCAGGCAGAAATTTGAGTCCTAATTCCAGCACTTTGCCCACTCTGTGACCTAGGACAAGTTACTTATTCATCCTCATCTGTAAAATGGGCATGATAATAATACTTGCCCAGCAGGGCTGTGGTTAAAAATTAGCTATACTAGGACATTGCCTGACACCATACTAGGTCTCAAGTAAATGATGCCTGTGAATCTAAATAAACAAATTGCCCCTGGGATTAACTTGTGCTTGAAATAGAAGGCGATGCTATGGGCTGACAGCACCCTTTCAAGGGGACCCCTTCAGTGAGACTCCTTCTTCCTTCAAAGGAGCTATGGGAGCTAAAAGAAACTAAAAGTGGTGTGGGAGGAGGTGAGGCAGCTCCTCAAGCATCCAGGACACTTCCAGCCTTTGTTCCCCACCTCCAGGTCACTTGTGAGTTCGGCCTCAGGAGGAGGTGTATTTTTAGAGGGAGAGTCCAACAATTCTACCTCCCAAAGTGGGTGGCAATCACACTGGATTGTGCCATCCTATGCAGTTCTGCCCAAGACAGGTCTGTCTGCCCAAGTACTCATGCCTACCTTCTTCTTCCTCCTTTACCATGATGCACTGAGGGAAGCCAGGCCCAGCAGGGGGAGCCAACACTGCTACCTATCACCTGTTCTTCACAAATTTGTGTGAATCTGCCTGAAAAAGACATGCCTTGGGGATCTGTGATAGGTATCCCAAGGCAGAGAGGATGAGGGAAGGAATTCCCTCATCAAAGCCTGCAATAATGGCTCCCCATTCATGCTCTGAATAGCCCAGCACAAAATAACTTGCTGCCACCATGACTGTTTCTCTTTCTCCTTTTCCCTTTCTCCTTTTACATCTACAGAGCTGACAGAGCCCTTTTGCACACATTATTTCTTGTGATACTCAAAATAGCCTTGTGAGACAGGGGATGGCAAGGATTAAGAGTATCCTGATTCACCAGTAAGGAAACAGAAGCTCAGTCAGGTTCCTTGACTTAGTCAAGGTCACAGAACTCATCACAGGCAAAACCAGGACTTGAACCCATGTCTTAGTACTGAGAACCCATTTCTTTCTATCATGCTCTGTCTTCTTGCCCTCTACCCATTTCAAAGACCTTACTGAAAGCTGTACAGTATAAGCCGTCTGTGAAATGGGGAGGGTGGTGGAAGCAAGGGAGCATGGATTTGGAACTAATCTAAATTCTAGCCAAGTTCAAATATCCCTTTTCATTTCTGAAACTGTGATATGGGGCAACACATCACTCTCCCTTTTCTGTGCCTCTCTCCTTTCCTCGTCTGAGAAAATGGCAAAGCCACCTGCCCAAAGAGGGTGAAAGAAGACCAAAACTCAACCACCAAGCATCTTACAACACCTGTGCCCCAGAACATAGCTTTCATCTTACCAAACTTCTTTTTAAAAAAGTAAAGAAGGGCTGGGATTGTGGCTCAGCAGTAGAGCGCTCGCCTAGCGCGTGGGCGACCCGGGTTCGATCCTCAGCACCATGTACAAATAAAACGCATTGAATAAAATGCATTGTGTACAACTAAAGCAAATAAATAAAAATATTTTTTAAAAAAAGTAAAGAAATGAGAGTTTCATAAAACATTTTGCAAAGATAGCTTATTCATAGGTGGTCCAAAGCATGCAATGTTAAATTCCCTTCAAAGAAGGTACAGATATCCTGCTAATTCCCCACAGCATGTCTCGTAATAAAAAATCATCTGCTTTTCTGAGTAGCAGGGAAATTTCTAATCCAAAGAACAAATAAATTTGGAAAAGGTGAAAAACGGCCCCCAGTTCTCACTAACTGGGATTTCTCTTCCCACCGTTGGGATGATGTACTGATGCTAGACTTACTACTAACAAAACCAAGAAGGCAGCAACGGAAGCAACACAAATATGACCAGAAGGGAGCATGGGAGCAAGGAAGAATGACCCCAAAGAACTCAGAAGAGGGGAAGCACTTGTTTATCTGTTACCAGGCCCTTCCCAACCACCCTGCCTGGCATGATCCTCCAGAAGGAAAGAAACACAAGCCTGTGAGCACAGCAGTCAGCCTGCAGGTCCCACTGGCCTCTCTCAAGGGCCTTTATGGAATACCTGTATTTGGGTTCAGAGCATCCTTTCTTCAGTGAGCAGGGGGAGAAAGGACAGAATCAGCACTATTTTTTTATATAATCAGAGAGGGGCACCCATAGTTGCAGTATTTACAAACCTGACCTCATACTTGTCCCAGACCCCGAATCTCGAAGAGTTCCTCTTCTCAGGCAGAATACTTTCCACAACAGAGAACACCGGTAAGCAGTCAACCACATGATGCAGATGAATGTATGCAAGGGTCTCAGGCCTGATGCTTTGAAAATGATATTCTCATCATGATTTCATTTGTAAGCCTAAGTAAGCCCCGAGGGTCCCAGCAACTTGCCCGGATATACACAGGTGGAACCAGAATCCAGCTCTGCCAAGGCCACTGAGCTGCCTCACTGATCATGGCAACCAGCCTTCAGATCTCCACCACGCACACCCATGGGCCAGCATCCCCCAAGGCAGCAGAATGCTGAACCCAGAATCAGCTAATCTGAAAGTCCCCCACAGATAAGGAGAAACTATTTGTTTCTTTCCCCCTCCTCCTTTTAAAAAATATTTTTATTAAAACACAGGGTCTTGCTGTGTTGCCCAGGCTGGCCTCCAACTCCTGGGTTCAAGTGATCCTTCCACCTCAACCTCCTGGGGCTACAGATGCCCATCACTACAGCAGAATTCTTTTTCCCTTTTAAGTCTGCAAGGACATTGAAAGGTGGAGAAGGCGGAGAAGGAAGGGGGTAACTTTCCTCCCAGTGCTTCGAGGGAAAAGGCCCTTGAACAGGGACAACACTGAAGATAATGACTTAAAATGGCAAGGGAGGGGGGGATGAGAGGAATGAAGGAACTTTAAATAGATCAAAGGAGAGGGAGGGGAAGGGAGGGGGAAAGGCGGTAGGAATAATGGCGGAATGAGTTAGGTACATGTATGAAGATACAAACAGTGTGAAAATACTTTATGTAAAACTAGTGACTTGAAAAATTGTGCTCTTTATATGTAATATGAAATGAATTGCATTCTGCAAAGCATGTATAACAAATTAGAATTTAAAAATCTATTTAAAAAAAAAACAGGGACAACACAATGTGGTATTCATCTAGAAGTCATTGTCACCAGAGTTACCTGTTAATGTCCCTTTCAAAACTTGACATGTCTTCTTACCATCCAAAGTATATTTTAACTGCCTTAGAATGTAGTACTTCAAAATTCAGTTCATGACAAGTTTAATGTTCAGTACAATTCTTCACACCACACATGCCAGCTCAGCCCCACCCCTGCCCCTAGGTCCTGGCAGCACTGGCCCACTCACCATTTCCCGGTCCTTTCGAATTCTCTCCGGTCTCTTGGCCATTGCTCACAGATCTTTCAGTTTAGAATTGTATATACCCTCTGTGTCCAGCCACTGAAGTCTAACTCAGCAGCACACACCTAGCTCGACTGTCCCTTTTTCCACAAAGCCTTCACAGATGAGCTTTGGCACAGGAGGCCTCCCAGCAACCCCTGGGGCAGAAGTCACCACTCCCTGCCTGTGCCCACACCACTCTGGCCCTGCCCTCCTAGGCCTCCTTACCACCTCTACCACTCAATAGTCTATGGCCAACAATACCTCCAGCTCCCCAAGGGCAGGTACTAGGACTCACTCAGCCTGGAATGTTTAGCATGTAACAGGTGTTTAGTTCAATGTTTATAAAATGAACACACAATTTAACTAATTAAAAGCCTGAAGACACTATACAGTTGAGGATCTCTTATCCAAAATATTTGAGGTCAGAAGTGTTTTGGATTTTGGATTTTTTTGGTCTGATTATGGAACAGTTGCATATACACAAAAATATATCTTGGAAATGGAACTAAGTCTAAACATGAAACTCATTTGTTTCATATGCATCTTATGTGCACAGCCTGGAGGTAATTTGTACCAAATTTTTAGTGTATCTGTTTTGACTGCTACCTATCACAGGAGGTCAGGTATGGAATTTTCCACTTTTGGCATCATGTCAGTGCTCAAAATGTTTGGGTTTTGGATTTTTGGTTTAGGGATGCTCAGCCTGTATATATTAAAAAAAAAAAAAAAGTCCACTTTGTTGTTCCTCAAGCTCTGGAGCTGAAGATGTGAAGCAGCTTGCTGCTGAGAGCTTCAGGGAGCTACAGGACAGCAGTAAGGTTTTCCTCTGGGTGGAGAAATGTGGAACAATACAAGGAGCTGATAATGGTGGAGCATGGGGAAGAAGAGGAGAAGAATAGGGGCAAGATAGAGATACCAAGGGGAGACATTATTACTGAAGCCAACCCAGAGTAACAAGGCAAGTTGCTACAGGAAAGAGAACAGCCCATCCACTATGGAAGATAAGCAACCCCACCCCCACTCCAACACACACGCACACAGAGCACTTACCAGGGAACCTGAGGAGAACCCATGGGAAAGCCATGTGGGCCAGCAGGCTTCCAAACTGGTTTTGTCTGTTCTAATGAAGTGCTGGAGGTGGGTGGACAGGGGGAAGGTCACAGAAGCATCTGCCCTTAAATTAACAGCGACGATCTCCTGGCCAAAGAATCCCTCCCAATTCCTTAGCTATCTAGTGGGCCTAATTTCACTTCTGGGCATGTCTGGTATTGATTGGAAAGGAGGTAATGATTAGTTTTAAAAGAAAGTAGAGCCAGGGGCGGTGGCACACGCTTGTAATTCCAGTAGCTTGGGAGGCTGAGGCAGGAGGATCACTAATTCAAAGCCAACCGTGGCAATGGTGAGGCACTTAGCAACTCAGTGAGACCCTGTCTCTAAATAAAATATAAACTAGGGCTAGGGATGTGGTTCAGGGATCGAGTGCCCTGAGTTCAATCCCCAGTACTTCCCCCTCAAAAAAGTGGAAAAATTCCTTGGGGTTCACAGAGTTACCATTACTAGATTCAGGTCCTCTCAAGCATTTTGCAGTGGTGACAAGTTCCAAGCTGGGGATCTACCTTGGCCTTTGGGAAAATGGGGAAAATTCAAAAGGATCAAACTACTCAAGTCCCTTTAAGTTTAGTAGGAAAACCCCAAGTATCTTGTACTCTTTATCCTCTTGGGCCCTATCCTCCTTCACCCCAGCACAGACATAATACAACATAAGCCTTATTAAAGACGACCAGCCAGAAACCTCTATACCTACTCAGAGGTAAATGGAAAACTTCTGGCCATGTGCCTCCTGTCTAACTGGGATTTTTTGGTAAAACAATATGTAGCTATGCACGATGTTGAAAAAGGATATCCCAAAGGGCTTGGGTGTGTGTCCATTCTTCCTAAGAGTTGTCCTGGGGTGGTGAGTGCTTGCCATGGTACTCTAGGGACTACATGTGGCTAGCTTATATGGTGATGGGAAGGGAAGAGAAGAAGCAGATAGAGCTCAACATGCCCAAAAGCTTGCAAAGAAAGTAAGAGTAATTGCCCAGGAAGATTGACAACCAAGCCCCCTAAAGCAACTAGTCTCAGCCTGAAACCTCCAGAAAGTGATGCAACCTTGGACCAATTCCCTGCCTCACTGATGTGGCACAAGTCATTTGTTTCCATGGACTTCTAGTATATTTGTAGACAGTGAGCAAAAAGGAATACCTAAAAAAGGAATCTTTCTATAGCGTCATTTACACTTGAGCTGAAATAAGTTCAGTGTGGAGCAAAATAAACTCTGGTCAAGAAGAGAAGGCAGAAATAGTGAGTGCAGAATGCTGCCAAATATTTAGACCATGAGATCCAGAACCATAAATTACTCATGAACACTTTCAGAGTCAGGATCTATGGCTTCTAATCTTGAATGAAAACAAAACTCTTACCCACTGTCCACATGGAGCTACCAAAAGTGAGCGTAAAAACAGAATACAAGAGCCTGATTCCATGTCATACAGATCCCTTGTTTATGGTCTCCCAGTTCAGGTACCAGCCTGGGAGTCACACTCTGCCTTCTATCCTCAGAACAGCTCTGTCCACAGAGATGCACTGGAAAGGAACACAAGCTAGTGTTACAACAGAAACTGCCTCTGAATTTGCCAACTTGGAGCCAGAAATTGAAAAGTTCCTTAAAATCCCAGTCCCAGCAGCTCCAGCACCATGTTGGGCACCTTCCTGGAGACATGGAACCCTCCTTCTCTCCCTTGAACCTACCTGGCACATACAGGGCCACACAGATGCCAATGGCAGGGAGGGGGCAAATCCTCCAGCCTGGGCAACACTACAATTGCTCCTCATTTTCAAGGGGCCACCTACACATGGTCCTCTTTCCAAACAACAGAGATGGAGGTAAAAAGACACCCACCAAGCTCACAAGTCCCACAGACATTTGGGAGGAGCATAGGGCTGCTCATCCGACCTCAAGGCTCTTTGCCAAGTCTAGCCAAGGCACACTTTACAACAACTTCCCTGCTCCCTATTTTTGTACATATTACATTTACTCTCTGTTTTACTGTGTTTTATGTGAATGTCATACAAACGAGAATGGGTCTCTGTGTTTTTAAATCAAATTTACTTTTAATCGGTACATAAAGATTGTGTACATTTTAGTGGGTTACCATGTGATGTTTCAATACACATGTGCATTGTGTAATATTTAAATCAGGTTAAATATGTCTGTCTCCTCAAACATGTATTACTTCTTCATGGTAAAAACTTTCAAAATTCTTTCCTCCAGTTCTTTGAAATGTACAGTACATTATTGTTATTTATAAGTTTCCCCTACTTTACAAGAAAGTGGTCCTAAATTTTCCTTAGGAAAAACAGTGAAAGCCAATGCTAAGTCTCAGGCCCAAGCCAAAGTAAAGCAAAAAAATGGATATAATATTTCTGATAGGATTAACACCCCTGAGAGGGTTCTGAGTCCCTCTGAAATGACAAACCAGGCTGGTGGTGTTATTGTAATAAAAGATCTCTTGATAGATCCAGAAAAGTAGAGAATGTTCTTAATTGCCTTTCCCTGTGACAGGTGACATGCTGGCACTGGTAATGCAAAGACTAAATCAGACAACATCCCTTGGAGAGCTGCTTTACAGAGTTGTTTCTAGAGACCCAGTATGTAAACCTCCAGGTCAGCCAGGATGGCCCATCTGTTTAGGGTTCCATGTAAGCCAAGAGAAGAGTCACCCTAATTCTGCTGTTTGGCAATGCACAAACAGTGAGTCAAGAGAGGCAAGGAGATCTCCATCACCAAGGCAACTGCAAGCAGGCAGAGGCTGCCCAATACTAATAATGCCCATCAAAATTAGTAGGCAGCTCAGGGGCAGCCCAGACTGCAGGGTTGGTGTGACATTCAGATGTGCTGGAGCAGAGCTTTGATGCCAGAGCTTTCTCCTCGGCCTTTCTATTTGGAACCACATCAATAGTCTTCATTTCCTTCTCTCTACCTGAGCCACAAACTACCCAAGGAGGTTGGTACTCTCATTGGCCAAACCACAGACAGATGCATGGGGATAGGGAAGGGGGTCTGAGGGCCAGAAAAAAATGATTTGAATACCTCCTTGCTTTCATTCATAACCATTCAGTTTCCCCAAACGTACAAATTTTCTCCCACTTTACTGATATCTAGAGTCTATACCCCTCGCTTGGGACTGAGTTTGTTCTGTGACCTCCTCAGAGTATTCAACAACTAGCATTCAAAACACTTCTCTCCAAGGAGAGATGTTTAGCTTTATGAAAATTCCTAAAGCCACTGGGATATGTTCTCTTGCCAAAACATCTGACAACTGGCCTATTTTTAAAGTCCTAACCAATGATCTCTTAAAAGCACTCTACACACAAAGAGGCAATGAATGACCAAAAAAGTAATGGGCCAGTATAAGGTTTTTGTTTCTCACACAAGCCAGAATTTATCCATCCAAAAAATAAGATTTTCTTCAAAGTGGTCTCCCCATATGAGACTCTGTACTTATTCCCCTGGGGCTGTGTTTCCTTAGAATGTTTATGGAAAGTCCTGTTATGGAACAATCTTTGCTTCCCATAGCATTGTGTAGGATACAGTTAGCAACCATTCAATTGGCAGGCACTTCTGTGTGCCAGGCACTGTGGTAAGCCTGGGGTGGAGGACTCCCACAGGGGAATGAAACAAGGTTTCTCCTACAAGGTGCTTGCTGTCTAATAGTAGAGGAAAAAGAAAACAAGGGCTTTTGGAACACATACCACAAGCCAGGACCTGGTTAACATATTTTGATAAGTTACATATAATATGCATCCCAAAGTCTTAAAAGTAAAGACTGAAACCTGGAGAGGCTAAAGTGACTTAGCCAAAGTTACACAACCAGAAAATTACAGGACTGGTCCTGGCCCTGGCTGTCATGGGAATGCTGCTGCTGTCACTACACCAGGGCAGCACCCAGCAATAAACAGATCTTCCAGGCAGGAGGCTGACTCAGGAGAGGCCTCAGAGCAGAGCAACCTGATCTGGGTCGCTTGCCACGTGTCTCATCCTGCGTCAAGCACTCGCCTCCTGTTTACTTTTCATCAAGAGTCTTTGACAAGCCTAGTGGGCAGGGAGAGTTTCTTCAGATAAAAAACAGAGCTTTTTATACTCCTACTATTTACATCAGCTGAGAAAGAGCCGGACACACAGACACATTTACACACACCTCACTCACACAGAGGACGGTCTGTCTATTCAGCTTGCCCACCATACAAGGAGGCAGGGACATCAGGCCTTTGTTTCAACACGTCAAAACTAGTTCCTTACAACAGCCCAAAAGTGGAAGCAACACAAGTGTCCACTGATGGACGAATGGATAAACAAAGTGTGGTACATACATACAAGGGAATATGATTCTGCCTTCTTGCAGGAAGAAAATTCTGACGCATGCTACAGCATGGATGGACCATGAGGACATGCTAAGTGAAATAAGCCAGACAAAAAAGGACAAATACTGCATGATTCCATTTGTGCAGGTACCTAGGATAGTCAAATTCATACAGACAGAAAGTAGAATGGTTGCTGCTAGGGACTGGGGAGAGAGTGAATGGGAGTTATTAACTAAAGGTACAATTTTTTTTGTTTGTTTGCAGTGCTGGGGATTAAACCCAGAGCCTCATGCATGCTAGGAAATACTCCACTACTAAGATATGCCCTCAGCCCCCACAGTTTCAGTTTTGTACCATTAAATGAGTTCTGAACATGATAGGGTCGATGGTTACATGACAATATAAATGGATTCAATGCTACTAAAGTATACTCTAAAAATGGTGAATTTTATGTTTATTTTACCACAGCTTAAAAAATTGTTTCTTGTCTTCAAAAGAACTTTAGACACATTCAATCAGTTTCTTCTATTCTCTTCTCAACCTGAGGCTTTAAATGAAAAGAGACAAGAACCAGGCTGAGCAAAGGCAGGCCCAGGGTGAGCTCTGCATGCACAATAAGCAGGTTTTCTAAAATCAACCCCAGAAAATCCCCCAAATATATATGGACACCTTAGCCTGAGCCTGAATCAGTAGCAGGAAAGAGAGGACCTAGAATTAGTAAACATCCCCCCTACCCCAACATTTGCAAAACAGTCATCTAGCTAGTGCAATTGGCCCAATATAGAGCAGAGAAAAAAAATTTTTGTGTGTGAAGAAACAATAAAAGAGACCACTAGTCCAAAGGTTGATATCTTTTAGGAGAACTTGGTTCTCTGACCAATTTCAACTTTTCCTAATAAAAGCACAATGCTATAATGCTAAGCAGTCAGTCATGACATCTCAACAATTTGACTTTGCCTCCAAAACTTGTTTATATTGCCATTTACCCTCCACACCCCATAATCGTTCAATTTTAAACTACCCCAGACCAAAAACAAACCCATAAGAGCTCAGGAAGCAGCACTGTGTTGCATGGCCCTAATCACGAAGACACAGGGTCACCAGGGTCATGCCCAGTACTCCCTGGGAGTCTGTAGCATTCTCAGATATCTGCTGAACCCCAAACAAGTGACCTATAGGCCAGGATGAAAAATAATAGCCCTGGGGAAACAAGGATAAAACATCTGCAAGGCAATCAGTATTTATTGAGGGTCTACTATGTGTGTGATACTATATTTTCATTGGACCTTCAAAATCCTATAATGTTTGAGTACTATAAAGGAGAAAATGGAAGAATTCAGCAATGTGCCCAAGAAGCAGAGCTAAGATTCAACCTTAAGTCATCTGACTCTTTCCATTACACCAGACTACTTCTCAGAATGAATTTTTCTTTTTAATCCTGTTTGCCTGGCTTCTCAGCTTCTCCAAGTTTTCCATAGGCCCCAGCCCAGACCAATTTTCCATCTGGGTAAAAAGAGCATCATCCCAGCTGTTGCGTCTCAAGTCACATGAAATGGTGGGAAGAGATTCCAAAACACAAGTCCCAAAGCCTCTTTAAACAGATAGTAAAGTGGAAATCCTCTATAATGGAGTAAGCCTCTAAAGAAAGCCCTCTCCCATCTACAGCCCTGGGCTCCTCACCATAGCACACTTCCAGTTCTCACCCTGCACTGCCACAGAGCAGCTGAGGCTGCACTTGGGCCCCAGTGCTTATGTAGTACCTGCACAGCCTTGTGGTCTGGGTGATAAATGTGCTGGCTATTTCTGAAAGGAAAAGTCACAGCAAACCACCACCCTGTTTACCCCCAAGAGTGATAGCTAAGGGCAGCATGCTGTTCAAAGGATTTAGTCTTCAAATGTAGAATCACTAATGTCCTAAATATACTGTCTAAGGAGAGCCAAAAGGAAGGTAAGGGAGGGAGCAGAGACCTTTTTGAGTTAAAGGTCTGTGCTGACATCATGGGCCAGACAGAAGGTTGATTTGTATATTCTCCTGTCCTGGATAATTTCAAGTTTACCCAAAAGTCCCCCACAAATGCTTTGAAGATAATTCAACTTATCCAATGGTCCTAGCCACAAGGAGATCTCACCAAGGGCAGCCCTAAAAGAAATTGACTGTGTGTTCACAAAACCATTGCTAACAACCTTTTCTCCTCCTCCCTGTCCCCCACCCCCAGTACTTGGGATTGAATCAGGGGTGTTCTACCACTGAGCTATACCTTTAGCCCTTATTAACTCATTAGGTTGCCTGAGCTGGCCTTGAATTCTATCTATCCTCTCCAGACGCTGGGATTACAGGCATGTGCCACTGAACCCTGCTGTTGTTAATAAATAAATTTTAAGATACCATAGAGAATATGAGAAGGGTCAGAATGTTAAAGATGGGTAAATATTTGCCTAATGTTTTGTCAAACTGGATTCTGGAAGATTGGCAAACGTAGGGTATGATTATACAACAAGTGATTTGTGAGCATTTACAGGGAAAGGTAGAAGTTACTAACAGTCTACATGGTTTCACTGAGAAAGTCTCAACAAACCAATCTCATTTCTTCTTCTGATGCAGGCTACAGGATGTGTTTAGATTTCATCAAGCTGCACAAAAATAAAAGACTGAAAAAATAAAATCTGCTTCAAAGTGTGGTTGAGTAGTTTTACTGTTTGAACCAACTAGACTCCCGAGGCCTTAAAAATCTTGAAGACTGTTTCTAATGGGACCTAGAAGGTTCCTTCCTGAGTCCAATCCTAGTCAACCTGTTTATCAATGACTTTAATTCTGAGGAGCAACAAAATGCTCTCAACAAAAAGTGATGAGTGGGTGACACTATACAGTCGCATCAAGTATTTCTACATCTTATCTCATGTGGGTCTGTTTAATCACAGAGCCAGGGATCATTATACTCACGTTACAGCTGAAGACACTCAGCTCCGCCACAAGTATTTCTCAGCTTCAGCAATACTGACATTCTGGATAGTTCTCTGCCGTCCTGTGCACTGTACAGTAGGTAGCAGCATCCCTGGCCTCCACCTGTTATTGGCCAGTAGCACTACCCTTATAGTTGTGACAACCAACAATGTCTCCAGATATTGCCAAACATGCTCTGGGGGCCCACATCACTCCCAGTTGAAAACCACTGGATTAATCAAATGGCTTAATCAAGTGAAAGCCACTGGGTTAATCAAGCCTTGTTCAGGTCCAAGGTTAAAAAGTTTCCAGGGCAGTGTTTGACCATAGGCCTCCTTATGTCTCCTTCCCTTGCAAAAAGCTGGGAGGGACAGTGAATACAATAAATCACAGAAGCAAGAGTCAAAATTGTCTTGATCGAAATGCTAGGTCAAAATCAGCAACAGAAGGGTGCAAAGGTTCACATTCTGTTTTTTTTTTTTTTTTAATATTTATTTATTTGCTTTAGTTGTACACAATGTGTTTACGTGGTGCTGAGGATCGAACCCGGGCCGCGCACGTGCTAGGCGAGCGCTCTACCGCTGAGCTACAACCCCAGCCCTCACATTCTGGTTTTAAGAAAATCAACTGAGCAAAGGGAGGCTGGCATTGGTTTCACAACAATTATGTACAGGGAGGGGGGTCCACTGAACCTCAGTTCCATAAGCAGCAGCCCCACGTGACTCTGCAGATGCCAACACGATCTTGGGCTGTCCTGATGGAAGAAGCAGCCTAGCATCTCCCACACTCCAACCCAGGCCGGTCACAAGCATTTCTTACCACCTCTTCTCTCTTCTCACCCATAACAACAGACCCTGACACCTCCTATGAAGTCTCCCACCTCCCCTACAGAATGTGGCGTTGCCCATACTAACCTGGCCCTTCTGGTGGTAGCAACACACGGCCTATGGCAGGATTAGAAGACAGAATGCAAGAAGGAAGAGAAGGAAAGGAAGGGAGATAAGAAATGGGGAAGGAGAAGAGAAGGCAAATGCAATGACTACAGCAGAGCCCATAACACCATGGTGAACCCCCAGTGCACAGTAGGACAAGGGTGAAGAGAAAGAAGAAGGGAGGGAGGGAGGGAGAAAAAAAAGGGACATAGGACCATGAGAGGGAAGAGGAGGAGAGAAAGGCAGAGCAGAGGGTAAAGACTGATGCCTCGCTGCCCTCCAATATCCATTCCCACCTTTATTCTTCTCCCATCCAGTTCTTTCTTACCTCTCATCCAGGGCACCCAGCTTAGCCTATAGCCCACCATTAACCCCCTAACCTGGGAATCTCTATAATTCAGTATACTCAGTAAAAAATCCTGGCTCCACCAATTACTAGCTGTGTAAATTTGGGTCAATTATTTACTCTCTCTAGTCTTAGTTTCCACATCTGTGAGGCTGGGATAATAATATCTACCTCATGGTTTGGGCATGGGATTAAACAAGAATTAAATTATCTATACATATACAATTGTTCAGCTCTATGTGTATGTGTGTGTGTGTGTGCGCGCGCGCACGCAGAGTGCTTGGCACACAGAAAGTACTCTCTGGTAGCTTGTATTAGTTATAACATACAATATTGGCAGGTAGATAATAACCATATAGTTTACTATCTCAAACACAAGTTTCCACCTCCGGTAAGGCCCAGTCTTAGAGAGGAAACAGCATAGGCCTGGCCCCTGAGGACAGTTTCCTGAGGGCACCATTTCCTAGTTGGAGCTTACAGCAATATCAGCCGCTACTTTTTCTTAGGGTTGGTTTGGAGACAAAGCTAAGATGGCTGACTTCCCCCAAAGAATTCACAACTGGCATTAGCAACAGAAAAAACAATAACATCACAATACCTTTATATCCATTCAGGCCTCTGGATATTTTCTAAGCTTCATCACTCTTGCTAAAATCCCAGCATCTCAGAACTGAGATACTGCAGAGGTGATCTGGCTAAAGCCTTCCTCTGAGGCCTGACCTGGGATCTGAGTCTTCCCTGCAATGCTATACTAGGGGGAAAGAGAAAAATCACATAGGGCCAGAATCAATCAAGATATCCATTTCCTACACATAGAATAGGTAGTTAAAAAGAGGGCACATCCAGGAAGTTCATTACTCCAGGATTTGGGGGGAACAAATCACACCAGCAACCACCAAACTATTTCACTCTACTCTGGAGGTGTTATGATCTGAGTGCAACATAGTATTTATTGTCCACCCAACCAGAATCCCCCATGGGCAAGCAACCAATAAAGTTGGTAGGGCTAGAAATAAATCCACTGAATCACACTACAGTGCCTGTTGCCACTTTGTTAATCTTCCTGAAACAGTTTCCTTGTTGAAAAGTGAAGGTAATAATAGTTGTTGTGAGGAATAATTAAGACATGATATATTTAAGGGCATGGTAAATATGTATTTAAGGGCATGGCAAATATTCCAGAAATATTCAGGTTTTTCCCCTTTCTCAACCAACAAGCACATCTGAAAATATCACAAATATACACTGCCATAAAACATGAGAAATAACATTTCCCCCATTTAGATAACCAAGTACTTCAAGGCAGGCATAGCTCCACACCAGCCATGAAGGGGCGTAGCTCCTGCTCTCCAACCTCCTGGAATGATGGGATGCGTACCTGGAAGTCAAGTGAGGGAATCTGTGCCTGATTCTCCAACTCTGCAAACAATGGCTGCATATTTCTACTGAAGGATAAGCTGAAACTGAACACACTTTTCATGTGAACACTGGACTTTATGCAGTTCCAAACACTTTGATGGGCATTTAAGTTAATTACTCTCACTGTGACTACAGCAGCTAGAGGGAAGGTGGATCCCAGTGAAGACACTGCTACAAGTGGCATTAGTACAAGAGAGAATTCTCTGGTTTCACGGGCACAGAATGCAGAACTATTCATACAAGCTGCCCCAGGAATGCCACAGTTCTCTGACTTTGCCTGGCAGATGTGTTAAGGGGTCCCCAAGAGAAGCCAAATCCTCCTGGGGAAGTCTTGGTCATAGCCACAGCTGGCTGCCTGCAGGTTGGGAGCTACCAGACCCAGAGATAGGGTCTCATGCACTATGCTGTCCAGACAGACAAAGAGACATTGCCCCAGGCACGAAACCATACTGTGGGCTGAAAGAAAGCTCTGGTAGTGTCTGCCCAACCAGTTTAAGTCTTGTTTTCTGTCCTCTAAGTGTCATGGGTATAACTGTCAAGGAGCCAAAGAGAATCACCCAAATTGGATAGTTCCTTAAGGGCAGAAGTTCTGTTTGATTTATCTTTGTTTTCACAGCACCTAGGATGGTGCCTGGCATAAGGCAGATATTCAGGAAATTTCTGTTGATGTGAAAGATGAGAAAGGTCACTGACTCCTTAAGATCCCTAAAGCAGCAGCTCATTTCTGGAATGAACAGGGCTGACCTCAGAGGCCAGAAGGGCAGGGCTAGGGAGCCAGCAACACAGGTGTTGAAAAACCTCCCATACAGTACAGGTGCTCTGGGCCAGTTAAAGGAGGATCCACTGCTCAGAATCATAAGACTGGGAAGTGTAGGCCTCCATATTTCATTTTTTCTCTCTTCAGACTCAGAGCAGGCCAAACTAAACCATCTTTGGAAAAGACAGAGTCCTAGGCAACAGGTATTATTCACTTACATATAAATTGGTCCTTACTAAATCACCAAAGGCTAGAGAAGAATGGAAGGCTTTCAGGAAGCCAATGGGCAACCCCCAAATTCAGTAGCTGCTGAATGAAGCCAGAGCAAGAAAAAGATAGGCAAGGTGTGCAGGGGGTAGTAGAAAGTGGCATCCCAGATGGAGAAAACCCCTCCCACTGGCTGCTCGCCTGCCCAGCACCCTGCTAACTGCATACTTACAGGTCCACTGGGTCTCCAGGAAGAGCCCTGGGCAGGGCCACCTCTGCTATTGTGCTCATCTCTCAAGCTGGTACCCACTCCAACCTGTTGTGCTTCATTGCTTAAAATTAAGAGGGCTGAGCTACTGCAGCCCAAGAAAAAGCTAGGAAACCAGCATTGAACCGGTCTCATCTGGACACTAACAGCTGCAGGGAAGGACAGGGAAGAGCTGCTGGGTAAGGAACAAAGCCTTGAGTTTTCCCTGGGTTCCTTGAACTCTTCATGGCCCTCTGGCCTCCTCTCGCCCCCACCACCTCCCATGAGGAAACAGCCCTGGCTTTCTAACATGCTGATAATAAGGGCATATTGGGCCAAAAGGGAGGGAAAGGTCTCAACCAAAAGGAAAGTAAAGCGGGCTGTTGGCAGGATGGCAAAGGCAGCAGCCTCCTGGTCAAGCAGCACTGAGACAGAAAGGAAGGATGGAGAATGCTCAGGCTGTGGATCTGGAGGATCATCTCTGAGGGACTCAGCACTACCAGACACCCCCACAGGCTGCTGAAAACACTGTTTCCCTAACCCAATCACTTATGCTAGAGGCAATGTAGAGGAAAGCCATTAAGAGCCCAGACTCTGCAGCCAGACAGCCTGTGTTCACATACTAGAATTTTCTCTGACACTTAAGAAATCATTTAACCTGTCTCAGTTTTCTCATCTACAAAATAGACATATGAATAAGCACTTACCTTTCAGGGCCAGTTTAAGGATTAAATAAGTCAAAATACTGAAAGTTTACAATTAAGCTTAGAATAGTGCCTGGCATACATTAAGCACTCAAGAAACTTTGGGCTGTATCATCTTTACTGGCAGCTTTACTTTTTTGTTTGTTGTTTTTTGACAGCACTGGAGACCCAACCCAGGGCCTTCTAAATGCTAAGCAAGTGCTCTACCACTGAGCGACATCCCCAGCCCTTTTTAATTTTATTTCAAGGCAAGGTATCACTAAGTTGCCCAGGCTGGCCTCAAGCTTGCCATTCTCTTGCCTCAGCCTGCCAAGTTGCAGGGATTACAGGCAAGTGTCACTGCACCCAGCTCTAGGCAACTTTTTTTTTTTTATTTTTCTTTATTTGCTTTAGTTGTACACAATGCGTTTTGTTCAATGCATTTTATTTGTACATGGTGCTGAGGATCGAACCCGGGTCACCCACGTGCTAGGCCAGCACTCTACTGCTGAGCCACAATCCCAGCGCTCTAGGCAACTTTTTGATAGTAGTCCTTACCGGGATATTCTCCAGAGCATCCAGGGTAGCACAGCCTCATTAATCAAAATAATGATACCAATAATAATGAAATAAATAAGTACCATTTATTACACATGCAATGCACTTAACTTATATCACTCAGTGCCCACAATAAACCAATGTGGGAAGTATTTCTAGAGAAGGTTGTGTGTCTTACCTAAAAATGAAGCTGGTGATTAGCCAGGCTGGGGTTGAAACTTGGCCTCTAACCCCAAAGCCTACTTCTTCCCACAGGCTGCACTGCCTGACTGCTGAACCACACCTTCTGAGTCCCACTACCTGAATAGAGTAAGATGGAAGCAATTTCCCCCAACAGAATTCAAGCAAGAGAGGAGATTGCAAAACAGACACAGGGATCTTCTGAAGACATTTAGTACCTTGTCAAAGCCTGTGGCCTTCTCATCATTTACACTTTTACTTTAACTCTGATTTTAGGTTACATTGGGCACAACAGGAAGCTCTGCAATGAGAATCCAGCAAGTCTGAAACTTTTTATGAACATGGGCTCTGAATAAGACTTCTCCCCATGTCCCAGTAGCCCAATGATATTGTTCATGTTAACACACTCCCCAAAGCTACAAATACTTTTGACACTGATCAGAAGCCAGCCATGTGGGTCTGTGTGAGTTGTGCTGGGACTCCCTGCTGGAAAGGCCCAGAATTTCTGTTTCTGGTTTCTGGAAGGAGTATCATTTCTACAGAACAACAAATAAAATCCCAACAGGAGCATTCTTCTAAGGCTCCATATGCTCTAACATCTTGCTAACAATAGCTCAATTTCAAAACCTTAACTTATCCCCTTTTCTCCAAGGACCTATAACACTAATGCTTCAAAGATCCGAAGAGATCAGCTCAGTAAACTGTCAGCCAGCAGAGAGTTGTGGGAAGTTCTGTTCCTAAGTCTGTTACTGACAAGGCCTGAAAAGAAAATGCATAAGGGGCACTCACTTATGTTGTGAACAGAGGGCTCCATGTCATGATCAGCTTCTAATTCCTCACCAGTACTGGCACTCCAAACAATTTCTTCCAAACACTCGGTACCAAATAGACATTTCCTGCTCACCAGTGGCTCTTTTATCAAGACCCTTCCTCCTACTTCTTCCCAAGGAGAAGACCAAAAAGGGCAGAAAATGCTTTCCTAAGAGCAAAGAAAATGCCAAAGAACAGAAAGCAGCAAGAAAACTGAATCAGGTCTATGTTGAGCAGGATTAATATTTCCCAAGAGGAAGATCAATTTGATGGCTCCCCCTATTTCAATGTGGCGAAAAAGATTCCTTTTTCCCGAGCTGCTTATACTCTTCTTAGGGAGTCATTATGTCTATTCCAAAACAACTGGCATTATGCCTACAGAGAGATGATTGGCGTTGGCTAAACTTGGCATTCAAAGGGTCTAGATTTAATTCAATCAATCAACTAAATGACTAATTGAAGCATTTGACTCCAAGAAACCCATGAAACACATCTCCTACCAGTCTCCTTTACTGAGCCGGTGGTAAAGAAGACCCATTCACAAGGTGCCTTAACCATTTTGTCAGTCTAGACCCTCCAAGACTAGTCTGAACTGTGAAACCTGAGGAAGTATGCCAAGATCAAGAAAGCAAGCTTAAGGCAAGTCCAGCCATGTTCTCCAATAGATATTGCAGTAGTGGTTCATTTGGCCCTGATTTTTGTTTGTTTGTTTGTTTTGTTTTGTTTTGTTTTTGTCTTTACTTATCTCTATTTCTTGACCCAGCTTCCCCCAACTTCAAGAACTAGGAGTTAGACTTTCATTCCTTTCTTTTTCTTTTTTTTTTTTTTTTTTTTTTTTTTTTTTTTGTGGTACCGGGGATTGAACTCAGGGGCACTCGACCACTGGGCCACATCCCAAGCCCTTTTTTTTTTGTATTTTATTTAGAGACAGGGTCTCACTGAGTTGCTAAGTGCCTCGCCATTGCTGAGGCTGGCTTTGAACTCGCGATCCTCCTGCCTCAGCCTCCCAAAGTGCTGGGATTACAGGCGTGCGCCATCGCGCCGGCTCATTCCTTTCTAATTAAGCGTGTCCCCCACCCTCTCCAATAGATAATCTACACTGACCTATCGAGGGAAAATCTGAGGTGCTGTAACTGCAAGAGGTGGTTTATTTTCATAACAGTAAAATATCTAAACCAAATATGCCCTGTGTTTCAGCAGCTTAAACATTGAGGTCTAACAAGGACCCGAGATTCCACTTTGCTTGCCAAGGGCTAAGTGTGTATGTTTAAGTGAGAGAAAGTGATTATGAGGGAAAACGGAGAATGTCTGAGTGGGTGAAGAGGAAAAAAATGTGCAGATACTGCTAGAAAATCTGACTGCACTCATACTCCTGGCCTCTAGGCATGAGAAAGACCATGTGTCAGCACCCCAGAGTGAAGTGCTGCACCTCTCTGAAATGAGAGGCATCCGGCACCAGGAAACCCCAGGACAGGGGACAGACCTGTACTTCATCTCTCATTACTCTTACTTACAATTTGCCAATTTAAAACTAACCGACAGACCCGCGGGCCTTCCGCCCTCAACTCAGGCACGATTCGCACCGCCCAGGTTCTGCCTTTCCGCCGCTTTTCCCCCACCTCAGCCGGGCCCGCACCGCCTTCGGCGAGCGAAAGCCCGCGGCCCGAGCGGAGGCACCGCCTCCCGGCATGCTCGGCGGCTGCGGCGGTCACGTGATCCCGAGGCGTCCAGCCCGGTAACCTAGGCAACGGGGGACCTGAAATGGTCTCTCCACGCTTTCAAGGTGGGAAGAGTACCGCACACCTTAGGGAAACCATCCCAGCGGGGCTAATGTCAGCTCCCTGATATTGTAAGAATAAATAAGTTTAAGTTTGGCTTTCCCCATTTGTAAAATGGGTATAATACGTTTGTAGGGCTTTTGTGAGAGCTGAAAGGGGCACTGTAGATCAGTGGGCCCTCGAATCTTGTCTTCTCTACAATCCCTTCACCCTAGGAGCAACAGCTCTTGGTCCCACTATTAGATAATTTTGTGCAAGGGTTGATTTTTTTTTTATTTATTTATTTGCTTTAGTTGTACACAATGCAATGCATTTATGTTTACGTGGTGCTGAGGATCGAACCTGGGCCGCGCACGTGCTAGGCGAGCGCTCTACCGCTGGCCTACAACCCCAACCCGGGTTGATTTTTTTTTTTTTTTTTTTTTTTTAATCTTTCATTTCTTGGGACACCACAATGTTCAATTCCACCTACAACTCAGCCCAAAGTTTCTATTTCCCCCAGATTTATGCGGGTCGGTTTCTAAATAGCATTTGTTAGAATGCGGAGAACGTATGATAATTTAATCTTTGTGTGTGTGTGTGTGTGTGTGGTACCGGGGATTGAACTCAGGGGCACTCGACCACTGGGCCACATCCCCAGCCCTTTTTTGTATTTTATTTAGAGACAGGGTCTCACTGAGTTGCTAAGTGCCTCGCCATTGCTGAGGCTGGCTTTGAACTCGCGATCCTCCTGTCTCAGCCTCCCAAAGTGCTGGGATTACAGGTGTGCGCCACCGCGCCCGGAGATAATTTAATCTTAAACTGAATTAAACTTACCTTTGCATTTCTTTTCTTGTTTTTTTTAAAGGAGCCAGGGCTGGGGTGGTGGCTCAGCAGTAGAGCGCTGGCCTAGCACGTGCGCGGCCTGGGTTCCATTCTCAGCACCAAGTAAAAATAAATAAATAAAATAAAGGTATTGTGTCCAACTACAACTAAAAAAATTTTTTTTAAAAAAAAGGAGCCACTGCCGGGTGCGGTGGCGCACGCCTGTAATCCCAGCACTTTGGGAGGCTGAGACAGGAGGATTGCGAGTTCAAAGCCAGCCTCAGCAATGGCGAGGCACTTAGCAACTCAGTGAGACCCTGCTTCTAATAAAATACAAAAAAAAGGGCTGGGGATGTGGCCCAGTGGTCTAGTGCCCTTGAGTTCAATCCCCGGTACCCCCCCAAAAAAAAAAAATAAGGAGCCACTAAACTAATTAGTACAAACAATAGGAGTAAATGCACTTCAGAATGTTGGGCACGCCATAAAGTATGAATTACAAATTATTAACCCTTATTGACGTAAGATTCTCAATGTAATTATACATGACCAAGAAAGTGATAACCAATTTATCTTTTAAAAACGTTATATACCTTAGGCCAGCCACACCCCAATAGCCAACACAACTGGTCAGTGTCGTGAACATTTCCTGTATGAAATGTGTGTGTACTGAATAAGATGTATGAGGCTGGAGAAGAGCCCTGCTAGTTCCTTTCCTGAATCATTATGAAAAGTTGAATGTAGCAGACAACAATGAAAATTGCGTTTTCTGGAGAGTGTAATATTTTCTCTCTAGGGAAACAAGCAAAGCTATGTGACAACAGCACTGGAGGTAAAAATGACAGAGGAAAGGCTTTGCAGCAGCTTGAAACAAAGCAGTACATCATTCTGGCAACCTGACAGCCAAGCTTTATTCAGAGCTCATTGGCTACTTAAACAGTAAGTGATGGACGGTTCAACAATGCCATTGCCTGTCTAGTAGTAAGAAACTTTCATTTTCACAGGCCATAGGAGAAAACCGGTAACTTTGTCCAATTTCAAATTCCTTTAAATTTTGAGCTGAAATGAACTTTTGTAAAGTCATAGGCTCTTTTGCACTGTGGAACAAACTCCTCATAAAATGCAGAGTTTGAAAGGAGAATTACTGGTAAAAGTTTGTGCTTTAAAAAAGAATCACAGCGTTGCTCTTGCTTGGCCAAAAGTGTTAAATGTTCAGAGGTGAATTCCAGAATAGGTAGCAAATAAGAACAGCATGAGCAACCATGGTAGAATCAGAAGGGTCTAAGAAAAGTTCAAAGTCAATGACCCAAAGGCTCCCCACATTTGAGGCCACTCTCTCACATAGCAAAATCATCCTAAAATTTTATATAAAATATTAAAAGCTAATTCTTTTATTATTCACTACACATTTTCCAGAAATAGTCTGGTGACCAGAGGGAGGATAGAAATTCCAGAAAAATAAAGCTGCAGTTGAAGTTTCTGATTCTGTCCCTCTCACCCCACAGCCTGACAATTTCTGGCTCAAACCCAAACATGCAAAATGCCTGTTTGCACACACAGGCACACATACCTTCAATCTCCCACCAGAAGGACTTCATATCTAGGGCTGCCTCCACTCATGCCAGGAGGCCAGGCTGGCCTTCACAACAGGAGGCTGCAAGCATCTTTCCCTCCAACAATATCAATTTACACTGGGAGTTTCCTCCTGATCTCTGAGAACATATCTTTGAGACTGAAGTCATTCCTTAGGGTCCCTGTCAGACAGGTCATTTGAGGAATTCTCAACTTTAAGTCTCTGGGAACTGAAGCAAAGCCTCTTAAGCAAGCAAGCTCAGAGTGCTAGGAAAGTAGTCATTGAGCAATTGGAAGGAATTTTTCTCCCATCTTCCAATTCCTAAGCACTCATCTGCTCATATAAACATCAACCTGACCAGCCTGTTCTCTCTTGCTCCAAGCTGCTAAAGGGCTTTGAGAGGAGGCTAAGTAAGAGTCAGCAGGCAGAGGCTTCTGGGAGTTGTCAGGAACACCTGAGCAGATGTTCCCCCTTTCTGTGAGGTGAAGGGAAAAGGGCACATCAAGCCCGTCCCCATCCCCCCTCCAAAAAAAAAAAAAAAACCCTGGAAAATATCAATAGCTTCAGTCAGAAGCAGCACAAAATTTGAAAAGAATGAATTGAAGGGAAAGAGCATGGTATCAAAAAGTTGAACTCAACACTGAAAATAACAAATGACAAAACAATACATAAAATATCTGTTAGTGGGCTGGGGTTGTAGCTCAGTGGTAGCGCACTTGCCTAGAATGTGTGAAGCACTGGGTTTGATTCTCAGCACCGCATATAAATAAATAAATAAATAAATAAATAAAAATAAAGGTCCATCAACAACTAAAAAAAAATTTTTTTTTCAATATCTGATAGTGAAACCCTTTTCACCTGGATAGTGGTTTTCTCCAAGTACAAAAGGTTCCCTTTTCCCACTTCCATCCCTAGGTTTCTTGATGGGAAACCTTCTAGAATGTGGGTTTTTGGAACTGAGAGGGACATCAGAAATCAGTAAGTCTTTGGGTTCTAAACCCGCAGACTGTGGTCTGGGATGGAAACAGACTTCTAATTATAAATGTCCTGAAAGGGCAGAATGGCCTGTGAAGTGCTCATCTCTCCAGGAAGAGGGTGTCTGGCTTTCAAGCATTTTCCAAGATGGCACCAGACCCAAAAGGAGTTGAAACCACTAATCTGGTTCAATTATTGGATTTCACAGATAGCACCCAAAAAACTCAATTGAGTGCTCCAGGTGACAGAGCAAATTATATGTCACCTTCTAAAGCTGGTTGGGGCTCCGTGGGAGGAGGAGGAAGACACCACATGAGCCAACAGGCCTTTTCCATTTCTAATTACAAGATTCCATGAAGTCTCCAGTCGCCACTCTGTCTGGCTTTCTGGGTTTGGGTGTGTCAGTTGCCATTCTGTTGCTGAAGTATACAGATGGCCAGAGGACTGGGGTGGTTGGATATAGCCAGAAGCCAGTCAGCTAGCACCCAGGTACCAGCTCTTAGCCAAATTGCTTGGGGGGGGGGGGGGGGGGGGGGCTCATCAGGGGGGTTCCAAAAATCTCCGCCTTTACAGAGTGAGGCACAGTTCAACACTCCAAAGACACTTTACAAAAGTTGGTTGCATAAAGGAAAAAATCAGTAAAAACCATTGTACTCCAGTACCATATGGTCTGTATTTCCAGGCCAGGCCAGGCCAATTAGGAACAATTTCATGATACAAAAAAAGGGACCTATTAGAGTAATCCAGCATTTAAAAAAAACATTGTTGCAAAATAGAATACAATTTTCAGAGATTATCATAAAAAAATTTGTAAATAATGTAAACGATAATTTACTATACAAAAATGTTGTCAATGTGCAGCCAGTGGTTGCTCCATGGGAATAAACAGGCAGTTAACACTCGAGTAATTAAAGGCCATTGGCACAAGGAAACATGTAGAGTCCTCCTTGAAAACAGAAGAATTACAAATTAAAACTTTAAGGTACAGGCTGGGGCTATGGCTCAGCGTTAGAGCGCTCGTCTTGCATGTGTGAGGCCCTGGGTTCAATCCTCAGCACCACATAAATAAAAAGTAAAGATATTGTGTCCACCTACAACTAAAAAAATATTTAAAAAAAAAAAAAAAACTTTAAGGGACAATTAGACAATTGCAAACTACAAAGAAGAACCAATGGTGGCAGAGAAAGAGCAGCACTTGGACTTAGCAGATGCTGCTCTAATGGTCAGCCTTTCCAGACAGCAGTGTGGAAGATTCAACAAACAAAGCTATAGGATCTTAGGCTTTGATTCAGTACTATCCCTGAGGGAACATTTCTCAAGAAAGGAGCCAAAAGGAGAGCAAAAGAAGTAATTTTTATGAATATGCTCTTTGCTGCTTATGGCAACAACTGCAACCAAAAGTAGAAGGTGCCCGCACAGTAAAAGGACAATGTAAATGATGTAAAGTTTCAAAACTCAAGACTCAGGAATCAGATCACAGTTCATTACTGGATACTCTGCATTTCATTACCATATGAGGAATGTGCAGTTCCTGTCCTGAAAATGGGATAACCCATGAAAGGCATTTTAAACAGGGCCTGGCACATAAGTTTTTGACCAAGGTTAGCTGCAATTATTATACTATGTTCATTTAAAATTGCAAGCAGATCTCCTAGTACTGAAAAAACAGTGTAGCAGATGACTTTTGTCAATACATGAAAATGAAACCATGTTAAACTGATAACATCAACAGATAAAACTAGTACAATCCAATTACAATTATGTAAAACAAAATTAGTTTATCAAAGACAATGAGTTAAATCATTCTTTTAGTCATGGTTCTCATTAGCTTCTTTCTATGCAATCTTTTTTCATCTTGTTTTGTTAAGTGCTAAGGATAGAATAGAGGGCCTCACATATGCGAGGCAGGTGTTCTATCACTGGGCTGTATCCCCAGCCCCTGCAATGTTTAAATTTTTATGATAAACCAAAAATAATAAAGAAGAAGATCTAAAAGACTTCGCAGAATGAGACAGCGAACAGTGCAAGGGACTTGATTTTGTTTGGGTGTCTACATCTCTCCCCAAGGGACTCGGTAAATGTGTTTGCATGAAACCATTCCAGGAGTAAATACCGATTATTATAAGTCACTCCTACACTATAAGCTGACTGTGGCGCAAACCTGTGAATCTTCTGGTCAATGAGACATAGGGGATGCCTGCTGGGAGCCTTCTGAGAAAGATGCCCTAGCTTTAGACATCAGGAAGAGCCATCCCTTCTTTTTCCTCCATGGTATGCTATCATATCCCCAGAGGACAGCAGGACTTGCAGCAGCCACCCTGTGACCACAAGAAGAGATGAGTCAACTGCTGTGGGGACAGGGCAGAGATGCAAAGGACACAGGTCTTTGAGTAACTTTTCTATGCCAAATAATTAGCCAATGTTGGAGCTTCCTATACTGGGACTTATTAATTAAGGTGAAAGAATATGTTTGCTTTATTGTTGAGTCAGTAGAGTTGCAGTTTTCTGTTCCCTACAGCTGAAAGCATCTTAACTAATGGGGCAGGAACCCAAGCAGCCTGATGAAGGCCTCACAGGCCTGTCCAACCCAGGAGGGGACCAGGATTTTGCCAGGACCGTTCATTGTACCCCATCCTGGGAGAGAGCCTAAGAGGGGTGGGAGAAGAAAAGACACTGGTATGTCCACCCCTAATGTACAAAAGAGCTATGCCCAAGCCTGAGGACAACACCAGATGGTACAGCAAGCAGTTGGCAACACTGGGCAGCAGAGCCCCAGATGTCTGGCCCTTCATCAGGGGATCTCCAGAGGCCTCTTGACCACGAATGCTCTCATTTTTGGATTTACCCATTTCACAAAAGTTGCAACTAAAACTGTCACCTAAGGTAGGGCAGTCAGGAAAATGCAGGATGCCCGGTTACGCTTTAACTTCAGATAAACAATAAATAACCTCCAAGTACAGGCATGTCTCATGTGTGATGCTTTCTCCAGGCATCAGGCTAGGGACAAAGGCCTGAGCCCACACACCAGAAACAGAGGTGGCCTCTGCCCCATCACCAGGGCTACCCTGGGTGCATGTAGCTTTCCAGTCGGAAAGCCCCTGGTCTCTGGCCTCTTAAGGTCTCCAGTGGGTCGGAAAATGTCTGAAATGCATTTATAGCAACAGAAAAGAAATGGCTGACACTTGGAATGTAAGGGTGGGGCAGACATTACTGTGGTCCTGGGAGGTTTGGAAACTATGCTGTAGGCTATAGGATGGGTCTGGGAGCAGCAGGGAGGGACGTAGTGGCTCCTGACATCCACACCTCTTTCAAAAGAATTTCTCGGATGAAGCCCAAGAGATGAGCATCCCCCGATATCCATGATTTGGACTAAGGATGAGAAGTGGCTCGTGAGAAGGGGCAGGGCTCTGGTGCTTGCTTGGCTACTGTCTATAGACTTACCTTATCTGTGGTCATGTTGTCACAGTCTTTCTGCATCAGGCCTTGCCTTACAACATGACCCCCTGAGGCCAAGGACAATGTTTGACTTGCTTGGTGTGACACTGGCTCCCTGCTTGAAAACACTCCCTTAATAAAGCTTGGGGATGAGAATAGAACTTCATTTCCTGGAACTCTGCTTTATGGTTCCAGTTTCATATCCCCACAGCATCCTGCTCAGGACAAGCACTACCCCAGAACTGGGGACATAGTAAGTACCTATGAAGAAATACCTCCCTCACAGAAAGCTTCACAACCAAGAGGCCCTGAAATTGAGCCAGTGCCAGATAAATTTGTTTTCACTGCCTCTGTCTCCTTCCCCAGTTCACTTCTTCTGGAAGTAGCTGTGCTGACAGGAAGCACAGGAAAAGAAGTTTGGGGTCATGACTGATGACCATGACCTTCAAAAGACTGGAAGCAAAAAAAACAAATGGAATTGCCTGTGTTCACAGCAATCCCTTTTAATCATTTGTCTTTTTTCTTTCTAGAAATGGGAGGAGGAAAACTAAACAGAAACTGCAGGCAAGAAGGAAGGAAGCAAGGCTGGCTATATAATTTGCAGAGCCTAGTGAAAAGAGAAAATGCAGTATCTCTCATTCAATAATCAGGAGAAGTTTTATGAAAGGAACCAAAATATCAAACTGAATCCTTTCTGCCACAACCATACCCCCATCCCAACCTGATGACTCTTTCTTACTTGTGATTTGATGCCTTTCTCCCTGGAGCACCAGGATGCTCTCTGAGTGAGTGCAGACCCTCATTGGACCCAGGGGCCGATCCCTTGACTCTGGCCACTACAGGGTTCAGGGTGTCTATAAGGATTCCCTCCCAAAAGGTGCCAGGCCAGGAACAGAGGTCTCTCCCCACCAACCCACCAGAAGATGGGCAGCACCCAAGTGATTGCAATCTTCATACTAGAACATATTTGGGATCTGGATCTGGAGTGAAGTGGAGGTTTGGCCCCACCAAATTACTCGTGTTGTGACCCTGCCAGCCTGGGGTGGGGATGGCTACTGTGGCTATCTTGGGACACCAATAAAGCTGTGTCCCTCCTTGAACCCTTACCCAGGCTCTCCTGATGGGGTCAGAGGCTCAGCAGTTGCTAGATTGGAAGAGGGAGGCCAATTGGGCCCCCAACCCAGGGAGTTTATATTACACTGTTCTACTGGCTACCACTTATGAAGCACAGACTCAAGGACAGAAATACTGGGAATTTCCAGTCAGCAACTGCAGAGCATGCGGCCCCAGAAGTGAGGCTTTTCTGAGTACAGGAGCTGTATGACTGCACTGGTCACATACCCAAGAAGGCGGCCCCAGAAATCACAGTGCTTATTAAGATGAGGAAAGAATGGGGGGGGGGGGGGAAGATTCTCCAATTCACTGAAGGTACCCTGTGCTCATAAATTGGATGGAAAATAAAACTTTATCACTTGAAAAAATTAGCCCAACACCCTGTCCAAGCTAACAGGACATATCTGTGCCTATCTTCTACCTCCTCTCCACCCCCAAAATCCTTGCACTCCAGTTGGGTATCTTCTTGAGATTTTGCCAAAGTAATTCCTTGCAGTGGCTGCTAACCGGATGCAGTACCTGGCCCCAGCCCTAGAGGGTGTTCAGAAGAGAGAGAAAGAGGGGTTGGAAGAGATTCAGTTGCACAATGGCTGAGATAGTTACTCAAGAAGCAAAGACCCTAAGCAACCTGCAGTGACTAGACAATCTCCCACAATAAGATCTGTCCTACCCAAAATGCTAATCAAGCCAATTTGGTGAAAGCACCCCAGGGAAACTTCAAGTGAACAAAGTTTAAATGGAAACCTACCCATCTGCACCTCCCACCATTTTTCATGAAGGTAACAAATGCAACACAGAATTCCTCAAGAGTACTGCCCACCACCTCCTCTGAGGGGTTCCCAGCAGACTGGCACATTGGTCCCTGGCTCAGTCAGGGGAAGGAAGCTCACTGGAGAAAGGTGGGACATTTATTTTCCTGGACACCTTTATTCTCCCTCTTTTGAAGCCAGCTCAGCATCAGGCTTCCCCTGGCTCCACCCATGGGAAGGTTTTCTTCTCACAGAAAGCATCCCTCAACCTGGTCCCCAAGCTCTGGGACAAGAGCTTCAAGAAATCTCCCCAGCGGTGTACAGTAAGCCGCGAGGGTGGAAACTTAGCAAGGGTGAGATAACAGTCGTGGTTTTATATATAGCACCTGTGCTTTCCGGAGACCTCAGAGCATGGGCTAAGCAGGGTTTTAACCACCCTCCCTCCATAGGGAGGCTGGCTTGGAAGGCAACCCCCTTTTTGAGTCCTGCTGCCACCCAGGCCCAGCATCCCAGCGACTTCTCCTGGGAATGTCAGGCCCCAGCCAGGTCCCCAGCCATCTGGCTCCTGGGCCTTCCTGGTCACTGTGGGCACACCTCAATCTGAGAATAAGGCAAAGGTAAGCAAATGTTCACAGCACTGCCACTGGGTGGGCAATTGAGAAAGAAGCTGAGGCTGCCCATGTCACCCCTACCAGGCCTCTTATACTCAAATTCCCAGAGCCTGGACATTTGCAAACACTTCCTGCTCACTGCATGCAGCATGCCCTTTTCCAGCAGAAAACACTAGTGTTGAAGGGACAGGAACATGGGGTGGGGAGCACTAGCCTGCAGGAGGAAGAGTTGGTGTTCGCCCTGGCCGTGCACTCCCCAGCTGTGACCTTATACAGGCCCTTCTATCTGTTTCAGGCCCCCAGCTCTCAGGCTCATCTCAGTCTTGTGTTATATGGTCCTGTGTACCCTGCTTAAGCTGCCAAAAGGGAAATGTCAGCCTTGCTGCCCTCAGTGAGAAAAGAACAGTACAGGCCGAGAGTGTGAAAATAGCAGAGAGTCTTGGTGCATCACAACATGCCCTAGAGTGTCTGGCAGAGGAAGGAGGAAACACATGCAACCCGGTTCAGGCAGCTATCAGCAAACCACAGGACCTTCGGTAACGCTCACCCAACTGCACACAGCTTCCCTTGCACCCCTCTGGAGGGTGCTTGCACAAACATAGCCACACACCTACACATACATATACACAGTCACATGCACACACATATTACATAATTCAACACACATGCACACACATATACTCACCCCACACGCAAACACCCATATACATAACCACATGCACACTCGCACATGCACATACACACAGAGACTCTGGTAAGACCCCAGAGGTGAGGAGACTTTGGACCCCGCTGACTTTTTCAGGGTCTTCTCATCTCTGGACCAGTCCTGCCCCCAACCCCAAGTTCTCAGATGCCCACTTCTTCTCCCTTTGTCCCCTCTGTCCCACACCCTCACTTAATGTCCACCTCACATTATATTGAGAAACAGTTCAGAAATAAAGTGGAAACCAGGTTTGGAGAGAACAGTTCATTGAGGAGGGAAGTAGAAACAACTGCTATTTTTATCTGTTTTTCTAAGACCTCCTCCGTGCCCTCTTTGTCAGGAGTGACAAGGACTGTGCCCTCCCCACAGGTTTCCGGTCTCATCCCATTTTAGATCCAAGGCAGCCAGACTCCCTCACTATCTCCTCAGCCAGGGCCTAGGGCAGAGTTGTCCTTCGAAGGAGTTTCTAGCAAAGAGAACGCGCCTTGGTTTATGAGGAATTTGTTTAGGCTTCTAAAACCATCTTGGTTGCTACCGTTGGCATGTCTTCTATCTAAGACACGGCCCCATAAATTTATAGTTCACAAAGGACTGCATCTGCTGCTTGACACTTGGCTTGGGCTTTAAAGCTTTCTTTTCTACCACATTCCCAGCCAAAGAATGCATCCTGGGTGTTCAGATAACTACCAGTGTCCTGAACAACTACCCTACCTCATTAAAACAATCTACTGTATGCAGCCTGTATTCACGTTAAAAAATAAATAAATAAATAAATAAATAAATTCTACCAATCCTGCCTCCAATGTCCTAACTCCAAAAAATGAGGCCTGTGAACTGGTCCTAACCCATAGGACCTTCTCTGACTTATTCAGAGAATTAAAGTTTTTTTTGGATCTTGACAGTCTCATTTTCTTTTTGGCAATTTCTCACCAAGTTTGGCAAAAGGCCATCTATGAAAGCCAAACTAGAAGGCTCTGAGTGAAGACAAGGAGTTGTGCGTGCTTGCACATTCCAGATATAGGCTTTAACATCTTGGTAGACATTAATGATATCCCCCAAATATTTTCACTTCTTCTCCTGGGCATATGGTAGGGCTCTATTCTCCTGCTCACTTAAAATTGACAACATGAGTCTTGCTTGGTCAACTAAATGTGAGCAGAAGTGACACGTGTTAATTCTCTGGGCTGCAGCTTTACCAGCCAGGATGTGATCTGCTATGTTCACTCCCTCTGCTTGGTGACCAACACCAACATCATGGAGTGAGGACAATAGATAGAAAAATCAAAGTTGACCCAGATCAGGTAGGTAGTATGGTCAAGAAATAAACCTTGGTTGTCTATAGCCACTGATTATGGAGTTTGCTGGTTGCCACTGAAACATAACCTAATCCATCCTGACTAATACAGAATTTGAGGTAAGAATTATATACCTGCTGAGAACCTGGCCTGCTGCTTGAAAGGAGGAAATAAGAAAGAGGCAATAAAGAGGAAAAAGAAGGGTTCAGAGCAAACTCCTTGCCATCCCCTGAAAGTGCTTTGTTTTCTCATGCTTTCATGTTTTTGTGCATTTGAGTCCTTCTATTCCAAAATTCTTCCTCTTACAGCCTATACTTATTGCTGTACACACACACACACACACACACACACACACACACACACATTTTTTTTTTTAAAGATAGGGCCTCGCTATGTTGCCCAGGCTGCCCTTGAACTCCACAGCTCAAGTCACTCTCTTGCCTCAGCCTCCTGAGTTGCTTGGACTTCAGGTGAGCACCATGGCATTTGGCTATGGGGAGCTTTTTGGTTTCACAGTGGGGGGAGGTGCTACTGGCCAGAAATGCTGCTAAATAGCCTACAGGACACAGAACAGGCTCCCACAACAACAACAACAACAAATTATCTGGCCCCAAATGTCAATGGTACCAAGGTTGAGAAACTCTGTTCTAAAGTGAGACTACCTGAGGTCATATCCTGACTATTGTTTTACTGTGATTTGAGGCATGTCACTTTTGCAACACCAGCCACATAATAAATATGTAATAGATGTTAAGCATTATAATTTGCCTCCTCCACTGAAATGCAAATTCACAGGAGGTAAGAACTAAGCTTTACTTATGTTTGTATCCCTATCTGCCAGCACACAATGAATATAAGTAAAGTGTTCACCCCTTTCTGAAAGTTAAGCCAGTTGCAAGGAGGAGGTAAAACCTTCTGCCAGGTACCAAAAAGACAAAGTCTGTCTTAGCAAAACCTCTGCTGGTTTTAGTGTATTTATTATTTGTAGTTCATTGCAAAGTACAAATTCAAGGACAGAAATTCTCAGCAAGAATATATAAGAAACCAGAAGATAAACACACACAACCATCCTGGAAGAAAGCAAGTTCATGGCAAATAAATTTTATACCAATGATGCTATCTGGAGTGACTCAAATCAAAATGAGCTACTTACCAATAGCCATCATGTAATTTTATGGATTCAAACTCAAAGCACAAACAGCATATTTTAATTTGAATCAGAAATATAACAAAAGATTTTTAAAAATCTATTGAGCAACATTAAACTGGCACCTCAAACTAGCTCCTCAAAATGTAATGAAATCAGAGCTGTGCATGGTGGTACATGCCTATCATCCCAGCAACTCAGGAGGCTGAGACAGGAGGATTGCAAGTTTGAGGCCAGCCTCAGCAATTTAGCGAGAACTTAGATAAGTTAACAAGATAAAAACAAAATGAAAAAGAAAAATAAAAAATGAAAAGGGCTGAGGATGTGGCTCAGTGGTTAAAGTGCCCCGGTGTTCAATCTCCAGAACCAAAAAAAAAAAAGTAATGGATCAAAATTTCTGACCCAAATCGTTATTTGATTGTGACACCTTTGGTCTCGAACTAATCAACTGACTGCTAAAATGGGCTGGACAATTCTAAAGGGCCCTGAGGACTGTGCGGAAAGTCTGTGATCATCTATCTTCATGAGACTATTTCCACTCCCTGGGCTCAGGGGATATATGTGAAAATCCTCTGCTCATTTTCCAAAAGTCCTTTAAGCCCACATAGGAAATAATACTTTCTCTGTGATAGACTGTTTATCCAAATTCACCAAAGGAGATTTTTCAAATATTATACTTCATTATACCAAGGAACAAACAATATACCTTTTCATTTCTGACTCATTGAAATAGGACTAAGGAAGCTTTTCTGTACGAAGCCCCTTGTACAGGACTAGGCAGAAAAACAAATTTCGTTCCTTTTTTTTTTGGGGGGGGGGGGATTATTGAACCCAAAGCCTTGTGCATGCAAGGCGAGCACTCTACCAACTGAGATATATTCCCCCAGCTCACAAATTCATTCTTAAACACAAGATGTCGCCTCTGTTGCCCAGTGGAGGCCAGACCTTCCAGCTGGTTCTCAAATAAGCAGCCATCCCAAGACCACTTCTTGTGGGCCCCCTTTAGAGACAGGAGGACAGAGGCTATGGTGAAACTGTGACGTTCACTGCTGGTTTTAAAAGGAAGAATTATTTCAGTCCCCAGCTGCTGTTATTAGCAGTTCTGAATTATAGGCATGCTTTTTCTTTTCTATTTAATTAAAATAAAAGAGTGGGAGCATTTCTGGGGGCTTTTAGCACACACCCATGTGGCAAAATGAAACCTAAAGCACCCAAGCATAGAGACTCACAGGGACGCCTCGGCAATGTAACCCCACCCAGAGTGGAGCCTGCTCCTTCACTTTTGAGTTGAATTTTGGAGGAATTCACTTAGTCAGAGAAAAGGGAAGAGTACATGGAATAGACGGCTCCACAAGCACCAAAGCAGGGAAGAATGAAGAAACAAGGTGACTTCCTGGAGTGGCAGGAGTGTTGTCTTCCTCTCTACGGCTGTTTTCCTCCAGAGGGAGGAGGAGGTAGGAAGCAGGAAGACATTCTACATTGGTTTCTTTGTTTTTCTTTTTATTTCCAGGCCTGACAATACTTAGACAACTTTCCTGAAATACAGTACCTGTGAGTCAGCCTGGGTGGGATCTTGTGGAGATGGGCTGGGAAGTGCTGGTACATGGGCTGGAGCCACCACCCTGGCTCCCTCCACACCCAACTTGGCCAAGGGTGCCCGCCAGGGAGCACTATTCTATTTTGGAGTCTGAGGACAGGGAGGGCACAAAGGTGCCTCATAAACGACCAACCACCCTCACCTGAAGCCCTGAGAGGCAGAACTCTGTGGAGGCCCAAGGCTTTGGACACCCTGCTTCTGTCTTCCCAGCACCTTGATAGAACTGTTTTTTATTTATTTATTTATTTAACATGAAGCATCCCCTCTTTTTTCTAACTTTATTTATTTATTTGCATATTTGCTTATTTATTTATTTTTATGTGGTGCTGAGGATGGAACCCAGTACCCAAGCAAGCTCTCTACCACTGAGCCACAACCCCAGCCCATTGTTTGTTTCTTTTAAAGCCAAATTATTTAATGAAGGGAAACACATAAAAGTGTGTTCACACCAAATTTTCTTTATCCATTCATCTGCTGATGGACACCAAGGCTGGTCACATAGTTTGGCTATTATGAATTGAGCTGCTATAAACATGGATATGATGAATCACTCTAGTATGATGACTTGAATTCTTCAGGGTAAATACTGAGGGGTGGTATAGCTAGGTCATAATGTGGTTCCATGTCTAGTTTTTTGAGGAACCTCTACACTGATTTTCATAGTAGAGATACTAATTTACAATCACACCAATAGTGTAAAAATGTTTCTTTTTCTCCACATCCTTTCCAGCATTTATTATTATTTGTATTCATGGTGATTGCCTTTCTGATTGGAATATTGCATATATATTCAAGTTGAAATTTCAATGTTATGTTTTTATATAAAAAGTACTTTTTTGGTCTTTTTAGTTATACATGACAGTAGAATGTATTTTGACATATTATACATACATAGAGTATAACTTCCCATTCCTGTGGTCTTACATGATGTGGAGTCTCACTGGTCATTAAAAAGTACTTTTTATGATCTCTTTTGTGATTTTTCATTGCTTTCATAATTATAAACTTATACTAGCAATATCTAAATATTTACAAAAAATTTTTAGTTCATTTCTTTAGTTTCAGTTTTTTCTTTAAATCCTTCTATATTGTGAAAATGTAAAAAAAAAAAAAAAAAAATGGTGTTCACTATCATTAGCCATTAGAGAAAAACAAATTAAAACCACAGTGAGAAGGGGTTGGGGTTGTGGCTCAGCAGTAGAGCACTTGCCTAGCACATGCGCATCTTCAGCACCATGTAAAAACAAAGGCATTGTGTACAAATAAATAAACATTAAAAAAAAAAACACAATGAGAGGCTGGGGATATAGCTCAGTGGCAAAGTACTTGCCTAACATGGGTCCTGGGTTCAATCCCCAGCACAGCAAACAAACAAAAATACCACAATGATATACCCGTACATGCATGCCTGTCAAATGGTTAAAATTTTTTTAAAAAACTAATAACACCAAATGCTGGTGAGAATGTTGAGAAACTGGATCAAGTATATACTACTGGGGAAATACGAAATGGTAGAGCCAGGGGCTGTGGCTGTGGCTCAGTGGTAGAGTGCTTGCTTCTCATGGGTGAGGCCCTGGGTTCGATCCTCAGCACCACATAAAAATAAATGAATAAAGATATTGTATCCATCTACAACTAAAAAATATATATTTAAAAAAGAAAGAAAGAAATGGTAGAGCCACTCTGGAAAATTCTCTGGCAGTTTCTTTTAAAAACTAAGTAAATAGGGCTGGGGTTGTGGCTCAGCGGCAGAGCACTCGCCTCGCACGTGCGCGGCCCGGGTTCGATCCTCAGCACCACGTAAACATAAATGCATTGCATTGTATACAACTAAAGCAAATAAATAAATATTTTTTTAAAAAAACTAAGTAAATATGCAACCATCATCTGACCCATCATTTGCACTCCTGGGCATTTATCACAGAGAAATGAAAGTTTACAGTTACACAAAACCACGCACACAAATATTCACAGCAGCTTCACTTAAAATAACCAAATGCTGGAAATAACATAGGTGTCTCCTCCTAAAAGTGACGGTTTAATCAAAACCTCAGAGGAGGACAGGGCAGAGGCTGAGTAACCCAACTTCAAACTCAGGAATTCCTGGTATCCTCCACCCCAACTTACCGCTCCTAGTGGCTGGTCACTCACTGTCCCACATGGCCTTCACAATGTTCACAAGGAAGCCACCGCTTCACCGTGGTATTGACTGGAATGCTCCTTTCTAAGCAGGGGACAGTGGCATGCCTGGAGTTCAGGCCCTCCAACCTTCTTGTAAGGAACCCCAAGGTGATCGGCTACTAAAGCCCTGGGTATCCTGTCTACTGACCCCTTTGAATGAAACTTTCTCTCTTCCATCACCCAAGTCTCAAAATTTAAGTGACATCTGTAAGCAGGTAAACCACCTGGACGGCATTCAATTCCAATTTTGGTGCTACTGTTATAAACCCACATCAGTGTCATTTAGAGGTGCCTGAACTGCCCTGCTCCAGGATGCCTGGGTGCTACACAGTATGACAGTGCCCAGGGAGCTCTGTGCAATAGAGACCCATGATGCTCTCTCAGCACAGCCTGAGGCAATTGGACATGCAAAGATCTATGCTCTGTACTTGATGAGCCCCCCTATCTTGCAGACAAGCCCTCTGGAGGCAGGATGACTTCCTGGGGGCCAGGGCTGCAGAATGAGTGCCTGAGTGTGCCCTGATGTGAGCTCACTGCACCTCTTTCGGCAGCAGCCAGGAACTTTTAACCTTTTCTTGACCTCTAGGGTTAGGAGTTCTCCTTTCCTTTCCACCAGTACTGGGGCTGCGAGGTGGCTCCAGGAGTTCACTTTTTATAGAAGCATCTGTGGAATCCATGTTTTTAAACAAAGGCCTTGTTCATTTAGAAGGAAAAGAATCCTCTCTGTTCCCACTTCTGCGAACAGAAAATTGATCTTTAACCAGACTCAAACACTCTCCACGGCAACTATTTGAGCGCACTTTTCCCCTTAGCTCTAATATTTCCAAAGCAACCCTAATTCTTCTCGACCATCTCCCAGGCACAAAGGTTCAAGCTTTCAGCACTATGCTCATCTCCAATACAGTTACTCCCCAGTCCAGCTAAAGCACAAAGCCCAGAACCAAACTCAGTGCTGCACAGAGGCCTGCCACCTTCCTCTGTTCTCCAGGTGACCATCAGTGTGTGGCAGAGAGAACCAGGCAGGCACTTGGGAGACACAGATGAGTTCCAACCCCAGCTGTAGATTTGGGACTGACAATTTAATTTCTGACCCTCAACCTCCTTGCTATAAAAGGAGGAAAATGATACATACCTTGCAAAAACTAAATGAAGCAATTTATGTGGTGTGCTTGGCATATAATAAATGCTTCCAAAATCATAGTTCCTATTATTATTCTTATCGTGCATCCTAAGGCTGATCAGCATTTTTAACAGCTGCATGGTGTGATTAATTCACATTGAACTTGCAATAAAATTATAATCCAGGTGAGTTTCCTAAGAAATATTTGATGAGATAGGTCTCCTCCATCCTGTCCCTCCATGCAATTGATATTTTTTAATCTGTATTTGAGATTCACATTTCCTTTGAAGATACCATAGTGTCATGTTGAACTATTTTCTGAAGTTATTGAAATCTTCTTTTCAAAGTCAGTGGCACATGTCCTCATACTACAGTCAGAGGCCCACAGACTAGTGGTACCCAGCAATACACCACCTGGACCATTGAGGGCACTCTCTTCAGGCTAACCCACATGGGTCTTCAATGCTCCCTGCTACTACAATGCCTGGGAGACTCTCCTGCCTTTCCTGGGGATTGTGACATTTGAAGCCAATGGTGAGAGACCAGAAACTCTAGGCCAGGTCAGTGGAGCAAAGAAAAGATGCCAAGAAAGACCTCAGGACCTGCAGGTCATTTTTTTTTTTTTTTTTTTTTTTTCCAGTGCAGGGAACCCAGGGCCTCATGCATACTAGGCAAGCCCTCTACTACTGAGTTACATACACCCCCAGCCCCAGACTTGCAAGACTTTCATGTAGCTTCCCAGTGTTAACCCATAGTCTGCAGGAGGCAAGAGGCAGCTCTGGGGAGAAAATTTTACTGTACAGTGTAATACCGCAAGGTAAACAGCTTCACCACACTGTTCCATATGGCTTTTGCCTGAGATCGAAACTAATTGCTGTTCTGTGTACATTTCCAGGTTGGGGCAATAAGGGAACTCCTGTCCAGCCCACTCGCCATCAGACCACCTCTGAGGTCCACACAGCCACATGCTAACCAGCTCTTTCCGTGGTCTCATTCCTCCCGGAAGACAACCCCTCCATCCTGCAAAGGGCAGAAGGAGCCTGGGGGCTTAGGAGATAGATACGCCTGTAACCAGGCCTGAGTCATTCTCTCCAGAAGATGCTCCAGCCCCCAAACAGCTCGTTGAGTGCCTGGAAGTTCTACTCAGACAAATGAGCCTCCGGCGCTTTGCAGCAGGCTCTCTTGAGCAGCTGAATACCAAGGATTGTTTTTAAACTTCAAGTTCCTGTGCACAGGAAAGAGGAGAACCCCAGGGTTAACACCCCAGGCTTTCTGCCTCATACTATGGCCAAACCGAAAAGGGATTTCCACATCACACATCCATGTGTAGCCATAGCCGAGAAGACACCTGTGTTTGGCAGGCAGGAGTACCCAGGGCTGCAGTCAGTCTGTACTGCTCCAGCAGAACTTGTCACCACACAGTGCCAACCTGCAGTGTCTACATGCATTCCCACGGGCCTTGAGGGGACTCAGAAGTGAGCTGATGAGCTCGGGGTCCATGGGCTCATCCCAGTTGCCTGATTGCATTTGTCTCCACTCTACCATCTGGCCCTGAGGACAATGGCAAAGCACAGCCTTGGGACTTGGGGGAGTGCTGGGCAGACTCTCTTGTGTAACGTGAGCTTTGAAAGCCCAAGAGCCACCTGGTCCTGAGTCCCTGTGAAGGTACATGTGTTGGGGCCTTGCTGGTCTACAGAAAATAAAGCTTCTCCAACCTCAGAAGGGCACGTGCCCACCCAGCCACCAGACTGGACACGGGGAAGAGAGGAAGCCACTTAAAAAACACACACACACACACACACACACACACACACACACACACACACACGCACATGCTTATCTCTAGCTCAGTCACTTTCTTTCTTATGGCTATAGTGACTCGAAAAGACTCGTGAGGAAAACAGAGGAACTAAGGGAGGGAGAGCAGGGATGGAGCCTTCCACATCCAAATACTGGGCCTTCCATGTCTGGATGATCTGATCAGTCTCCACCTCCAAAACAGAATGAAAAGAGGCTGGTCTCAGGGTGTGTAACCTGACAGCCCCTGCCAGCAGCTGAATACCAAGGATTGTTTTTAAACTTCAAGTTCTGAGCCTGGTAACAAAGTAAGCCTTTCCTGCTGGACCTCCTTGGAAAAATAATTCCTGTTGCCTATTTTGTCATCATCCTGGAGTTGGGGTGACAGGCAGTGACTCAGGGTACTTGGTGAAGGCAAGTTAGGGACCCAATTAAAAGCACTTTTCACAACTGAGAAGGGGACAGAAGAACAGGACTCCCTCTATTCCCAGGTGGTACTTGAGGCACATTATCTCATTATTTTCTCCACAATAGGCTATGAGAGGGGGACATTCTCCTCATGTTAGAGGTGAAGAAACTGAGGTTCAGAGAAGTTAAGTCTCTGCAAGGACTGAAACAGAGCAAGGGTTTGAATTCAGGTCTCTCTGGCTCCGGCTGCACACTCTCCTGCAAGATCATCTTGCTTCTCTGCTTGGCAGAGCAAACCCACTCCAACACATACCTCCTAAACCCAGCAACATCCGAGCTCTCGGACCCCATTATTTCTTGGAGGGGAAGAGGTAAATTAGACAGAATACTCCATTAGTATTCTGCTTCACCTTCAAATGGAAGAGAATAGTGGAGATTGCAAGCCCAGCCAAAAAGGCTGAGGAAGGACATCATGACTGCCTGTAAGTTTCACACAGTTTCTGTTTATTGAGCATTTACTATAACCAGATACTGTACTAGGCACTTCACACATTATCTTATTGAAGCCACGAAACCTTAAGTCTGGTATTATCTGTCCCGTTTTACAGATGATGAACTTGGGGACAGAAAGGTACGATATTTCTCTCGGATCCCACAGTCAGGAAGTGGCAGAGTTGAAGCTCAACTCCAGGACTGTCCTGTCTCCATGACCAGGCTCTCTATCCAGCATTATGTGCTCCCACCCCTTCTCCTCTCAGTGCTCTTCCACAGACTCAGTAACACTTACTGAGCAGAAGCCCTACCACCACCCCGGGCTTTCCAGATCATGTCCCTCTGGTGAGCTACAATGGGGGTAGGGGCAATCTCAGGCCCATTTTAGCCTTACAAGGAACAGGGCAGCTGCCCACACACTACATCTTCCATCCACTGAACATCCATTTGTGTATCAAGTTCTGGCGGGGACAGAGCCTTCTTCCACGCCAACTTCCCAGAACCACTGAATCCAGAATAATGCCTTTGCTTGACCACTTCTAACAGAGATAGCAAATTCCCCAAGGCCTTTTCCCCAGACTTCTTTTCTAATGGCTGTTGCCAAATGCAATTCTCTGCTCCTTGTTCCACAACACACACCAAAGCTCTCTGCATTTCACATGTCCACACTGATTCATTATTTATTAACTCATATTTAATAAATGTGCTTGTTCAATGGTGATACAACTTGTTCTTGAGTTTTGCAAATCTCAAGTATGCCTGCTGGCATCAGCTTTGCCTTTGAGGGCAGATCCCCCGAGGACAGCGACAGCATCAATTAAGACATTCTCTTCAGGACAGGTACCTGCAGACAGGAATGTTGCATCAATGCCTACTGTTCGGGCAGCTGCTGGGGTGCAACTGTGTGCTTCTCCACATGGGCAGCCCCCAGAAGGAAGACCAGGCTCCGTGAGAAAAGAGACAGAAGTTTCTAGATCTAGTCCAGGGCAAGGCCATACATAAGAGGCACCCAGCATAGAGTTGCTGAATGTAGTATTTGCTTTAAAATACTCAAGACTTTGCTGAATTCCTCTTTTGCATTCCAGGACACAGATGAGCAAACAAGGCACTAGAAAAATCAGCGTTCCATGAAGTATCCACAAACTCAGAGTGCAGTCTCCCCTCAATTATTCAGGAGCTGACAGCTCTGCTTTGGGAAGACTAGATGCACACTTTGTGGCTCCCTCCTCCCTTGCTGCAGCCTTCCCTCCCCACTGACAGTGAGCAGACCACAGCTCAAGGGGCCGGCATGCATGGTCAATGACTGGAATGGTCACTCAGGCAAGAGGAGACTATATCTCAGCTGAAGAGGAACCAGGATATTATCTAGAATGTCTGCTCTTCCCTGTTCCCCTACCTCCCACCCCATTCACCCTTCAAAACTGGCTCTGCTGTGGGCAGAAAGATCATTTTGGATATAGTCCTTTGCAATTTCCCTTTAAGCACACAGAGGCAAGACTACCTCACGTTAGTGCAGTGCTTGCCCTGGTCCATCCTCTTTTCAGGAAACTTTAAAAGCAATATCACAAGATTCATAGTTAAAACTAATTTTTTTAAATATTTTTATTTATTTGCTTTAGTTGTACACAATGTGTTTTATTCAGTTGTTTTATTTGTACGTGGTGCTGAGGATCGAACCCGGGTCGCCCACGTGCTAGGCGGGCGCTCTACCGCTGAGCCACAATCCCAGCCCAGTTAAAACTAATTTAAAGAGGCAAAAATACACTTTTCCAAAATGTCTCTATACACACTAATTAATTCCAGACTCATAAAGATCACATGAGGTAAGATTACCAATATACCCATTTTACAGATGAGGATACCAAAGCCCAAAGAGGCCAAGTGCTGAATGTGAGTCACTCGTCCTTCCAGCACACTACACACCTAGGATATATCCAAAAAAATTCTTAGAGGAAGGCCCTGAGTCTCCCAAATTACTTGGAATTAGCAAGACACTGTGCTCTAGTAAGTGCTTAATGGTGTGATGACTATGATGATGAATGAGAAAGGTTAAGAAAATGAGGAGAAAAGAGGAAAAGGTTTCAGCAGCCTCATACAGAATGAAAAATCAATTACAACACATTCAAAATGTCCCCAACACTCGCACATTTTGAATCTGTAAGAATTTCTAATTCGTCCCTAACAAAATCTCCTAGCCATTTCTTAAGCTACTGGCAGGCAGTTGGATTTTCCACTTGACATTGTTAAGAGATTAAACTGTTTATCTTATTGTCATACACAGGCCTTTTCAGTTTCCTGCTAATACACGCAGGTTAGATAAGGATTACAGAAGTGATACTCCCAAGTTCCTCTCCATACCAGCCGCATCCTTTCCCCATACAGTTATGAGGCCTGTTTTCTTTTTTTAAATCTAGTATTTAGCTAGCGAACTTGTAATAGAAAATAGTATACATCCATGCCCAAGCAGGGGATCAGACAAACACCAGCTCCTATACAACTGCAGAAGAAGCAGTCATGAGGAGATTCTGCAAATTATACATTTTACCACCCAGTCACCAATTGCCATAGAGAAGAGAAAAACAAATTGAGCTGAGCCTGGAAAGAATGTCAGTGAAATTGGAAAAACACTTGCTGGGAACTGCCTGGGGTTGCAGTGACCTCCCTTGTAATTGCCCAGGTCCCACCAGCTCACAGCATACCAAGAGAGATTGCAGATCAGAGCTGGGTGCATGGCCAGTCACCAGGGAACCAAATTCCTCCCTCCCACAGTAGATGGAACACTCCCTGCAGTGTACGAAACTATTAAGTGCTGGTAATATAAAATTTATTACAGCTTCTTCTTGGAAAACAGTACAATTGGTTTATTCATTCTGATTAAATGGATGGGAGAGGGAGGGGTCCAAATGCAGAGAACTTTTTAAGAGAGGTAATAAAAGAAAATTTTGCCCATTCCCCAAAGCCAAGGGCAAAACACCTCATTCATGCCTTCCTGGGATGCACGCACTGAGAACAACTTGAAAAAGTAAGCAAATGGACCACCATTTCCGGGGGTGGGGGGTGAGGTCTTGGCCAAGGTCTGGCCTTCACCCTGCCTCACGCACACATATCATCATATCTGGGTTAATCTTGGTCACCAGGTCAACGGAAATAATCTCAATGTCTTTGTTTGTGATCCTCTATCATTTCATTTTCCCTTTCCACCCAGAATCTTACCACAAAAGCAAAATGCTAGATTAACAGGATAACTGAGCTTCACGAGGAAGGATCCTCTTTAGCTGAAAATTAACCAACTCCACCCCAAGTTGACTGAGCCATTTTTCTACTTTTCAGAGATGAGGAAATAAAAACATATCCTCCCCCCATCCTGAAAGAATCATACATGAGTATGACTTGCAGAGGTTCATTTTGTTTCCTTATAATCCATAGCTCCTACTTTTTGGTTACTTATAGCACTCTTTTTTTTTTTTTTTCCCCATGCTGGGGACTGAACCCAAAGCCTCATGCATGTTAGGCAAGACTCTACCACTGAGCAACACTCTAGCCCTGGTTACTTATAATACCTAATGACTGGTCAAAAACAAGAGAAATAAAAATTGCAGGAAATTTTTTAAATGCAGTATTGGCTAGTGGCCCAAAGAGATACATACCTTTTGTTTAATGGGTTTCCATGACATGATAGCAAGTCAATAAAATGCCCAAGTAAAGCTCAATAAAAGGAGAAAATCAGATTTCTAATAGTAAACAGAAAATAGTATAATGGAATTGTAGAGAAATACACCAGACAAGTTAGTCACAAGTTGGAGTGTTGGCTTTCCAGTGAAATGATTATCCTAAGTCAATTGTCCTCGCCCAAAGCCTGGAAGGCCCTTGTCTCTAAGTAAGAAATATCAGAGTGGTCCGCCCTGCACAAACACTCTGCAATAATGTAGCATGCTTGACCTTGATCTTGAGACCTATATAACAACACTGGACACTTCTGCTGACCAAGCTCTTCACCCCCATCCTCAAGTCCAAGCCTTAAAGTAATTCCTAAATCTGCAATTAAACAAAAGGAAACGACACTAGGAAACAGAAACTTTAAGGGAAGAACAGCCTTATTCTAAACAATCAATGAAATTGCATTTCAGGAACACAGCTATGGTCCCACAATACCAGCTTGTGAATACCAGTCTTTGAGAAATGAATTTCACTCCAGCCTTTCTGGTTGAGGCAGAATAATTTTCCAGGATTATATTGGGATAAAAGTGGGACTAAAAACAAAATCCTAGGGTTACTACAGGATTTCTTCCAAGGGGCCCAGTGAATTTTCCAGACAGACATTGCCTCAGTGGTACTCACAATGTCTCCCAACTCCATGTCCACTAACATTTATTGAGCCTCTACTATGTGCCAGATGCTATGTTAGGCACTTTCATAAACATTATGTCACTGAACTCTCACCACCCCATGAGGTCATGCCCACTCATGCCACTTTTTCAGAGGGCTTACAGGCCAGGTATAGACTAGATTTTCAATCTGGATCTCCTAAACCCAAATCCAGTGTCCTTACTACAGCAGCAAGGTCACAGAAATTAGCAATGAACTTGCCTTGACCAGGCTTTTTTTTTTTCCTGTCTTTTCTTTGTTCATCTTTTAGGTGGTTCAAAGCTCCTTTAGTGGGTAGGTAATGTGAGATACTTTCTCTCATTCATTCATTCATTCACTCATTCCTCTAACAAATGTTTCAAGAGCACATACTGTATTCAAAGCCAATGTGGATCTTCAAAGGTGAGTAAAGAGCTTGTCCACTAAAGAAGTTTCTTAAGTGAAAAGAATGGAAACACGGGTCCTGCAACTCCACTGAATGCTTTCTGGCCTTGCTTTCTTCATCTCTAAAATGTGAATGTTGGAGAAAATGAGCTCTAAAGATTTTCCCAGACCCAGATCTAGATAATGTTCATTATGGAAGCTCTAGAAAAGTTTTTGTTGTTTTTTCATAGCAAGTACTAAGGTCTAAATCATATTGAGATCATATATATTTATGATGTCTTTCAGCCAAAGACTTGAACTGTCTTCAAGAGTTCTCACCTAGAAAAGTGGATCAGGGCTGCTATCTCCATTAGGAAGATGGGGTGAAGGAAGGGGGACTAGTGAGCAGATAGATAACAAGGAGCCTGTAAGGACAGTGGTGAGATTTGAGGTTGGTGACAGTATTACAGCAAGTTAAATCTGACTATAGAGTCAGGAGACCAGGTTGGCAGATTCTTCCAGTCCTCCAAGGTGGCCTTCCATAGTCTGGCCCCATGGTTCTGATGGAAATGCTGCGTGTTTCTGCTCTGTATGTGGAAACCATCTATAGCACCGTCATTACTTGGTTCAGTTAGTTAAATGTATACAATTACAGGACACTCAGAAAAACTGGTCAGTCGTGTAAAATCCTAAACAGGCATTGGCACTCTAAAGGACTTTGCATATGACCAAAGAGGTCACAATTGGGTTTGGTGTGATTTTTTTAAAGCAATTCACAAAAAAAAAGTCATTCCCAATGTCAATTTTACCAAGTGAGGGGAAAAAAAATCACTGCCAGGCACGCTTCTCGTGGAATTGACAGCACAATGTGCATAACCTCCCATGCCAAGGTCTCCTCTCCTATCAAAACCTACAGACCCGGCCACACCAATAGTGTACCCCAGCATAATTTAGAAGAGTTCCTGAGTTACTTCTGAATCACCTGCTAAATATCTTAAGTCTACAGGGATTTTTTTTCCCTACCAAGATATAAAATCCCTTCCATTAAATACTTTAAAATTCTAACTTTAGGTAAATAAGTTGAAACCTGACAAAAATTAGAAAAGTGATTCAGCAGCAATTCAGCATTTACAAATTCAAGTACTGAAGATGATTTATGCAATACCTGAAATCTACTTCTCTAAAAGTGGCAGCCAAATGATTTACTACGTTTCCTTATAAAACCTAAAGCCTAGGTAAGTCTTCAGCCGTATTTTTGCAAAATCTGAGCATTTGCATGAAAATGCTGAGAATCAACTTCTCTTTTTATTTGAAAGGATTTTTTTTTAATATTTATTTACTTTAGTTGTACACAATGCAATGCACTTATGTTTATGTGGTGCTAAGGATCGAACCCGGGCTGCACACGTGTAAGGCGAGCGCCCTGCCGCTGAGCCACAACCCCAGCTCTTATTTGAAAGGATTTTAAGCTGTCTCAATACGTTCATCTTTGATGAGATGCAGTCTTTGAAGTGATGTTTTGACTCTGTTAGCAAAGCCTCTGTTTCCAAACTTAAACATTGGAGGAAATCAAAGATTCCCTCCCTTTTTTTTATAAACAGTATGCACATTTTAGGTTAACATTTGGGCATTCTACCAGCAGTCTCTAAGATCTGTCTGATTACTAATGAAAGCCTTAGATATTATGCTGATGATTCTTTGGATGATGCTTTTTAAATGTGAAATTACAAAGAACCATTCTTCTTGTAAAGAAATAGAAGACAGGTAGATCAATAAATTGGTCTCAAGTAAAAGCACAAAATTAAAGATGCCCAGTTTCTGCCTTGGTGCCAAGGGCCAGACCAATCTTGTCACACCTCTTATCGCCCTGAGGCATACTTCATGTACACTGGATTTCAAATAGATGTCTACAATTAAATAGTTAGAACTAGATGGACCCTGAGAGATCTTACTCCTGCAATATACACTCCATAAAAGGAGAAAACTGAGCCGAAGAGGCAGAGCCCATGAGTGTCCTAGGGTGCTGCTGCCTCCCAGGTCTTGGTTTCATCATTCCTAACCAGTAACACCTGGAAACTCACATAAATTAATTGGATCCTCCCAGATCTGGAAGCTGCTGAGGCTTTGACAGAAGAATCCCTTCCAGAGAGAGGGCTACCCACCTTCAGAAAACATCCTTGTGCAGCCTGAACTCATAACCTCACAAATCTGGGCCTTCAACATTCTCATCCAGAAAAGAAGTCTCCAAAAAACAGCAAAAAAAAAAAAAAAAAAATCCCAGTGGCCCTTAAAAAGTTAAGTGCCAAGAAGTCAGGAGGTTGGTAGTAGTATACCTCCTAATACTGACACCCAGGTTTTATTATTGTTGCTGTTTTTACACATAATTGATAGGAGACTTTTGGAACAAATCAATAAAATCTATTTTTACATTAATATCCCTATTTTAATATAGTACTTTCCATCTTAATGACCCAGATACTCTTATATGGAGTGATAAAGGAAAATAAAGAACTGATGATTAGGTTTGGTTGTTCTAAAGGAGAGAAACCAGCCGGGTGCGGTGGCACACGCCTGTAATCCCAGCACTTTGGGAGGCTGAGGCAGGAGGATCGCAAGTTCAAAGCCAGCCTCAGCAATGGCAAGACACTTAGCAACTCAGTGAGACCCTGTCTCTAAATAAAATACAAAAGAAGGGCTGGGGATGTGGCCCAGTGGTCGAGTGCCCCTGAGTTCAATCCCCAGTACCAAAAAACAAACAAACAAACAAAAAACAGTTAGTACGACTGTGCCTGAATCTAAGCCACTGCAGATTAGGTGTGTGATATGACTTCTGAGCAAATTTCAAGAGTCTGATCCTTTAGAAGCTGTCACATCCAGTCTGCACAGCACCTTGCACAGGATCATTCTTCAACAGGAACAAAAATGTGCTTCAGAAGGTACACAGGAGAGGGGTAACTTTGTAGGAAGGTAGAGCAGTATAAATGAAAAATTCTCAGCGTCTAATATAGGTCTGAGGCCAGGAATTGGGTGTGTGACTAGGACACTGAACTTGCATCTCCAACCTACATGTAAAGTGAATATGTACAAGAGTGAGTGTGAATATGAGTGTGGGTACATGTGAGTGCAAACACATGTGGACATATATTAGAGTGGGTACATCATGAGAGTGAGGGTGAGCATACCTGAGTAGTGTGAGTGTGTATCCAGCTGTCGTGTAGACAGTGGTGTAGATAGAGCAGTCAACTGCAAAAAAGACCTCCATGTGGATTATGGTACAGACAGTGCAGGCTCAGATTTTATCTACCCAACACTGACAAGCCCAGCCAATAGTCCCAGTCAATCAAGATGTCTGGACCTCAGTAGACAAAATATCAATCTCAGGTAATCAAGTAACTTTTTGACCCAATGAGCAGATGTTTTGGTGTCACAGATAAGGTTCCAGTGTCACAATCTGTACAAGAAAACTTTGCTTATCTTGCAAAACTCAACCAAAGCTCAAAAGCCCTAGGATCCCATACTTTCCACTTTGTTATCCATTATCGCCCCAATGCACACACACACATTCCACCCCACAACCCCCATTATCCTCAAATGATTCAGAGAGCAGAGATGGTAGGGAATTTTTCCCTGGTTCTACTCCATGGATGTCTGAAAACCTGTTTAAAAGCGGGAGGCAGTTTGGACAACAGGTCACCCTCATTTCCCCATGGACCTGTTAGCTAACTTGAAAACACCACTTATCCCTCTGGTTTCTCAGTTGGCATCCCTCTGGCAAAGTGAAAAAAATATATATCTCCTGTCATTATTTGTCTCCTCTTTAACTTATTTCCAGACAAGACCTCTTTTCACACATCAGGACACACAAACTGTTTTGATAACCAGCCAGTAAGAGCTGCTAATCCACCACTAGAAAGGGCAAATGGAAACTTGGAGAACAAGTTAAAGCAATTTTTAATGTGCTGGCCATACTTCAGGGTTTCAAACGCAAATAGGAGGAGTGAGTAGAGGACCATCTGTTATTCCCTAGGCCCCTGACTGCTGGGCAAGAGGGCAGAGGAATCTGGGTCACACCTTCAAAGAGAAGCATTTTCTACCTGCAGTTTACCACCATCTCTTCCATGTGGACCTCCCCACCCCCACTCCCCACCCCCCACCCCACCCCACCCCCCCACCCCCCCACCCCCCGCTGGAAAAGTGACATGCCCCACCTGACAACAGGTGCAAGATGCCTGGGGCCCTGTCCTGGCCACAAAATTCCAGGCTGACTGGGATCACAGTTTGCATATATATTTGCCTCTGGATCATCAGCAGAAAGCAGAGTTTCGGGAAAAGAAATTCCTGGTCTTCAAAACTTCAAACTGTGATTTCTGAGGTGGGAGTCAGAGAAAAACATGTTTTGGGGTCCAAAATCCCTTAGTAAAGGCTGCTGAGTAGAAATATAAAACTCCCAGTTATGGTGAATAAAGTTTTGAGGAACAATGAATGGCATTTGGCATTCAAGATGAAATCAGAAGGCTGCCTATCATGTAGACTTTCCCTCAAGGTAGCACTATAACCCCTCACACCCTGAGCTAGGAAATTCCCCATGCTTTCTGGAAAAGCTAAGAGAAAGGCCAGACCTTTTCAGAAGTGCTAGCTTTAATGCTTCTGTCTTCTGAAAGAGATTCTGATCCTCTGGAGAGTGAAAACAGCCTACAGCTGAGATTAACCATGTAATAGATATAAACTCCTGTCTACAGCGATAGCCAGAACAATAATGTCAGTATGATGACTCCAAAGAGATACACATGAAAACATACCTGAAATGAACCTGTCCCAGCCCACCTGCCTTTGGAGATACCATCCAGGTGCCTATCTCAGGCAACTCAACCTAATAAAAAATTGTTACAAAAGAAACTGTCTGAGGCTGGGGTTGTGGCTCAGTGGTAGAGCGCTTGCCTAGCATGTGTGAAGCACTGGGTTCAATCCTCAGCACCACTTAACCACTAAAAATATTAAAATGACAACTAAAAAATCTTAAAACAACTAAACAAAAAAAAAATTTTAAGAAACTTTCTGCTTGGCCCAAAGCATGGTTTTCATTTTAATTCATACATCAAACTACACCTTAGTACACTGACCACACTAATATTGCAATGCCCTGTCCTAACTAAGGCTCACAGGTTGCTCATACAATAAATGGGCCACAACCACATCTATAGGTTTCAGAGCCCTGTCATAGAATCACATTACTCGTTTTCCTGGCCTAGTAGTGGGGGCTGAGTTAATTTGATGGCATGCTCAACAGCCTGAATGAAATCACAGAATTAACTGTTTTGCTTGTTCAGACAAAAGCTACACTCAGCAGCTCTGTTCACTATCTTTGGAGATTAATCAGGAAGTTTTGGATGATATGAATATCATGTTCCCAAGAGGAGTGGTGATCGATGGGAAGTACCTCAAAAACTTGTTTTTTGAGATGTCCATGAAAATAACAGTAGGAGTGACTGAAATTCACTGTCCAATCTACAAAGTCCTTGCCTGTGTATTCCCCAGCAGAGACACTTGAAGAGAAATATTAGTTGTGACTGACACCAGGCCCTGGTCAGAGTCATTACTCATTAGAAAGTAAGAAAACTGGGAACACATAGGGCATCAAAGGTCTGCTGAGAGCAGCATGAGTTCTAGAAAAATCTCAAGGCAAGACTTACCACTTTGGGTTTCTGCTGGTCCAGGGTATGCAGGAATGCCGAGTTGGGGTCCAAGGTGCGCTCAGGGTCACTGGAAATGTCCTCTTCTGAATCCTCATAGGAAGAAGAGAAGCCCGTGGAGGAAGCAGAGGAAGAAGACAGTTTCCTCAGAGGCAGGTTGCCCCCAGGGCTTCCCTGCACCTCCTCCAGGCCCCTGTCTTCCTGGGCACCCACATCCGTAATGATGACTGCAGGTATAGCTGGTATGTTGCTGGCACTGCAGGTCTCTCCCAGAGAAGGCTTATCCTCCTGATCCTGGGGCAGCCACTCCTTGTTGGGATGAGCATCTCTGTCCTGTGGCTGGCTTTCCCAAGTCCCCTCTGATTGTACCCCTGTCCCACACGTCCAGGCCAGACCAGCTTCCTCCATGGGGCCCAGCAAAGCCCTGGAGCTCCCAGGCTGCACACCCACCCTGTCCCCAGGAAGGCACTGCTGTTCTTTCAGATCTTTTGCCATTTCCCAACAGGGCAAAGGCTCCAGCATTCTTCTGCCAGAAGAAATTCGCGCCTCCACTTCTCCTGGCTGCGCTGTGCAACTGACACCAAGCAAGCCCAGCGTTGAAGACTCTTCCCCCACTCTGCCAGAGAGCTGCCGGGGTTCGTGGATCACTGAGACCTCACTTTGGGTGTCCGGAGGACCTAGACAGCCCAGGTCGCCAGAAGGCCTGGACCTGCTCAGGGCCTCAGATGGCTCTGAGCTTTGAGCATTCACAGTTGCATCCTCTGGCCTTTCACAGACTTCAGGCTCCCTGGAGCCCGACATGCCACAGGGCAGATTTCCTTTCCCCACCTTCCCAGGGGGCTCTCCACCTCGGGACCCGCCCCGCTCTGAGGCTGGGCTTGTCTCACTGCCCAGAAACTGCCCCTGCCTCTCAACCAGGGCCTCCCAGGGGTGCGGGCCCCCACGCTCGCAGGCCCCCTCAACCAGAGCAGGATCATGTGGACGGTGTGGTCCAGTGGATGTGGCTGTCGCAGAAACTGCTGTGGCCATCACTAAGCTCGTCCCCACCAGCTCCACAGGGGGAGTTTGGCAGCTCTGAGTTCCCGAAGAAGGAGCGACCCTCTTGTTAGTTTCCACAGCTAAGAATGAGTCACAAGGGGTACTGGCAGGGGTCCCTTTCTCCATCCTCACGGAATCCTTTGCACTCTCGGCCCCTGATCCTGTCATGGCGGCCCGGACAGGAAAAGTTGCCACTCCCTCCTTGTCCTTTGAGGAGCACAGACTGAGCCCTCCTCTCCTCACAGAGTGGGCATCTGACGCCTCTGAACATTGCTCCCCCCAAGATTTTGTCCTTCGTTCCTCACTTGGGACGCACTGAGCCAAGACCCTTCCAGGGGGCTGGCTGCTGCTGCGGAAAGGGCACGGGGAGGGCGAGCGAGCCCTGCTCAAACGTGGGCTGCGGGGCGCCTGAATGGCACAGCTCTGCGCCTGGATGTGCGCCTCGAAAATGCCCACTTTCTGATTCACCTGCACGTTCTGCAATTCGCGCTGCAGAATTCGCAGCTTCCTTTGGGCCTCCTCCGGTCCCGGCGGAGAAAGGGTACCGGAGGCCACCACCTGCTGCCCGTCACCTCGCAGGCGGCCCGCCCAACTAGGGCTGCCCACGCTGCTGCTGCTGCTGCTGCTGCCGCCGCCACTGCCGCTGCTACTATTCAGCCTGCGTCGGCCGCTCCGCCAGCCCCCGGGGCTCCGGGCCTCCTCAGGCGACAGCGACTCTGCGGGGGGGAAGAGGAAAGACGCCCCTCTCCCGGGGCTGAAAACGCTGCCCGGGCTAAGCACGGCCCTCCCAGGGGTCAGGGGCGTCTCGCTGCCGCTGGGCCCCGGGCCGCCGCCGCTCTTCACCTCGTCGGCGCTATTCATGATCACCAGGCTATTGAGTGCATAGCAGTACACAGCCATAGTACTGGGTCCGCCGCGCTGCCTGCCTCCGCGACTCGGGTTCCAGCTCCGCTGCCGGCGCCTCCTCCTCCCGCGGCTCCTGGTTCAGCCCCGGACGCCCGGCGGCAGCAGCTCCTCTCGCCGATGGCGCTGCATGGCCTCGGCGGCGGGCGGGGGGCACAAGTGCGGGCTCGGCCCCCGCCCAAAGCTCCATAAACAACCGCGCCTCTGTGGAGACACAAGGAGAAAAGTCAGGACCCCAGAGGGCGCGAGGAGAGGGTGGGGAGGACCCGCCGGCAGAGCCCAGAGGAAGCCCCAGGACCCCAATCTGTCCCGGACAGGGTGCCCACAGGACGTCTCACCTACAGGGACTGTGAGGCTCCGCGGGGACCCATGCCCGGCTCCCTCAGGGTCAGCGCAGTCATGGGTAGGTGGTTTCCCGAGTGTGCTTCGCCCGACCCCCACCCTCGGGTTTGGATCCCCTTTGAAGTCCTTTCAAATTCCAAATTCTAAGATTCGTCTTGGAACTGCGAGGATGGGCGAGGGAGGATGTGCAACTACTTGGTCCCTAAGGGTGCTGTGTTCCGAGCGCCGCTGACCCGTCTGGCTCGGCCTGAGCAACCACTGGCTATCGAGGGTAACGGCGCAGCCCTGCTCCACCCCCTCCGGACATCAGAGACCGAGTCAGGGGGAACCTGAGCGAGACCTGCCTTCCTCAAAAAGTCGCCAGCGCCCGGATCTGGAGGGCGCCTGCGTACCCGCCGTTTACCTTCCTGACCCTGACCCTGGACTTGGGGCTGTGTCTCTCGGCCTACTAAGGCCTGGGAGACCGGCCCGGCTGCAGCCCAAGCATTTTCAGCACTGGGCTTGTCGCCTGTCCCTAAACAAGTGTTTTTTGAGTGTGGGCGCGCCTGCGCACGCCCGGGACTGAGACTCTGCAGTGTATTGTACCGGAACCAATACTCACCGCCCCTCTTGTTGCCGCCCCCCGTGGTGGTGGTGGTGGTGGTGGTGGGTGTGGGTGTGGGTGTGTGTGTGTGTGTACACGCGCGCACAGATACTCAACCCTCCGCGCGCTCTGTTACCGAGGACGCGCTGTGCCTGCGGGCTTCAGGACCCGCGCCCCTCCGAGGAACTCCTGGGTTTGCGTCGCTGCAGACGGGTGACGTCCAGGTGCGCAAACCACGAGGATAGGCGGCAAATCTCCCCAGGACCGGCGATCTAAGCCCCGAGAGCCGCGCGGCGGAGGGCCGGGCCTCTCTTCATCCCGGGCAGCCTCGCCCGCCGCCAGCGGAGCCTCCCGGCAGCCCAAGCCCCGGTACTCCTGCAGCGCGCCAGGGGAGGCGGCGCGGAGAGAATAGCCCGGAAGGCGGGCTGAAGAAACGCCGAAAATTCGTCTCTCCTTCCTCCTCCCCAGGTCCCACTCCAACGCCACCCTCCGAAAATCAAAACCTTGTCACCGTCTCCCTAACGCACCCCTTTTCGCAGTTTCAGAACCCGGAATGGTTGATCCGCAGTGAGGAGAAAGAGGAGAAAGAGGGCTCAGAGGCCAGAGCCATTAAAGAGCCGCCAAGCTTACCTGCAATTTCTCAGATTCTCGGGTCCTGTGTGGACTGCATGCCGAGAGACTCGGACCAAGCAGAGTCGAGATGGCTTTAAAGTAAAAATGCTCAGAAATGATTTCCTCAACAATCTATGGAAGACAAAAAAAAAAAAAAAGAGGAGTGCGAAAGAGCGAGGGGTGGGGGGAGGTCCGCCGCACAAGGGCTAGGCTATCCCGGCGGTAGAGACGCCCTGCACGCCCTTCTCCGCTGTGCAGATACTACCCCTGTCAGTGTCTGCTCTGGGCTACTTCAGTGTTTGTTCAATGTAAGATTAAAAAAAAAAAAAAAAAAAAAAATGTTGGTGGCGGGGGTGGAGGGAGGAGGCAGAAAGGCGGGGGCTAGGGGGAGGAAAGCAGGAAGGAAGTTGTGAGCCCGTCTGGGGTTGAACTCAGCGGAACAAGTTTTGCTTTTCTTTTTTTTTTTTTTTTTTTTTTTTTTCTATTGCTTGGCAAGACCAAGGGAGGGAAACACTTAAAAAAAAAAAAAAAGTTTCCATTGTTAGCTAACCAAAAAAAAAAAAAGCCTTTTAACTTCTGCTGGTTAAAGATATACGATTCATTTTCCACCCTTATATCAAGGCTTGCTGATGGCTAGCTTTATGAAACTACTTTTGAAAAATGTTTTTAATAAAGTTTTGAATTTGTGTTCTAAACAAAGCAGCTCCTGAGGACCTTTTTGGCATTTAAAATGGACTAAAAGCTTGTAAAAACGGTTTGTGTTCTTGTACATAAATATGCAATGCAAAGAAGGTACTTTGTGGGCACCTCCTTGCAAAGTTGCAGATTTTAAGTGCACCACAGTAGTATTTTGGAAGATTGGTTGGGCTGTGAACTGTAAAGGCTTTGCAGTGCAATTGTTAGATGTGTAAACACGCCTTTATGTTGCACATTTATCTATAGATGCACACAGTAAATGGGACATTTGCATACTTTTGCACTTTAATTCTCAAAGTTATTTTAAGAAAAAGCATAGTCCTGGAATTAAGAAGGCCTAAGCAATGTCTGAAAAACCCTTGCTCAGTCTCTTACAGGACTGAATTATTTTCAAGAGATTTCTCCCCACCATCAGCAAAAGAAAGGAAAGGAACTGCCAGCCAACATTACTGGGAAGGGGATCCAACCCTGATTAGGCCCTGGCACTGTAAGTGTGTTTTGCATAATTCCCTAAATCTTAAACTACAGCATTTAGTGGAAACAGGGAAACACAGCTGCAAGGAGATTTAAAAACCCAAAGCCTGAATCGGTCCTTATATCCTGATTAACCTAAATTCAGATGGAAATTTTTACTTTGCTTGTAGCTAACAGATCTCCTACTTGTTTACGTAACAATGTTGTTTAAGTGAGCAAAGCAACCTGCTGCTCAATCAGGAAAAGATTCATGGCAAAGCTGAAACCATGAAATCTAGCCAGGAATTCTTAGGAAACCAGAGACTGTTGAATCCTTCCTAATTTTTAAAAACATGCCATGAAAGGATTGAGCCTAATTCCCCTCCTACCCTTGGTGGGGCTAAAGAAAGAGCCCTGAGTTTATTTAGGTGTTAACTTAAGATCTGGGAAGTTCCTAAGAGAAGCCTGCCTATCATTTTTTCCTAATTTTGCTCCCTAATGATAACAAAGAGGAGATGTCAGATTCCAGGATACCCACTTATTGGAGTTCACTCTGAGGGACTGTCATCCTATGAGAGGCTAACACCTACGTCAGGTGTCATGGTAGAAGCAACTGAAAGACCTAGCAACACATACAAGAGGCACAGAAACTTTGCTTCCCAGCCCCTGGACAGTTAAATTTCCAAATCATTGTCACCTCACAGTCAGATATCATCAGGCTGGTCTACTTGAAAAACTCAGGCTTCCTGAATGTACACTCAGCATGAAGAATTTTTGGTCAGAATACAGCCAGCAGCTGTCAGGTGTGACAAGGGATTTCTGCCTTGTATGGAGGTAGGACTAGATGATAATTCTATCAGTCTAAAATTCTAATTGTGCCACCAAGAACACAGCAAGGGATGGGGGAAAGATGGAGCAAAACCCATGTTTGGAAGCCAGCAGGGTGGGCTTGCATCCTGCAACTGAATCCAGTTGTCTTCTGTAATTTTAAATGAACACAAACATTTTTATATACTGCTTATTATTTGCCAGACACTGTTCTAGGCACATTATCAATATTTGCATTTTTATTCCCTTACTAACTATGAGGTAGGTATTATTACAAACCTCATTTTACAGACGAATAAATAAAAGCACAAAGAGGTGAGCCATTTGCCTTCCACATCCTACAGCTTTGCTAAGTGGCAAAACCAGGACTTGAGCCTGTATAGTCTGTGTCCAGAATCCTTGCTTGTCACGACTTTTCCCTATACTAGTTATCTACAACTATAGGAAAGTTTTCAGTTTTAGGTTCTCCATGTGCCCACTTTTGGAATGGAATTTTATATGTCAAAGCTATGAAATTGAGAATACATACTTAACTTGATAAACAGCATCTATGAAAAACCTATAGTCAACATCACACTTAAAAATGAAGGACTAAACACTCTCTAAGATCAGGAACAAGGTTAGGACATCTGCTCTTGCCTCTTTTTTTTAATATTTATTTTTTAGTTGTAGTTGGATACAATACCTTTATTATATTTATTTTTGCGTAGTGCTGAGGATTTAACCCAGGGCCTAGCACATGCTAGGTGAGTGCTCTACCACTGAGCCACAACCCCAGCCCTGCTCTTGCCTCTTTTATTCTACATTGTACTTGAAGTCCTAGCCAGTGTAATCAGACAAGAAAAAAGAAATACAAGGAATTCAAACTGGAAAGGAAGAAATTAAACTGTATTTAGATGATATGATTGTCTATATAGAAAATCCCATGAAATCTTAAAACAAGCTACTAGAATTAGTAAGTAAGTTTAGCAAATGAATTGTTTTTCTAGGGTTACCATAAGAAAGTTAACAAATACTGGTTGACTTAAACAACAAAATTTATTTTCTCAAAATTCCAGAGACTGAATGTATGGAATTAAGGTATTGTTAGGGTTCATATATTTTAAGGCCGCTCTCCTTGGCTCTCTGTGTGTGTATGTGTATGTGTGTTTGTGTGTGTGTGTGTGTGTGTGTGTGTGTGTGTGTGTGTGTTGCTGGAGATTGAACCCAGGGCCTGTGCATGTGAGACAAGCACTCAACCAACTGAGCTATATCCCCAACACTCTCCTTGGCTTTTAAATGACCATTTTCTCCCTGTATCTTCTTATGGCCTTCCCCCTGTACATCTTTATGTCATAAAATATCTTCTTTTAGGATCCAGTCATATTGGATTAGGGTCTACTCTGATGATTTTATTTAATCTAATTGCCATTTTAAGACACTGTTTCCAAATACAGTCACATTCTGAGGTGCTGGGCATTAGAACTACAATAGCCCATAACAACAAGTTTGCAGGACACAAGATCAATATACCAAAATTAATTCTTTGTCTATGTAGCAACCATGAAGAGTCAAAAAATCAATATTTAAAAAATAACAACACCTTTACAACAACTTAAAAACTTTGATCCAGAATAATCACAATATCCCATAGGTTTTTATTTTCTTTATTTTATTTTGGTTTTATTTTATTTTTTTATTTTTTGGTACCGGGGATTGAACTCAGGGGTACTTAACCACTGAGCCACATCCACAGCCCTCTTTTGTATTTAGAGACAGGGTCTTATTGAATTGCTTAATGCCTTGCTAAGTTGATGAAGCTGGCTTTGAGCTCCTCCTGCCTCAGCCTCCCAAGCCTCTGGGACTACAAGCGTGTGCCACCTGACTGGTTTGGTTTTATTTTATAAACCTTGTAGGGAAATGTAAAGGATCTAGAGTAGCTAAAACAACTTTAAAATAGAACAAAGTGGAAGGACTAATACTAACTGATGTTAAGACTTACTATGAAGTTACAATAATAAAGACAATGTAATATTGGTGAAAAGTAGATCAATGGGACAGAATAGAGAGTACAGAAATAGACATACATATGGACAATCGATTGTTTTTACATAAGTGCAGAAAATGGAGAAAGAAGTCTTTTAACAAATGGTACTATAGAGCAATTGGATGTTCATATGCAAAAACAAAGGAAAAAAGAAAAAATAAACGAACTTATCTTTTGCATATTTTGTATCATGTATAAAAATTAACTCAAAATGGCTCACCAATATAAATGTAAAACCATAAAACTTTTATTAAGAAAACAAGAGAAAAATCTCTGAAAATTTGGGTTAGACAAGTATTTCTTAGAACACCAAAATTAATGTACTACATGAAAAATTTTAAAATTTGCTCCTCAAAAGATACTGAAAAGAGGGGCTGGGGTTGTAGCTCAATAGTAGAGCGTTTGCCTCGCACGTGTGAGGCCCTGGGTTCAATCCTCAGCACCACATAAAAATAAATAAATAAAAATAAAGATATTGTGTCCATCTAAAACTAAAAAAAAAATTTTAAAAAAACATACTGAAAAGAGGGACTGGGTTTGTGAGTCAGTGGTAGAGCACTTGCCTAGCATGTGTGAAGCACTGGGTTAGATTCTCAGCACCACATATAAATAAATAAATTAAATAAAAGTCCATTGACAACTAAAAAATATTAAAGAAAAAAAGATACTGATAAGAATGAAAATGGAGTGTGGGTATATAGCTCAGTGGTAGGGTACTTATCCAACATGCATAAGGTCCTGGGTTCAACTCCCAGCACCAAAGAAAGAGAAAGAGAAAAAGAATGAAAAGACAGACCACAGACTGGGAGAAAATTAACAGTCAAAACTGTCCATCAAGAAATGAATGGAGGGCTGGGGTTGTGGATCAGCAGCAGAATGCTCGCCTAGCACGTGCAGGACGCTGGGTTCAATCCTCAACACCACATAAAAATAAAATAAAGGTATTATGTCCAACTAAAACAAAATATTTTTTTAAAAAGTGAATGGATAAAGGCTGGGTTGTGGCTCAGTGGTAGAGCACTTGCCTAACATGTGTGAGGCACTGGGTTCAATTCTCAGCACCACATATAAATAAATGAATAAAATAAAGGTCCATCAACAACTAAAAAAAAAAAAAAATTTAAATAAGTGAATGAGCCAGGTACAGTGGCACATGCCTGTAATCCCAGCACTTGGGAGGCTGAGGCAGGAGGATTGCGAGTTCAAAGCCAGCCTCAGCAATGGCGGGGCACTTTAGCAACTCAGTGAGACCCTGTCTCTAATAAAATACAAAAAAGGGGTGGGGATGTGGCCCAGTGGTCAAGTGTGCCTGAGTTCAATCCCTGGTACCAAAAAAAAAGAAGAAGAAGTGGTGAATGGATAAAAGCAATTTGTGGTATAAAAAGAAAAGTACTACTGATATACATACAACATGACTGAAACTTAAAATAATTAAGCTGAGTGAAAGAAATTAAGCTGGAAGAAACCACACCTAAGAAAAACCATCTCCTGTATGATTTCATTAATAAGAAATTCTAGAAAATACAAACTAATCTATAGTAACAGAAAGCAATCTGGTGGCTAGCTGGAAATGAGGGGGTTTCTTGGAGAGGGGCAGAAAATAGGGAAAACAAAGAGGCACAAAAATACTTTTGGAGGTACTGGATATGTTCACTATCCTGATCATAAGGATGATTCCATGAGTACATACATATGTGAAAACTTATCAAATTGTAAAATGTTAAATAAGTGCAATTTACAATATATCAACTATAGCTTAATAAAGATATTTTTAATTCTTTTCTTTTTGTGGTGCTGAGGATCAGACCCAGGACAAAGTCTCTACCACTGGCTATACTCCCAGTCCTAAAGATATTTTTTAAAAACATAGCTATGGACAATTATAGCCTTTGATGAGGAATTTTATTGTGTCCTGATGTCAAACACAGTGCCTGATATACAATATTGTTCTGAATAAAATGTTGAAACATTTATTCATTTAATTCACTCACGTATTTCATGGAATTACTCCATGTCCCCTTTGTGCTCCATGTATAGCTCTTAAATTATTTGCTGCTCTATATATTAATCTCTAATTTTCCTGTCTTTCTCTGTTCTCTATTAGATAGTGAAGTTTTCAAGGGCTAGGATCCTGGTTTTTATTTATCTTTCTAGCCTAAGTTCCACAGGAGTAGATCTATATGTGTTTATTAAATTAAAGAAAGAGATGAATCAGCCGGGCGCGGTGGCGCACGCCTGTAATCCCAGCACTTTGGGAGGCTAAGGCAGGAGGATCGCGAGTTCAAAGCCAGCCTCAGCAATAGCGAGGCACTTAGCAACTCAGTGAGACCCTGTCTCTAATAAAATACAAAAAAAAGGGCTGGGGATGTGGCCCAGTGGTCGAGTGCCCCTGAGTTCAATCCCCGGTACACAAAAAAAAAAAAAAAAAAAGAGATGAATCAAGCAATCCATTGAATCATTATGCAAAAGAACCAAGAAATCAGCACATTGGAAGAACTGCTGCCTCCCACTTCCCAGAGAGGAGGAAGTACTTCTCACTGCCAGGTTTGACCAGGGCAAACATCAGCCTTCCCTTTCCCCTGTACCCCTTTCTGGGAATCTTAGCTCTAAAGTTTCCCAAATACTATTGGCCAAAGGCATGATTGAGGTCACCAGGCCAAGGCCACAAATAAGGAAGCAGCTTCACACTGCCCTTCATCTTAGCCCTGCCCCCCTGGACCCTTCGTCACTTGTTTTCTTGGCCTTTCTCTTCACATACACAGTGCAATAAAGTATTCATTCATTCACGTGTTAGGAAATTCACTGTTGAGTATGAACTCAGGCCAGTGAGGTGCTGGAGACACAATCCCTGCCCTCCAGTCTAGGGGCAACCCACGAGTATGTCCAGAACATATTATGCCAACCTTTCAGCTGCTGCTGGGGAGGATGAAAGGGAGGCATGGCCAAGGCTGATTCAGGATTCTCATAGGCTCTTCCACTTACCCTAGCTCAGTGTCATTGGGCAAGTAAACTCGGGACCTCAGCTTTGAGATCTGTAAAGTGACACAAGCATTATAATGCCCACTTTCACAGCATTCTTGTGAAGACCTTTTCAATAATACACACAGTAAGCACTCCAAAAGATGTGTACTTTTTACCACTGAGCCACATCCCCAGCCCCTTTTATTTATTTATTTATTTTATTTTATTTTGAGAAAGGGTCTCACTAAGTTGTAGATATGCTCTTTTTTTTTTTTTTTTTTTTTTTTTTTTTTTGTGGTACCGGGGATTGAACTCAGGGGCACTCGACCACTGGGCCACATCCCTGGCCCTTTTTGTATTTTATTTAGAGACAGGGTCTCACTGAGTTGCTAAGTGCCTCGCCATTGCTGAGGCTGGCTTTGAACTCGCGATCTTCCTGCCTCAGCCTCCCAAAGTGCTGGGATTACAGGCGTGCGCCACCGCGCCCGGCTGTAGATATGCTCTTTTTAAAAGTGAGGCGTTCAAACCCCTACATCTCATACCAGAAAAAGATCCAAGATGTAGTGCTGCTGGCATAGAATCTGCCTTACACATAGAAAGCACTCAATACATAGCTGCTTCTAGAAGGAACTTCTTCAACATCAAGAGACCCTTGCTTCCTATGCTGTCCTGATCTCCTGGTAGACAGTACCAGGAGTACTGAGTGGGGCAGGGGGAGAGGTGCAGTCTGTAGTCCTGCCAGGCCATTTCTCTCTGTTCTATTGTCTAATGACCTCTAAACAGCTATGCCCATATTCGGGCACATAAACCTACATCCCACAATGCCTTTCCAAGAGAATCTGCCTGCCCCACTCCCTGAATGGAAATGCTAGGTACTGAAGGACCATTCTGAGCCCATAGCTAACCAGATCAGGGAGGGCAAGGGACTCAAAGACAACTAATCAGCAGTCTGGCTAGTGTATTGGCATGACTACGAGGGAGTCAGTTAGATTTCTCTAGCGGGACTTTGGAATCCTTGTTAAAAGAACTGAGCAGAAGCCACGTGCTATAATCCTAGCAGCTAGGCAGGAGGATCTCGAGTTCAAAGGCAGCCTCAGCAAAAGAGAGGTGCGACTCTGTCTCAGTGAGACTCTGTCTCTACATAAAATACAAAATAGGGCTGGGAATGTGTGTGACTCACTGGTCGAGTGCCCCTGAGGTCAATTCCCGGTACCCCCACCTACCCCCACCCCAGCTCCCCCAAAAAAAGAACTGAGCAGAAAATACGAGGTAAACTTAGGGCCTGTGGGACAGGTCTAAGAGTTCTAAGGGAGAAACCAGAAAGCAGCAAAAGATGTCTGGACGAGTAGAAAGGGGAATACAGAACAGATGTGTCAAGACAAAAGAAACCACAGTGCCTGGTGCATGCCACAGAGAGAGAGGCAGGGAGTCACCTCATTTGCTGGTGGCTTCCAGATCCCATCCCCATGAGGCCTGGCAGTGGTCTGTGTCTGTCCTCAGGTTACATGAGATCCTGCAGTGCTTCTTGTCAACAAACTTGCATCCACTCATGCCAGCTAAGAACAGCTCTGTTCCTTGAAACCCAAAGTGCCTTCACTATGCGGAAGATCCATCTTCAGGACTGACTGGCTAGGCCCTTAGCAATTTTCTGATTCAGAGAAGCAGATGACTTATTATGTGGTCTGAGCTCACCTTTCAGTGGGAAGCCAACCAGACTCTTTAGAAAGGGTGAATTTTATATTTGGGGAGGTGAGACCAGGAAAGCTAGTTGCTGAAGAGATCCAGACTGGTTTCCCCAGGCTCAGCATGGGTCTGGCTTCTCAGTTTTCCCCCATTAACTTGGGTTCTGAGGGAATACCTCAGGCCAGAGAAATACCAGAGAGGCTGAGAAGACAGAATAGTTTAGCCATTTGGAATGGTCCAGTCACCTGCACTGGGAACTCAATTTTTTCGTTTCCATGGGAAGCCACATTGTTGTTTTATTAATACCCCTTCTCCACTCTGGCAGAATTCAGGTTTGAGATTTGGGACTTGTCCTCTCCTCTGTGTGGTATAAGAGACATACAAAACAGATGAATTCCTTGTATTCTAACTTTTCTTCTCTAAGAAACTTTTGCCACCCTTTATTGCCTTTCCCATAGAATGTTTGGCTTGGCATTCAAGGGCCTGTATAAACTTATTCAACTTAAATCTCCAGCTTCCAAATTCTTCTCTCTAACCACTCTGCCTTCCCTATTTGTCTTGAATTCTGTCTTTGCTCCCTCTCTTCTCTGGAACTTCGTTTCCCATCCACCATCATGTCAGCTTCCCCATCAATCTACAATGTCTTCCTCATGAGAACCCTTCTTTGATGGCCCAGCCTCAGTGACCTCCTGCTCCTGGTATCTGCACTGCTAGTGAGCTATTCACTCTCCGTGTAAGATTCTTGAAGGCAGAAAACAGCTGTGACATTTCAATGAACAAGTCTACCCTGCCCCCATCACCTAATACCTTGCTTTACATATATTTATCCATGATTAATTCCTTAATCTTTAAAAAAACACATTTTCTTAAACACAGGCTTAAACATACACACGTGTGCACATGCACAGTCTTGCTAATTACTCTGCCATTACTAACAGGTGACAGAATCTGGGAGAGCAAATGTGATGTAAGATTCTACATTGACAAAAAGAGAAAGTTGGTTTTGACATTTCCTCCACCCCAGCCTCTGTCCTAGTTAGATACCTTTCTGAGCACACCACCCTATATTATGATAGCTTTTTCTTCATTTATTCATTCAACACTTATTTAACACTCCCCTCACTACCACTTTAGTAATCTGCTACCTTTTGTCTCCTCATTCCATTCGCATGTGCAATGCCTGCTGCACAGAAAGTACTTGATGAATGTTTATTGAAAGATCAGTGTTTCCAACTCAGGCAAGGATAATAGATGATTTTTTTTTTTTTTTTTTTTTTTTTTTTTTTTACCTCTTGGTCCAGAGGGTGTTTTGTGGTGATGGAAAAAACCAGGCAAACTGAAAATACTTCTGCAGTGAAGATGAAGGTACTTAAGATATAGTTCATTTACATATGGACGCTGAAGCACTTACCTCATTTCAAACTGACTTTTTCAACCACCCTAATTGCACAGTTGGATTGGCTTGTTGCAAATCTGACTCAGGCATGGAGACCCAAAACTGGGTAACAGTCATTATCTGAGGCAGTGGTTTTATAAAAATGTAGTTCTTCATTGTCTATAAACAACCATGAGGTGATAAGAGATGGATTGCAAAGATGTGACCCTGCTTTTCATATCTGAATGTGAGCTTAGTTGACTCAAACCTACACGTTAAAATACAGCATCAAGACTTCATTTTAATTGAGCCCAAATCATTCAGTTTAAAGTGCTGAAGATTGAACCCAGGGACTTGTGCATGCTAGGCAAGTATTCTACCTCTGAACTACCCATCCAGCCCGTCCTTCTTTTAAGTCTTAAATGGTAAAGGTGTAAGAAGCAGCCTTAGCACCCTTCTCTGGATAACTGGATTTGTGTGAAATCCCTGGACTTCCAACGACAAAAATAAGGGGTGAGAAACAAACATGAAGGATATGAAAATTACATGAAATTTACATGTATCATCCTTTTTTGAGTTTTTACGGTGACTCTTTTACTTGAAGTGTCTCAGGAAGGCCAGGAGAGAAAGAGAAGGACTTGAGTCAATTCAGATCTATCATTAAAGATTTTAAGAAGCAGAAGGGAGTATTAAGTTTACATCCTGGGTCTTAACAGATGGAGGCTCAGAAAATGTCACTGTGTTATATTCTAACAAAATAAACGGCTATCTCCAGCAGAAAGGGGAAGTTTCTCTTGCCTTCCATTTCTCCTTTCCCTCACAAGGAAGAGACGGTGACCAGAGATCATATCTCTATTGCTTGCAAACTACCCTCAGTTGACATTTCAGGTATCTAAGGTTTATCCTGCACATCCACAAATGCAGTCTATTCAGCTGTTGTTTAATTCATGAGTGCCCTGTTTCAGCTATGACTATTATTATTATTAATGTTTTTCATTTACTCATCAAACCATTGCTGGGGTTTCCAGGCAGAGGGGTGGAGGTGGGAAGGAGATGAAGAGGGATCGTACTTGTTTTTGGAGAACTCACAGACCAGAAGGGGAGTTAAGCGTTAAAATAATTACCATTCAATGTGATATATGATATCATATCTTTCCAAGTGCCAAGAGAGCACAGCGGTGGGTTGAAGGGTCTTCCTTTAATGGATTAGCACTGTCAGGCACTGCGCTAGACTCATGCACATTCTGTCCCCATCTGGTGAAAATGCTACCCATCTGAGATGTTCAAATCACACGAAGGATGGAAATCCACAGAAAGGAGATCTGAACGCCCATGTGCCACATCAAGATTAGACTTCTTTTCCAAAGATACTGTGGAGCACAAAGATGAATGACTTCAAATGGCGAGATGCAGAGAGTGCTCACATCGAGGTAAGGCAGAGTGTGAGAGGTCACTGCTCTTTCAGTGGCCCCTTCTATCTCAGCAGCTGCTTCTTGCTTCTTGCCAGCCCACTGTGGGTGCTGAGCTTGTTGCTGTGGAGAGAGTCAAGAGCAGAGGCCTGTAGTGGTCAGGGTTCTTGATGGCAGCAACAGAAACTGAGTCTTGCTTCTAGAAGCACAGGATAAATTTATATAAAGATATTGGAGAGCTCATAAAATCACCAAGAATGCCAGAAAATCAGACTCTGGTAATATGGCAGGAAGGAGGGAAGCTCTCCAGCCCAACCACACCCAAGAATCAGTCCAGTGCCACTTAAGGCTTTGTCAACGTAGCTCACAATGTGGCCCTTGATACTCCTGGAAGCTGGATGTGGCCATACCACTGCCACCATCACTACCAAGATGGCTTCTCCACGGCCCCTGCTTCTCGGTGTCAATGTCACCTGGCTGTGTCTGATGGAATGAGCTAGGCGTGTGTGTGTGTGTGTGTGTGTGTGTGTGTGTGTGTGTATGTGTGTGTGTGTGTGTATGTGTGTACTCCAAAAGGAGGCTGGGGAAGCCAGCATCTGGGATTCAGAGGCCAGGCAGCTAAGGAACCCTCAGAGTTCCCTGAATCCTCAGGGCTTATTGTCGGGTCCCACAGGACCTTCTCTTTTCAAATAATTAAAAAGTGATAACATGTGAAAAGGGAAGAAGACAAACTTTTTCGTTCAGAGAACATTGTTGATATTCCAAACCATGAGGATAGTGCAGGGAGCAAATCAGACAGGCACTGATGTCAGGGAAATGGGGAGTAAAGAACAAGTGTGTGTGTGTGTGTGTGTGTGTGTGTGTGTGTGTGTGTGCGTGTGTGTGTGTGTGTGTGTACATGTTTGTGTGAGATGTTAGTTAATAAGCATCATGGGAAACAAAACACAGGGAAGATTGAGGACTTTGTAGAAGTGGTCAGGGAAAACCTTCCTGCTAAAATAATGTCTGAGCAGAGGGAATCATGTGTCCACCTGGGGAGAGCATTAGCAACATCAGGGACAGCCAGAGCAAAGGGCCTGGGGCAGGAGGATGTCTGAGCAGTCAAGAGGCAAACAAGCCATTGTGACTGGGGCAGAGAGAGTGCTGAGAGAGTTGGGAGAGGATAAAGTGGAGGTTTTACCCAGAGCATGAAGGAGAGTTGTGGAAAGTAAAATCATCTGACTCACATTTTAGAAGGAGCCCTCTGGCTGCTGGTGGAGAATGGACTGTGGAAGGACAGAGTGCAGGCAGACAGAGCATCTGTGGGAATCCAGGCAGGAGAAGCGCTGGTGAGACCAGCAGAAGGGAGGAGCTTCTGAGCAGGATGCAGAGTTTGGATGCAGCTGAAGGTGGAATTACCAGGATTTGATGGATTGGACGTTTCATGGTCTTCCTCTCATGCATGCACATATACACATACGTGTGTGCACATGCACAAATATTTATATAAACATGCACATGTGTGTGCTTTTGTGCAAAACAAGAAAACCATAATTCTAACCAGAGTGCTGTTTAAAAACTAACACTAAGTTGTAACACTAAGTAGAAAGGAAAGAAAAAAGAGATCAACCTTGAACTGATTAGTGCAATCCCCCAATTCCTGACCACAAGGTAATAATAATCATAGTGATAGTTGTTTCAGTGCTTAAGAGGTTCCAGGCACTGTTCTAAACACTTTACATGGTCATTTACATGTATTAATCACTTAATTATCACAGCTAAACCACAAGGAAGGTAATATTATTATCTCCATGTTATAGGTAACAAAACTGCAGCATGGAAAGTTTGAAGTTAGATGAGGTCCACTTATGGAAAAATGAAGTTTTGTCTGTAAGAGATGTAATAACCATTTAAGATATAGCAGGAGCCTTGCTGGGGCTCAAGTACCCACTGTAAAAGGAGGGCATCAGAAAGTACAATCGTATCATAAATGTCCGAATCTTTCTATGCCACCAAATAAAACATGTCCCCTTTGCCTCCTTTGCATTATAATATTAAAATGAAACAATTCCTGTTTTTAAAATGCCTATGATGAGCAATTAAAGATTAAAGAATAACTTGATATCATGAATACTTATGTTGGTGCTTCAATAATTGTTGTTAATAATTTCACAAATAGTGTTCTTTTATTTAGACAAGTTGTGCTCATTCACATATACAGAGCCAAATGTTCCCCCCAACACAGATGAAAGTCTGCCTGGAAAGCTGTAGTTCAAGGGACAGCTACTTGTGGCACCCAAACCCCAATCCATGCACTTGTCCACCCACCTACCCACCCATCTGCCCATCTATTGCTTATCCACGTGGAGAAGTATTTGAATTCTACTGTGTGCTGAATTATATTCATGGCAAATGAAGATGTTACAAGATAGCAATACCTTCAATGTCAGAGTAAGAACATGTATTTTGGAGTCAGTTATGCCTCCTGGTTTCAAACCCTGGCTCAATTGTAACTTCAGCTTCTGTATCACATGGGGCAAAATCTTTAACTTCTCTTAACTTCTTAATCTCTGGGTAGTTTTATAACTAGAACACAAGGTTCACTGATTTATTATCCTACCTTTAAAGGAAAAGTATTCTCAAGGGCATGCCAGTACTGACAAATCCATTTTTATTATAAAGTTGTTTAAAAGTGTACAAACATAGAATTGTGTGTAAACACAGTGGTGGTATATTTTGGGGTCTTATGTAACCACAAAACCAAAGCAAACTTTGAAATAAAATACCACTTCCACCACTACCCCTGCCACCACACTTCCAGAGACAAATAGCTTTCCAACACTTTTTGATTGGCAGCCAGAGAGAATACATTTTACATCATTATTAAATATATCCCCAGGTCTACTAACTAGTATCCATAGAAATAAACATGAGATAGATTCACTAGATAGATAGAATTATCTATTCAAATAAAGGCTTTAGACTGGAGCTATCACTCAGTGATAGAGTGTTTGCCTTAGCATGCATGAGGCCCTGGGTTCCATCTCAAGTACCATAAATAAATTTAAAAAGCCTCATGGAACTTACTTACTTTTATTAGTAGGATGCCTTCTGATAGTGTCTTTTTATTCCCTTCTACTCCATTTCCCCCCCAAATGCTTCTCTGATCCACTAAAGCTGGTTTCACCACCTGCCTCCAACAGGTCACAATCTCTTTGGGAAACACTGTGTATCTGGAAACAGAAACTGAGCCTTTGTTGTCTTTATAGTCCCAGCACAGAGGCTAGAGTCAAAGTTTATTGAAAAGAAAGAATGAAATTTAGTGGGTAGGGGCTGGGGATATAACTCAGTTGGTAGAGTGTTTGCCTTGCGTGCAGAAGGCCCTGGGTTCAATCCCCAGCACCACACACACACAAAAAAAAGGTAAATCATTTCAATTTTTTTTTTTTTTTTTTTTTTTTTTTTTGTACCAGGGATTGAACTCAGGGGCACTCGACCACTGGGCCACATCCCCAGCCCTTTTTTGTATTTTATTATAGACAGGGTCTCACTGAGTTGCTAAGTGCCTCGCCATTGCTGAGGCTGGCTTTGAACTCGCGATCCTCCTGCCTCAGCCTCCCAAGTGCTGGGATTACAGGTGTGCGCCACCGCACCCGGCTTCATTTCAATTTTTTAAACCTGAAGAGAAACATGAGATCCAGAGGGGCAGATCGACTTTCCCAAGACACACAGTCACAGGTATGTATTTGAACTCAGGTCTGCCTGGAACTAAAACCTGTATCATTCTACTTCCCCACTGTTGTGGATGGTTCCCAAGAAGTAGAACCTAAGACAGGGTTTTGGTGCACATCGTTTGTGAACACTCTCCTGAGAAAGGTGGCAAGGGAGGGAAGATAGGACAAGGGAAGAATGCCTGGGAGGGGAGGGATGTGGTCTTAGCTGGAGACAGTTTCTTCACTCCAGCAGGGAACCCAGGAGCTTGAATAACACTGCAGAGTTTGTCCCACCTTGAGACAGGAAAGAAGCCAAAAGACTGATACGTGACCATCAGTCATTGGCTATGGAGCCGAGGGGCAGACGATGAGTAACTTCCCAGGTGAAACAGCTCCCATTCGGCCAAGGGCAATTTTGAAGAGGGGCAGCTGTGAGACATTAACAGACCAGAGTCAAAGCCACTGGGAGATGAGCTCACCACCTGGTGAAGGGAGCTAGGTGAGACATCAGCCAAATCCATTGCAAAGGTATTGCATCCTAATTACTGTATGAATGAATCAATGAGTAGGTGTGTTTATTCAGTAATAAAATGGAAATGATAAGGCATACTTCAGGGAGCCATTAGGAAGCGTAAATGAGATAATGTGTATAACTCATTTAGTCTAGTGCCCAGCACATTATAAGCACATAATAAAAAAAATAGTTATAGTAAAAGTTAGTATTAATTTAGGAATAATCAGCCATTCATGTTATTAATGGTTACAATTTTGTTTGTGAAGACTGGCAATGAACCTTACCCTGAAGTCTCCACTAGTGAATGAAGAAGGATGATTATTCATAAAATATGAACTCTTGGTTCTGCGGTAGGGAGGCAGTCCTTTCTGGCTCAGACCTGCATGAGGCAATTCAGTAACTAAAGCCCCTTGGAGTGCAAGTTGACTCCCTGTCAGTCCAAATTCCTATTGTTCAATTCCTGTGTTGACTCTGAGGGGTAGTGGTGGCCAGCGTGACCTCTGACACTGATCTCAGAGACTCAGAATGAAATCATTACTTGATTCCTAAAATAAGTTCAAGGACGTCGGATAGAGGCAGTATGAGCAGGAGAGAAGGGGTAGGATGGGAGGTCATGGGATGTTTCCCTAGCCCTGAATCTCCATCCCAACCCAGGGAGCTGACTCAATCTTTAAGTCACCATTTGTGCTGAGGTCAATGTTTCCAGGCCCTGAGTCATCCCAGAAGATAAACCTTCCCAGGCCCTTCCCTGGGCCCTCTGTCTGACACTCAGCTTGTCCTGCCTGGCACCTGTCTACACCACCTCTCTTTGCCCTACTGGTTGGGTATTAAAATGCAGAGGTCACACCCTCGAATTACTCATACTGTGCTCTTGAGTGAATGCAAAGAAAAGCAAACCATTCCTGTGGCTAAAAGCAGTCCCTTTCATATTGTTTTTGAGCTTGCTACATATAAATCTGCATTTTCTTTTGTACCTTGGAAACAATTGAAAGGGGGTAATGATGATGGGGCAGAGAGAGGGAAGAAGGTGGAACATGGAGGAAGTCAAACTGGGTATGAATGTGACATGCATCTGCATATCTTTTTTAAATTTTTTTCTAGAAACATTTTTTGGAAACTGGAGTTTGATGGAATCAGATTTTTCATGTCCAATCTCTCCCTGACTTTAAATGCAAGTAAGTTGCTCATCCCTCTGCCCCACTCTTTTTTCGTTCTCTTAGCACTGCGTTGCTTCAGTCTCCATCTTTGCTGATGACTCCCCAAACTTTATCCAGCTCTGTTCTCTCCTGAACACCATCCCCATGTTTAAGGCAGCCCAGTGATACCAAACCCAGCAAGTTCAAATTAAGCCCAGGATCTTCTGCCCCTTTGGAGTTGACTCTTCCCATTAAAATAAGCCAGGCATACCTGTAATCCCAGTGGCTCGAGAGGCTGAGGAAGGAGGATGGAGAGTTCAAAGCTAGCCTCAGCAATGATGAGACACTAAGCAACTCAGTGAGACCCTGTCTTTAAATAAAATACAAAAAAAACGCTGGGGATGTGGTTCAGTGGTCAAGTGCCCCCTGAGTTCAATCCCTGGTATGCCCCTATAAAAAAAAAGGAAGAAAAAAAAACAAAACCTAATGACAATGCCCACTCATCAAGCTAGAAACTTGTCTTTAGTTCATCACAAGAGACTGACTTTCTTACTCATGTCCTTCATCCCACCTGAGTTACCAAGCTCTCTTAGTTCCTCTTCAACTCCTGATGTATCTCAAACCCTCCCCTTCCTCTCTATTTCTGCTCCCATCATCCCTGCCTGAACCATAGCAAAATCCTCCTGCTTCATTTCCTTGCCTGTCCATCTACCCATCCATCCATCCTACAAATGTTGATTAAGCGTGTACAATATACCAAGCACCATTTTAGGATCTGGGAATGCAGGATAAGCCAAACAAATACAATCCCTGTCCTTTTAGAATTTACATTCTAATGGGATAACCAGATAACATACAATAAATAAAGGACTTCTGGACTAAGATGGCAGAAGGAAACTTTCTCAGAGCTTTGTTCTCCAATGCCTCAACAATACTACCCCCTGAAAAAGGTAAAGAAATTGAAATAAGGAAAATAAATTTGCCAGCACCAATCAAATCAAGAGGCAGTAAACTTCAAAAGCTGTTAACAGAGAAAATGAACAAGGTTCTGGAATGGAGAAGCCCAGCAGGGCACCTGGTCCCCACTCTCCTGCAAGCTGCAATGGAGAATCAACAAGGTCCTGAGAATCCTCACTAAACACCCAAAGTTGAGCACCAAAGCTGACTTACCCATTTCCTCCTCTGATTGACAAGTAGTAGTAATGTCTGTTATGGAGGAAGGAGCAACATGGGGCAAGCCAACAACTTGGGCTGGTTCTGACCCAAGGGAAGGATCCAGGGCAACAAACTAAATTTGGTCAACAATGTGAAGCCTGAGTTTCTGCACCCCTCACTCCAGGGGAACAGTGTGTACCGCCCCAACCAGGAGGAATAAATCATGACACGTCTCCAAATGGCACCAGATAGAGCAGAGCCTGGGCGTTCTAACCTCTAACACCACCTCTGAGTTTTCCTGCCTCTCCTCTCCCAGCTCCCTCAACTGTCCCAATAAAACTAGAGAGGGGAAAAAGAAAAAAAAAAAACTGAACACAATAGGCAGCAAGTCCAGAATCTATCAGAACAACTAAGGTGAGTGGATGAAGGTCCCCAAACATGAGCAAAATAAAAAGTGCAGCAACTATAAAACGACACTGCAGGGTGGAAAACGGGAGCGCGGTATGCAAAGGACCAGGAACCCGAATGAGAGGAAATCATAGCTCAGGCCACAGAAGGCTGCTCCTCCACATTCTACATGTCACACAACTTAATTAGAATGTGGTTCCATCCAGCCGGGCGTGGTGGCGCACGCCTGTAATCCCAGCACTTTGGGAGGCTGAGGCAGGAGGATCGCGAGTTCAAAGCCAGCCTCAGCAATGGCGAGGCACTTAGCAACTCAGTGAGACCCTGTCTCTAATAAGATACAAAAAAGGGCTGGGGATGTGACCCAGTGGACGAGTGCCCCTGAGTTCAATCCCCGGTACCACAAAAAAAAAAAAAAAAAAAAAAAAAAAAAAAGAATGTGGTTCCATCCAGTGGAACGAGAGCTCAGAGATGAGATGGCAGAACAAATAGGGGCGATTTAAGAAATCAAAAGTAGTCCAGAGCCCGGGAGTCAAAGCTGGTTCCTAGCCCACTCCCATCCCACAGTCGCCAGCCTCCTCTTCTTCCAACATGATAAATGCCACTGTGTCCTTTACCAAGGACATCTGGCTGGTGAAGTGACCATGGTACTGCCCATTGAGCTGGTCAAGCTGTTACTGCAGGTACTGGATGTCAGCAAGCAAATCACTGCAGATAAGCAATACAAGGACATTATAGACTGAGTGGTTTGTATCCCCAAGGAGCAGGGAGTCCTGTCCTTTTGGCATGGTACCCTGGCCAATGTCATCAGATACTTCCCCACCCAGGCTCTCAACTTTCCCTTCAGAGATAAATACAAGCAGATCTTCTTATGTGGTGTGGACAAAAGGACCAAGTTTGGGCTCTACTTTGCAGGGAACCTGGCATCAGGTGGTACTGCAGAGGCCACATCCTTGTGTTTTGTGTGTCCTCTTGATTTTTGCCCAAATCTGTCTAGCAGCCGATGTGGGGAAAGTGGGAACTGAAAGGGAATTCAACATCGTTGGTGACTGCCTGGTTAAGATCTACAAATCGACTGGAATCAAGGGCCTGTACCAAGACTTTAATGTATCTGTGCATGGTATTAGCATCTACCAAGCTGCCTACTTTGGTATCTATGACACTGCAAAGGGAATGCTTCCAGATCCCAAGAATACTCCCATCTTCATCAGTTTGGATGATTGCACAGTCTGCCACTGCCATTGCTGGGTTGACTTCCTATCCATATGATACTGTTTGCTCCTGCATGATGATGCAGGGCACAAAGGAACTGACATCATGCACACAGCACAACTGACTGCTGGAGGAAAATTGCTCGTGATGAAGGAAGCAAAGCTTTTTTCAAGGGTGCATGGTCCAGTGTTCTTAGAGGTATAGGTGATGCTTTTGTTCTTGTCTTGTATGCTAAAAAAAAAGTTCAGCCAGGCACGGTGGCACATATGCCTGTAATCCCAGCACTTGGGAGGCTGAGGCAGGAGGATTGTGAGTTCAAAGCCAGCCTCAGCAATGGCGAAGCACTTAGCAACTCAGTGAGAGCCTGTCTCTAATAAAATACAAAAAAAAAGGGCTACGGATGTAGCCCAGCTGTTGCGTGTCCCTGAGTTCAATCACCGGTACCAAAAAAAAAAAAAAAAAAAAAAAGTTCATATAAGTTATTTCCTAGGTTTCCCTCCGACCCCCGCCTCCACCTGTGAACAGGAATGTTGTATTATACAACATATCTTGAGCATTCTGGACAGACTCTTGACTGTTTATCAATGGCAACAATTTACTGGTTCAAAATTGGAAGCAATAATATTCACCTGACCAGTTTTCTCTTAAAGTCATTTCCATAATAATGATGATAATGATGGGACTCAATGAGGTTTTTTTTTATTTCAGTCACTCCTGATAAATCATAAATTTGAAGAAATAAAAATACCTAAATAAAAGAAATCGAACATAACATCATTGCAGAATTAAAATACAGATTAGAAATCAGAAGAGCCGGGCGCGGTGGCGCACGCCTGTAATCCCAGCACTTTGGGAGGCTGAGGCAGGAGGATCGCGAGTTCAAAGCCAGACTCAGCAATGGCGAGGCACTTAGCAACTCAGAGAGACCCTGTCTCTAATAAAATACAAAAAAAGGGCTGGGGATGTGACCCAGTGGTCGAGTGCCCCTGAGTTCAATCCCCGGTACCAAAAAAAAAAAAAAAAAAAAAAAAAAAAAATCAGAAGAAACAGAATAGATAATGTTGAACTTTTAACTACAATGTAGAGGAACAGCTTAAGAAGTAGATGAGAAAGAAATGGATATAGCAGAGAGAAAAACAGGATTAGATGTTAGGGTTATTTGAGGGTCCTAAAAAAGAACCCAACACACAGAACAAAAGATGCATTCAAAAGTCGAGTTCAGTGAACATGTAAATAAGTGGAATAAACAGTATTCCAGGAAAATGTGACACAGAATGCTAAGTGCTAAAGGGAATTCTAATTAAAAGAGTGAACTTTGGTGATAAAAAATTCTTCAAGCATCTCAGCAGAGAAAAAAAACAAAAAACAAATCACACACCAAGGGAGCAAAAACCAGGAGGACCCAGTCTTCCCAGCAACATGCAAGACTAGGGCACAGGGGAGACTGAATTGAGCCCAAAGAACCCTCCTCACAGGCAGTAGAAGTTGTATTTGTTTAACTATTCTGGAGATGCTTGGCATCAACCTACAAAGCTGAATGTGCACACAGCCTGCAACTCTACTGGTTTCACCCTTGGATATACATCCAAAAACTATTGCAACATATACCAGGAGACAAGTACAGGAATGCTCATGATGGCATTGCTCACCATAGAAAAAAATGGGAAAAAACCGACTTAACTGTCAAGTGATAGGAGAATGAATAAATGCCTGTTAGGAATAATCATAAAATGCAATACTCGACTCCCCTGATAATAAATGAACAAAAGTTATACCCATCAGTGTGATGGAATCTTAGAAACAGGTTGTATTTATTGTGCTAAAAAACAAGCAAAATTAAATAATGTACTATTTAAGAAAATTTTGTGCTAAATCTTTCCAGGAAACTTGGGACAATGATTCTCCTGGGGACTGGGGTGGGAGGTGAGCTGAGGTGGGAGCACTCAGGGTACCTTCAGTAGTGGCCACGTTCTAGTTCTGAAGCCAGATGAGTAACTCACGAATATTCATTTTATTCGGATGAATTAGGACACATACTTCAACATGTCCTGTTGTAGGTATCCACACTTCATAAAATAAAGGAACGCCGGGCAAGGGGCCCCAAGGAATTGTACTTTTACAGCCCTCCAGGATGGGATTAGGATGGAGAAATAAAAGTACCTAAAAAAAGAAGTCAAATATAACAGCATTGTAGAATTAAATTATAGATTAGAGATCAGAAGAAACAGAATCTGTAATCCCAGTGGCTCAGGAGGCTGAGGCAAGAGGATTTCAAGTTCAAGACCAGCCTCAGCAACTTAGTGAGGCCCTAGGCAACTTAGCAAGACCCTGTCTCAAAATAAAAAATAAAAAGGGGTGGGGATGTGGCTCAGTTGTTAAGCACCTCTGGGTTCAATTCCTAATACTGGGGGAAAAAAGAATAAAGGAAACAGAAATTCTAATCATTTTTAAAAATAGAAAACGTGACCAAGAAAATGATAATCAGACAAGATGCCATTTCAGGTATGAAGGCAAAGGCACGTTCTCAAATGGGAAATTGCTCAAGGAGTGTGAGGCCTGTTGAGTCCTTCTTGGAAAAATAAATAAATGAATAACCTTCTTGTTTTGAAATCGTACCTTTTAGGGAAGTGAATCAAAGAACTCAAGAATGGACAGCGCGGGGGCTGGGGTTGTGGCTCAGCGGCAGGGCGCTCGCCTTACACGTGTGCGGCCCGGGTTCGATCCTCAGCACCACATAAACATAAATACATTTTATTGTGTACAACTAAAGTAAATAAATAAATATTTTAAAAAAAAGAATGGACAGCGCATTGTAAGAACACTTATGGAGAATAGTGTATCATTTAAATACAGAATTGTTGCTGAAAAGAAAAGGGTAGCTACTAGGTAGAACCCATGTGTTATAAGCTTATACAATATAACAATAATAATGATTTTCTAGTGAAATTCGGGAAGCAGCTTATACATGGGTTTGCATTAGGGCAAATGAGAAGTAAATGTACCCTCTCACTTTACACAACTTGCAATTGGGCAAAATAGACGAGACAATGAATCAAATAGAATAACTGATAGTGTCTAAGGGACAATAGAATAGACAATGTGGTCCTGTTTCCAAGAATGGCACCACAAGCAACATGAGTTGGTAACACTTTAAACCCGGGAAACGCACAGGTGACCCCCGCTGTTTGCCTGGCTTCCTGCCTCTAGGGGCACTGTGTGAACTACAGCAAGGAGATGAAATGGGTGCAGAGAGAGGTGGTTTTGCAGAGGTGAGGAAGGGCTGCTGAAGCCCCTGGAATCTGTGGGGCAGGGAGCTGGAGAAGGGGAGACCCAGGAATGCAGGCATTGTGGTCTTTAGCCAAGGGCTTAAGAGACAGTGAGACCAGGCAGGTCTAGCAGCCAGCTGCTATTCTGGGGCTGACGAGACCCCAGGATCTCTGCAGTGCTGCAAGACATTGTCCTTCAGGGAGGCAAGTGGACAAGCTGGACCCCAGAAAAAAAGAAACTGACAAGGTGATGTGGCTGTGGAACCCTCTGACAAGAAGTTGGATACAGTCTTAAGTTTGAACTAGCAAAAGTATTATCAATTCCAAAGGCACAGGTCAAATCAGGGCAAAGAGACAAAACAGTTCCATCATTAAATAGGAAATGAGCTTACAGGAAGCAACACATATCCTGACGCCCATCTGGAAGACACTTTTGGATGTAGTGTGCACAGTTCAACCCATGTCAACACAGAACCACACGTTTGTTACTTCTGGAATATTTGTTTTGCAACAAAGATCAAGAAGACTGTGTAGGACAGTTAATGCTTTTTGTGCTTTAACATTTCATTTCGAAAATTATAGCATTATTTGTGATGGTATCTTTCCATTTTGAATGACTTTTATTTGATATTCGCTTTGTATTAATCTTCCCTTCTTTTAATGTTTTCCATTATCAAATGTCTATACCAGGTAGAGTTTTTTTTTATGTCATTGAAATATATAATCTACAAACTCTATATGATTCCTTATAACAATAATAAATCATACATTTATGATTATACCTTTTATGTTTTTTAACAGAAATACCTCTGAAATGTTTGTTACAATTCTACCACAAAGAAAACAATTGATTTTTATTATGGTCATTCATTTTTTATTTCTTTTTCTTTTTCATATTTTAAGAAGTTTGATTTATGCCTTTTTAAAAAATATTTATTTATTATTTGTTTTTTTTAATTGTGCACAATGCCTTTATTTTTACATGGTGCTGAGGATTGAACCTGGGCCACGCACATGCTAGGCTCTACCGCTGAGCCACAACCCAGCCCATGATTTATGCTTTTTTATTAGTGCATTATAATTATACATCATAGTAGAATTCGTTGTTACATAATTTGTACATGCACACAATATAACAATATAATTCAGTCAATTTTGTTCCCCAGTACCTTACCTTTCCCTCCCTCATTCTTATTTAAAAGCATGTAAATGAAGTATTATAAAAATTAGAGGGCTGCAGCTGTTCAATCCTTAGCACCACATACAAAAAAAATAAGCAAATAAAATAAAGGCATGCTGTTCATCTACAACTACAAAAATAAAAAATGAAAAAATTAGAAAAATTTGTGATTTTCAAGAAATCACAACAATTCCTGGGCATCGTGATTTATTCCCAAATCTGAAAGATTAACAGGTCACATTTTTGCCTCATGAGCTCCTAGATCAGGAGTTTTCAAATTCCAGTTCATGTGTCTTTTCTTTAAAATGTTCTGTATTAAAAAAAAAAAAAAAAAAAAAAGGCTTTTTTGTTTTAGAAAGGACTGAAGGTTGCAAAAGCCAGAAATCTTATACATTCTATCTTGGACAAAAGGGTACCTCACTGGTCCATGTAATTGGGCATGGTTATAGCTTCAGGCACAACTGAATCCAGAGGATCAGAGAATGTCCTCTCTCTTTCCAGCTTTTCCTCTGACTTTAGTTCAATTTCTCCTCATCTAAAGTTAAAGACAGTCATACCAGGAATTCCAGGCATTCATTATCCTTAAAGCTCACCAAAAGAAGAAATGCTCTCTTAATAGGTTGGTAAAGGTCCTGAGGAGCTTTCTGATCCTCCCTGATTGTCAATAAAAAGATAGAATATTCTGAGTGGCCCGACTTGGGCCTCCTGCCCTCTTCTGTCCTGCCTGACAACATGCAATGAGTTCCCCACCACAAAGATGGGTTGTCCTAGCTGAAGAAGGGAGGGATGGGTGCTGGGGATGAGGAAGCCATAGGCATCCACCTCATCTTCCATTCTTCTCTCCCTCCCTGAAGAACCAATCCTCCCTTCCTGTATTCCCCTCACCTCGGCTTCTTGCTGGGTTGTTCCACTTCTCACAGTGCATCTTGTTGTGTGCACGTCCATCTCACCTCCAAGAGTGCCACAAAGAGCTGCTCTTGCTCCTTTGACATTCTGGCAGCTTGCACGTGCCCGGTGTGCAGGAGGTAGATTTTTTAAAAGATATTTATTTATTTGCTTTAGTTGTACACAATGTGTTTATTTTTACGTGGTGCTGAGGATCGATCCGGGGCTGGCCACATGCTAGGCAAGCGCTCTACCACTAAGCCACAATCCCAGCCCGCAGTAGGTAGATTCACTGGAAATTATGACTTGTCAGGCACTATTCAAAGTTCTCTGTGAACCAGTTTATTCTTCACAGTAATACAATGAGACAAGTATTATCTTTGGATCTGGAATGTGCTCCAAAAGCCCATGTTAAAGGCTTAGTCCTCAGTTCATGCGCTTATGGAAGAAGGTGGAACCTTTAAGAGGCGGGACCTAGTTGGAGGTCTTAGATCATTGGGGGCATGCCCTTGAATGTGGTTGTGGGCTCAGAGCCCCTTCTTCTTTCTTTCTTTTACTGCCTGGTCATGAGGTGAATGGTTTTGCTCCACCACGTGCTCCCCAGCATTGCCAATCTATAACCCCACCAGCTGCTTAAAAACAATGGATCCACCTGATCGTGTACTGAAACCTCCCAAACTGTGAGCCATTATAAACCTTCTCTCTTTATAAGTTGATTATCTCAGGTATTTGTTACAGTAATAGGAAGCTGACTAATATAATCCCCCATTTAGATATGTATTGACTAAGTTGAGGAAAATACGTCACGGTTTAAAGAAATTACCAACAGAACTCCCTACAGAGCACTGGGGCTGTCTACTGCAGTTGAAAGGACTTCTCACTGTCAAAGGGAACTATTGTCTTATGAGTACTTCCCTGAAGGGAGCACGTCTGACCACATAACAAGGGTGGGATGACCTCCACGGAAAAGGCCTGGCCAATGCCAATGACGCGGGCCAGAGGCAGAGGGCACAGGTTGCCGGGCACTCCCTCCTCCCTGCACCCCCCCCCCCCCCCCCCCAACACCATAAAACGTCTGGGTTCTCCCCGCCCCAGGCCAACAAACAAAAGAACAACTGCCTTTTGGAATAAGTAATCCTGATCCTGGATATTGTCCAAGACACACAGAAGGAATCCCTCTGGCAGATAAGTCACAGAGCTGCAGAGCAAGAGGAACCTTAAAACATCACCTAAGACTGTGTTTTTGTTTTCCAGATGAGGAAACAGAGGCCTGTAGAGGTTAAAGAATTTGTCCAAGGTCACACAGCTAGTTAGTATAGAAACTAGAATCTGGAAGCAGAACCCAGATCCCCGCTGGAGGCTTCCCACATACAGAATCTTTATTTAAATGATTGACAGCTCCAACTGCAGTACTTAGGGGCAAAGGCAATATCTTTAATCCAGGCAGGTGGGCTCCACGTTTTGCCTTTAGCTTCTTAGTTAGAAGCTTTGGCTCAGGGCCAATCAGATGTGGAAGCTTTAGGATAAATATGTGTTCTGTTGCCTGGAACCCTCCATGTTCAGGTTGGTAGAGCATCATACCCAGGACCTGGATGTAGTCCCATTAGAAAAATCCACTGTACTTCCTTCAGTGTGGGATAGAGAAGCACACTGATTGCATGTTCTGTTCAACAGAACAAGACCATCTGGGTCCAGCAGATTGGCAAGGACCCTCTCGCTGCTCTGTCTGTGTCTGCATTCTGAATCCCTTCCTGGACAATGCTTAGCACTATGATTGGAGAGTTTCCAACTGATTTAGTGCTTTTGGCATCTGTTTTTCTGAGATTTGGAGCTAGACATGATCAGACGATCAGAATACCTGCTGACCTGGGCTGGTGCTCTTCTGGGACACAAATTCCAAAATAACCCTGGGTATTCTCCATCTCTGGAGCAAACAGCCCACCACAATGCACATGCATTGCAACACAAGAGCAAGAATGGGGTTCCACATAATGTGTGTCTAAATATTAACAAACATGTCACCAAGTGTGGTGGCACATACCTGTAATCCCAAAGACTTGGGAGGCTGAGGCAGGAGGATAGCAAGTTCAAGGTCAGCCTAGACAATTTAGCAAAGACTCTGTCTCAACATAAAAAATAAAAAAGATTTGGGATGTGGCTCAGTGTTAGAATATTCCTAATTTCAATCCACAGTACTGAAAAAAAAAAAAAAAGACAAAGGAGAAGTAATACAACAAGCCAATAAACTGTTAAATAACACATGCTCTAGTCCTCTATCTTCCGCCTTCATGAATTGTTTTTATAAAAACAAAAATTTTAAATATGTATAAAGTTATGACTTTTTTTTTTTTTTTTTTTTTTTTTTTTTTGGTACTGGGGATTAAACTCAGGGGCACTCAACCACTGGGCCACATCCCCAGCCCTTTTTTGTATTTTATTAGAGATAGGGTCTCACTGAGTTGCTAAGTGCCTCGCCATTGCTGAGGCTGGCTTTGAACTCATGATCCTCCTGCCTCAGCCTCCCAAGTGCTGGGATTACAGGCATGTACCACTACGCCTGGCAAAGCTATGACTTCTTTATGACTGCAAGTCAGCAAACTATCCAAGACCTCTGAATTTTATCACTATAGGACTTGTGTGGACTTCTGTTCATGGTCTGGCAATATCTAAATGAGTAACAAGAAGCATAAAAAGAGCTGAAAGGAAGTATTTTGAAAGCTTGTACCTGTAAGAAGTGACACATGTTTGAGGACATAGACATGTTTTAACCTGATTTAAATATTACACAATGTATGCCTGTATTGAAACATTACACTAGCCCATTAAGATGTGCAAACTTTATGTTTTATGTATCAGTTAACATAAATTTAATTCAAATGAAAATTTGAATGTTAAAAAAGTATACATAACTCCCATATTATCACATTATTTATTCCATGAAACTAATTTTTCTGTTCTCCATTTTACCAACATGATGAATTATATTATTGGAATGAAGATCTTCATATAATTTGTTTTCCATTAACAATGATCTAAAAAATTAAATACTAAAAGCAACCATTAATACCAGGAATTTTAATATAGTTTTACAAAAAATATAAATAAAATGCTAAAGATTAAAATCATGGTTTTTTAGAAAGGTTTTTCTTCTAACCAGGCATGGCAGTGCATACCTGTAATCCCAGCAACTCAGGAGGCTGAACAGAAGGATCACAAGTTCAAACCAGCCTGTGCAACTTAGTGAGGCTCTAAGTGACTTAGCGAGATCCTATCTCAAAGCAAAAACTAAAAAGGCTAGGGAAGTGGCTCAGTGGGTAAGCACCCCTGGGTTCAATCCATAGTACCAAAAAAAAAAAAAAAAAAAAAAAAAAAAAAAGTTTTTTATTCTAAAATATTTAATTTTGTGTGTGTAGTGTTGAGGATCAAAACCCAGGACTTCATTAATGCTAAGTACACACTCTACCACTGAGCCACATCCCCAGCCCCTAAATCTATCTATTAAAATTAAAAGCCAAATTATAAGTTATGATTAATGAACATTTGAGATCAGTCATTTAAACCAAGATGAAATTTCCTATTTATTGAAAAGGTAATTCAATTTTATTACATCTTTTCATAGCATTTTATAATTTTAGCCTCTGTTTACAATTTTAACCTTTCCCTCCCAACTCATTGATAGAATATAAACCAGACTATACCACCACATCCCGCAAGTCACATCTAAATCCACACACCGCTGAGCCTCACGTCTCAGAGTCCATGTGTATGAATTCACCTACCCATTAAATGTATCCACAGCCTCATAACCAACACGGAGCGCCTTGAAGGCCCCTCGAAGAGTGAGGCCGTCTTCTTCTGCGGCAGTTCTCACACTGTACACCTCCGCCCTTTCCTCCATTTAGTGTGGCGCTTTTCCCCATTGATGTATTTTTTGTTGGTGATTCTGCTGTGTAAAGCGGCCCCCAATCAGAGCGCTAAAGTTCTACCTAGTGTCGCAGGCAGCTGTAAGGTGCCTGATAGAGAAGATACAGCTGTTACAGAAGCTTCATTCAGGCCTGAGTTACGGTGCTATTGGCCATGAGTTCACTGCCCATAATATGTATGTTAAGAGTTGACAAAACAGAGGCACACATAAAGCAAAGCTGTATTCTGGTTAGTGAAAGTCCTGTGTTTCCCCTGGGAGCAGTGGTTGGGTATTCGCTCATCCAGTGTTTTTGGTGATTTTATAGAATATCACTACAGCAAATAATGAGAATTGATTGCCCATACAAATTAAAGAACGGTGTTTTTTTTTTTTTTTTTTTTTAATATTTATTTATTTGCTTTAGCTGTACACAATGGATTTATTTGTACGTGGTGCTGAGGATCGAACCCGGGCCGCGCACATGCCAGGCCAGCGCTCTACCGCTGAGCCACAACCCCAGCCCCAAGAACGGTGTTTAATATTGTAAAATGTTTCAAGGTTGACCTGTGTGACTGTGGCAAACACTGTACCAACGAGGGCCTCTGGAACCACAGGTGAGAATCCAAGAGAAGCAAAAAAACAGATGTTTGACACAATCGAGAAATGGTGCTTCACTGTGTGAGGGTCCAGTGCATCCACGTTGAGAAGGACTTGGCAAGTTAATTAATTTGTCTTTAGTCTAAGTTCTTCCACTGCTCAAATGTTCTTGCACTTCAAAAACAGGGTCCACCTCTAAAGTTAGTAGTGATACAACCCACAAATTTCATGGCAATCAGATGTAGTCACTTTCTGTTTTGAAAACACAGGACAAGAGACAGACACTTCTGTGGGGCCCGAACAGTGCTGTCAACTGAATGACTATTTAGGGTTATGAACTTGCTGTGCCAATAAAGAGTATCAGACAGGGATGACAAAACCTTCGGTGTGTTATTTGACACATCCTTTTTTGTGTGTGTGCCCGTGTTTTGACATGCAAGGTACCCTAAAGCCTAATCCCAGGGAAGAATAAACATAGTCAGCCCTTCATATCCTGAGTCCTGCATCCATGGTGCCAATCAACTGTAATCTAGGGATAACTTAAAGTATGTGGGATGGGCTTGGGTGGTGGCTCAATGATAGAGCACTTGCCTAGCACACATGAGGTACTGGGTTTGAGCCCCAGCACCACATTAAAAACAAAACAACAACAACAAAAAACACTGGGCACTGTGGTGCACTCCTGTAATCCCAGCACTTGGGAGGCTGAGGCAGGAGGATCGCGAGTTCAAAGCCAGCCTCAGCAATGGCAAGGCACTTAGCAACTCAGTGAGACCCTGTCTCTAATAAAATACAAAAAAGGACTAGGGATGTGGCCCAGTGGTCAAGTGCCCCTGAGTTCAATCCCTGGTACCAAAAACAAGCAAACAAACAAACAAACAAAAAACAACTACATAAAGTATATGGGAGGATGTGGTTGGTTACATACAAATTTTATACAAGAGAACTGAGCATTCGTGAATCTCAGTATCCTTGGGGATCCAGGTACTGACTGTCCCAAGGACAGTTCCTCCACTGACTTGTCTCAGCTTGATCTCTGAAGTCCCACAGGGTAGTGAAATGTCATGTGTATTTTTCCAGAATACTGTGATTGTGTCTAATTGTTATTGTGGTCCTATTTTCATAAGAGGGAGTTTGTTTATTGTTTTGGAGAAAAGACAACAGATAACTTTATTCAGTTACCCAGTCAATGTGTTAAACAAACAAACAAACAAATAAAACCCCCACAGTATTGGGCTGGGATGTAGCTCAGTGGTAGAGCATTTGCATGTGGGAGGTTCTGGGTTCTATCACCAGCACCACAACAAAGACCAATGTATATGTTTTTAGTATAAAATGTGCCTTGTTGGTGACAATCTTTTACACCTCCTTACTCCTGATTCTAGAAGGTAATACTAAATGATTTTTTCTACTCCATAACATTTCCCTCTTCTCCTTCCTTTCCCCTTTTATTCCTTTCCTTCAGGGGTTAGCATCTAGGACTGCCAGCTACAGGCTGTGTGAGCTTGGGAAAGTCCCTCTTGCTTCCATTTCTGCATTTGTACAGAGGGGGTGACTTTGCATAGCACATGGAAGTGCAAGATGGTAAGTGAAATCCTCTCTGTGTGTGCTGAGGCAGACTAACTTCTGTACACACTCCCAGTGTGGTTGCTCTTACAATGAAGAAGAGTTTGACTAATCCCTCTGCTCCCCATGATCAAAAGAATTCCATCGGATTTGGAGCCCTTCCAAGGGTCACAAAACAAGGAGACACTGAAGATTAGTGTTGGAGCTCTGGGTGTGGCTGAGTGTAGTGAGCTTGCCCAGCATTCAGGAGAACCTGGGTTCCATTCCCAACACCAGAAAGAAAAAAGAAAAAAAAAGATTGATGTCACTCTTATTATCCTGGGCCGACCAAGAAAAAAACAAAGCTGTTTCTCCCCACAATGTAGGTTCTTTGACAATGAGGGGATCCATTTGAATCAGGAAATCATTCCTCTTTAAATATGGTCTTGGATGATATTTAAAAATTAAACACATGAGCTGTGCACAGGTGGTGCCCACCTGTAACCCCAGCCATTCTGGAGGCTGAAGCAGGAGGATGGAGAGTTCTAGGACAGCCTCAGTAACTTAGGGAGGCCCTAGGCACCTTAGTGAGACCCTGTCTCAAAATAAAAGATAAAAGGGCTGGGGTTGTGGCTCAGCAGTACAGCGCTCGCCTAGCACTTTTGCGACCTGGGTTCGATCTTCAGCACAACGTAAAAATAAAGGCATTGTGTACAACTAAAATAAATGTTCAAAAAAAGAATGATATTCTAAAAAAAAAAAAAAAAAAGATAAAAAGGACTGGAGATGTGGCTCAGTGGTAGAGCACCCCTGGGTTTAATCTCTAGTACCAGGAAGAAAGGAAGAAAAGAACAAGGGTGGGAGGGAGGGAAAGAAGCAAGACAGGAAGAGAGAAACATAGAAACAAATGGAACACTGAACGGAGCCGTCTGTCTCACACGTGGGAATACCAACCAGCAAATGTGGGCATGCTCCTCTTCTGCCCCAAGGGTGGGAAGCTTGCCTCCTGCGCCCTGGAGAGAAGGTGGCATTCCCTGAGCCAGCAGCTATAGAGCTCCAGGGGAACCGTGACCCGGGATCAGGTCATCGCTCTGCGGAGTGTTGGGGACCAGGCAGGGACCGGATGGATTCTACTCAGGAATGGTGGGCAGCGAGGAGGGAGGTCTGGTGGGAGAAACAAAAAGGAGACGAGCCGCCAGGAAGGAGCAGGAACGCGAGGCACAAGTGAGGACCAGGACTCCTGGAAAGGGACCAGGGAACCCATGCCACGGACAAGGAGCCGGACAAGGAGCCGGAGAACCAGGTTCCGAGAGATCCCAGCAACACAGGGCTTGGCCGAGGCTTCTCAGCGGCCATCTAAGCAGGCGACGCTGCCTTCAGGAGCCCCCTGCAGCCCTGGACACGCTGCCCGCTGGACTGCAGGGTCCACCCCAGCTGCAGGCAAATTGCTAATCTCCTCCGACTGTGTCGCAGTCCTAAGAGCCTCGCTGGTCTCCTGTGGGGCACTGGGAGCACCTCTGCTCCCCTGGCACTTGGCTCGGATCAGAGGAGTCAGCGCTCAGCCACCAGGGAACCTTAGCGAGGGTCGACCTGGCAGTCTTCAGCAGGGTGGAGCCCCAGGGCTGAAGCTTGTCTCCTCCCCAGGCTCACTACCGCCTGGCTTCTCCAGGGAAGGCTGTCTCTATCTATGAGACAGGTAAATAAGACACAGATTTATTATAAGGAGCAGGCTTTCATGATTAGGAAGGCTGAGAAGTCCCAAGTCAGCCAGCTGAAGACCCCCAAGGAGTGGATAGTGTACATTCCATTCTGAGAAGTAGAAGAACCAACGGAGTCCAAGCCCAAAAGCAACAGAAGGCATCTGGAACAAATGTTCCAGATGTTATGGCTTGAAAACAGTTCTCTCTTTCTTACTCAGGCTTTGGTTCTATTCGGGTCTTCAACTGATTAGATGAAGCCCACCCACACTGGGGCACACAATCTCTTTACTCAGCTTACCCATTTAAATGTTAATCTCATTCAGAAACACCCTCAGAGACATGTTCGGAATAATGTCTCACCAGGGCCCAATGACATACACACATAAAATTCATCATCATGCTCTCCCCACTTTTTGAAGTCATCTCCCAATACACTACCCATAAACCTATATTGAAAGCTCTGCTTTCAGACAACCTAAAGTAAAACAACAGGATTTTCATCCATATTGATATTGCATAAGACATATCCAAGTCCTGCAAGACTGTAGACACTTCTCTGCCACATGGGATAGCCCACACATTGCAGAATGCCTAATGTTCCTAATACCTGTAAATGAAAGACAGTAATATCTCTAATTGTTGTTACAGTCAAAAGAGCCCTGCATATTGCAAAAATGCCCCAAGGGACAGTGCTATTCACCTAAACTTCCTCCCCACAAATTGAGAACCATTAATCTAGAAGAACTGGGCTTCAAGTATGGCTTGATCAGGACTCCAAACAACTTGTCTATGATTTTCTATGTTCTGCCTTCCTCTGTGTGTCAACTTCACCCTCAGCTTTCTCAGTGAGGCAAGTCAGCTACAGCTATAGCTACAGTCCACAAACTACAGGGGCCTGAAGAAGAGACAGCATTCTCCTCCCATGTTCCCAGCAATATTCCAAAGATCTGCCCTGACCCCGTCAAATGAAGTCATATATCTGCCTTGAGTGATGGTCTACTGAGGTAATTTTTTTTTTTTTTTTTTTTTTTTGCCATCTATGATCCAGATTAGGAGCTGAAAGTAGAACGACCTCCCTGACATCCGTGGATGTGTGTGTGTGAGAGAGAGAGAGAGATGCATGGCTACAAGTTTCAGCATCGTTAGGAAGCATTGTCAGGAGGGGAAAGGACGGTGGGTGGGGACCTGACAAATATGTGCAATAGAGAATGTGGTACATTTGTGGAAAAGCAAGCTGCTTGCTGTGTCTGTGGTATGAAAAACAGGACAATTGTGGGAAATTAAAGGAGTAAGCAGATAATAGATCATTTCATTAAAATAATACAGTCAGTCTCCCTTGTTCCTCAACAGAGCCAACTATGCTTCACAACAGAGAATGCTCGACGGTACATGGGAGCGCCTGGTCCTCCAAGTTACTGGTTTGATCTTTTTCTTTTTTTTTTTTTTTTTTTTGGTACTGGGGATTGAACTCAGCGGCACTAGACCACTGGGCCACATCCCCAGCCCTTTTTTGTATTTTTTATTAGAGACAGGGTCTCACTGAGTTGCTAAGTGCCTCGCCATTGCTGAGGCTGGCTTTGAACTCACGATCCTCCTGACTCAGCCTCCCTTTTTTTTTTTTAATTTTTTTTTAGTTGTAGATGAACACAGTATCTTTATTTTATTTATTTATTTTTATGTGGTGCTGAGGATCGAACCGAGTGCCTCACACTTGCTGGGCAAGTGCTCTACCACTGAGCCACAACCCCATCCCTGGTTTTGTCACTTTGAATCAATAACTGGGTACTCTGCTTTATCTATCAGTCTCTGTGGATCAGGTTAATGTTAATTAGCTCCTGAAAAAAAATAGATACCCTCACTATGTGTGACATCAGGTTCCTGAGCCTCTACAACTGACCCTAACCTGTGATACTTTTGCCAAGTTAACTGTGATCCTGAGAGGCCCCATGCTGACTCCCTGGCTCGCCTCACCCTGGTTGTGTCCCACTCCACACCGCCCTGTTCCATGGGCCATCTATCTCCTGTAGTGTTCTTAGTTTGATTTTGCAAGTGAGGAACCCAGGCTCAGCGAGGCAAAATGATCCTCCTGGGGCGCACAGGCAGTAGATCAGAGAGCCAACAACTGAACCCACGGATCTGACCATAAAGGTTTTCCATTGTGACCACCCTGCTTCTCCTTATGTTAGCAACATCTACCAGGACAGACTGTCTCCAAAAGTCCCCTTCTCATCTAAGGGATAATACCCATGTTCACATAAGCTGTGATGCTTAATCCAGACTAGCACAGAGTGTGCCCCACCTCTTTGTCTTATTGCTGGGCTCTTTTGTCCCCTCATTCACAGCCTGCCCGTGTCCTTGTCTCCTCCTTGTGCTCGATACAACAGAAGCGTTATGAATCAGCAGGAAAGTGTCCTTTCCCCAAACCAAATAAGGGGCTGGGTCCTAAAAACGGCAATAAACCCCGCAAGAGTTTATTAATTCAAACAAAGTATAATCCGAGGCAGGAATGGTTTCTAGGGTCACAGCAGCCCGAATGACTCCCAAAGGAAAAGAAAAGGAGAGCCAGGCTGCCCACCTCTGTTTATTGGGAACAATTGTTCTTCCAGCCCAAACCACATGACCATAATAGGAAAGAAGAGCAGGACCCTATCAGGGAGCTTTTATTCTTAGGGCCGGAAAGAGCAAAAGATGTTTGGTTGGCCTGCAGTACTTCAGCCTTGGACTTTGCATTTCCCTCTCCCCTCCTGATCCCTCCAACTCCAGCCCCCAGCCCTGGTGGTTTTGGCCTTTTGCTTGCCTGAGAATTTATTGCCCATCTTGACACAGTTGAGATCATCTAGCACCTTCTTAGGGGGGAGATGAATAGGAAGCCAGGAAATGCGATCGGAATTCCCACCGTGTGGCCAGCGGGGCTTCTGGAAAACAAAATGGAGAAATCTAAACCCTGCTTTGTGGGGTCACAAAGTCTGAAAGGGGCTCTGACATCCAGGGTCAATCCTTAAGAGTTGCTGGAGCCCTAATGACAGCCGGGAGGTGAAGCTGTGTAGCTGCTTGGTGTGGGGAGGGAAGGAAGGAGGAAGCCTCCTTCATCTGGGGTTCTGCTCCTCTTTGTCCCCTGGAGAAGGGGAAAGGCTTGGACACTGAATCTCACTACAGATTTTTTTGGGGGGGCACCAGGGATTGAACTCAGGGAAGCTCACCCACTGAGCCACATCCCCAGCCCTATTTTGTATTTTATGTAGAGACAGGGTCTCACTGATTTGCTTTGCACCTCGCTTTTGCTGAGGCTGTCTTTGAACTCACAATCCTCCTGTCTCAGCCTCCTGAGCCACTGGGATTACAGGTGTGTGCCACCACACCCAGCCTTGATAGAGATTTTTGCCCTTGCTTTTAATGCAGAAAGAATGAATTGTCTAGCAGAAAAAGTTGCAAAAGATTTAAAAGTGCTTTGTACCATGTTCCTGCATACACTCACTCATTCTTTTCACAATTCATTGCCTAAGCATCTCTGTAAGAAGACTGTGCACTGCTTGCCCCCCTCCGTACCGAACATTCTCTGCCCACCCCACACCCACCATGTCCAGGACAGCCACCTGCCCAGGTCCCCAGGAAGCAGGATCTGCACAGATGAAATGTGAAGTGCTGGTCAAATGCTTTGCTGGGTGGGCAGCAAAGGGGAACAAAGAGGAGGAGTGTTTGGGTTAAGAAAAGCATCCCCTGTCCTTGGGGACCAGTCTCATTCCTGCGTGGACAGACTCTCAATTGTTCGCCTCCATTGATTCACCACCAGATTTATTCCTGACACACAAATCTCCCTCCTACCCAAGTCTACTGCTTTCACTGTGGGTCATTGTCAATGGCAACCCTCTGAGGAGGTGGGGACTTGGACAGAAGGCTTGGGGCGCTCCCTGACCTGCAGGGCCAGCCAGATCATTTGACTTCTGGTCTCTGGAATTCAGGTTCCTCATCTATAAGACAGAGGTCATCTTTTCTGCCCTGATCATCGTGCACAGTAAGGTTGGGAAACAAATGTGGAGTGTGATCGTATTGAATTTTCCTGAGTCCTACAATTTATCAGTCCAGGGGCACTTGAAGGCCTAACCATGGTAGACCCAAATGGACATCTGCCCTCTATCCATGAGGCCCTGCCTATAAATGTCCACATCTGCAAATATTTCCTTTACAGAGACCTTATTTACTGGGATAGGGAGCAGCTCAAACACCCACCAATGGATGAATATGCTCCAGCCTTCAAAGGGGAGCACTGGGACATGCTATCATGGGGATGAGTCCTGAGAATATTATGCTGAGGGAAACAAGCCAGGCACAAAAGGTCACATATCACTGGATCCCGTTTACATGAAATATAAATCCATAGGGACCCAACATAGATTGGGGGTCATCAGAGGAGGCTGGGGGAAAGGGAGATTAGGAAAAACTGCCAAAAGAGTACAGAGTGTCACTGTGGTGCACTGGGAATATTTTGGAACTACATTAGAAGTGATGGAATTATTTACTTTACAATGGTTAATTTAGGGCTGGGGGATTAGCATAGAGTAGAGTGCTTGCCTAGCATGCACAAGGCCCTGGGTTCAACCCCAATCCCACAACAGACAAATAAACCAACAAAATGGTTAATTTTATGTTTAATGAAGGGAGCCAATGATGGTGTTTTATGAAGTGAAACCCAGGCGCAGCCACCTGTGAACCCTGCAAGGTGATGTTCTTAGGCTCTCTGAGAACGTTCCCCTGTGTTCCCTCTGCTCAGGACCCTCAGGTGCCTGTCAAGCACTGACTTCTCTTGTGGTTGTCATCCCATTTGTCAAGCAAGGTCTTGACTCCCTTCACCCACTGACTGCACACCTCAGCCTCCGGGTCCCTGCGTGGGCACCTCGCATCAGCACACTAAAGTGTATCAGTACTCTCTACATCCTACAAACATCAGGCCAGCCATTCCAGGGACATTAGATGCAGTTTTCCAGGCCAGACACAATAAAAGGGAAGCCCATCAGTGTGACCTTTTGAAGGTACACACTGAAATGCTCATAGTGCACATGTGCTTGGACTTGGGATATGGATTCAAGCTTCCTTTTTAATGTTTACCTAGGTATTTTAAAATCATTCAACAAAAAATATGCTTTGCTTTATTTTATTTGGGTGCTGGGTATTGAACCCAGATCCTCATGCATGCAAATCATGCTCTACCACTGAGCTACATCCCTTCCCCAACCCCTTGATATAATTTTAGAGAAAATGCCAGGTGGGGATGGTGTGTTTAAAGGTGCAGTACAAACACTCATCAGAAATGAAACTTATTTATCCAACTTTAGAAGTCAAACTAACAAATGTTTCTGGAGACCTGGTAGGTGCAAGGCTCATAAAAAAACAAGAATGTCCCTGTCCTGAGAGGGTTCATGATGACTGTCACTCTTCTCTGGTATGTGTGGTATGAGAAGCATTCACAGAGCTGTGAGGAAGCATGTGGAAAGATAGATCATTTCCACCTGGAGGGATTAGGAAGAATCTATAGCAAAGAAACCATTTGAGCTAGACTTCTGCTCCAGCCAACTGGTCAACCCATGTCTTCATTTCTCCAGTCTTTCCTCCTATGCTTTTATCAAAACCAGATTCTTCCTCCAAAGACCATAGTTGTTCCCTTTTTTGAATTACACATCACGCTTGATTTCATCTTTTGTATGTTATGTATTGTATGCTATCATCTTTTCACATATATAAACTTATGATCTATTTTGAAGACAGAAGCTATTATTCTATAGTTCTCTGTAACTACAGCATCCTTAAAAAGTGTTATTGGTAATTATGATATTTTGTATATATATATGTGTGTGTGTATATATATATGTATGTATATACACACACAGATATATATATAGAGAGAGATAGATATATAGATATGTATATATACACACACATGTATACACACAATACCTATGTGTATGTGTGTATACATACATATCTATACATACATATATACATACATATGTATAGATAGATAGATATGGAGTCCATCAATAATATAATGGCATGTCAGAAAAATCTTTACTACTTGGCTTTTTAAATTCTTAAGATGCATTCTTTTTTTTTTTAATATTTTTATTTATTTGTTTTTAGTTGTACACAATGTGTTTTATTCAATGCACTTTATTTGTACGTGGTGCTGAGGATCGAACCTGGGTCGCCCACGTGCTAGGTGAGCGCTCTACCGCTGAGCCACAATCCCAGCCCTTAAGATGCATTCTTAAAAGTCACTTTCATAAATTAAGAGTTGGTGTGCACAGGCCGGGCGTGGTGGCGCACGCCTGTAATCCCAGCACTTGGGAGGCCTAGGCAGGAGGATCTCGAGTTCAAAGCCAGCCTCAGCCATGGTGAGGCACTTAGCAACTCAGTGAGACCCTGTCTCTAATAAAAAAAATACAAAAAAGCGCTGGGGGTGTGGCCCAGTGGTCGAGTGCCCCTGAGTTCAATCCCCGGTACCAAAAAAAAAAAAAAAAAAAAAAAGAGTTGGTGTGCACAAAGCCAGGATGTTCGTGTATGCTGTCTTTGAGGGAATAAAGTAGACTAAAGTAGCTGAAAAAATGAAAGATTCAAAAAGTTACCAAGTTCATTCATTCATTGTATCAAAAATATAAACACTGAATAAAATATGTTCTAGCATAATTCACTTTTGTTTAGATACAAGGTTAGGCACTAAGAGAGTCATGGTCTGGGTTGGAAATGATTCTTTCCCTAGAAGAAGGGATGATTTTGGTCTATTAAATAATAGCACCATTTTCCATTTAGCTCCAGAAAGGCTTGTTGCATTAATTCAGTTAAGGCCCAACAGCAAGTAACTGAGAAGCCCAGAGTAACAGTAGCTTAAATAAACCAGAAGTTTATTCCCTCTCATATTTAAGAAGTCTGGAAGTTGTCAGACCAGGCCTGGCGCAGCCCTCCACACTGGTAGAAAACCAAGTCTTTTCTCTTATTGCACTGCCACCTGTGGCTTCCATTACCAAGGCCCAAAATAGAGACAGGGGCTCCAGCAATTATGTCTTCAGTCCAGGAAGAAGAAAGGATGAGGAGAGAAAATAGAAAATACTCCCTCTTTCTAACGGCTTTCTGAGGAAATTACTGTTTATATGAGCCCATATTTGTCAGGTAGGCTGGGAAATACAATCCCTATTCTTGGCAGCGACATGCCCAGCTAGGGATTTTTTTTTTAGCCTGTGTGTGTGTGTGTGTGTGTGTGTGTGTGTGTGTGTGTGTGTGTGATGTACCTCTTTTGGTACCCTAGTGATATCTATGGCTCCATTATCAGAATAATAGTTTTAAGGGAAGGGCTGGGGTTGTGGCTCAGCGGCAGAGCGCTTGCCTCGCACGTGCACGGCCCGGGTTCGATCCTCAGCACCACATAAACATAAATGCATTGCATTGTGTACAACTAAAGTAAATAAATAAATATTTTTAAAAAATAGTTTTAAGGGAATAAAATAAAATGCATATGATTACAGGGGAATCAAATTATATTGACATATGGTTCTACAGACACAGCCTTGAGGTCTGTAAATCCAAAGTTAAGAATCACTTTGTATATAAAAAGAGGGACAGTCATCAGTTTCTGATTCTCAACATAGAAAAACCCTTAAGAGGGCTGGAGCTGGAGCTCAGTGGTAGAGAGCTTGCCTCACACCGATGAGGCACTGGGTTGAATCCTCAGCACCACACAATAAATAAATAAATATATTGTACCCATCTACAACTAAAAAATATGTATATTAAAGAAACCTTAAGAATGATTTTATTCACCCATTAAGTAATTGTTGAGTTCCTATTTTAAGCCTAGCATTGTACCAAAATTGATGATGAATGCAAGAGAAGAGATAGCCTCTCTTATTGAATAGTTATTCTCTAATTTACTTAAATACTCAATAAAACAGGGAGTATCCATTGTATAAAGGTAGATAGTAGCTATAGTTTGGAGCTGAAATGTCCCTAGAGCTCATGTGTTAACAGCTTGGTTGCTAGCCTGTGGCACTATTGGGAAGTACTGTACCTTTAAGAGGTGGGGCCTAAAGGAAGGAAGTTAGGTTATTGGGGGCTATGCCCTTGAAAGGGCTATTAGGGTCTTGCCCCTACCCTTTTCTCTCCCTTTACTTCTGGCTTGCTAGGAGGTGAGAAGCTTCTTTTGCCACATGCTTCTGCATTATGTGCTGCCTCAACATAGACCCAAAAGCAATGGGGCCAATCAATCCCAGATTTAAACCTCCAAAACTGTGAGCAGAAATAAACTTTTTTTTTTTTTTTTTTTTTTTTTTTTTTGTGGTACCGGGGATTGAACTCAGGGGCACTCGACCACTGGGTCACATCCCCAGCCCCTTTTTTTTTTTTTTTTGTATTTTATTAGAGACAGGGTCTCACTGAGTTGCTAAGTGCCTCGCCATTGCTGAGGCTGGCTTTGAACTCGCGATCCTCCTGCCTCAGCCTCCCAAAGTGCTGGGATTACAGGCATGCGCCACCATGCCCGGCTAAACTTTTCTTATTTTTAAAGTTGGTTACCTCAGGTATTTTGTTACAATAATGAAAAGTGAGTACTACATTTGTCATTTGGGCCAGGTCCAACATACCGGAATTTAAGGGTTTCCAAATAAGGGAAAGCTCATATGGAGTGGACTTGAAGGAAGTGAAGAAAGAAAAGTATAAGATTTATCCTAAGAGAAAGAAGTAAGAGAGTATTTAAGGGGGAAGGAGCAGGGGAATGTGAGGGAGGAGTGGAGAAGGAGGTGGCAGAAAGTTCCTAAGAGGTTCTAAAGAAAATGCTTTATGAGAAGTAGTGGGCAAGGAGAGGGTGTTGGCTTGAGTTCTTGACAATTAAGGAATGAAAAAGAGTTGAGAAATGTCTGTGTGTACACAGGTCGGTATGTAAAAATATTTCAAATGAACTTGAAGGATAATTTCTGGTAGTGGTTGTTCCTGGGGAGATAGACAGACTGATAGAGAGACTGAAGTTTTATCTGCAATATTTTATTTCTTTAAAAACAAAAAGAGGCTGGAGGCAAATATGACAAAAAACTATTCACAGGTTTTTGTTATGTCATTTTTTTTTAAACATTCACAAGCTTAAAAATGGTAGTCATCACTTTAAATTTTCAAATGCATTTTTATTATGTTCTAAATGTAATTTAACTTATCTTATAAGCTCCAGCTATATGTATTCTAAGATTTTTTGTTTACTCTGAGGAGGAGATCTCATCATAGTCCGCTGAAATGTGACATGAAGGGACAGTGCTTTTCTTAAATTCATTCCTTGGTCTGTTTTCTTGTCTCCTCCCCACCCAGCCATTATCTAGATTTCTCTCAGGACCAGCCCCTGCCTACCTCTTCCAAAAATCTTCCAACACATTTTGATTTGTTTCCCACAAGGGAACTCTTTTTTTTTTTTTTTTTTTTTGGTGCCAGGGATTGAACTCAGGGGCACTTGACCACTGGGCCACTGGGCCACTGGGTCACATCCCCAGCCCTTTTATTGTATTTTATTTAGAGACAGGGTCTCACTGAGTTGCTAAGTGCCTTGCCATTGCTGAGGCTGGCTTTTAACTCTTGATCCTCCTGCCTCAGCCTCCCAAGTGCACCATGCCCAGTTGGAGTGTGAGAATCTTAACTCAGTTAGTGAATTAATTCCTAATGGGATTAACTGAGTGGTAACTAGAGGCAGGGGGGTATGGCTGGAGGAAGTGGTTAACTGGGGGTGTGGCTATGGGGGGTATATATATATATATATATATATATATATATATATATATATTTGTGTGTGTGTGTGTGTGTGGTACCGGGGATTGAACTCAGGGGCACTCAACCACTGGGTCACATCCCTAGCCCTTTTTTGTATTTTATTAGAGACAGGGTCTCACGGAGTTGCTAAGTGCCTCGCCATTGCTGAGGCTGGCTTTGAACTCTTGATCCTCCTGCCTCAGCCTCCCAAAGTGCTGGGATTACAGGCGTGCGCCACCACACCCGGCGGGTGTATATTTTTTATCTGGAGCTGGAATCTCTCTGCTTCTTGACCACCATGATGTGAGCTGCTTCCCTCTGCCACACTTTCCCGCCATGATGTTCAGCCTCACCTCAAGCCCTGAGGAATGGAGCCGGACTTCTATGGACTGAGACCTCTGAAACCATGAGCCCTCAAATAAATTTTTCCTCCCCTACAGTTGTGCTGGTCAGATCCTTTAATCACAGCAGCAAAAAAGCTGACTAAAACTGTCAAGAAGCCAGGCGCGGTGGCGCATGCCTGTAATCCTAGCACTTGGGAGGCTGAAGCAGGAGGATTGCGAGTTCAAAGCCAGCCTCAGCAATGGCGAGGCACTTAGCAACTCAGTGAGACCCTGTCTCTAATAAAAATACAAAAAAGGGCTAGGGATGTGACCCAGTGGTCGAGTGCCCCTGAGTTCAATCACCGGTACCCAAAACAAACAAACAAACAAAAACAGTGTCAGAAAAATCAGTCTGGAAGCCAATTTAGAAAAACTGGAAGAAGATAGCAGTTCAGGAGATTAACATAATCCCAAATACTGCTCACCTGACACTTGCTCACTAGGAAAGCTTGGCTGCCAGGCTGCAGGTGAGAAGTTCAAGTCTATAGGCATTTCATCATTTCCATTGCTAAGTGGAAGGACAAGCCCTTCCAAAGCCCCCCAGGGCCTTGGGAATGCCCTAGGACGAGGGGAGAGGAGATGGCAAAGGAATGGCCCTTTGGTATACTTGGGAAATGACCACAGGTGGGGGCAGCTGGGAGGGAGGCCTCAAGAGTATGCCCTTCAACTTTACTTACTGTGCCCCTTCAGAGTCCTGAAGCCAACGAGCTGATCAGCAGGCCTCCACACAGTGGGGACAGGAGTGGGTTCCCCACCCCCCACCCTCAGCACTGTCATGCTTTCATTTTTTCAACCTTTAAAAATTCCTATAATGATTATATTTAATCTTAACAATCAGAAACTAAGTGAAGAAAGAGAAAGATGAGAGAAAAGAAAGACTATCCAAGAGGAACAGCAATCTGGAGATCAAACCCAGGGCTTCATGCACACTAGGCAAGTACTCAACCACTGAGCTATACCCCAGCCCTTCAATCTTTTATTTTTAAGTGGTCCTATTCTTCTACCTTTGGAATTGGGGAGACAGAAAAACAAAACATATTATTTCTGCCAGTGGGAATTGGAAACTGGAAGAAAACATAAAACTTCTTCACCAGATTGCCTCCTATGGTGACTGATCACTATCCACTCATTCCTTTATTCATTCGCTCCATAATCACTTATGCAGCGGCTACAAAGGAATACAAGAGAGCAAATACTTCTGCCCCCAGAAGTGTTCAGTCCTGGAGGGAGGGACAAACATCAAATGAGCACACAGGGATGTTAAATCACAACCAGGCTGTTTCATGGAGGACAGGCTGCAAGGGCGCCATAATGCTATGTGACAGCTGGGGTCAGGGGAGAGAGAACCTCATTGCCAGTCCCAGCTCTGGCTGTTCCCATCATCACTGCATTGGCTAAGGGCTGTGACAGGGCCTCTTTCCAGCCTCTCCTTTCCCAGCCATCCTGTATTTCTTCCCCCTGCTCCTTCCAGGGCCCTGCTTTCTGTCCTCAGAACCATGACAAATGATTGCTCCCTATTGCTTTCCTCTCCACATTAAAGAACTCTGCCTTGCTCGCCCACCTCAGGGGATCTCACTGCCTAGGGTCCCCACTGTCTCATAGAGTCCCTTTGGTACAAATTTTCAAAAAGTGGCTCTTCCAACTCCTACCAAGGCATAATGCTTGAAGAGCCCCGCTTAGGTGGAAATTCAGCCCCAGCTCTCTGCTCTCCTCTTTTACCTTGAGAGAACCACTGCCTCTTGAGTAGGAATTGGCCTCTTTGTGTGTCTTAGTTCCTAAAGTGATTAATTCCATGCTGGAGGGTCTGTTTGCAACCCTAGCACTGTCATCTTGGGGATCAATAACCAACTGGTTCTGAGAAGCCTTCAGGCTGATCTTGCACAGCCTCTGCATTTGCTCCATGATCCTCCCAAAGGTCTCCATTTTTCCTGCTGCAAATGAGAGGACTGGCTGGACACTTGGTCCTTCTGGAAAGCTTGGGAGGGAGGACAAATCTGGGCCTATTCAGACCTTCAGAGGCTGAGGAGACACATGATGGAGACAAGTGCTAGAGGAAAAGAAGGAGGTAACGAGTCCTGTTTCCCTTGATCTTACAAATGAAGCAGAGTTCACCACCGGAAGTGAGAAGCAGTTAGGCCCCCGGCTCTGAGGAGAGCACCTCTCCCAAGTGTGGCCCTTATCTTTTTGTAAGAGCTGCCTCCTTTCTGGGCCCCCAGCCACCTGTGGTTGACTGAGCTCTCAGATGAAGTTGGACCCAACCACATACCACTCACCCCGCATACCACAATAAGTCTTGGATTTTCCAGGGCAGACCTGATTTTGAATCTTTTGTCTCATTCTCTAAACATGATATATTTGCCCATGTATTCCAGTTTGGGTCTCAAAACCTGATCAACTGCAGATTGAGGGTCCTAAGTGGAAGATTCAAGTAGAGGCCTTGCCTATGCCTGGTCCCCCACAGGCAGCTGGGCTGCCCTCTCTGACCAGCAGCTGACCATTTACCTCTCTGCTGGATCTTGGTTCCCTTAGCTCTTAGGCCAAAGCTATAAGCCTGGGCCAGGCCCTTGTACTCTCTCAGGACAGCTCTGAACATCATGCCAGGAGCCAGTTCCCTAGGGCCTCAGCGAGACCAGGACCCTCTTTGTCTAATTCATCAGGGATTGGCTGGTGGCAGGTTTCAAGTTGAAGGGTCTGTTGTCGGGGGCACTCAGGTCAGATCAGGGCAGGAGCTGAGAGCGGGCTGAGTCAGGAGAAGCCTCTCCTGTCTGGGTACCCTGTGTGGGTGAAGCAGGAAGCAGAGCACTGAGGGAGACACCAGAGCTGAGAGTGATGCCTGCTGTCACTCACCAATGCCGAATCCTCTGAGGAGTAAAAGGGTTAAGGTGACCACCCAGCCCTGGCTCTTCACTAAGACCAACTACCCTGACGGTTTCTTGAGTGCCCGTGACCCCACTGTGTACCTGTGACCCCCCCCCCCCCCCCCGCTACTGGGCCTGGGAGCCCTTCTGTCCCAGGCCACCATCTGGGAGCTGGCAGCAGGAGAGACACATGCAGGAGCCTCTTGGGCTGAGTGACAGCCAGGGAAAGAACAGTGAGGGAGTGAGCAAGAAGGTGAGAGGAGAGGAGGTAGAGGAACAGGAGCAGCTGCAGACACTGCAGGGACCCTGGTAAACTGTGTCACCCGCTGGGCAGAGTCACTTGGGTACGACCTGCTGCAATGGGATCCTGAACGTCACTCAGGTTCTCCTGGAGGCCTGATGGCCTTGTCCTGTGTGTCTACTTCCCACGTGTCTTTATGCCAGCCCTCCCTCTCTCACCAGGGGGGCCCAGCATTGGCCCCCACCCCTGGAAACCTGAGAAAGTTAACAACTGGGCTCAGTGATTCATCCCAACCCACTTTACAGAGGAGAAAACAGGGTCAGAGAGGTGAAGCCAGCTGCCCAAGGTTGTGGCTGGTGAAGGTGCTAGAAACGGGGTTCACTCTCAGATCTGCTCAATTCCAAAGCTTCCTTCCCAGGGTGCCCAGGTTTTCCTGCCGAAGTAAACAAAAACTAGAATGTTCCAGCACACAGGGCGGGGCAAGTTCCAGCCACAGCCTGGTTCTCATCAGGCAGACTCCCTTTGAACCGGAGGTGCAGAGTGGAAAGATGCCAAACTGTCTTGAGAAGGGGCGGAGAGAGGCAAGAGCCTGTCAAGATGAAAATGTCCGCTGCTGCGTCACTAGAAGCAAAGAAAACGTGCTCCTCTCATTTGTCTTCACAAAGGCTACACAGGAAGAGAGCAGTTTACGAAGGCACTGCATACTTTAGCAAGGAAGCTGTGACAGGGACACTTAGCTCAGCTCTTGAGAAGAAACCTTTGCAAAAGAAGAAGGGGGAGGTAGTCCGTAGGTCTGTTTTTGTTTTTAAGAAACATGTTCTGGTGTGAATCTGAAAGGTGCCCCAAAGGCTCTTGTGTGAAAGGCTTGGACCTCGATGCAGCAAGTTCAGATGTGGGGCTTTTGGGAAATGACTAGATCATAGATTCTGATTTGATTGGATTATTGAGAGGTCCTGAGAACTGTAGGAGGTGGGACTTAGATTGTGGCCTTGGGGACTATATTTTGCCCAGGTCCCTTCCTCTCTTTCTCTTTGCTTCCTAGTTCATCATGAGGCGAGAAGCTCTCTTCTACCATGACATCTTGGTTATGATGTTTCTGCCTCATCACGGGCGGATAATAATGGAGCCAGCTGAATATGGACTGAAACCTATGAAACCATGAACAACAACAAATCTTTCCTTCTTTAAGCTGTTTATCTCAGGTATTTTGTCACAGCAATAGAAGACTGACTAACATGAAATGTGAAATGGGCTCAGGTGAGTGAGGATGCATTTGGGGGACTTTGTTTCACTTGCAGTCATACAGATTGCATACCATAAGTGGTCAGTTCTTAGGAATAAGGAGTTTGTGTACACAGTGGGTGCACAATAATTGCTCAGTGAGCAAACATACTGCCTGATTACTCACCAGGCTGCCACAGCTTGCAGGTGTGTTGGGGTCACAAATAGTCAAGCCCAAGGTCTGGCTGGCCCAACAGCCCCCTTGAAGGTTACCAGTCCTGGAAAAGCTAGGCTCAGAATCAGCTTCAGAATAGGTCCCATACTACTCATGTCTTCAAACATGCATTTAGGGTATTTTTTTTAATATTTATTTATTTGCTTTTAGTTGTACACAACGCGTTTTTACGTGGTGCTGAGGATCGAACCCAGGCCGCGCACGTGCTAGGCAAGCGCTCCACCGCTGAGCCACAACCCCAGCCCGCATTTAGGGTATTGATATCCATCTCATTCTACCATCTTCTTTTTTTCTCCTTCATACTCCCTTGTTCCCTCCCTCCTCCTCCCTCCCCATTGACCTCTTTAGTGTTTCTCTAATGCTCCTGTGCTCCCCAACCCAACCACAATGTGAATCAGCCTCTTTACATCAGAGAAAACATTCGGTTTGAAGACATGAATAGTAGGAATATACTTTGTATACAAACACTGATATGTAAAAAGGTGCTCTATATGTGTACTATGAATTGTAATGCATGCTGCTGTCATATACAACAACTTCGAATAAATTAAAAAAAAAAAAAAAAGGTCCCAGAGGTGGCCAGTGAGGAAAGAGATAAGCATTGTGAGTCTTTAGAACTTTCTAGCAGCGCTCTCTGTTTCTCCACATCCCCATTGGCTCCATTCTTGCTCACCCCTCCTAAACACTCCAAGGTAAGGGACCTGACTCAGTGGTTAGATGTCAAAGTGAAAAGCATGCCCATTCTCACTCATCTGTCTCCACTGACACCTCCTCCAGGGAGCCTTCCTTGACTCTCTGTCACTTTCCCCTGGGCAGTAGTGCATCTCTCGGTGCTGGTATACTCCATAGTGGCTTATGACAATCTGTGCACACTGTCAGATCCTCAAAGGGAAGAAATAAGTCTTTACCTTCATATTCTCAGTACTTAGTCAAGGGCCTGGCACATAGTAGGGTCTCAATAAATTTTATTAAACAAATAAAAGGAATGAATAAAAAGGAGGAAGAGCATTCCAGGAAATATAAAATTTTCTTTTTCAAATTTGCCTCAGAAATATCTGTCCAGTACTGATCCACAGATGGCAATTGAAATCAGGGTTCTATTTTCTACAAATGACTGAATTTCTCCACTTCCTACTGTGTCATGGGCACCTATGGCTAGAGGAAATTGGGGTGGATTTGGAAGAATTTGGGAACACCACATTGGAGGAGTGCGTGTGTGTCCTAACACATTTCCTAACTAAACATATGTCTTTGAACCACCCACAAAAAGCTAACATGCCACAATCTGTCTCCCTGGAACTTGGTCACTTAGCAATTTCACCTTTTGGACCACAGCTAACCACTCACATGCACACCCTATTCAGGAGAGCAGACAGCAGAGCTGTCTTGTCTGCTCTTGGAGCTCCAAGCCCAGAAACAGCCCTGGAAATTAGAAAGTACTCAATAAATATTTGTCAAATGAGAAAAAGACCTGAGGGCAGATTGTGTCACAAAATATCTACTGTAAATATCCTGAACTTCACTCACAGGAGAGCCCCTCCTGTTCTCTCTCAAGCCATACTGACGCTTAGTTTACAAACAGTTCTACCAGCCTTCCTTACCTTGTTCTATAGCCACTGCAGACTAAAAACTAGATGAAAGGGAAAGAGTTTTTATTCTACCCATGAAAACCAGGACCTCTTGGGATTTAGGGATAAAACCTATCAGGGGAGATAAGACAGCCAAGCTAGCTCTCAGTCTTATGGGGTTAAGAGTCACACCAGAGAATTAGGAATGAAGCAGTGAACCCGGCTTCAAGTCTCCAGGAGTAAGACAACAAACCAGGAGATGGAGGCTGAGCAGTCAGCCTAGCTTCTGAGATTATGTGATAAGTAGAAATGCCAAAAAGCTAGAGCCAGACAAGGCAAAATTACTGAAAAGAACAATCGTCTGCCCCATTCTGAAAATAATATCAGAGACTGGGAGGGGTAAAACCTGGGTAGAACAGTCACAGAAATAACCCGCAGTTGTCTTGACCATAACAGAAGAGTAAATACACACAGGTTTAAGATGGGAATGAGGTGTGATGAAGGAGTCAAGGTGAAGCTAAAACCCCACCTGTCCAAGCCAGGCATGGTGGTGCACGCCTGAAATCCCAGCAGCTTGGGAGGCTGAGGCAGGGGGATCATAAGTTCAAAGCCAATCTCAGCAACTTAGTGAGGCCCTAAGTAACTCAGTGAGACCCTATCTCTCAATAAAATACAAAATAGGGCTGGGGATGTGGCTCAGTGGTTAAGCACCCCTGGATTCACTCCCCAGTACCAAACAACAACAACCACCACAAACCTCCCCCCCACCAAAAAAAAAAAAAAAACTCCACCTGTCCACATGATGGCATCAAGAGTGGGCGTCCCTGCCCACCAGAGATGCCATATAGGCCAGACATCTGTGTGCTTTGTTTAGGCCCAGCGCTCTCCATCAGTGCTGTCTCCCTTCTGGTTCCAGCAGAAAGAGGCCCATAATAAAGCTTTGCCTGTGCTGTTTAAATCCTTCCTGGGTCTGGTGTTTGTTTCTATTGACTCTGGACCTAAGGACCCAAGCTCCATAACAGAGAGGCCCTGTAGAACCTAAGGAAAAGGTGCTACACTGCAGCTTTGACCTGAGGCCAGCTGGGTGCGTTTGCGGGATGGGAAAGTGCCTGTGTTGCAGGGCAGGAGGGAATAGCACTGTTCAGCTCCAGGAGACTACAAAATGCCAACACCTTCCATCTTGGGCGGACCCCTACACTCCAACACTCCATGCCCTCCACTGAGTCCCTCCTTCAGCTCTTCTGATCACACCTGGGCAGTTGCTGTGGAGGGTTCCCCCAAGGGAAGGACAGCACCGGTGTCCTTGGAACACCCACCCACTGATAACCACATAAAATCCAGCTGGTTGTCTCATGCCGCAGGCAGACTCCATCCTTTGGTGGAGAAGGACACAGCTGTTGGAGCTTTCTTCCTAAAGATAACTACAGGGCTGGGTCTGGCGGTCTGCTGCGCCCTTTCTGACTTTAGAATCAATTTGTTCTCCACCCAGCAGGGACCGCGGGCAACCCACTTCAACAACTCAGCTCCCGCCTACCTCTCTTGTCCTACATTTTCCTCTAGAAAGATCCTGAGCCTTCTTGCCTCCCTGGCCTCAGCCTGCCTCCCCGAATGGGGCAGGGGATGGGGAGACCCTGACAATCTGGAAGGCCTCCGTCCTCCGCTGGCTTGGTCATAGGATGCTGCCATAAAAGGAACCTCATGCCAGGGGTCCCAAAGCCAGGAGTGCAGGCCTTGACAACTAGTGATTGGTGGGAGAAGCCAGCTCATATAGTGCTCCTAAAAATAAAAAACGTTCAGATTAGAACCTGGATTTCTGGCTCCTCTTGGAAATCAGAAGCTCCTAGCAATACCAAGCTGAAGCAGCTCCTGCCAGTTTTCAACAGAGCGTGAACTCCTCACCCACCACTGTCCTGACCCTTGTCACTGGCTCACGCCTAGCACCCACTGCTCACTGTGCCCATCCGACCTCGTGGGCATGTAGCCTGTGAGCCAGGACTGTGCGGCCCACCCGGAGGCCAGCCTGTGGCCTCCCACGCAGGCATTCTTCCAGCACCCTCAGCTCATACAGCATTCTCCTCCTCCTCCTCCCCTGGGGTAGGTCTCTGAAACTGCTCTGCCAAGTCCAAAGTGACCTGCCCTCCAAATAGGAGTGGATAGAAAAGCCATGTCCCACCTGGACACCAGAGCCTAATGGTCATTGAGTTGTAGGACGTCCATAGCCGCAGTGAAAAGACAATGAGGCCCAGAATTCCTGGAGAGAATGTCCAGGTGTCAGAGGAAGTCATGATGAAGGAAGTCCAAGACTGGAGAGGAAGGAAGAGGAGGAAACGGAGAGTAAAGGAAGAGAAGCACTGGAGGTACACAGAGTGAAAAAGAATCGTCAGGGAGTTTGGCAAAGCTTAAAGAAGGGGTGGAGGTGACCAGAAGTAGAACCACAGGGCCAGCTGCCAGGGGAGCCACTTGGGCAGCCACTTGGGCCCCAAGCCCTTTTTAAGGCTCTGTTGTTGCCATCTTGACATTCTTTTTTTTTTTTTTTTTTTTTAATATTTATTTATTTGCCTTAGTTGTACATAATGCCTTTATCTTTACGTGGTGCTGAGGATCGAACCCGGGTCGCACACGTGCTAGGCGAGTGCTCTACCGCTGAGCCACAATCCCAGCCCCGACATTCTTAATATGCATTGAACAAGGGCCTCGAGGAATTTTCATTTTGCTTTGGGCCTACAAACCATGTGGTCAGAATCTGCTCAGTGGAGACTGTTGTATGAATCCAGACACCCAGGGAAGAGAGCCGGGTGGGGAAATATGTCTCCAGCGTTACCAGAATCAGAGGACTGCGAGAGGGGCACCAGGTTTAGATGCTTGTTTGTTGTCAAAGTCCTTTGAAAACTATGAAGCACCTGAGAGTCGGGGATTTTATGTAGTGTTGGTTACTATGCCATGTTTTGGAAAATTCATTCAGATATTTGTTGAACATCTAAATATGCCTACCTGGGCTGGGGATGTGGCTCAGTGGTAGAGCACTTGCCTAGCATGTGTGAGGCACTGGGTTCGATCTTCAGCACCACATAAAAAAATGAATAAATAAATAAAAATAAAGGTATTGTGTCCATCTACAACTAAAAAGGTATTTTAAAAAAATAATAAACAGATATGCCGCCCCGATTTAGGCACTGAGGATGCAGCAGTGAACAAAGTCTCTATCCTCATGGAGCTTGAGTTCTAGAGGGAAGAAAAAAAAAAAACAGAAAGCCATTAAGAGAAAGTAAATATACATATAAGCAAAAATAACAAGAGCTTCGTGGCCACCACCTCTAGAGCAGGCTTCTGTCACTCTCCCTTATATTGCTGGAGGGATTAGCCTCTGCTCAAAAAGCAAGGTAAGGAAACAGTGACAGGAGCCACCAGAGGGGGTGACCAGGGCCTCTCTACAGAGGTTACTTTTGAACAAAAGTGAATTATTATTTTATTATTAATGAACTGTCATTTACTAAGTGTCTAGCAAATTCCAGGCAGTATGCTAGTCACTTTTTGTAGCTTATCCTATTTATTGTTTCAGTAACTTGCCCGGGTAGATATTTATTCGCACCACCTGGAGGTATGAAGGTTAAGATGGTATGGGGTTTGGTCTGTCAGCAGGTCTGTCTCCCTGCTGGCAGCAGCAGAGGCTCCTTCTCACCTGGGCCGACAACCTGTGCTCAGGCCCAGGTTCTCCCCTCAGACTACAGGAAGGAATGCAGCTGCTCTTCTCAAGATCCAAAGATAGGTCCTTGACCCTGGTGACTAGGGTGGGGTACCAGACTGAGCATGACTGACAGTCCCATGTCCATCAAAGGTGAGCTGATGGGCCCCAGCCCTCCCAGCTGGCACTTCCTGTTGAAAGGAGCGGCTGTTGGCCACCTGCTCTGTCTGAGGTTGCTGAGCCCCACCTCAAGCCATCCTTGTGTGAATCCAAGGGGGCTTCAAGGTCATGAGCTGGGGTTTCTTTCTCATCCCCAACTGCTTAAGTGTCTCCTTCAGCCAGACAAGGCCTTGACCACTCACCAGAGCCACTGTTGGAGCATTCTGGGAAAATATGATTTATGGCAAAATCTTGTTTCCTTCTGTTTTATGTATGACATTTCCCCTAAGAGGAGGGGAGTTGGAGAGTAACTAGTGTCATTATTCTTTTCTTGCTTTTATTTTCCACCCCAGAACCATCTGTCATCAGAAAACAGTTTACTTTACAACACTCAGGCTGAGTTCCACATCCAGAGGATGCTGGACAGGGGACAACGGTGACCTCTGGATGCCCCCGTGAGGGGACTGGGAGATGTAATAGGGGAGTGAACTGTCAGCCCTGAGGTTGCTCAGGAGAGACCTGAGCTGAACATCTGCCCTGCCAGTGGGAGCAGCCCCACTTCTGGGTGCACCAGGCGTGGGAGAGGAGGCCACGCGAGATGGACAGAAGGGAATCTGGGTCCTCTCTTATTCCCTCACTGTGTTGGACTAAGGACACTCAGCTGGGTGGAAATGCAGTTGAAGTTCTGTCATTGTGGGCTGCAAACCTCATCTGTGACATTGTGGGTGGGGAGCACATATGGTGAGAACTGGCACAAAAATGTTTTAAATTCAGAATTTTCATCCTAAAGAGTAGAGGAGGGGACCAGAAAGAAGAGGGACTGAGCTGATGACTACTCATTGCCAGATTTCTTTTCTTTTCTTTTTCTTTCTTTCTTTTTTTCTGTTAATTGTTGATGGACCTTTATTTTATATGTGGTGCTGGGAATCAAACCCAGTGCCTCACACGTTCTAGGCAAGCTCTCTACCACTGAGCTACAACTCCAGCCCCTCAATGCCAGAGTTCAGCCTTCTCATTGCTCTGTATGAGAAGGACTAAATTAGGAACACGACACTGGGTTGGTGCTGCAGACCCCAAAGGTATGGATGAGAATGGGAAAATGCATTGATTGTTGAAATACATTGCTAATGCCATGTCAGATATCCAGCCGTTGAAAGGTGGGTATTATTTATTTCTTTACTTGTTGATGGACCTTTATTTTATTTATTTATATGTAGTGACAGGCAAGCGCTCTACCACTGAGCCGAAAGGTGGGTATTACATATTTGGTTTTCTGGGCTGATGTTAAGCTAAGGAATCTAAACTTTATTCTTCAGCTTAGATGAATATTATCACAATTTGCAGGGGGGGAGTACCAGGGATCAAACCCAGGGTTATTTAACCACTGAGCCACATCCACAGCCCTTTTTATTTATTCATTTATTTATTTTAATTTTGTGACAGGATCTTGCTAAGTTGCTTAGGGCTTTGTTAAGTTGCTCAGGGTGACTTTGAACTTGCGATCCTCCTGCCTCAGCCTCCCAAGCCACTGGGATTATAGGTGTGCACACAGTTTTCTAAGATACATTTTTCAGACAACCCTGACAGGAAATTTTGGTCTTAGCAACCAGAACTACACTGTCTTCTCGATATTGTCTCTACCAGAAGTCCTGGGCTCTGGCCTGGCTGGGAACATGCCAATCAGAGCTTGCTTTTGTAACCAGTGGGGAGTCCACTGAGGGATTCAGGGGCAGAATCACATGGTCAGATTTATGTTTTTAGAAAGAGCACTCTTTCTAAAAACATGTGGGAAGTGGGTTCCAAAGGGGAAAGTGGCCTTAGGGACGTAAGTGAGGAGCCCGTTGGAGTAACCCAAAGTAGGAGGAATGCTACTACCCACATAGCTCCTAAGGAAATATGCAAAGAACACAGGCAGAGCAAGGGAGAGAAAATGCCTCTTTTGTAAAGTTGCCATGTCGATTCATATCTCCTTAGGTTTCCTTCCAAGCACAGGGCTTTGAATTAGAGCAATAACCTGGTCTCTCTCCACCCCACTGACTCCTCAGGGGGCACAGCAAACAGTCTGCTGGGCCATGCTTCAAGTTTTATGGGAGCTGGCGTCTCCCAGTCTCCCTATCCAGAGGCTGCCCTGGTCCAGAGTGGATTGTGGAGGAAGCCAGCCTGCTCCTAGTATAATCCCCATTCTCTATATCAGCTTTACCTACAGCAAAGATGACAATCCATGTCCACATACCTTAGTTCGCTCTTTTTTAATCTCTTAACTAGGTCAGAAGTTGGATGAGGGAAATAAGTTTGTCACTTATTATATTCCCTAAGAACATAATTTGGGGGAGGGAAGGAAGGAGCCCAGGGGGGCCTTTCCTACTGAGCTATATCCCCAGTCCTATTTTTTTTTTTTTTTTTTTTTTTTGGAGACAGGATATCATTAAGTTGCTGAGGCTATAGTCTCAAGCTTGTGATCCTCCTGCCTCAGTCTCCAAAGTCACTGAGGTTACAGGCATGCACCAACTGCACCCCACCTAAGAACCTAAATTTATTATTACTTAGTGATTTGGCCCCAAATCCCAATCTCTATTAAACTGGGTCAAACCACATGCAGTATGTGTTAGGGCTAGTCTTATTTGACTCTAACTCCAACTTCCAAATTAAAGGGATAACTTTTAATGTGAAGAAAACTTCAGAGCAGCCTCATGCAAATATGTTTGTCTCATTAAATGTCGTGAATAGGGCTGGGGCTGTAACTCAGTGGCAGAGCGCTTGCCTCGAATGCATGAGGCACTAGGTTCGATTCTCAGCACCACATAAAAATAAACAAATAAAATAAAGGCACTCTAAAAAAAAAAAAAAAGTCACGAATATGCTCAAGATGGCACCCACAAAAAACCATGGCCCAATCAGTGTCCAGGAAACTGACTCGTCAGAGCAACACACTTTCTATTTAGGAAGATATAAGGGGAGGGAGAATCATCTGGAGGAGCAGAGAGGGACTTGGGCCCATCGATGGGAAAGGGAACGTGAGAAAGACTTATTTAAGAGGTAGAACCAGTTGGGTACGGTGGGCAGGGTTCACGTCTGGGAGGAGTGCTGAGCTCCCGGGTCTAGGACCCTAAGTGGATAGAGACGCCGTTCATGAAAATGAAGCAGTTCCAGAGAAGGAGAGACTTGTCATGGCCAGGTGAAGGGAAAAGCCATTCAGCAAAGTTCTGGAGGCAGGTATTGCTCATGCTTTACAGGATACTCTTTTTTTCCAATGACCAGGAGCATCCTGAAGCTAACCAAATAGAAGCGATCAATAAAGTTGGGTTTATAGAAGCCATAAACAACTCAAAGCTTGATTTATTTGACAAATATTTAGTGAGCACCCCTGTACGTCAGATACTGTGCTCAGGCCTGAGAGGACACACAGTGGTAACACAGTAGATCCAGCTCTGTCCTTGGGAGTTCACTGGGGTTTCTCCCATTTTGCTTTGTTTGTTGGTCCCTTCAGGGGCTGGGAGTAGAATAAATCATTATCTCTTTCTAGGGACATTTGTCACAGCTGAGGGTTTGTGTCTGCTGACTTTCCACTGCGACAGGCCTAAGGGAGGTAGGTAAGAATGCTCTGAAAGGGAAGCTCCAGTCCAGCAGTAAAGATCTGCTCAATTAACCAGAAAGAGGAATTCTAAGCAGTGTCCTTTCTCTCTTCCTTTTGCTCAATTAAGAGTTTTTGAATACACACATATAAAGGGGCTGGGGATTTAGCTCAGTGGTGGAGTGCTTGCCTAGCACTAGAAAGGTCCTGGGTTTAATCCCCAGCACCATAAAAAAAATTAAAATAAATAAAACATACATATCCATGTATGTCTCCATAGAGCAATGGATCAATGGGGCATGTCCAGGGCTCAGCTCCTAGCAAGAGCTAAGTAAATGTCACATTGTCCATTTCCTTATCCTACCCATGCTCAAGAATCAGATGGACCCCTAGGACTGCGTGGAATGATCTTATTTGGGCATTCCTTTTGTTTGGGGGAAAAAAAGAAAAAAAGCACCTCACCATGCTTACCAATAAAAGCTTGAATGGCTGCAGCAGGACTCCTCCCCGGCCTGGCCCTGGAATACATGGGGTTGGCCTAGTTCAGTGTTCCCAGCCCAGCTGTGCATCGAAATCACCTGGGAAGCTTTGAAAAATTTAGGTGCTGGGCTCCACATCTGGAAACCCTGGTTCACCAACTCTGGTGCCTGTGAAACCCAGAGGAACCGGGGCAATACCCCAGGCAGGCCCCCTGGGTGATGTGGGCTTGTGACAGTCAAGATGCAGCAGTGGCTTTCAGCAGCGGCATCAGGATGGCTGTGGGGGCTTTCCATCTTGGAGAGGGCCCAGTGGGCAGTCAAGCATCTGAGAGAGAACAAGAGTACATAACAGGAAGCACCCGCTTCCTCCTTCTGGGGTCTGAGGAAACAAGTCAGACCCGCCCACAGGGATGCTCCTGAGACCTCTGCTCCTCAAGAGGCCCCTGGTGTCAGATCCACCTGTCCGGGTGAAAAGTTCTGAAGCTGGAAACCCCTTCTGTTTGGAGCCTTTGAAGAAAGGTCATTGCTAAGTCTGAGGACAGTAGTCACTCCAAAGGTGTGACTTCTAAGGTTTTCTCCTCCCTGCTGGCTGGCCACAGCTTAGCCTGGAAACCAGGTGCTTCCTTCAGCTTCCCAGGGAGGCACTTTTGACTTTTTTTTTGCAGAATCTTCTGACACTCTGAATTCACTGTCCCCCCATAACCTGGCTCCAAGAGTCAGGTCCTTTACATTATTCCAAGAATCCTTAGTCATCCAAGTCCTTCTGCTGGCCCTATGCCACCATAGGGCTCTGAGCTGCCTCTGTGGAGGGAAAGAGAGATTCTGGGGGGGTGGGTGCTATCTGAGCATCGGGATAATGGGGCTCCTGTCAACTTCCTTGCATAGCCAAAGGCTGACACCCTCCTTGAACAAGGCAGTGGCAGACTGTCAAAGCCAGGAGCAAGCAGGAGACTCATCCTGGCTTTTCAGATAATGAAGGCAAGGAAACTCCCATGAGGACTCCAGGGAAGGGCTGAGATGCATTCAGAGGCCGTTGGTGGTTGCTGGGAACCATCCTATTCAAGCCTGGGTGTTTCCAGAAAATAAGGAACCACTATAGGGATATTTCATGAACCACTCTAGGGATATTTCAATAAGGAACCACTATAGGGATATTTCTTCCAAACACAGGAAGAGCTGTAAAGCCCAGCTTCAAATGAACATTAATCCATTCAGAACCCTCCCCACCCCCCTCTCTCCCACTCTGCAGAGGCCTTAGCTCTGCTGTCTTTCTGACCAGGTTGCTTTACCCATACTGTCCACCACCTCTTTACTCTGGTATTGCCTTGACAATACCATCTTTTGGTACCTCTGTTGCCCCATTCTGAATTGACAAAAAAAATCCCATCAGCCTTTCTCAGGCTGCAGCTCCGTCGACACCAAAGTTCAGGTGACCTCGGGTAAGACACCTACCTGGTCCAACCCCTGGATCCATTTAGGAGGAATTATGGGTACTCATACCCTTAGCAGGCACGATGGCAACAATTGACATCTGTCAAAACCTCTCTGCGACCTGTCCCGTGTTGGGTGTTTTTACCAGGTGGGGGACCAAGGAGGGTAATACACTAAGTACTCAAAATTTTTATCAGGAACATTCTCACCAGGTGACCTCAGACTTTTAAAGGTAGATTCCCAGTGCTAGCAATGTGCCTGGCACAGGGGGCCAAGTCACCAGTAGCTGCCAGGGCATGTTAGTGACTGCTGAAAGGTAGCACAGAATGCAGAGGATGGTGCCCATTACTGTTTTCTTGCCCTTGAACTTCTCCTCAGTGCTGCCAGCTGGGGCTTCTAGTGCATGCAACTGGTCCAGTAGCAGAAGCTTCGTCTGCAGGGTCTCGTGCTTGGCAGGAGTGCTGCCGCCCCTGGAATGCAACCTAGGTCCAGCTCTGGGTGCAGGGAGGCCCCCAAGTGCTGTTGGACTTGGACGTGATAGTGTCTTCGAGGGAGACATGGGAAGGAGCGTGAAATGATTCTGAAATTCCTGATTTTCTGTGGTATGATGGGAGTGTTACTCTGAGCCTCCTCTGATTTCCTTGGCCACACTCTGGTCAATTTTACTTCCTCGGGTCATTTTTGAAGGCCCTTGGCCAAAGGAGCTCAGAGGGATCATGAGGCTGGACTAATAAAGGCTGTCCAGGAGGCAGGGGCTGAGCTCTCTCTTGCTTACACAAATGGAAAAACTGGGAGGTCATTTGACTCTGACAAAATATCCCTGTGAGAAGCCTGCTGATCTCCAGCTAACCACTAAAGACCGGAGAATGCATTCCAAGCCAGCTTTAGCAGTCGCCACAGAAATTGCCTAGTAACCGGGGAGCAACCCAATTGTGCCCGTTCTGCTGAACACCACACATTTGAATAGTTCCCTGAGTAGCTGAATGGGAGATGACCTTGAGCCAGTTTGCTTGTGATTTCAGGTGCCTTTAAGATAAAACCCATGCAAAGTACAGGATGCTAAAAATGCAGAATGCAGGGAGGTCAACTGCAAGGAGATTTGTTCCTATCAACTGACCTGGTCCCTCCCCAGGCAGCACAGGACCCTGGGCTCCATGGGAAAGGCCAGCACAGCCATACAGGTTGTTGCTGAAATGCCACACCTTCAGGGAGAAAGAGGGCACAGGCCTCGGGATGTGGGTTTTTCTCTCCTTAACTTCCAATGGCAGAAGCCACGGTGCTCCATCCCTCCAAGTGCCCCAAGTATGAGGACCAGGCCTGAACTGTCGCCACAAGCAACCTGAGACAGGCTGCTCCCCAGCTTCCACAGCTTCTGCTGGAATCAACTTAAGCCACTAGGAGACTGGAACTCTCCCGAACCTGATTGAGATAAAGGCACTAATCATAGGTGATGACCACAGGACATTTGAATGGGACAGATTCACCACAATTTATGTCACCATTTCCCTTGAATTTTTTTTTTTTAATATTTACTTGCTTTAGTTGTACATAATGCGTTTAATTTTACATGGTGCTTAGGATCGAACCCGGGCCGCGCACGTGCTAGGCGAGCACTCTACTGCTGAGCCACAACCCCAGCCCCTTGAATTTTGACTATAAATGTTCCCTTTGTAAATAGTAGAGGCACACAATGTCTTTTCCTGAAAAAAGGAATTTACAAAGTCAAAAAACTAGGTCAAAGAAGATAAGAATTTTTATGACTTGTGCCAAATTACTTTCCAAGTATCCGTACCATTTTACAATGTCACCATCAATCTAGGAGGAGTACCAATTTCACCTTGGCTCCAGTGGACATTATTATTTTTCAGATATTTTTCTAATTCTGATGAGATGGGGTACACCCAGGGTGGAATGGCTGGCCATAGACATTTTTCTAATTCAGCAGTTAAAAATATACTACCTTATCCATGTTTCAAGTTTTATTGCTTAGATTACAAGTCAAATATATTCCCATGTTTATTGATTTATATTTTCCCTTTTCTAAATTATCTTTTCCCATCTCCTACAGTTGGAGGGTGTCCCCAGAGGGCTGCTGTGTTGGGAGCGTTGGTTCCAAGTGTGGGGGTTCTGAGAAGCCGTGGGACTTTAAGGTTTGGGGTCTAGTGAGAGGTCATTAGGTCTTTGGGGTTATGCCCTTGGAAAGGTTAAAGGTAGCTTTCATGGGACTCCTGAGCTCTCATAAGAATGAGTTCTTATAAAAGTAAGTCTAACCCCTGAATCCCTATATGGCTTCCTGTTTTGAGGCATGATCTCTTCCTCCCACTCATACTCCTGCCATTGAGACATCATCCACCATCGGGAGCTCATCTGAGGCCAAACCAATGGGGATGTCTGATCTTGAACTTTGCTTCTCCAAAATCATGACCTAAATAAACCTCTTTTCTTTATAAAGTTAACTTTCCTCAGATATTTCACTGTAGTAATGAAAACCAGAGTAAGGGGGGCTAGGGTTGTGGCTCAGTGGTAGAGCACTAGCTTAGCATGTGCACAGCCCAGGATCGATTCTCAGCACCACCTAAAAATAAACACATTGTATACAACAAAAGCAAATAAATATTGAAAAAAAAAAAAACAGACTAATATACCATCCCTTGCCCAGAATATTTTTGATGTAAATATATCTAATATCATGCTTTGTGATATTTGCTATGCATAATCTATAAGTTGAAAACTTGCTATTTTTGCCTTACAACGTCACTTGAATGACTAATGGGTCATTCAAATGTAACAGATCAAGATGGAACCCCAATACTTCCTGCACTTTCCCTGGTATTCCCAATCTTAGTTCATGACTATACAGTACACCCTGGCCCAGAACCCATGGCCCTTCTCGATTCCTCTTTTCCCTAGGGCCACATATCTCATCCACCAGTCAGTCTTCCTCCTCTACTCTCCCCCAGCCCAACCCATATCTAGTCACTATTTATCATACAGCCTTGTTTCCTTCTTCTTGGCACCAGCTACAAACAGGACTTCTCTTGTTTATGCATTCCTTTACTTTTTTTATGGTTTATATCCTGTCTAGACTCTGGAGTCTAGAATGCAAGCTCCATGAGGGCAGGGCCTTCACCCAGTGTCTGTAGCAGCAGCACCCATCCCTCAATGGAGGCTCAATAAGTACATGTAGGATGAATGATTGCATGAATGTTGCCCCTTGAACCTGTCTAAAATTGTATGAAGGAGACCAGAGGTCACCAAAGGCAAGTGTGGGCTTTGGGAAATAGGTGGTTCAAGGTCATGCTGGGGCTCTACCACTTCCTCCAGAGTCCAGACAAGTTACTTACCATCCCTATGCCCAAGTTTACTCATATTTTAAAATGAGGATAGGGTCAGGGATATAGCTCAGTGGTGCAAGCTAACATGCATGAGGCCCTGGGGTCAATCCCCAGCATTGGAAGAGAATCATGAAACCATCTTTATAGGTTTGGAAGATGCATTAGGTAACATGGGCAAAGTGCTTAAAAATAGAGACGGATTGTGATAATACTCAATAAATGTCAAACCCATTCTGTTGGGAACTTACTTTGGTGTCATAAATAAAGTGAACTTCTTTTTTTTTTAAATATTTATTTATTTGCTTTAGTTGTACACAATGCCTTTATTTTTATGTGTTGCTGAGGATCAAACTCAGGTCGTGCACGTGCTAGGCAAGCGCTCTACCGCTGAGCCACAACCCCAGCCCAATAAAGTGAACTTCTAAATGGTCTTGTTACCATTTGTTGACTAATCTTTCCTATTCGTTATGCTTTCTTTATCACAAGTATGATTTTTAATATAAAAGGATTTTTCTGGCTTTCTAGTCCCTCTTTGGTTGGGACTACACTTTACACTGAGTGGGTCAGTCACCCACACTTGCCTGGCTCATAGAAGAGTCTCTTATTCTCCACTTGCAGATTCAGAACTGTGATGCTGTTTGCCAAGCGCATTTGTTCTGGGCCCAGTCCCTCACAGAGTATGCACCCTTAGGTTCCTTGAGACACCAGTACATCCTGATATAAATGTCCCCTTTTCATTTGTGCCAACTTAAACAGGTTTCTGTATCTTGTGACTAAAAGAATCCAAAGGTAAACTTCACCTTTATAATGATCCAAGGAATATCCCCCACCGACAAGGCCACATTCTTACATGCCATAGAGAGTAGTGTGCTGTCCCCAACATGTCATTCAAAGTATTGACCGACAAAGTCAGCAGAACCCAGGAAGGCCTTCTAGATCATCTGCATGGTGTCTGCCACAGCCCCGTGACTGTGCTTACAGATTCAGACAAATGCCAGAAGCCACACTGTCCCTGACTTGTTCAAGATTCTACCACGGCAGCAGACTGTGATAAGACCAAAGAAATAATGTACGTGGAAGTCCTTGCAAAATAAACGTGAACATTTATTATTATTTATTTTTCCATTCCAAAAAGGATGTGAAGAACCATACAAATTAGATATTAGTGATAAAATTTGAAAAACTGTTTTGTATCTGAGGCTCTGTGTCTTGAGGTTATCAGGAATATCATTTCTCAGACAACAAAAATACCGAGCATAGAGACTGCTTTGCAACTGCCCAGACCGTGGGTTATTCTCCACCGTTTGTTTTGTCTTAAAAATCCTTCATGGTAGCTTGGTTTTGCAGAGCGACGGTGGCGTTGGCTTGGGGATGGCAGGGCTGGGTGTGGGGTGTCCCTCCAGTTGGCCTTTTCTTTCAGACCTGAAGTCTAGAAAGGGAAGCCTATCAAAGCAAGTGTGTTCTGGGTTCTAGTTTAGATTAGTTAAGAAGGCAAGAGGGCTGACAGAAGGGAAAAGAAGAGCTGACAGGACAGAAGGAGAAGAGAACTTGTGACTTCCCTCCCCCAGGCAGAGGGAAAAGTGACTCAGCCGGATGGATGGACGGAGGCTCCATCCAAGCAGGAAAACCCGTGGAGCTTGTGCGTTTCCCATCAGCCCTGCGCCTGCTGGGATCTCCTGGTTGGCAAAGACTCTGTACACTCACCTGGTGTCCCCAGCACAGGACACCCTGGGGCCTTTTTCCTACCCAGTCAGATGCCAGAGGGTGTGGCTATCTCCCAGAGCTAAGAACAAAAGTCACTTCACCTTTCATTGGTGCAGCGATTAAAGCATTCCAGATCGTTAGCTCACTGCTAAGAGATCTTGCATAAGGCCCAGCCGGGCCTCCAGATTGATTCAGTAAGACTCAAAACAATTTAGAAAGTGAAAACTCTGACTCTGACCCCTGATTTATGCTGCTCCACATTTACTCCTGGTCTGTCCTCACCCCTTCTTTGTTTTTTGTCACATATCCATGGTCCTCCTTATAAAAAGACTCATGGGGTTGTCACATTCCCAACCCCTTCTCCCTCTCTCTGTTTTCTGGGGGTGACTCCAGGGAAACCTACCTCAATTTGCATGCAGAGGGAAAACAAAGACCCTGCACATGTGCTAGGACCACTGCAAATGTTAAAAAATTAAGCTGGGGGTGCAATTCCTCCTGTCCCTATCCTCCTTCCTCTCAGGGTCTCACCAACTTCAGGAGAAACAGAGGCCAAGTCGTTTTGTTCTTGTTACCATATCCAATTCAAAACAGCCTCTGCTAGCAGCAGAGTGCCTGTATTTATCAGGAAATGCTGGTGCCCTTTTTTCTCCCTCCTGGTTATTCAAACATTTAGAGCAACGATTTACATATACCTATTAGGAGTCCTCCTCAATGCAAATGAGTTGCTCTTGGAGGGGATAATTTTTCCATGACCTGGAGATTTGGTTGAAGATGACCAGGTCTTCCAGGAAAGAAAGGCAAGCGATCAGCTTATGTGGATGTCCCTGGCTCACCCTACCCTATAGTTAAATGCTAGGTGGAGGCCAAGTCTACCATTGGCCAAATAATTCATTTCCAAGTTAAATTTCTATGGCTTTCCCTGGTCTGAAGAGCATGCATGTGTGATTCAGGAATTGTTAAAGTGGATTATCCTTAGGGCCTGACAGGCACCTTAGCACCAATTTTGGACTCCCTACATCTAGTGGGCCTGTAGGATACCCAGATGACTCAGGCACAAATTGATTTAACAAACGCTTATGAGTAGCTATTGCATGCCATGGACCATGGCAGGCTTTGATGGTGGAAATTCCTAAATCATTTCTCATCTGGATCTTTCTAAGGAAATTTGACTCTAAGAAGCTCTTAACCTCTTAAGGCATCCCAGGTCTCATTAGAGTCTCAGATTCTTGAGCTATGACTCCTCCCACCTGTGTGACTCACCCTTTGAAAAACACAAAGAGAAAGAAGGAGAATCTGGGGCCCCTTTCCTCCTTGTCCCATCCCCCACATAGAGTTAGTCCCTGAAAAAAGCCTTTCCTGGCTGTGACTATACACAGGTTCTGATTCCTTTGGTACCAACAGACTTAGCAACCTGCATCTGGGAATTCACAAGGGGGAAGACAGTGCGTCACAGTGTTGTGGAGGCCATGTGTCTTTCCTGTTTACTGATGTTCTTTCAAGTGTTTCTAGTGGATATCACCCTGTGATATGTCAATGTTCTTGTTTGCTATCTATCACTGCATAATTAACTATCCCAAAACTTAGGAGCTTAGAACTTCACAATTCCGTGCATGGCTGGGCCTGATTGGGCAATTGTTCTGCTCTATGTTGAGTTGGCTGAGGTCATTCGTGTGGCTACACTTGAGGTCACTGCAAGCGTGGCTGGGGCTGGAATGCCCACGATGTCTTCCCTTAGATCTGACACCTTCGCTGGAGTGGCTAGAAGGACAGGGAACAATCCCATTCTTCTCATTGTTCAGTAGTCAACTTGAGCTCATTGACATGGTGGCTGAATTCCAGGAGGCCCAAAGGAGACATTATCAAGTCTTGCAATGCAGAGGCCTGGGACCAGTGGACCCACACTTGCTCCAAGTTGTTTTGGTCAAGTCAAGCCACAAGGTCATTCCTGGTTCAAGGGAAGAGGAGATAGACTCCATCTCTTGAGGAGGGGGGGCGGTGGCATGTGGTCACAGGGCAGGGAACAATTGTTGGCATCATCTCTGAAAACAACTGACCATGCCAATGAAAGAAAGTTAGAAAAGGGATAGATTTTTGTGTGGCTCAGGTAACACATGTGTTGCTTTTTCTTCTTCTTCTTCTTCTTCTTTTTTTTCTTTTAGTTGTAGATGGACACAATACCTTTATTTCATTTACTTATTTTTATGTGGTGCTGAGGATCAAACCCAGTGCCTCACACATGCCAGGCAAGCACTCTACCACTGAGACACAACCCCAGCCCAAGTTGCTACTTTTTGATGCTAAAATTGTCCCATGTGGCTGAGCGTTGAGGAATATGCCTGAAATCCCAGCTACTACTACTTGGGAGGCAGGAGGATCACAAGTTGAAGGCCAGCTTCAGCAACTTTGTGAGATTATTTTCTCAAAATAAAATAAAAATGGCTGAGATATAACTCAGTGATAGAGTGCTTGCCTAGCTTGCCTAGCATGAACTTGGTCTGGTTTTGATCCCTAATACCACACACACACATATACACACAAATTGTCCCATGAAGACCTCTTAATCATGTTACTGATTGTAGTATATTCTCATTACAATTTAAACCCATCAAAACAAATCTATAATGATTAAAAGCAAATCAGTATTGCCTGGAGCTGAGGGGTAAGGGGAATTGATAGCTAAAAAACAGAAACTTGGGGGGTGATAGAAACATTCTTTCTTGAAATATGGTGGTGGGCCAGGCACAGTGGTGCATACCTATAATCCCAGCAACTCAGTAGGCTAAGGCAGGAGGATCACAATTCAAAGTCAGCCTCAGCGACTTAGCAAGGCCCTCAGCAACTTTGTGAGATCTTGTTTCAAAATAAAAAGGGCTGGGAATGTGACTAAGTGGTTAAGCACCTTGGGTTCAATATCCAGTACCCAAAACAGAAAAGCAAGACAAGAAATATGGTGATGGTTACGCAGGTGTATACATTTGTCAAAAATCACTGAGCTATATACTTAAAACAGTGCGTTTTATGGTACGCAAATGCTACCCCAGTGGAGTTGATTTTAAAAAATTAAAGCCTATATACTATAAATGTTCAGGAAGGCTAATTTGAACCGGGGTTAAATAAAACCAGTGTCAGGGTATACTATATTTACAAGCAATAGCAAATTCCTTCGGGGAGGGGAAGGAAACAAAGAACTAAAGGGGATGTTTTGTTAGTTCCAAAGCAGGATATGAGTGAACATGACCATGTCCTCCTGCTGCGGTTGCATTTAGAACCATTCGCTATCATTTTCAGAGTGTCCAGGAGGTGACTCTTGGTATTTTATGGATCATTGAAAGAGTGACTGCTTTCTGGGGTACAGGAAAGGCTGGAATTGCCTCAGCAGACACAAACAACAAAATGTGTTTGCCTGGAGCTGAGGATGGGGAGGGGTATTAATAGCTAATCGTGTTAGGCCATGTTGGAATTAAACTGATAGCATCACTGGAGAAAACTAATGTTTAGTGACCTTTACAGGTCATTGCAGGGATTTCCTAGCTTCAAGAGTCAAGATCCTGCAAAACAGCATTTTGATACTTTTGTCAAGCACGAGTAGTTGCATTCCCATGGGTTAAATGTGTGTGTGATGTTATCCTACTGTGATTATCAAGGGGAGAATTTCTTTGCAAAGTTTGTGCTTTCCTGTAGCCAAAGGGACACTGGGTATAGCAACACTGACGGGACAATAGATAAGAGTATTTCCTGTTGCCACCATAGTCATAACTAAAAATATAGATAAGCAAATACTCCATTCGGTAGTAAATACAAATAAATTAGTAGATCTATCATCATTTCTTGAATTTATTGAATGCAATAAAACAGAAGATATACATAAAAAATGATCCTGCAAAAATAATAAACAAGATAAAGTTTGCACATTCTATGGAGTCTGGACAGTGTCAAGAATTATATGTATCAATTAAAAATGCTTTTGTAAAACAAAGTTTTTACTTCCCCCACCATTGTGATTCATTCACTCAATAAATTTTTTTTTAAAAAAAGAAGTAATATTGTGGAGGACCTGGAGATGAGGCGGGTAGATGGGTGTGTTAAGCTGCATCTGCCCTGTGTACCCCATTTGCACACGTGGGGACAGCTCCAGGGCCTTCCAACCTCTGAGACTGAGCTCTGGAGAAGCAGACTGTCTCAAGAGGGTAGGGAAAGGGGACAATGTTGACGTTTTCTTAAGTCGTACAGAGGCTAGTCAAGTTTGCCCACGCTGGAAAAGCAATGCACTTGCTCCAGGAACGGGAAGGCATAGGGATGCTCTCCCATGGGTGAACTAGTAGCTGTGGGGATGAGGGGGCATTACCTGGGGAGCCCTTGGTTGTGAAGGACAGGCCTCTGTCTCCTGTGTTCACTATGTATACCAAGCAGTTAGACCTGAAGCTGGAGATCTTTATTAAGGACTCTTCTTTAAATAATGCACTTGAGAACACAAGAGTTAAGCAGAAATTACTGCGTGGGTAAAACTCACTGTATCCATATCAACCATGATTTTGATTTATTGCAGCCGTATTATCAAAGCACCATTAACACGAACCACTGGATTTGTTTTGCCCTGGATAGTAAGCTTAGTTTCTATCAGAATCCTAGTTGAACTTTAAATTAATAAGGTCAGGCCCTGGGCAAGCAGATAAAGGACACAAACCCTCAAGGAAGGGAAAATGGGCCACGACCTGACAACCTTTCAGGTTTCCTCTTGAAGGGCTCCTTGCAAGCAGTGTTCCCCTGACAGTAATTCCCTCCTCTGTTAGTGCTGATATTTCTCTCTCCATAAAAATATGACTATTGAAACTCATTTTGGGAAATTATTCTACTGAAGAGATGTTTAAAAATGACCTGATTAAACACTATGTTGATTATCATTAAATTATGAACTATTGACAAAGTCTTAATTTTACCTTCTTAAAGACTTTTTTTAGTTGTCCATGGCCCTTTTTAATATTTATTTTTTAGTTGTAGTTGGACACAATACCTTTATTTAATTAATTTATTTTTATGTGGTGCTGAGGATTGAACCCAGGGCCTCGCATGTGCTAGGCAAGCACTCTATCGCTGAGCCACAACCCCAGGCCCTGAAGCTTTATTTATTTATTTGTTTGTTTATTTACATGCAGTGCTGAGAATTCAACCCAGTGCCTCACATGTGCTAGACAAGTGCTCTGTCACTGAGCCACACCCACAACCCCTTCTTAAAGTTTTTTGAGCTACAATATTTTAGCCTAAGTCAAAGAAATAAAAATGGCTAAATAGAGCTGGGCACTTGCCTAGCATGCATTGGGCCCTTGATTCAATCCACAACAACATCCCTACACGCACACGCGCGCGCGCGCGCGCGCACACACACACACACACACACACACACACACAAATCTAAGGGGAGATTTCAGGCAATAATAACCAGAAAACCTTTCCACAATACTGTGGAAAGAAAATGTCTCCCTAGCACTAGGCTTCTCCAGATAGAGCCATGTGTAAGACTTTTCTATCTTACTCTTTTCTGATAAGATCCAAGAAAAATTATCAACAGCATCCCCTGGAGGGTATAGGAAGGCTTAGAGACAAGAACTTGATTTTTGGTAGCTCCAATTCTTATGCATTCCTGAGATCCCAACCGGATTCCTTTTCTTTTATGCTCCTTATTAATCCTCAAAAGAGAATCTTAATTCTCTATATGCCATTGAATTTCCTGGTTCTGGGTCTCAAAAGTATCCTTCAAAATAAAGGCACAGGATAAAAATCTCCTTTACAGAGACATTTCCACAATGCTTCTGGTTTCCAAAGTGCTTATAAACTGTCAAGTGACTCAGAGATCCCAAGGACGAATCCTGATAGAGTCCAGAAGGAAAGGATGACTTCAGCCAAGGCTGACCCAAGGAAGAAGGCCGCATCTGTCATCTCCCTGACAGTGTTCCGGGCTGAACATGAGCTCCTAGAAGTGGGATGTGTGTCCAGGCTTGGCTCACAGCTGGCTGCTCATCCCTGAGTGCTCTTGGCCCAGACTCCTGAGGGAGAGGGGAAGGGGAGAGAAAGGTCCAGAGACTTCAGGCACCTCTCCCCAAACCAGAATGTGAACCTGCTACCCTTGGGGAAAACTGACTCTGAAAGATGTTCCTAGTACATTTCTTACCCGCATCCAACGGAAGAAACTGCTGGGCATCCCTCATGTCCCTCAGGTGAGCCCTTCGGCAGTCCACCTGAAAACCCAGTTGTCTCCTATTCCTGACTTATTATCTGGATGTGATCCCTCTCTGTGGCCACTCAAGGCTTAATGAGGACAAGCTGTTCTGCGGTGGCCGCGATGCTCTGCAGCTGTAGTGGAGATCTAATGTGCACTTTGGCTTCTATTTCCTAATCTTATGAACAATTCTGCCTGGCGGGAAGGGTGAAATGCTTCACCATCCTGTGCCAGAATAGACAGGCTACCACTTTGCCACGGGGTGACGGATCAATCAGAGTTTTTGACTGCAAATGAAAGAATCCACAGTCTGAGATGAAGCAGCAAACTAATTTATTGAAGAGTGTTTTGTTGTTCACAGAATTCCCAGGAAGGCCAGAAAATCAGGCCCAGAGGCTCTACAGCCGGAAGAGACACCCAAATCCCCTTCCCACCACTGCTGGGTACAGGTGCTGCTGATACTTTAGATACTGAGATGGGCACAGTGCCAGGCCCTCTGTCCCTGTTGCCCCTGAGATCTCAAGGATTGCTCAACCTAGCCTCCAGAAAAGGATTCCTCCAGGGGCCTGCTCTTGAAAGGGCCTGTGATGAGTAGGAGCCCAGGTCACATGCTTGTGCTTTAGCTGCAAGACATCCTGGGGAAATGTAATTCTGGCCTCAAAGTCTCTAAAAATAGGAAAGATGTTTATTCAACAGATGATAAGCAGTCACAAGTATGACACGTGCATGACGCTTGGCACAAGAATGACATGGCCCCCCATTTTCATCACTATGGCCTGAAAATAGGCATATACAGTCACCCCTCAGGATCCTAGGAGCCCCCTCCGATCTGCAGATGTTCAAGTCCCTTGTACAGAATGACATGGTATTTGTATATTACCTATACCCTTGTATGCTTTGAATCATCTCTGGATTACTAGGTTACTCATAATTACTAATTCAAAGTAAATACTATGTCAGGAGTTGTAATACTGTATTGTTTAGGGAACAATGACAAGGAAAAGAAAGTCTATACATATTCAGTACAGATACAATTTTTGTTTCAAATATTTTTGATCTGCAGTTGTTCGATAAGCAGATAGGGAACCCACAGATATGGAGGGCCAACTGTCGTGTGGTGGGGGGGCATATTTTTAAAATCTTTGAAAAGGTAAGAGAGTACAGTAGGTGTGAGTATGTTGCTGCTGTAACAACACCACAAAGCTAGCAGCTTAAAACAACACCACTCTATTCTCTGGAAGTTTTGGTGGTCAGAATTGTGAAGTCAGTCTTAAATGAGCTAAAGTGGAGATGCCAACAGGCTGACATTCCTTCTGGAGACTCTAGAAAAGAACATGTTTCCTTGTCCTTTCCAGTTTCTAGAAGTCACCTCCATCTCAGGGCTCAGGGCTCCTTTCTTGCATGGCCCTTTCTTGCTTCTGTCGTCACATCTCCTTCTACTTTCTCCCATTCTCCTGTCTTACTTTTATAAAAACCCAGATAATCCAGGATGATCTCCTCACCTCAAGGTCATTAACTCAATCACATCCATATGATTCCTTTTACACATCAGGTAACATAGCCACAGGTCCTATGGATTTAGGATAGAAATACATTTGGGGCCATTCTTTGGTCTACTGCTGTATGTCTCTAAGGAAGGCCAACTGGTTGTCTGCACAAAGGCCTCTGGGAGCAGAGTAGATTTCCCCTAGTGACTTGACCATGGTACACAATCCCATGCTGCCAGACTTGGAGACGTTGACTCAGGTCCATCAGACACTCGATGACATTTGAATAAACTAGAATGCCAATTCTTTCATTTCTTTCTTTTTCAACGGACACTGTTCCTTTGTAGAAGGATCTTCTGGTGTCTGAACCACTGTGTGATCAAATTAACAACCAGAAGTCTGTTTGGTGAGCATGAACTCAAACACCATGGTGACTTAGAAAACCAAAGGGTGTTTCTAAGGGTCGCAAGGAGGCTAGCGAGCTACTCCACCTGACAACAGAGCTCACCTCCACTAGCCAGATTCTGTCTTATTCCCTCAGCAGAGCTGGACACAACTCCCAACCGCCAGCTTCGTTCCCCTTGTTGCATGAGCCAGGCTCCTGGGCCACCCTCACTCCTGCCTCCCTCCATCTCCAGGTGCCATCTCTTCTTCCTAACTATCTCCTATCTCCACCCTCATTTTAAAATCGGCTCTCCCTTCCCTGTAGTCCAAACCAGCTCACCTGCATCACTGTAGCAGCCTCCTATTGGGCCCTTTTGTCCCTGCTTTTGGTCCCCTCCTGTCAAATTCTCTACCCCAGAGTCAGATGAATCTTTATCCATCTGATGATGTTACTGTCTCGTTTAAAGCCCTCCAGTGGCTTCTCATTATCACTGGAATAAAACCACATGTTGGTTCGTATCCTCCCACCAAGTTAGGATCAAACATGCAAGGATTTTATCTGGGGAAATGTCTGTGACAGAAATGTGGGAGGGAGTTAGAGAAGGCTGGAAGAGCCATTGACTGGCATGAGAGCATGAACTCAAGGACAGAAGGGAGTGAAGGGAAGGGAGAAGTGTCCTAGCCTGCCCTGCAGACTGAGGAAGGTACAGCAAAGCCACTGTGGAGTCCTTGATCCAAAGCTGGCATCAGAGGAGTCCCATTCAAGTCCCAGCTGAAATGTCACTTCCTGCAGGAGGTCCCGGTGCCCTGAGTTCCCCTCCATCCATAGCACTTTGATACCTGACTCATTTCTCAGGATTTAGAATCCAGCAGGACCATGATCAGAACTTTTTTATCCACTGCTCTATCCTTAAAGTCTGGTATACAGTAGGTGCTCAGTAAAATATCCATTATTGAGCTGGCGAAGTCGCCTGAAAGACTTCACCTCCCAGGACAGTCTGGTACATGCAAAGAAAGAATGTCACAGCTGAGAGTGGGATCAATCATGGAGGTTCGGGAAAGGGAACCTCAGAAGCAAATTGGCAGAGCCCATCCAGGCACCAGGGGTTGGTTGAGTACCAGTTTGTGCCCTTGAGTAGCTACCACGTGCTAGGTGCTGGTAATGAATCCTGAGTAGAACTTCTTAAAATCTAATGAGGGACTGAGAATCAGTCTAGGGGAGAGAGAGAGTTGCATCAGGCTACTAGACATGCTGGCTCTCCTAGCAGGTATCTGTGTGCCTATTATGAAGGGCGATGCCCATAATAGTTACTGATATGGCACAGGCACTGACAATAAAAATCAGCACCAGCCATTAACAGCCAGTGTTGCCGCAGGGAGTTCCGGCTGAATGTGAGCAGAGACCACGCCATCTGTACTGGACTCCTACGTCTCACCATACTTGTTCTGATCTGTGACCACCAAGGAGAGCCCCTCCCCACTCGTGTCCCACCTGCTGGGCTGTTTGGGCTGGCATAAGGCTCTGGTATTCTCTCCCACTGTAGGTGATGGCTCCCTGCATCCGGCTTTCATAAGCTCTTTGAATCTCAACACCTCAGCATGCAAGGCCAAGGTCTGGACCTCCAGCTGTAGTGACCCAACTTCTTTAGGGCTAGGCCAACTTGTGAGCCTCCTTCCTGAAACTCTGGACTCAGTGCTAGCCAGTGCTCTCTTGGATGGGGCCTTCCAAGTGGTCATTTGACTGGGGATGGGTGGGTGGGGTGGCCTCTAGGCTGAGGAACAGTCTCTCTCAAGAGAGGTTGCTTCTCATCTTTGAGTCATCAGTACCAGGTAATTACAAACTGGAGACAGATTAGATATTCCATCTCAATAGCTGACCTCAGGCAGATAGCCAGAGACTGATTATCAGAAACTCAGTAATTAGTATGCAAATTAAGCAAGAAAGTGATGAGATCTGAAAGCCTGGAAGTGGCAGGGGATGGGAAATCAGGGGTGTGTTTTCATTCTCCTGTGCTCTAAAGATGCTGTAGTTTGAACAGCTGTGTGTCTTCAATACATCATTTGTTTCAGGCTACAAGATGCCAGGAGCCCCCTATCATCTGTCACCAGTTACCCGTCACATCAAGTTCTCTAAAGTGGATTTTTGTTTGGTATGTTCTAATCCCAGCTGACCAAGACATGGGTCAGATAATGACTGATTCTTAATTTTGTTGACATTTTTACCAAACACCATCAAAGCAGGACGCACTATACAAAGCCTAAAAATTCAGGTAGTCTGGCTGCTGGACTGTGCTTAGAAAAGAGCCATAGTTATGATAGCTACAGAGAGTGTGCGCTTGTGCTTGTGTGAACTGGAGCTGAGGGGGTCCCAACATGAGGACACGAGGAACAGAGAGACAAAGCCACTCTCATTTGGGGGCTTCTGTCCCAAGAGGGAATATTTCTTCCAAAAGATCAGCAAAATAAGCAAATAATTCAAAAGACTGCCAGGCCCCGCAAAGCCCCAAAGCATCACAGGTAGGAGGCTGAGGGTCCTGACTGAGAAGCAGGAGTTTGGAATTGAGGTGGGGGCTGCTGGAAGACGCCACATTTTTTAACCAAAGACGGGGCCTTCCCAGGGGGTTTACGGTTATATAAGAGAAAGAGCCAACTGGTGGGCTCACTAAAACATTCCTGAATGGGTGTTTCCCATTTGGAATATAAAATTTACATGAGAGCTATAAGATTAAGTGGAGGGTAGCAGAGGACCTAAGTCTGATGGACAGTTTCTGTAAGTGTGTTTTGTGCATCATCTGCCCAAGGACTAAGGAGGTATGTGCAGAAAAAGCAGGGCCCGCAGCCACACCCTGGTGGAAGATCTGCAGTGGGGCCTGGCCTCTGCTCTTTCAACTGGTGACTCTTGGAGCTATCAGGAGGTCACACAACCCAGTGAGGAAGCAGAGAGGATGGCTTCCTGTGCCTCCCACACACTTTTCAACTTTTTAGGAAGTACCAGAGGGGAAGGCTACATAAACATGTTTTTCTTTAGATTCGACCATTTTTCTTTTATTTTAAAATTTTATTTTTGTCTGAAGAACTCAAAATGCAGGGAGAACAAGGCACTCTTTTTACCCCCTGCCTGGGCTTTGTGTGCTCCCGGAAAGGTGACCTCTGCCCCCATCCTCATAGCCTGCTTCCACTCCCTGAGGGGTCACCACACAGACCCCCTGAGAGAATATGCTGCTTCCTGAATCAGCGGGGTCTCCCAGGCCTGAATATCCAAGGACAACATCAAGGGCCTAAAAATAAAACCTGGAGGCCCGGTCTAACCGGAAAAGAGCAAGAGGCCTCCCTAAATTGCCAAAGAGCAATCTGAACAAAGGAGCTGTGCGCCCTCTAGTGGTAGATGTTGTTTACTAGCCGCGGTCAAGGACCTGACTCACCTGGTTAGTGCTGAGTGCCCCCATGAGGCAGTAACCCAAGTGGGAGACCCTGAAAACACTACCTTCTTAAGATCCTTGACTCAGGGAAAATTGTGCTGCTACTTTGATGTATACTGTTTTAATAATGACTGCCTTCCGTTATTATAGATGTTGGACTCTTCGTTATTTCTCAGTGAGATTAAGACCCCTAGCAAGTCACACACATGTAGCATGTGACCTGTAAAAATATTGAGAGAATTCTATTCTCTTGGGGGAGGCACACAGCTTTGGGATAGGTGTTCAGCAGAGGTAAGCGGACCCTTTTGCAAGCCAGGGAATTTGGCAAAACCATTCAGACACTCTGAGGAGACAGATTTCTCTGCTGGCTAAATTGCCCTCCCACCTGAAGATATCAAATTCCATCACCATTACATCAGAGAGAAAGTACACTCCTGTGGCACACACTTTGGGAAGTGAAGTGTACAGATAAACAATACAGTGGCTACTTAGAATTTGAAAGAAATCATGTGACAAAAAGGCATAAGTATTTTTTTTTAAATATTTGTTTATTTTTACATAATGCCTATTTATCTTAGGTAGTGCTAAGGATTGAACCCGGTCCGCGCATGTGCTAGGCAAGCGCTCTACCGCTGAGCCACGACCCCAGCCCGCATAAGTCTTTTAATAAAAGCTTAAGAAGCAAAAGTGCACACCACCTCATAATCATTAGGATAACTACTACCAAAAAGAAAGAAAAGAGAAAAAAAAAGAAGAAAAAGAAAAAGAAAAAGAAGAAAGCCTGGAGAAATTGGAACTCTCCTCCACTTAATGTAAAATGGTGCTGCTGCTGTGGAAAACAGTATGATAGTTCCTCAAAATATTCAAAATGGAATTACCATGTGATCCAGCAATTCCACTTCTGGGTATATAAGAATTGAAAGCATGGTTCAAAGAGGTATTTCTACATCCATTTTCATAGTAGCATTATTCACAATAGCTAAAACATGGAAGCAACTCAAGTGCTCATCAATGGGAATAAAATGGATAAACAAAATGTGGTATATTCATGTAATGGAATATTAGTCAGCCTTAAAAAAGACCATGTTATAGCATGGGTCAACCCCGAGGTTGAAATTATGTCAAATGAAGCAAGTCAGACACAAAAAATTTAAACTGTATAATTTGACCTGTATGATATACATAGAGTTATCAAAATCATAAAGATAGTAGAATGGTGGTTTCCAGGGGCTGGAGGTAGGGGATGGGCAGTTACAGTAATCTCTCCTTATCTATAGTTTCACTTTCTGTGATTTCCTTTACCTGCAAGTCCAAAATAGTAAATGGAAAATTCCAGAAATAAACAATTCATAAGTTTTAAATTGCTTTCTATTCTGAGTAATATGATGAAAACTTGCACAGTCCCACTCCACCCTACCTGGGACATGAATCATCCCTTTCTCCAGGGTATCCATGCTGTATATGCTACCACCTATTAGTCAGTAGCCTTCTGGTTATCATATCAACTGTCCCCAGTATTATAGTACTTGTGTTCAAGTAACTCTTTTTTTAAAAAAAATTATTTATTTACTTTAGTTGTACACAATGCAATTGTATTTATGTTTACGTGGTGCTGAGGATCGAACCCAGGCCACACACATTCGAGGCGAGCCCTCTGCCGCTGAGCCACAACCCCAGCCCCTCAAGTAACTCTTACTTTACTTGCCAAAGGCCTCAAAGCCCAAGGGTACTAATACAAAGAAGGCACCAGAGCATGAAACATAGAAGGGAAGATTAATTCTGTTATACATAATAATCCTGCAGGATGCATAGGAAAAAGCTGTGTGTATAGGGTTCTGTACTATTCATGGTTTCAGGCATCCACTGGAGTCATGGACAGTATCCCCTGCAGAATAAGGGGGCAGGGACTAGTGTGTTGTTTAATGGGTATGGAGATTAGTTTTGCAAGACAACAAAGTTCTAGAGAATTTTGGGTGATAATGACATGTCAATGTTCATCCATCAGTTCAACCATTATAACAAATGTAGGGTATATGGGTGGTTAGGGAGGCTGTGTGTGGAGGGAGACAAGGAGGACCTGGGAACTTGGTACTCTCTGCTTAATTTTACTGTAAACCTAAAACTGCCCTAAATATAGTTTGGCTTTTCTTTTTTTTTAAGATCTGGAGATGAATGGTGATGATAGCTATATGATAGGAATGTACTAAGCACTACCAAACCATCAATTTAAAAGATGATAAATTTTATATTATGCATATTATGCTGCTATTAAAAAAATTAAAGTTAAAAAAAGGCAAAGGGAAAAATGAGCCAGAAAGGAATTATAACTTAAGAATCAGAGACCACATTTAGAAATGTCATGAAGAGAAGTTGTATTAATTTTTTTAACGTATTTTAAGTGTTTCAAATGAACAAAAAAAAATCATTCAGTTTTTTTTTTTTTCTCTCTTTTTTTAGTTAAATGAAAGTGCACATGAAAGAATGCTTTTTGGGTAATGACAGGGAAAATGTGGCAAGCAGTAGGAAGACAGCACACTGATAAACATTTTAGGACCTTGGAACATTCCTGGGGTCTGGAGGGGAAGGCCAGGGATGAAGGAGGCTTGAAGGAAGGGACTCAGTCCTCACCTAGGAGCCAGTGAATCACCATTACTGTTCTGAATCATCTGCGTAGGAAAGTGTTGTTTTTTACGTTTTGTTCCTTCCACTCCTAAGAACCATTTTGCCACTATTCATCCTTGAAGGCATAAGGTGTGAGCAGGAGAGGGCAAAAAAGATTGGGGAAAGAATGGGGAAATGTTAGCAGCAGGTATGACATTCACGTTTCTCTAGCTACAGAGGGACAATCCTTGAGCTATGTTCACATCCGTGTCTGTTGCTTTGCATGGTCCCAAAACAAAGCCCTAAGAGACTGTGGTGCACACGAGAAGCACATAAGCCGTGGGGACCTGGAGTAGCAAGGCCAGGGGAATGACAGCCGGGCAGAACTGAGGTGGTCAAGCCAGAGAAGCCCCTGTAGAGCAATCTCCCAGGAGAGTGCTGCTGTCAAAGATGAATGGGAGCTGGACAATGTTACCGCAGTAAAAAACAGCCTTCCTGCAAAACTAGGTGGGAAGGGACCCTGTATGGAACTGGGCTCCGTTAGAACACAGCATGGGGAAGTGGGAATTTATAGACAAAGAGCAGGGTGAGGGTCAGGGGATGGGAATGTACTAAGGTACTATATCAGGGGCAAAGGGGATTCTAGTTAAACTGACTCTGAGAAAATAGGAATAAACAAATTTAATATCTTTCACTAAATACACTCACAACGAGCTTCTGACACCAAATGTTGTGGGGGACCCAACCTGTCAAGCAAGCTACCAGTTCTGCAGTGGACACCAGCAGGGTGATCTCTGAGGAAGTTCAATTCTGCTGCTATCTTCCTGGAAATAACAGCAGATCCCATGGTTGGAGAGCTCTGTCCTCGAGATTGCCTGCCCCACTTCCCATGCCAATTGAAAGCACCGGGTGGTTTTACCTGGTCCTCTGCTTCCGATGAACCAGCTATAAACTGGGGTTTTCATAGCCCCCTCCTCAACTGATTTACTAGAGCAGCTCATAGAACTCAGGGAAGCACTTCACACACATCCACAGGTTTATTATAAAGGGTATTATGAAGGATATAGATGAAGGGATGCACAGGACAAGGCATGTGAGAAGGGGCACAGAACTTTCTTGCCAGGACACTCCTTCCAGAAACTTCTGTGTGTTCAGCTATTCAGAAACTTTCTGAACCCTGTCCCTTTGGGATTTTATGGAGACTTCATTATATATAAATGATAAATAAATCATTGGCATTGACAATCAACTCAACTTTCAGCCCTTCTCCCTTTCCTGGAAGTTGGTGGGTAAGACTGAGAATTCTAATCCTATAAACCTGCCTTGGATTTTCAGGTGACTAGTTCTATCCTGAAGTTACCTAGAGCCTCCAGTCGCCCATCAACTAATTTACATATAAAATACTTTTATTACTTTGAAGAGTCCAAGGATTTTAGGAATTGTATGCCTGCAGATGAGGAAGGATATATCACAGTATCACACAGACCTAATGGGATTCTTCCTGAAGACAGGCAGGCCATGGTGATCAGACATCACCTGTGGAATGCTGGAGGATGAGGAACCCCTTAGATACGCAGGGTCATCAGATGTGGAAAGTATGTGTTTCTTGCTAAACTGACTTAGCAGAATTCTTTGCTAAACCAGAAGTGCACAGATGAGCCCAGGGGAAGGTTTAGAAGCCTGTCTGAAGTTTGGTCAGTTGAAGCAGCCCCAATCAGGGAGATGGCTATTGCGGCTAGCTGGAAGCCATAAGTTCCACCTGATAATAATCATATGCACGTGACGCACCTGTAAATGCACGTGACGCACCCGCAAAGCTAAAGGTATATAACCGGGTGAAAGCGGTCAGAAGCGGCATTCATTCAGTCAGTCGTTCAGTTGGTCGGAAGAAGAGTTCAGGTCAGAGAAGAAGAAAAGAGTCAGAGCGGCTAGAACGTAGTCAGAAGAAGAAAACCAAAGAGATATATATAGAGAAGAAATTGTTGCTGGTCAGAGTTAGGCCGAGGCTGCCGAAGACGAAAGAAGAAAGAAGAAGCTCTCTGTCTCTCTCTTTCTCTTTCTCTCTCTCTCTCTAAGAAAGTAAAAGTAAAAGAAAGTAAAGTAAAGAAGTAAAGAGTCAGTAGTCAGAAGAAGTAAAGAGTCAGAGAGATTGCTGAAAGAGCCAGTGTTAGAGTTTTGAGAGATAGTTAAAGCCGAAGAATAAAAAAACCTTCTTTCATCTTCATTCTGCCTCCGAGTTTTTCTCCCGCGGCGTTGTTGCTCCAAGTCATGAAGCAACAGTCAGTCAAAGAAATTTTGTCAGTACCAATCAACTGATGACATCCACAGCTCTGTTGGCATAATCTCCCAAGAGAGTGTGCAGCAGGTTCTCTTTAACTCCTTCACTGGTGACAAATCTTTGTCCTTTCTGAGGTGAATTGGATTTTTGGAAACAGCCAAATTATTCAGAACCAACTGCTATGATTAAGAAAAACAAGATGATTTCCCCATGTGGATTATCTGCTGATTCCAACAGCAATTTAAACAGAAGACAACCCAACAAGTGTTCTATGTGAGGCACCAGGAACTGTTTCCCATGGTAATTAAACAGAGAAGATAATAATAGGTTTGTGAATTGTAGAGCGTTTTCAAACAGCTTTATCTTATCATCATATTTTGTAGCATTTGCAAATTCCAGGTAATTCTGAAATAAGTGCTATGAGAGCAATGGAAGATCAACAGAAGATCAACTTGTAACTACCTGACTGCTTTTGTGTTTGAAGATGTTACCATGGCTCACAGTAATTGTGTTAGCCAGCTTTTTATCACAGTTGACAAAATACTGGAGAGACTCAACTTAAAAGGAGGAAAAGTTTATTTTGGTTCACAGTTTCAGAGGTTCCAGTCCATCATCACTTGACCCTGTTGCTTTGAGCCCACAGTGACACAGAACATCATGGTGGCGGCATGTGGTAGAAGGAGTTGCTCAGCTCATGACAACTAGGAAGTGAAAAGAGAGAGATTGGAAGGGGCCAGGGTTTCCATATCCCCCTCAAGGTCATGTCCCCAGTGACCTAATTTCCTCTCACTAGGCCCTACCTCCTAAAGATTCCACCACCTCACAATAGTGCCATAGTCTTGTGACCAAGCATTCATCCCACGGGCCTTTGGGGGCATTCAAGATCCAAACTGTAGCAATGGTTGCCATACAGAATTCAATTTCAGAAGTGTCTGGGACATCAATATTTTCTTCAATTTGTGCCAAGACAAGGATAAAGCATAGGTACCACCAAGCCTAGTACATAAATAACCTAGTACATAAATAATCCTGTGAGACTTAGGCACTACCCTCAGATTCCCACTACTGGTGCCAAAGACCAAAGCCAATCACCCAGAAGTAATTTCCCCTGAGGTTCCCATTTATAAATGTACATTTCATAGGTATCATAAGATGGTTATGCTGTTCCATCTAGAGTATTTTCCTATTCTCTCAGGTGACTGTTTCTGCTTTGCCCTCTTTTGAACATTTCAATTTGTTTTAATTTTAAAGAAACAGCCCAATTTCAAACTATATTAATCAGAAAATGAGGTCATTTAGAGAAAGACCATCATAAGCAGAGAAAGGACAGAGCACCCCTTTGGAGGTAGATAAACACCTTTTCTCTAGCTCCCCCCTGAGGAGCTGCTTCATGCTTTGCTACAGCTCTTTTTCCTTGGTCAGAGGAAACAATCACCTGGGCACAAGAAGCTCAGGGGAGGGAACTTAAAGGTGAAAAGAAAGCTTTCTCTGCATCACTGGAAGCAGGCATTTCTCTCTTCTTCTTCTTTTTTTTTTTTTTAATATTTATTTATTTACTTTAGTTGTACACAATGCATTTATTTTTACGTGGTGCTGAGGATTGAACCCAAGCCAAGCATGTGTTAGACGAGTGCTCTACCACTGAGCCACAACCCCAGCCCCCAGGCATTTCTCCTTCTAAACAAATTCTGGAAATGTTAAAGAGAAATACAGGGAAAAAAATACAAATAAAAAGAAACAAATTTGGAGCCAGGCGCGGTGGCGCACACCTGTAATCCCAGCACTAGGGAGGCTGAGGCAGGAGGATCATGAGTTCAAAGCCAGCCTCAGCAATGGCGAGGCACTGAGCAACTCACTGAGAACCTGTCTCTAATAAAATATGAAAAAGGGGCTGGGGATGTGGCCCAGTGGTCGAGTGCCCCTGAGTTCAATCCCCAGTACCCCCCCCCCCCCAAAAAAAAAAAAAAAAAAAGAAAGAAAGAAAGAAAAGAAAAGAAACAAATTTGGGGCTAGGGTTGTGGCTCAGTGGTAGAGCACTCACCTAGCATGTTTGAGACCCTGGGTTAGATCCTCAGCATCACATGAAAATAAATAAATAGAAATAAAGGTATTGTGTCCAACTACAACTAAAAAATAAGTATTAAAAATAGAAACAAATTTTTAAATTTCCCCAAATTTCTAGCTGAGCAAAAAAAATTTTTTTTACATCTTCAACAGATTTATTTTTTTTTTTAAATATTCATTTGTTTGTTTTTAGTTGTACACAATGCCTTTTATTTTTAGGTGGTGCTAAGGATCGAACCCAGGCCACGCACATGCTAGGTGAGTGCTCTACCGCTGAGCCACAACCCCAGCCCAACAATAGATTTATTTTTTAAAGGAGTGGATTGAAAGAAAAAAAAAAAAAAAAAAAAACATGGGGCACAGAAGTATGGAATAGAAAATAAATACAAATGTAAGCTGTTTTGCTAATTGTTTTATAACCACAACAAACTAGTACAGAGAATGCCCTGTACAAAACATAATAAATGTTCAAAGATCAGGCTGTTCCCTTAGCAAGGCTAAAGATTTCAGTCTCTGGTATCTGGAATTTAAGCTGCAGTCCTTATTTTTGGATGGCTCACTGGGTATGTGGCACAGTCCATGCTTTTTTAACCAGATTTGAATAGAAGAAGGGCCACTTGGCCCAGGTAGAAGTGGATGAAGTGTTTGGTTTCCTGTGTCACATAACTACCAAAGTTCCTCCCCCCAATGCAGTGCCAGGTGGGGTTGTACTTCTTGTCAAATGCCTTCTTGATGTGGGCGGCAATATCCTTTTCCATGTTATAGTTCTCCAACGCCTGAGTAGCGCACTCCACCGAATCCTGTTGCATCTCTTCAGACACGTCCGCATTTTTTATCACCACCTTTCGGTCGCCCATGGTTACTGTGGGGCAGTGGCTGGGCGACTGCAATGGTCTCCTGAGGGAGGTGCTGGCGCAGCTCAAGCCCAGAGGGAGTTGCTATCACTACCGAAGCCAGGGCGCATCTTGGGCAAAAATTCTTTAATCTTAAGTTGCATAGAGGAAAATAAATACCAAAGAAAAGATAACATAAAATATTTTAACATTTTTATTGTTTATTTTAATTTATGATATGGGATGTTTACCATGGGCAAGAAAAGTGGAGAGGAAAAAAATCCACTTAAATGTATATTATTTTGCTTTTCACTATAAATAGCATTTATTTTTCATTCATTGAAATGCCCATCACAAATATTAATATAAATATATTACATATAATATATAAACTAAAATTCATAGAGGTTGAATACACAGATCTTAAACATGCAGTTCAATTAGTTTGGTTAATTGTATGTAACCACTATCTTGACAAAATATACAGCAATTCTACCACCCAGAAAGGTCCCTGTTATCCCCTTTCAGTTAACCTTACCCTCCAGAGGAAATCACTGTTTTGATTACTATCATATAAATTAATTTTGCCCATTTTTAAACTTCATATAAATGGTGCTGGGAATGGAACCCAAGGTCTTGCATGTACCAAGAACATGCTCTTCCATTTAGCTCTACCCCCAGGCTATAGATATTCCTTTGTGTCTTTCTTCTACTATAATATTTTTTAAGTGTACACATGCTGTCACATATGTTTTATTTTAGAGTCTTAAGATAGAAAATGCCCCTTCAATAATTATAAGAGACATAAGATGGAAATAAAGACTTTATTACTTATAGGTCCTGGGAGTATGTGGCATGCTTGGAGGTCATGCATATGGAGGTCAGAGGGCTTAGAGAGAGAGACCCGTGATCCAAGACTTTTATTGAATCCACGTCATTATCCAAATATGTATCCTATAGAAAGTATAAATTGGTGGATTTAAAGCAAGCAGACACTAGTTCCAGGAGGTCACACTGTGGCATGGATATGTACAATTCATGTAGGATGAGAGGGTCAGCAGAACTAGTCAAGTAGGCTGTCCCATAGTGAGGTTTCTATGACATGATCATGAGTTCAGAGTTGAGGGTGGGCTGCCATAGGCTGAATGATAATCCTTAAAGATATTCACACCCTGATATCTGAAACTTGTGAGTGCAGATGGTCCCTGTCTTCTGATTTTTAAACTTTATAATAGTGTGAAAGTATACTTATACAATTTTATTTTTTATTTAATATAGTGCAGTGTACAATCAATTATATGAGATATTTAATACTTCCTTACAAAATAGGCTTTCTGTTAGATAATTTTGCACCACTTAGGCTAATGTAAGTATTCTGAGCACATTTAAGATAGACTAGGCTAAGCTATAATGTCTAGGAGGATAGAAGTGTTAAATGTACTTTTGTGTGTGTGTGGTGCTGGGCTCAAACCCAGGGCCTTGCTTAGCTAGGCTTGTGCTGTACCACTGAGCCACATCCCCAGCACCTAAACTCACTTATTTATTTATTTATTTATTTTTTGATACTGGGGTTGGAACTCAGGTGCACTGGACTACTGAGCTGCATCCCCAGCCCTATTTTGTATTTTATTTAGAGACAGGATCTTACTGAGTAGCTTAGCACCTCACATTTGCTGAGACTGCTTTGAACTCAGGATCCTCCTGTCTCAGCCTCCCCAGACACTGGGATTACAGGTGCGCGACACCGCATCAGGCCTAAACTCACATTTTTTTTTGTTTTTTATTTCTTAATGCAGTGCTGAGGATCAAACTTAGTCCCTCACACATACTAGGCAAGCGCTCTACCACTGAGGTACAACCCCTAAACTCACTTTTGATTTAAGATATTTTGATTTAAGATATTTTAAACATACAGTGGGTTCATTGGGATGTAATGTCTCTCTGAAGTACCTTATATGGCAAAAGGTTTTGCATGTGTGATTAGAGATCTTGACATGAGGAAATTATCATGGGTTATACAGGTGGGCCCCAAATGTAATCATAGGTATATTTATAAGAGGGAGGTGAGGAAGAGTTGACAGTAGAGAAGGCAGCAATGAGAGGAGTAAAGCAAGATGCTGCATTTTTGTCTCTGAAGGCAAAGAAGGGACCACAAGCCAAGGAATGCAGCTCCAGAAACTCTGGGGAGGAGGAAAGCAGGGACACGGATCATCCCTTGGAGCCCCAGAGGGAGCACTGCCACTGTCTTGATTTCATTACAAGTGAAACTGACTCAGGATTTCTGTTCTCTGTAAGAGAGTAAATCTGTGTTGTTTTAAGCCACAAAGTTTGTGGTCATTTGTTTTAGCAACTGTAACAGGGGTTCACTTAATGCTTTGAATATATCCCTTGTCGCTTTAAAACTTACATTTTTTTTTTCTTTTTCCCAAACTTCTTTTCCCTGACCATCTCCTCCATGATCTTCTCTTCCCTGATCTTCTCCTTCCTGATCTCTCTTCCCTAATCTCATTTTCTCTGAAGCACCTCTTTTAAAATTTCATGTTCCCCATGATGGGAAGAATCACAGGCTCTGGGACAGGAGTCCCCTGTGTTTCTCCTTTGCTAGCAAGGCAATGTAACATTTCTTTTTGCTCAAAACCTTGTCTTCATTATTGGATTGGCATCCAGACGAGGACCAACTTTTCTGTTACACAACCATAGGAAACAAAGTATTGTTCAAATCTATATCCTTACTGATTGTTTTGTTGTGTTTGATCAAGTCCTGAGAGAAAATTGTTACAGTTTCTAACCATTATTGTGGCTTTTTCTACTTCCTTCTTCAGTTCTGGATTTTTGTTTCATGAGCTTGGAAACTTTATTGTTAGGCACATGTACCTGAAGAATTCTCTCTTTTATCAGTACCCAGTGTTCTTTATACCTGTTCTTCATTTCCCTTCCTCCCAAATTAAATACCCTCTAGTTTTTCTGGCTTTTGGTTGCTTTTCAGTGTCTTAAAATAATGTTTTAAAAATATTTTGTCTAGAGTTTATAATTGCTGTCTGTAAGAGGATTCAACTAACGTAAGCTACTCTACCATTATGGAAACCTCAAATCCCCATAATTATAATAAAAGTTTTATTTAAACTTCTAGAGTCCAAAAAAATTAAAATACAAAGAGCTGTCTTGGAAAATGGAGAAGAAGGCAGGAAAGCAGCTGGTGTATGGCATACTCCTTCCCTGTTTACTGCAGGGTGATGGGAAGCACTCCAGAGAAAAAAGGAAGATAGGCAAACTGGTCGACTCTCCTTGTAAATATGCTGGTCACTGGATATTTGCTGGGCAAGTGCTTACTAAGGGAAGCCTTTCAGTGCCATGTCTCTAGTTTAGAATCACTGATGGTAAATAAAGCCCAGCTCCATGGATTTGTGCCTGGAAAAGGTGACACTGATTACACAGCTATCTGGTGCATCACATGGAGGCGTTTCAAACCTAAATGCTCCCCACTGTGAGAGGTGACTTGCAAACCTTATCATTCACCTCAAATATTGCTCTAAGCCAGAGACGCAAGTCAGATATAGGAAGGATAGACCTGAGAGCCACACCAATGTCTCGACTCTCCCCCTACAGTGCCTGTGCTTCTGATTACTTGTATTCACAAAATTTGACACTAGCAATATCTCTGCTTTGTGTAAATCTGGTTTAATCTGTTCCATTGTGTTAGATCAGAAAATATCTTTAGGCAATATTGAAATGGTGCCAATAGCTTTAGTATTAAAAAAAAAATCAAGAAAAGAAACAAACAAACAAAAAATACGGGTAAAGGGTACTATTCACAATTTATAAAAGAGAAAGTGAAAATGGTAAACAAACATAAAAAAAGATTCAGACCTCCTAGAAAACAATGTAAATCAAAACAATACACCTTTAAAAAATCAAATCAGCAGTTTTATAAAAGAAATATTTAATAATGACCTGGTTGTACTCATATTGTTTTGTAGGGGAGTAAATGTTAATGTAAGTCTTTTTAAAACAAATTTGATAATATGCTTTCAAAAGGTCCATGTATATAAATCTAGCCCTTGTTGCTCTGCCACTGCAACTTATTTTTAAAATGGACATGTTTCTTTCTCTTCTTCTCTCTCTGATGGTAAGATATGGAAAATGACAAACCCCAGAGTAGTGCGGCCTGGGAAGAGGGAGTGAGGAAGAAGGCCAAACATTGATAACATTGGTCCTTCCCTGATACATCCCTTCTCAGTGAGAAAGACAATCCCTGGGAAGGAGATGTCCATCAAGCCTAAAATGGTGGTCTTTGAAAGGAAGCCAAAGCATTGATCCTTCCCCAAATAAATCCTTTCAAAGTGACAGTACAATGGGACCCTGAAGGGAAAGAGATAAGCACTGAATGCTAACCCCCAGGCCCTCCATTTTTCCCTAAGTAAAAACATTGCCCAGTAAAAACAAATTTCAAATTCTCACAACCTGTTTCCTGAGTGCCCAAACTGACATGATCTGTCAATAATTAAGTCACCTCTTAGTGTAACATATATAAGCACAGATTCCTCCTTTGGGCCAGTGGCTCATTTTCCATCAGGAAATCGTGTCCACCAGATGTATGACTCCACTACTGAATAAAGGCTTGCTGATCCGTGAAGTTTGCACCTGGCTCAGTCATTTTGTGCTAACATTGCTTCTCCCTAATCTCCCCACCTCCATAATCTCAGGGGTAACAAGATTACCTTCCTTCCCTACTTTAGGCAAATTTATCTGTCCTGGAATACACCCACCATAGGAATGAAGTAATCTATACTTTGGGGATGGTACCAGAAGGTCTCAGAAATGACTATCTCCAACATTAACAAGTGAATCAACCCCAAAAGAGAACACATGGAATGTAGTCTTTGAGTTACCTCTTTTTTTTTTTTTTTTTTTTTGGTACCGGGGATTGAACTCAGGGGCACTCGACCACTGGGCCACATCCCCAGCCCATTTTTGTATTTTATTAGAGACAGGGTCTCACTGAGTTGCTAAGTGCCTCGCCATGGCTGAGGCTGGCTTTGAACTCGCGATCCTCCTGCCTCAGCCTCCCAAGTACTGGGATTACAGGCGTGCGCCACCGCGCCCGGCTTTGAGTTACCTCTTTAAAAGCCCTGCTGATGGACAGGATCACAGCCTTTGGGACAGGAGTCCCCTGTGTTACTCTTTTGCTAGCAAAGCAATAAATCTTCTTTTTCCTTTTTCTCAAAACTGTGTCCTTATTATTGGATTGGCATCAGAGACAAGAACTGAGTTTTCAGTTTTCAAGGACAAGAAATGAGCTTTTGCAACAGATCTATTTGGTCTCCTCCCCTAATTCCTAGCACAGATCTAAAATCCTTGGATTTTTCTGTGTGATAGAAGCATCTTTTGCTCAGATGGCTTCTGATGGGCACCTGAATAGACTCAGGATGGGGATTGTCACCAAAGAGACCAAGCCACAATTAAGAGCTCAGACCTTTAAGCCCTAAATCTATCCTCCAGTGAGGGAAAGAGGCTGGAGGTTGAGTTAATAATTGATCATACCTATGTGATGCATTCTTCACAAAGACCTTAAACTGCCCACATAAAAATCCCTAACCTAGGAGGATTTGAAGATGGCAGAGTAGAGGATAGCTGCATTCCAAGCCATACTGTGACTCAGTACCAAAGCAGCAGGTGTATATTTTCTCCATGAGGTAGGTGAAAGAGGGATTTCACTAAAAGTCAATATTGGACATTCAAAGTTGCTTAGGGACTCATAAATTTGGGCACAGTAAAAAATGAAGAAAGAATACATTGGAGCCAACCTGGCTGCGACACTGGTGTTGAAAGAGGGAAATAGCAGTGCAGTTTCATCACAGGGGTGTTCACAGGGAGAACACAGATTTTAATCCATTCATTTATTGATGGGCATCTACGTTGAATCTATAATTTATCTATTATGAATTGTGCTGTTATAAACATTGAGGTGGCTGTATTGCTATAGAATGCTGATTTTTAGATCTTTGGGGAAAATACCAAAGAGTGGGATAGCTGGATCATATAGTGGTTCCATCCCTAGATCAAAAAATCTGCCTGGGGCTGGAGGGCTGGGGTTGTGGCTCAGCAGTAGATCGCTCGCCTAGCTCGTGCGGGCCCGGGTTCAATCCTCAGCACCACATAAAAACGGATTGTGTACTGTTGTACCAAAAGTGTTGTGCCCAGCATAATGCCAATTAAAACTCCAAGCCACGTCACACTTGAGCCAATAAAAAGCCTTTATTAAGCTGATCAGTGGCCACCATCCTCACACATCACACAGTGTGACAAGATGGCGTGCTGGCAGTGATTTTTCAAGGGTTTATAAAGAGCAAAATCACAGAGGGCGGAATATTCATTTGCAGGGTTTCAGCCAGTGCAAGCAAGCCACGGTACAGAAGCTGAATCTAGGCAGTTAGCAAGACAAAGCAATGGGTACAATAATATTTCCCATGGGAATTTCCAGGTTGATATAGCAACGATCAAGTAGAAGGGAATGGGGTCAAGATGACCCTAGTTGAGTAAATGTTAGAGAATGGTTACTAACGTCTAGACAATCAATCTCTGACAAGGTATTTGCCCAGGAAAAATGGAAACCAAAGAGAGCAATTTTACATTGTATAGGAATTGCTGTTTTTATGCTGTCAAGCGTATTATGCTAGGTAACGATTAATGGGTACACAGGCAGGACTTTCTGTATTCTATTATTTCTGAGAAACAGAACTATTTCTCAGAACTCCTAAGATGGCTGCTGAAGAACAAGATGGAGTCCCTTTAGTTCTCTTATCACAGTATAACTAAAGCAAATAAATAAATATTTTTTTTAAAAATCTGCCTGGGGCTGGGGACATAGCTCAGTTGGTAAAGTGCTTGCCTTGCATGCACGAGGCCCTGGGTTCAATCCCCAGCACCACAAGATAAAAAAAAAAAAAAAAAAAAAAAAAAAAAGCTGCCTGAACTTAGCTGATCTATAGGCTGCACTGTGCAGTGGTGCTTGAAAAGGGTGCTCTGTATCTCAACCGGCCACAGAGAGCTGAGGCAAGAGCTGCGACAGAGGCTACTGGAATGAAACACTAGAGCAAATTCTGTCACAATATCCCAGCAGGTGCCAACCAGGTGGAATGCGAGTGAAACAGGTGTGAAGAAAACTACCTAGGGGGATTGAGTTGGAAGGGTAAAGGGCAGCCCAACTCACTTCTCTTTTGAGTCTGGTGGCTCACGTGACCAGCTGAAGCAGACCAGGAGTCTGAGTGGTCCCTGGGTGAATTCACTCAGGGACAAAGCTGGGGAAGGCTGTGCTCAGGAAGGCTGGGATCACAGGCAGCAGTTGAAGGGGTCAGCATAAGGACAGTCAGTATAAGTAATGAATGATGGGGTCAAATGGAAAAGATAGGGACTGGTTCGAAAGCAAAGGAAATAAAATATTACTATCTCCAGAGTCCTTCTCCCTCCTTCACCTGTCACCAAGGTTACTCTTCATTTCATTGATCCTGTGTATTTTTTTTTTCTTATTTTTTAAAAAATTTGGCTCTGACCTTAATTATTTTGTGTATTTTACTGGTTTTGAAGTTAGTTTGTTCTTCTTTTTCTAAGGACTTTAGGTGGAGCATAAGCTTACTTATTTGGGATCTCTCTAATTTTTTAATGTAGGCACTCAGTATTCTACATTTTCCTCTTAAAAGTGCTTTCACACAGTCCCAGAGATTTTGATGTTATATCACTGTTCTCATTTGTTTCTAAGAATTTCTTGATTTCTATTCTCATTTCTTCTCTGATTTATTCTTAATTTAGGAGAGTATTGTTCAGTCCCCATGTATTTATGTAGTTTCTATTCTTTTTCTTGCTGTTGATTTCTAGTTTCATTCCATTATGACCTGATAGGATACATGGGATTATATCATTTTTTGTTTGTTTGTTTTTGATAAGATTTCTTTGTGGCTAGAATATGATCTGTTTTGGAAAAAGTTCCATATGCAGCTGAGAAGAAGGCAAATTCAGCTGTTTTGGGGTGCAGTATTCTGTAGATATTTGTTAGGCCCATTTAATTTATAGTGTTATTTAAGTTGGTGATATATTTATTGATCTTGTGTTTTGATGATGAGTCTACTGGTGATAAGGGTGTATTGAAAACACCCAGTAATCTTGCATTGGGGTCTATGTGGAATTTAATTCATGGAGGCTGTCCACTCTCACACTCTGATTCAACATAATCCTTAAAACATTAGGCAGAGTGATCAGGAAAGAAAAGGAAATAAAAGGATATAAATAGGAAAATAGTCAAACTATCTTTGTTTGCTGACAACACAATCCTATATCTAGAAGACCTGAAAAAAAAAAAAAAAAAAAAAAAAAAAAAAAAAAAAAAACTCCACCAGAAGACTTCTAGAGCTCATAAATGAGTTCAGCAAAGTAGCAGGATATGAGATCAACATATATAAATCAATGACTTTCTGATACAGTGATTCAGTAGAGGAAGAAATCAAGAAAACCATTCATAATAACCTCAAAAAAATAAAATAAAATACTTGGAAATCAATCTAATCAAGGGATAAAAGAGCTCTACAATGAAAGTTATAGAACCCTGAAGAAAGAAATTGAAGGAGACCTTAGAAGATGGAAAGACTTCTCATATTCTTGGGTAGGCTGAATTAACATTGTCAAAATTGCCATACTACCAAAAGCAATATGCAGATTCAATGCAATCCCCATGAAAATACAAATGACATTCTTCACAGAATTATAAAAAACAATTCTTAAATTCATTTGGAAGAATAAGAGACCCAGAATATCCAAAGCAACACTAAACAAGAACAGCAAAGCTGGAGGTATCACAATACCCAATCTGAAATTGTACTACTAAACTGTAGTAACAAAAACAGCATGATATTGGCATCAAAATAGACATGAAGAACAGAATAGAAGATACAGAGACAAATTCACATACCTATATCCATCTGATAATTTGACAAGGTGCCAAAAACACATTTTGTAGGAAAGACAGCCTTTTTAACAAATAGTATTGGGAAAACTGGATAGCTATATTCAGAAAAATGAAACTATACCCTTATTTCTCACCCTGCACAAAAGCCAAACTGAAAGCCGGGCGTGGTGGCGCATGCCTGTAATCCCAGCACTTTGGGAGGCTGAGGCAGGAGGATCGCGAGTTCAAAGCCAGCCTCAGCAATGGCGAGGCACTTAGCAACTCAGTGAGACCCTGTCTCTAAATAAAATACAAAAAAGGGCTGGGGATGTGACCCAGTGGTCGAGTGCCCCTGAGTTCAATCCCTGGTACCACACACACACAAAAAAAAAAGCCAACCTGAAATGGATCAAAGGCTTAGGAATTAGACCTGAAACTTTACAATTGCTAAAAGAAAATGCAGGGTCAACAATCCATCATATAGGTGCTGGCATCAACTTCCTTAACAAGATACCAAAGTGCAAGAAATAAAACCAAGAATCAATAAGTGGGATTCCATTAAATTAAAAAGTACAGCAACAGAAATGATTAAGAGTGTGAAAAGAGAGCCTACAGAATGGGAGAAAATCTTGGCTAGCTGCTCCTCCAATAGGGGGTTAATATCCAAAATATATGAAGAACTCAAAAAACTTAACACCAGAAACCAAAAAAATAAATAACCCAATCAATAAATGGACAAAACAACTAAACAGAAACTTCTCAAAAGAAGAAATACAATGGCCAACAAATATATGAAAGAATGTTCAACAAATATATGAAAGAATGTTCAACATCTCTAGCAATCAGGGAAATGCAAATCAAAACTACACTAAGATTTCATCTCACTTCAGTCAGAATAGCAATGATCAAGAATACAAACAAGGGGCTGGGGCTGTAGCTCAGTGGTAGAACATTCACCTTGCACATGTGAGGCACTGGGTTTGATCCTCAGCACCACATAAAAATAAGTAAACAAAATAAAGATATTGTGTCCATTTTAAAAAAAGAATACAAACAATAATAAATGCTGGTGAGGTTGTGGGGGAAATACACTTACACACTGTCGGTAGGACTGCAGATAGTACAACCACTCTGGAAAGCAGTATGGAGATTTGTCAGAAAACTAGGGATGGAACCACCATATGACCCAGCTATTCCACTCTTTGGTATTTTCCCCAAAGATCTAAAAATCAGCATTCTACAGCAATACAGCCACCTCAATGTTTATAACACAGCACAATTCATAATAGATAAATTTATAGATTCAACCTAGATGCCCATCAACAAATGAATGGATTAAGAAATTGTGATACACACACCATTACAGAAAATATGAAGGGTATTACTAGGCATTTGCATACCCTAGAAACAGAAATAAAAAGTCTTTCTGATCGCTTATGCGCTCTCGAGGACAACTCACAGATACATTGGGAACCGCCAGCATTTGAAAAGAAAAATGGACAGAGTGTCCATCAGTCAGTAGATTTCAAAACAATAAAAAATCTCAAAGAGGCAGTAATGACTTATGGGCCCCAAGCTCCTTTCACGTTGAGTATGCTGGAGTCCCTTAACACCTTTAGCTTAACCCCCTCAGACTGGAAAAGTCTATGTAAAGCAACATTAAGCGGGGGGCAATTCTTGGTTTGGCGATCGCAATTCCAAGAACTTTGTATAGAAACGGCTAAAAGAAACGCGGCTGCAGGGTTTGAAAACTATAATATAGACATGCTCACAGGAGAAGGGCAATTCGCAGACTTACAGGCTCAAACAGATTATGACTCAGATATATATGCTCAGATAAATGCAGCTGCCTTAGAGGCATGGAAAACTGTACAAGGACCTGGGGATCTACAAGGTAGCTTGTCAAAAGTGATTCAAGGACCTAATGAGCCGTATGCCGACTTTGCTGATCGACTTTTGAGAACTGCAGGTAGTGTGTTTGCAGATGTTGACCAAGCTATGCCTTTAGTTGTTCAATTAGCTTATGAAAATGCAAATAAATGGTGCCAAGCAGCCATCAGGCCATGGAGAACTAAAAAGGATCTTTCCGTATATATACAACTATGTAAAGATATAAATGGCGCCTTTGTCACAGGAAATGTGATTGCAGCCTCAATGAGAGGTGCTTCCTCTCGAAATTTCACAAAGGCTAAACGTAGACATTATAATCAATCAGGATATTCCAGGCAAAATTATCATAATCAATCAGGCAATTCTAGGCAAAATCCCAAAAGAGAAATAAGATCAAGCTCATACCATGCCCCAGGCCGCTGCCCCAGGTGTAAAAAGGGAAATCATTGGGCCAATAAATGCTATTCAAAATTTGACATCCATGGAAATCCTTTGTTCAGGAATTCAAAAAACGGGGCACGGGGCCCAGTAACCCCGGGGCCCACAAATGTACGGGGCATTGCAGAAGGAGTATCCTCAAGCATCCACTCAGATGCTTCCCCGACACAATCCCTACTACCCATCCACTCCCTCGCCAGAGGAACAAGAGGAAATGCAGGATTAGACCTCTGTTCCACCGCCCGAATAGTGTTAACACCTGAAATGGGGGTTCAACTGATTCCCACAGGAGTCAGGGGACCTCTTCTTCCCTCAGGGACTGTAGGACTTATTATCGGGCGTAGTCCTAAAAGCTTATTAGGTTTGCAAGTGACCCCAGGTGTAATAAACTCAGACTACAAAGGGGAAATAAAAATAATGCTTAGCTCACCCCAAAGTGTAAGTTCTGTTAATCAAGGAGATAGAATTGCTCAGTTGCTTCTCCTTCCCAATTTACATAATTCATTTAAAATGGGTATGCCTCAAGAAGGGAACAATAGAGGATTTTGTTCCACTGACTCAAGTCCCATGGCTTGCTGGGTTCGAGACTGTTCAAGGAGGCCTATGTGTAAAATAAAAATCCAAGGAATAGAAATGGAGGGATTAATAGATACTGGAGCTGACTCTTCCATTATTAATTTACGCCAATGGCCCAAGCACTGGCCTCTGCAAAAAGCTTCAACCAGTTTAAGAGAGGCTTGGGATATAATAACCTCCCAGATAAAAGTGCAGTAATTTTAAAATGGGAGGATGATGAAGGCCATAAAGGAACATTTCAGCCTTATGTTTTACCTAATCTACCGGTTACTTTATGGGGAAGAGATATTTTGCAACAAATGGGAGTACACCTTGCAACCAAGCCTGCAGATGTTAAATGTGAAAACCTACAGGGTAATCTTAACCATAAAAGAACTCATTATCAAAAAGTACAGAGTAATCTTAACCCTAAAAGTAATCATTGTCATAAAGGAAAAAGATATTTTTTTTCAGGGCCACTGAGAAAATAATTTTGAAAATACCATGGCTTTCTGATAAGCCAGTGTGGGTCCCTCAGTGGCCCCTATCTAAAGAGAAATTACAAGCGGCCCACCAATTAGTTCAGGAACAATTAGAAGCAGGTCATATAGAACCTTCCACCTCTCCCTGGAATTCTCCCATATTTGTGATCAAGAAAAAGTCAGGAAAATGGCGATTGTTACATGATCTTAGACAAATCAATAAAACCATGCAAGTTATGGGGCCTACTCAACCTGGACTTCCTAGTCCCGTAGCTATTCCAAAAAATTTCCATCTTATTACTCTTGATATAAAGGATTGCTTCTTTTCTATTCCCCTACATCCTCTGGATGCCCCCAGGTTTGCTTTTTCCGTTCCTTCTATGAACAATAATGGCCCTGATCAGAGATATCAATGGAAGGTTTTTACCACAGGGAATGGCTAATAGCCCCACCATATGCCAAATATATGTGGACAAGGCTATCCAACCCATTAAAAATAAATATCCAAACCTCATGTGTCTACATTACTTGGATGATATTTTATTGGCCCACCCTAATCAAAAAATCTTATTTAATATATTCAGTGATGTGGTAGAAAATTTAAAAAAATATGGACTATATATAGCAGAAGAAAAAGTTCAAACCAGATCTCCCATATTATATTTAGGATTTAAAATCATGGATACTTTTTGTTAGACCCCCAAAAAATTTTAATAAATAAAGAACATTTGACCACCCTCAATGATTTCCAAAAAGTACTGGGAGACATTAATTGGCTTCGCCCTACACTAAATCTCACTACTGGCCAACTAAAACCTTTATTTGACATCCTTCGTGGAGATCCTGATCCATCTTCACCACGAACATTGACTCCTGATGCTAGGAAAGCTTTAAAGTTAGTAGAAAAAAGCCATCGAAGGAGCTCATTGTGATAGATTTGATTTAACTCAACCGCTGATGTTGATTATTATTTCTTCACAATATACACCCACAGGAGTATTTTGGCAACAAGGGCCTTTATTATGGATACATTTGCCCGTCTCTCCTAAAAGTATAATTGAATCTTATACCTCCATGGTGGCTAAACTTATTCTTCAAGGACTTAAGACTTCTACTAAAATATTTGGCATTCACCCTGCTACTATTATTACTCCCTATTCATCATCACAGATTGAATACTTATGCTTCAATGATAATGATTGGGCTATAGCTAAATGCTCTACTTCTGCAAATTTTGATAATCATCTTCCTAAGTCCCCTATATTATCTTTTTGTATTAATCATCCTATTATAATTTCCACAGGTAATAAAAAATCAACCTATTCCTAAGGCATTTAATGTATTTACAGATGGGTCCTCAAATGGTACTGCTACAGTAGTCACTAAAAAAGAAAATATGACTTACATAACTGCACACAAATCAGCTCAACTAGTGGAATTGGGAAGCTGTGGTAAGAGCTCTGGAAAATTTTAGGGACCAGCCCGTAAACATTTTTTCAGATAGCCACTATATTGTACAAGCCGTCCCAAAATTAGAGTTAGCAGGACCAATAGCACCTCATACTCCAGCCTTTAAATTGTTTTATCAAATACAAAAACTTTTGTGGGCAAGAAAAGAACCCCTATTCGTAGGCCATATTAGAGCACATACTAATTTGCCTGGTCCCCTCCATGAAGGTAATCAAAAGGCTGATGAACTTACAAAAACAGTATTTATACTTTCAGCGCTACAACAAGCTACTTTATTTCACTCCCAGTTTCATGTCAACAGCACCACCTTGCAACGTAGGTTTAAAATCACAAAGGAGCAAGCCAGAACAATTGTAAAAGATTGTAAATCTTGTATGACACATTTGCCCAATCCTCATTTCGGCGTTAACCCTAGAGGATTGATGCCCAATCATTTGTGGCAGATGGATGTTACTCATGAGCCAAGTTTTGGAAAATTGCGATTTATTCATGTGACCATAGATACATGTTCAGGCATGATTTTTGCTTCCTTACATTCTGGAGAAAAAGTTAAAGATGTTACATCTCATTGCTTGCAAGCTTTTGCTGCATTGGGCATCCCCAAAATGCTTAAAACAGATAATGGCCCCGCATATACGTCCTCATCTTTCAAAGAGTTTTGCGCAAAATTCAATATATCCCATAAAACAGGCATCCCATACAATCCTCAGGGTCAGGGCAATTATTGAAAGAGCAAACCGAACACTGAAAAATTATGTTATTAAAACAAAAAGAAGGAAATTGGAAAAGTCCTAAGGACAGATTGGCAGTTGCCCTGTTTACCTTAAATTTTTTAACTTTAGACTCTAATGGTTATTCTGCTGGAGACAGACATTGGAATCCACACCAACAACATAAACCTTTGGTTTACTGGAAGGATGTTCTTTCAGGTACATGGAAGGGTCCAGATCCAGTATTAATTTGGGGAAGAGGATCTGTTTGTGTTTTTTCCAAAAGACGAATCCTCTCCAATATGGATACCATCTAGATTAATAAAACAGGTACCACATCAAAATGATCAAGATGAAGTTATTGAAGAATCAAGATTAATAAAAAAGGTACAAAATCAAGAGGACCAAGATGAAGGTATAGAATGATTCCCTCAAAAGAGTCCTTCAAAATATTTCACAACTTAAGTGTCATTTCTCCCGGCCGGGACGAGGAGATCTCTCTTTAGTGTGCACACAATTGTATTTTTTTTTTCTTTTTATACATGTCTTTATGTCTGTACAATTTGTCTATATTTCATGTTAATGTGACGTCACAAATATATGTTTGTATGTTTGTTTGTCCAGTGTGACGTCACATAGAACAAAGCGCTTATGAAAAAGAAAAAATATATATATATGGATCCAAATAACTTTAATTCATTTTAGGTTTAGAGTATTCAATTTAGGTAAATAATTTTATAAATGAAGGTACTTTCAATTTTGATTTATAGGTGTCCCTGGGACTTCTCTTTAGCAAACAATATGACTAGTGCTATATAACCTGATATTTTGGTGTTTTGACTTAAGATTGTTTATTTGTTATTAACTTCATTTGTTTAATAGCTCATTAATTTCAATTATCTCAACAGGTAAAAGATTGCTCTGTATACAGAGACTCAAGGGTTCCAGCTAACAAATTATTTCTCTCAAGTGCCTTTACCTTTTCTTTAATCTAATCTTTAATGCAGTAATTACCCTCAGTCTTTCTTTGTTTTGTTCTAAATATGATATTTTTCCAACTTATGTTTTTGTAGAAGCTCAACCAGCGATGTGTGTGAACAAAAATCAACTTTAATTTTCTAATCTAATTATTCTATTTTGTAGTTTGACAACTCGCCTCTTGACTCAGTGCTGCAATAGCACTGCCTTTCCTTTAATAATTGATGCTTGAGTTTCTAGGTAGCGGGCCTGAAGATTTGCCGGTGGCATTGTCTAAACATAAAAAAAAGACGTCTGCTGCTACAGCTGCAGGGATCGCGGCCAGCCGCAAACACACACACACACACACAAACACACACACACACACACACACAGTGGAGTTCTACTAAGCCATAAAAAAAGAATGAAATTATGGCATTTGCCAGTAAATAAATGTAAGTGAAATAAGCCAAACTCAAGAAACTCTCATATGTGGAAGCTAGAGTAAAATAAAGGAAAGAGGGAAGGAAGGATAGAATAATATAAAGGGAAGATCAGTAATGCAGAAGAAGGAGGTCAAGAGACAAAGTGGAGAGATAGATAAGGGGTGGCAATGCAGAATGAATTCTTTAAAAATCATGTTATGGGGCTGGAGTTGTAGCTCAGTGGTAGAACACTTGCCTAGCATGTGTGAGGCACTGGGTTCAATCTTCAGCACCACATAAAAATAAATAAATGAAATAAAGGTATTATGTTCATCTACAACTACATATATATGTGTACATATATATATACATATATATATTTAAATCATGTTATGTGCACATATAAATATACAATAGGGAACTTCACCTTTATGCATTGGTAGGAAAAAAAGATAAAATATAAATTAATAGATGAATGAAAGGAAGTCTGGTAGAGAAAGGAAAATGGGAGAGAGGAGGGAGGATGGGAGGGAAAAAGGAGGATCATGAAATGCAGTTGAACTCCATGCATGTGTTAGTTTGTCAGGATGAACCCATACTATATAAAGCTCTAATTTTAAAAATCCCTAAATTAGGGTTTGGGGTGTATCTCAGTAGTGGAGAATGTGCTTAGCATGCGTGAGGTTGTTCTATCCCTAGCACCAAGGAAAACTGCCTAAACTACAGACCTCAGACAACTTCCAGGTTGGTGATGCATCCAAGCGCCAAGTGTGTATTGCACTCCAACTCCACAGGGACAGAGCTCCTGTGCTCAGCACCTTTCTGGACATTGCCCTATGTACCTTTCCATCTGGCTGTTCATCTGTATCCTTTGTAATACCCCTTCTAATAAGTCAGTAAGTATAAGTAGTGTTTTCTCCAAGTTTTGTGAGCTGTTATAGCAAATTATCAAACCCAAGGAGGAGATTGTGGGAACCCTCAAATTGTAGCAGTATCAGAGTCTTGGAACTTGTGATTAACTCCAAAGTGGGAGTTACTTGTGGAACTGAGCCCTTAACCAGTGGGGTTTCCACAAATTCCAGTTAGATAGTCTCATAATTGAGTTGAATTATAGGTTACCACAATTGTTGGTTCTAGAGAGTTGGAGAATCAGTTGCTAGTGAGGAAAAAACCCACACGTTTGGTGTCAGAAGTGTTGTGAGCAGAAAAACAGTACATTTACAATAATTTTATTTCTACAGACTTATCCTAAGGAAATAGTTCTACATAAAGAAGAAGACATCAGGGGCTGGGGTTGTGGCTCAGCGGTAGAGTGCTCGCCTAGCACGTGCGCGACCCGGGTTCGATCCTCAGCACCATGTAAACATAAATGCATTGCATTGTGTACAACTAAAGCAAATAAATAAATATTTAAAAAAAAAAAAAAAGAAGACATCTATGCCCTAAAATTTTTAAGTTGGAAAAAATCTAAGAAAATACGACAGTAAGTGAAAGTTTAAATATAGTATGATATATCTATCCATTGGAATATTACCCCACTATTTCAGATAATGTTTATAAAGACTACATAACGATACACGCAAATGAGGCAATGTTAAGGAGGAAATGACAGGCTACAAAATGGTTTCCATAGTGTATTTTAAAAAAGGATAAAAGGAAGTAAACCATAATGTTATTTTAATCATTTTTGAGAGATGAGACTATTAATTATTGTCTTCTCCTTTATACTACTCAGGATTTTTAACTTAATGAATATGTATTGCTTTCCCATAGAAACAGAACTTGTAAAGCCAGGGGTGAAATGATGAAAGCTGATTAGCATATTATAATATAATTTTACCTTATAGTTTCATGTGGAGGCAAATGCAATGAATTAAACATTGCCTAGACATATGCATTACATTTTTTCTTTCCATTGTTGACAAAGTAATTCATCACTAAGTGGGAATAAAGACCTATAACTACTGCTTTCCTTCACAAATCAAGTATATAAAAAAAAATCAAGTATGCATAGTGGTACACAGAACCAAATATAGAATAGCAAAGAGGAAACCAGGCAATTTAAAAGAAAAGCATTTGCTGAATTGTCTACAGAGCATGTACTGTGAATTTAAAAAATCTCATTAGGACATGACAAGGTAGATGTGCACAACCCTAAAATGGTTTACAGAAACAAACACCAAAATGCTAAGCCCATCCACTACGTGTTGTAAAAATATGGAATGAAAGTTGGATCTGGGACATCCCCCAAAGGCCCATGTGTTAAAGGCTGAGTCCCAGCCAGGTGGGTGCGGCACTCACCTATAATCCCAGCAGCTGGGGAGGCTGAGGCAGGAGGATCATACGTTCAAAGCCAGCTTCAGCAGTTTAGCGAGGCGCTAAGCAACTCAGTCTCCAATAAAATACAAATTAGGGCTAGGGATGTGGCCAAGTGCCCCTGAGTTCAATCCCCAGTATTCCTCCCTACCCCCCAAAAAAGGCTGAGTCCCTCGCTTGATGCTACTGAAAGGTGGTGGAATCTTTAAGAGTGGACTTCTGGTTATTAGGGGTGTGACTTGAAGGGAATAGTAGGGCCACACACCCCTTACTCTTTCTCTCTTTTTGCTTCTCAGCCACCGTAAAGTGAGCATCTTGCTCCATCATGTGCTCCCCACCTGCTGCCTCACTACAGACCTAAAAGCAGTGGAGCCAACCATAGACAGAAATCACCAAAACTATAAGCCAAAGTAAACCTTTTCTCCTTCTAAGCTGATTATCTCAACTATTTGTTACAATAACAGAAAGTTTGGGCTGGAGTTGTGGCTCAGTGGTAGAGCACTTTCCTAGCACATGTGAGGCACTGGGTGCCCTCAGCACCACATAAAAATAAATAAATGAAATAAAGGTATTGTGTCCATCTACAACAAAAAAAACAAATTAAATATAAAAATAAAAAAAAGAAAGAAAGCTGACTAACAGAGTCTGATGCCCTGAGATAAAATGGCTTAAATCATCATTTGTTCAAAGTGTGGTCTGTAGACTCCTAGGGTGTAAGTGAGCAAGGATTTTCAGGGTAAGACTAAAACTGTGTTATTCCTCTTTTTCACTACGTTGACCTGTGCAGTGATGGAACAAAAGCAATGATGGGTGAAATGCTGGTACCTTACAATGAATGAACTTGGTGGCACCAAATAGTCACTGCCAGAAGTGATTTTTTAAAGTGCCAGTTTCAACTAAGAATGTGCTAATAAAGCAGTAAACCTTACAAATTCCATTCCCTCTCTGCCCTTGCTCATGTACTCTTTTTAATATTGTGTGTGATTAAATGGGAAATTGGCACAAGGCATTTTTGTCCAATCTGAAGAATGTAGGTAGTCTCCAGGGAAACCACATCTGTTGTCCTGTGAGTTACAAGCAAAACTAGCTGTTTTTTTCTATAGGACACCATTTTTATTTGAAAGTAAGATGAAAAACATAAAGTTCGGAGGCATTTTCTGAATGATCAACACAGTGAACCTGTCACTTCAAGGGCAACAACTGACGGTATTGTATTTGCTGCCAGTGATAAAAGTTGAGTTTTCAAATGAAAATGAGAATTCTGGAAAATTTATGTCTGCCACTGTGAGTGTATTAGCTTTCCAGTATTTTCTGATGATGTGATCTTCTTTAGGTTGCATGAGAAATTGTGTCACCATTTGGAAGATCTACTTCACTCAGTGAATTAATGTTTTCCAAATGACCAGTATATGATGTCACAAAATAACGCATGATTAAAAGATCCATTCAAATTGCGAGAGACCACAGGATATTAATGTAACAGATATGAAAGCTCATTGATGTGGTTTCATGCTCCACATTGCAACTACACTTTATGAAATTATAGTTAAGTGTGGTGTTGTTTCCACTAGCATTTAAATCTGAAATGTCCCCCAAAGGAGCATGTGTTGAAGGATTAGTAGTCCCCAGCTTGCCATTATTGGGAGGTGATAGAAAATTTGAGAGGTGGGGCCTAGAGGAGGTCTTCAGGCCATTTGGGCACGCTTTTGAAGAGGATGGTAGAATCCCAGTCTCATTCTCTTCCTCTTCCGCTCTTTTGAGTCTCAACCACGAAGTGAGAGATTTTGTTTTGCCATGTGCTCTTCCCACGATGTGCCACCTCACCACAGGCCCAAATCAATGGGGTCAATTGATTGTGGACAGGAACCTCCAAAACTGTGAGACAAAATAACTCTTTTCTCTTTATAAGTTGATTATCTCAGGTATGTATTATAGTAAAAAAAGCTAACACGTCAAAGAATAATTCACAGTTATATGAAAAGACTATTAAAATACTCCTGTTTTCCAGCTATAAATCTAATATAAGGCCAAATTTTCTTCATATACTTTAACCAAAGCATCATATCAAAACAGACTGAAGGGCTGGGGTTGTAGCTCAGTGGTAGAGCGCTTGCCTACCATGTATGAGGCACTGGGTTTGATTCTCAGCACCACATACAAATAAATAAAATAAAGGTCCATCAAGAACTAAAAAAATATTTTTTAAAAAACAGACTGAATGTAGAATCAGATGTGAGAATTCAGTTGTCTTCTATTAATCCTGATCCTAAAAAAGATTTGCAAAAATATTGCATTTGTTTTCTATAAAAACATAGTGTCTCAATAGCACAATTGTATTATCTTATAGTTCTGTAGGTCAGAAGTCTGGCATAAGTTCTCAATCAAGTTGTCTCAGGGCTGTTTTCCTTTTCGTAGACTCTATTGGAGAAGCTTTCCCTGCTTTTTTCAGCTTCTAAAGGGCATGCTAATATCTTGACCTGTGACCTCTTCCTCCATCTACATATGAAATTGGGTACCTTCAGGGTGGTATGGCCATAGACCTTCCTCCATCTTCAAATCCAGCAATGCCTCATGTCCCTCTGACCCTTCTTTAGTAGTCACATCTCACCTCCTACCACAGTCAGGAAAGGTTCTCCATCCACCTTTTGGGATTCTGTATTAGATTGAGCCCATCTGGATAATCCAAGATAATCCCATCCCAAGTCCTTAATGCTGCTCACATCTGTAGATTCCCTTTTGTCTCAAAAAGTAACATGTTCACAGGTTCAGGGGATTAGAAATTAAAATCTTTAGAGGTCATTATTCTATCTCTCACAAAATTAAAGGGTACCACACTTCCCACTAAATTTTTTTTGCAAAATATAATATTTTTCATAAAAATGTTTTTATATGTTAACATGTAAGGGGGTTATCATTATCTTTAAATGAGTAATTTTTTAAATTTTCAGTTTTTATTTCTAATATGGTAAATATTGATAGATATAATACAAATTCACAAATGCTTTTAAGGTCCTCAATTAGTTTTAAGAAAGTGGAAGTGAAAACAAAAAGTTTGAAGACTACTGGTTTAAATTACTGAAATGATAACCGCAGACCCACTCTACGATCTCCTCAAAAGAACACAAACTTCGTCTACAGAGAGATGGAACTGTCATATCATATGGAGAAAATGCTGCAAATGTGGTAATATATTTCACTAGGTGAATTGGCAGAAGTTTTCAGGTGATGGCTGCCAACTCCAGACATAATGGCAAAGTCCTAGTCAGGTTTCTCCAAAGAAAGAAAACTAATAGAATATATATAAATATAAGAAGGGCTTACATGATCAGAAACTGAATATTGCCACAATGACTGCAGGCTGGAGAGCCAGGAAACCAGCAGCTGCTCAGTCTTAGAAGCTGGAAGCCACATAACAAGAGTGACCAATGATGCAGCCCTAGTCCAAGGTTGAAGGCCTGGGAGTTCCCTGGAGAGTTTTAGGTACAAGTCACATTCAAACGCTAAAGTATCCGAAGCCTGATGTCCATGGGTGATGACAGTGGCAAAAAAACACATGTGCTCAAGAAAGTTCCAGAGTGCATATGTGTGAGCATCCCCCTTCTTTTGCTCTTTCATTCCATCCAGGTCCCCAGCCTATTGGATGGTTCAGTCCATGTTCAGGGCAGGACATCCCCATTCCACTTACTGACCTGCATACCAACCTTCTCTGAAAACACCCTCAAAGGCACACCCAGAAGTGTGCTTTCCCAATTTTCTAGGCATCCTTCAATCCAGTCAAGTTGATATGAGATGTCCCCCAAAACCTCACGTGAAACAATGCGCATTGAGAATTCTCAGAGGTGAAATGATTAGATTATGAAAGGTATAACCTAATCAGTGGATTAATCCACTGACATCAATTAACTGGAAGGTAACTGCAGGCAGGTAGAGTGTTAGCCGGAGAAAGTAGGTCACTGGGGTGGGGTTTTGGGGTTTATATTTTGTCCTTGATGAGCAGAGTGCTCTCTCTGCTTCCTGGCTGTCATGTTCTAAGCTGCTTTCTTCTGCCATAATGTTATGCCTCACCTCAGGCCCAAGAGCTATGAAGTTACCAACCATGGACTGAACTTCTGAAACCATAATCCCCAAATGAACTTTTCCTCTTCTAATTGTCCTTGTCAGTTCTTTTGGTCACAGTGTGCAAAGTTGACTAAAACAACAATCAAGATTAACCATTGCACCCTGGCAAGGAAAGATTTGCTTCAGAAAGGGCATGCTAATATCTTGACCCATGACCTCTTCCTCCATCTACATATGAAATTGAGTACCTTCAGGGTGGTATGGCCATAGACCTTCCTCCATCTTCAAATCCAGCAATGCCTCATGTCCCTCTAACCCTTCTTTAGTAGTCACATCTCACCTCCTACCACAGTCAGGAAAGGTTCTCCATCCACCTGTCCACAGGGTCACGCATGATTGACAATTTCTGGCAATGTATTGCTAAAGCCTATCCCATAGCTGAGTTTCGTGGCAGCTTGACTCTTCCCTGGAGCCCTACTGGTAAGACTATTCTGACACAGAATGTGGCTCTCTGTGGCTGGGGGGGGGGCGGGGAGCAAGTCCTGTAGACCCACTCTATGGTGATATTATGTCCCATATTACTAGTATTCACCTACTCTTCTAGTCTTGTATTTCATGACAAGCAACACTTTCAGCTTCAAAAATTTTTACCAAATCTTTATTTAATAAAATAATTAAAGGGAATACTAGAAAAAAAGACATAATAAGACAGAAAAATGAAAATGTTAACTGACTTTTCTTCTATTTACTTTTCTGTATTTTATAAACTTTCTACAAAGCATAAAATTTTTCAGACAAGAAAAATTTTAAAAGTACCTGACACCAGACATATAAATGCAGTAAATAAATCTTTTAGAAAAATTTAAAGAGGCAAATATTGCACAGAACTGTAAGATGCTGAATGTCAAATGTATTGATCAAACAAAGTTAGGCTATGCTGCAGTTACAAATGGCTGCCAAGTCTTAGAAGCTTGAAGCAATAAAGGGTGTGTTGTTTTGTTTTATTTATTACCATACTATTTGTCTGGTATCAGTGTTTGTGTTCCCTCTAAATTCATATGTTGAAATCGTAAACTCCAATGTTATGGATATAGAGGTGGGCCCTTGCTGGTACAGTGGCACATCCTATAATACCAGTGACTCGGAAGGCTGAGGCAGGAGGATCACAAGTTCAAGGCCAACCTCAGCAACTTAGTGAGACCCTGTCTCAAAACAAAAAAATAGAAAGTGCTGGGGGTGTAGCTTAGTTGGTAAATTACTCCTGGGGTCAATGGGGTTTGGGGGGAAGAGGTGGGGCCTTTGGGAGGTGATTAGGTCATAAGGACAGAAGTCTCAAGAATGGAATTAATGCTGCTGTAAAAGAGACCCCACTGAGCTAGCTCACCCTTCCATTTCATGAGAATATAATTACAAGATACCATCTATAAACTAGAAAGTAGGTCCTCACCAGACACTGAATCTGTTAAGGTCTTGTTCTTGTGCTTCCCAGCCTTCAGAACAGTAAAAATAGGTTTTTGTTGGTTGTAAGCCACCCAGTCTATTGTATTTTGTTGGAGCAACTCCAATAGACTTCAATGTCCTTCATGTGTTAGCTGCGAATCCAGCCTGATGGAGCAGCCTCTCTCTAGAAAACAGATGGGCTCATGAAAATGTGATGAAGTATGCCCAGGATTTCAGAGCTCTGTCCACAACTGCCAGACAGCACATCTGTTGCCCTTGGCCAGTTTCACATGGCCAGTCCTGTTCTTTACAGGGTAGAAAAGAAGATCCTCCTGAAGGGAGAGGTTTGGGAGATTTGTGAAGAATAATATAGGCTAGGGCTGGGGTTGTGGCTCAGTGGTAGAGTGCTTGCCTAATGTGTGTGGCACTGGGTTTGATCTTCAGCACCACGTAAAAATAAATAAATAAAGGTATTGTGTCCACCTTCAACTAAAATATTTTTTTTTAAAAAAAGAGTAATATAGGGGGCTGGGGTTGTGGCTCAGCGGCAAAAGCGCTCGCCTCGAACGTGCGCGGCCCGGGTTCGATCCTCAGCACCACGTACAAATAAACGCATGTGTAAAACTAAAGCAAATAAATAAATATTAAAAAAAAAGAGTAATATAGGGTACCGTTTCAATGTCAAATGAAGCAGAGTCCCCACCTTAAGGCGGGAGGTAGAAGGAGAACAACTAGCATTTCTTAAGTGTCTGCTGTGTTCTGGTCACTTGCACCCCTATTTTTCTTTCATTATCTTTATGAGCCTCTGAGGGATATAATTCTATCCTTTCACAGATAAGGAAACTGGAAATCCAGACAGATTAAGTTATTGCCCGGGGTCATGCAGCAAATAAGCGCAAGAGACAAATTTCCAGCCCAGGTCCATCTGGTTCTCAAGTTTTTGGGGGTTTGTGCCCCTACTGCTGTCTGCCGGGCAGTGTTTGGGGTTCTCAAGTGTGTTAAAAGAAAATTCAATGCCATGAATATCAAAACCTGAAGTAAAAGCCAACCTTTCTTGTGGCATCTTCCTTGTTACTCTTTTTCACCAGCACCATTGAGAAATCCTCACCTTCTTTGCTGAAGCCGGACTTCAGCACTTTCTGAATAGTACGCAGGCTCAGGAAAGCACTTACTCTCCCTCACAAACCAGCATGTGACAAGCAGATGGGAGTGATGACTTCAGAGGACAATGAGGAAGGAAATGAATTCATCCAAGCCACTCAGCCACAGTCCAGCCTGTGCATTGACATAGGACCTTCTAAGTGGAGCAGAGAGGACTACCTCATCAGGACAGACAGACTGAAGTCCATACTTGGTTCATTATCCACTCATTATCCAAGCACATTTGGGAAACAACTTTGCTTTTGGAAACCTCTATTTCCTCCTGTCCAAAAAAGCCCTTTTTTATTATCATTGTTTCAAAAAAATCAAAATAAGACAAAATTTGAAACTCATATAATTGGGACTCAATAAATGTCCATTCCCTATTTCTCCCTTTTTTGCCTTAAAGAAATTGAGCACATGAGAGAAATGTGAAGAAAGATATGTATGGCTTCTGCTCTAGAGGCATTCGTGGGTAGTGAGGTAGATAAATGAATAGACTCAGTAAATATTGTGCAAAGGAATGGAAGCAGAGGAGGATGCATGGAGTTAAAATAGCTGGAGGAGCAGAGAGTACATGGGCGATGGGGATGGAAAGGTCTAAGGTATCAAACAAGCTTTGGTTTAGCTACATATGAGGGAATGGCAAAACGACAATGGCTTAAAAAAGATTTAAAAAAAAATTTTTTTTCCTTACTGAAACTAAAAAGGAGTTGGCAATTCTAAACAGTGGCTCTATAATCATTGAGGACCCAGATCTTTCCATTTTGTGGCTTCACCATCCTTACTGACTTCTTGGTCCAAGATGGCTTGCTTGAGCTTCAAATATCATCTCCATATTCTAGACAGAAAGAAGAATAACAAGGACATGCTGCTTCTCCTTCCGTCCTTATTAGCCAGAGCTTAGTTATCAGGTTAGCTCAAACTTCTAGAGGTTTGAGGGATTTCTAGGTGGAGTAGTTCTTGGGCAGTTGTCTGTGAGTCTAGGACTCAGGGAGATGACTAAGTGGGAGATTCAGCCTTAAGCTTCACCAACATAAAGATGGCAGCTCTGGGCATGGCTGGATTCACCAAGGAGAGTGTGCAGAGTGAGGACAGGACTCCACTGAGGCCAGAAACAAGGATGGGCTGAGGAGGTCCATGATAAAATAGACAAACAAGGAGGGTATAGTGCCAAGGAGAAATTTTGCCATTGGTAGTGCCCAGTGTTGAAAGTGAGGCTACTCAGGAGTGATATCATGGAAAATGGCAGAGCAGGGATCCCCAAGAAACCACACACACACACACACACACACACACACACACACACACACACAGAAACAAACTGTGAGATGCAAAAAGAGAGTCAGTCTGTTTTTAATTCTACAGTCTAATTTTAAAATTTACAGTAACCAGGGGAGTACTTAATAAAAGACTGCTAAATACCATGAAAGTAGTACAGCATTTTTGCTTTTCTTCCACTATCCCCCATACCCCAGCTAACCGATGTGAGCCACCCATGTGTGGCTTGCTGATGCCAGGGTGGGCAATGGAGACCTTGTTCTCAAATAATTGTGGTTGTGCTAGAGATCAAACCCAGGGCTTTGCAAGCACTCTATTGCTGATCTACACCCCCAGCCTTATGGTTGTACATTTTGACAGTTCCCTGAGGCACTGTCCCTAGATACCACCTTTTAAAATATTTTAAAGACATATACTACCCAGAGTAGTCTGAGGTAAGGGACGGCAAATGGGCCAAGCAGCAGACAGACCAAAAAGCCTGGGAAGGAAGAAGATGAGGAGCAAGATATTTGGGAAAATATGGGCTTTGGAAGCCTACAGCATATACTGGCAAATCCAAACAGCAATACACATGCCCAGGACCAGACACTGAGAGGACCCTAGGTTTGTACCTTTGGCTGATCTTTGTATACTATGCAAGCAGGAGGTAAGGTCTAAGGCAGATGGACAGCTGTGTCTTCAATAAGCATTGGATGAGTGAGGACAGAGCCAATCTGCAAATACCAGGAGAGTTTTGTTTTGGTTTTGGTCCAGGTGTTTGAGAAAATCTGTGTCAACTCAGTGGCTGACCATTGAGATACTGGAGCAGAGACTTCAGTGTCTATACATGCTAAGAAGACAGCCTACAAAAATAGTATAGAAATGTCACTAAACAAACCAATGACTATAGCCCTTAATCACAGTAAATCTTGCATAGGGGGAAATAATCGGATTTCCAGAGTTCCTACATTATAATATTAAAAATGTCCAGTTTTCAAGAAGAGCAACTAGAAGGCATATGAAGAAAAAGAAAAGCATGACCAATCCACAGAAAAAAGAAATTGACTGAAACCTTCCCTAAAAAAATCTAGACATTAGACTTGCTAAAGATTTTAAATGTACTATCTTAAATATAATTAACTAGAGGAAAGAAACCATACACAAAGAAACAAAGAAAGCCAGAAGAAAAAAAAATAAATGTATGAACAAATAGAGAATATCAACAGATAGAGAAATTATAATAAGGAATGAAATAGGAAATTTGGAGCTGAACAATGCAATAGTTGAAATAAAAAATCTGAAAAGATGGGCAAAATTGACAACTCTTTAGCTAGAATGATAAAAAGATAGAATATGTAAATAGTAAAATCATAAATAAAAGTAGGAACACAAGCTGGGCGTGGTGGCGCACGCCTGTAATCCCAGCACTTTGGGAGGCTGAGGCAGGAGGATCACGAGTTCAAAGCCAGCCTCAGCAATGGCTAGGCACTTAGCAACTCAGTGAGACCCTGTCTCTAAATAAAATACAAAAAAGGGCTGGGGATGTGGCCCAGTGGTCGAGTGCCCCTGAGTTCAATCCCTGGTAAAAAAAAAAAAAAAAAAAAAAAAAAAAAAAAAAAGTAGGAACATCACTGTAGAACTTATAGGAAAAACAGGTTTATAAGAAAATATTATGAACAACTGTACACAGACAGATAACATAGATGAAATGAACAAATTTCTAGAAACACAAATTGTCAAAACTGACTCAAGAGGAAATAGAAAATCATTTTTCTAATTTATCAAAGATCACTATTTGGATCATTATTTTTGTCTGCCAAAATGCTGGTCCTTTACATCTTGGGTTAATTTACATTTGAACAGTTTTTTTTCCCCCATACACCTATGGCCAGTAGATTTCTAGAAAAGAGCCAAGACTATTCAATGGGAGAAGGACAATCTCTTGTACAAATGGTGCTGGGACACTGAGTATCCACATGCAAAAGAATGAAGTTGGGCTCTGACCTCACATCACTTATAAGAATTAGCTTAAAATGGATTAACAATCTAATTTAAGGGCTAAAACTTTTAGAAGAAAACAATAAATTTTTATGACCTTGGATTTGACAATGGTATCTTAGGACACTGAATGTGCAAGCAACAAGAGAAAATATAAATATGTGCCCTGGACTTCATCAAAATTAAAGTTTTGTGTGCATCAAAGGGCATCAAAGTGAAAAGACAACCTACAGAATAAGAGAAATATTTGCAAACCATATATTGGGCCTAATATCCAGAATACATAAAGAAATCTTACAATTCAACGACAAAAAGACAATCCAATTAAAAAATGGGCAAAAAGCCGGGTGCGGTGGCGCACGCCTGTAATCCCAGCACTTGGGAGGCTGAGGCAGGAGGATCGCGAGTTCAAAGCCAGCCTCAGCAATGGCAAGGCACTTAGCAACTCAGTGAGACCCTGTTTCTAAATAAAATACAAAAAGGGGTTGGGGATGTGACCCAGTGGTCGAGTGCCCCTGAGTTCAATCCCGGGTACCACACACACACACACCCACACAAAAATAAATAAATTTTTAAAAAATGGGCAAAGGACTTTAATAGACATTTCTATGTTCTAGGAAGAATATACAAATGATCAGCCAGCACAGGAAAATATGTTTAACATGATTAGTTATTTGAAAATGCAAACCAAAACCAGAATGAGATATCCCTCCATACTCACTAGGATGGCTATAATAATAAAAATTAAAAATAAGTTTTGGTGAGAATTTGGAGAAATTGAAACCCTCTTACATTGCTTATGGGAATGTAAAATGGGTCAGTCCCTGTGGAAAGAGTTTGATGGCCCAAAAAGCAAAATGTCGAATACCATGAGATTCAGAATTCAATTTCTAGATATGTGCCCCTCAAAAATGAAAACAGATACTCAAATATATTTACATGCATGTTAATAGCAACATTATTCACTATAGCCAAAAGGGGAAAACAGCCCAAATGCCCTTCAGTGGATGAATGGATAAACAAATTGTGATATATATATATATATATATGTATATATATATATATATGTATATATATATATATGTACTAAAATATTATTCAGTGATAAAAAGAAATGAACTGTTGACTCATACTTCAACATGTATAAACCTTGAAAACATGCTAAGAGTAAGAAGCCAAACACAAAGGGACATATAGTCTATATTTTCATTTATATGAAATATCCAAAATAGTTAAATCAATAGACAGAAGTAGATTGGTAGTTAAGGGGTCTGGGGGAGGAGGGGTTTGGAAAAGACTTCTCAGTGGGTACTTTGTTCTGGAGTGATGAAACTGTTTTGGAACTAGACAGAGCCAGTGGTTGTACGACATTGTGCACGCACTAAGCACTACCAAATTGTACACTTTAAAATGGCTAATTTTGTTACGTGAACTTCACCATACTTTTAAGTAAAATAAAAGTAAAGCCACTGAGACAATGCCAATTTATTGACAATCTCATCTTCACCCCATGGACTCTAAATCCTGGAATCATGTCCTCCTAGGCTAGTTTCAGATCTGGTAGCAATTTTGCCTCTGTTCAATTTAATCTAGAGTTCCTGGTGGCTCTGAAGCACTCTAGGGAACAGATTAGGAAATTTTTCATGGTGTTACCTCAAATCAGGCCCCTGACCCTCTCTTCAAGTGTAAAACCTGAGGGTTTAGGATGCACAGAAATCTAATACTATAAGAAAAGCATGCACGAAGCCAAATGCCCTTCTGCCCCGTGGTGCTGTCAGGCCCCTACCAAGAGGAAGGCCATTGCTCAGTTCTAACGTCAGGGTGTGATGCTGTCGTCCACGGAGCAGTAGACAGCGCTTCCGGGCCCTTCCGCTTGGGGGAATCCCGAAGCTGCCCAAGTGGATGAGAAAAAGTGGCGTCGCCCACGGGGCGGGGATGTGGGCGGGGCCTCGAGCGGGGCGGGCCCGGGGTTGTGGGCGGGGCCTGCGCAGTGCTCCGTCCAGCCGGGCGCTCTGCCAGCGGGGTAAACTCTTCTGGGGCTCAGCGGCGGAGCAGGTGAGAGAGCGGCGGGGCGCGGGGCGCGCGGCCCAAGGCCCGAGCCCGCGGCGCGGAGGGCAAGGGGTGGACCTGAGACTTGAGGGCCGGGCCCTGTCCTCCGCATGCCCCTGTCACGGCTGTCGCGGCCCCTTCCCTGGCTCTAGGGCTGAGGCCCCTGAATGCACCGAGCTCGCGGCCTCTGCGGCCAGAGCGGGGGCGAGGGGAGGGCGCCGGGGAATTGGCGGTGAGGGGCCCACCCGGAACTGGGGCGTGGAAAGAACGCGCGGAGCGACCAGGGCCTCTGGCCCTGTCCCGGCTTCCTCAGAGCCCCGCTCCCCGAACCCTCCCGCCGCCAGAGCCCCCGCTGGGGGTGGGCGCGGTGCGATTTGTTAAAAGGGCCAGAGTGCTTAAAGGGGCAGCGCACGTGGGTCTCGGTCAGGCATTTTCTTCTTCCCTCCTGCTTGGGACCTCGCTTACGCCTAGTCCATTCGGTCACTGCTTTGCGGGGAGGAGTAAAGGGGTCTTCCCCAGTGTAGGAGGAGCAGGGCACAGGGCTTGAAGATGGCCTTGATTACTAGCGGTGTTTCCCTGTTTTATCGGGATTTACAGCGGTGAGGAGACGCCAAGAAGCAAGCCTTTGAGCTGGAGGAATCCGAAAACAGAAGCTAGTCCCCACTCCGAATTTTACTGATGGAGAAGCTGAGCCCACATAGCTAAGTGACTTTGCCCAAGGTCGCCCAGGTAGGATATAGCACAGCCAAGCTTAGAACCTGGTGTCTTGGCCTCTACTTCTGCTCTCCAAACCTCAGCCCTTTACTAGCTAGATAAAGTATTCCCTCTTAAAGATATGAAGTAAGTAATGTATCCCTTTTTACAGATGGAGGACCCGAAAGTATCCCATACAGAACAATTGCAGGTCAGTTTTAACTCAAAATAGACAACTGGGAAGCCAAGACTGTCCCCAGAATAATTTGATCAGAACAGACTCCACCTTTCTAATATGGATGCCCCTGATGTCCACATAGTCCATTCTGTAGACACCTGAGCCTTCAAAGCTTTCAGCCAAAACTTTTGGCATTCATTAAAGGCTCTGGATAAGCTGCTGCAGGTGTGTGAGTCTCTGGTTCCCCTCTGTGTGCAGGTGGCCATATGGGAATCTGAGAAACCCTGTCAGTTGCTTTGTTTTCTGAGCTTAGCTGGTGAAAGGGTCCTGTTTCCTCATTTCAGCTGAGAGCTGCCCATCCAGATTGATGCATTTGGTCTCCAAGACAGGTTCTAGGGTTGTGTGTCTGTGAAGACTATTGTTGCAGGGTGCAATGGATGCTGTTTCAGGTTTGGTGCCATACATAAGGTCTATGGTACAACATGTTAGCATGTGGGAAATGAATGACTGGTTTCTGAGTATTTGAGAAAGCAGGAAGGGCCTGGCCAGAGGCTGCTGTTGACTGTACCTGATGGCAGATGTAGGAGATCATGTCTGTTACCCCTTTCCTCATCCCCTCTCAGGTTGCTGTCAGCTTCACTGCACATGATTTGCCACATGAGAGACTTACCTCCCTTGGCATCTCTTTGTTATCGGTGTTAAGAATGACATAACATATCTTGTTTTAGGGGTTGGTCATATATGATTAAAAAGCCATTTTGTGGGGGCCTGGGTTGTGGCTCAATGGTAGAGCACTTGCCTATCATGCATGAGGCACTGGGTTCCATTCCCTGCACCACATAAAAATAAACAAATAAAATAAAGGCATTGTGTCCATTTACAACTAAAAAAAATATTTTTAAAAAACTATTTTGTGCAATAGTTATCGGTTATCTTAAGAACTTTAGTAACACTTAAGTAGTTGTTATTATTGCCCTTTTACAGAAGGGCAAGCTGAGGTTGGGAGAGTTAAGCAGCTTGTGGCTATGTGTGCGTATGAGCACCAGGATTTGAACATAATTGCCCATCTTGTCTTTATCTTTTGAGTTTTTGTACAGACAGTGTCCCACATTCAATTCCCACCATGTGTGTGTGTTACTGCCCAGGAGATTTCTGTGGGATCTCCATTAACCAATTTACTAAGTAAAAATAAATAAATTTAATTTTTTTTTTTTTAAGAAATCAAGGCTGTGTGTGTAAGTCACATGTGTGTTTCTAACTGTTGCTCTGAGTTTGAGACACTTTTGTTTGGGACTGACAAGGCAACTAATGTTTCTCTGAGTGTTCCCACCTGTTTCCCAGCTGCAGCCCCTGGGGGAGGGATATTGGGAGGGGCTGACCTAGGAGGCCCTCTCCTTCCCAACCTGGATCCTCATGGGCTTTATACCTTGTATACTAAATGTTGGACTCCAGTCCTGAAGATAGTATCACCACCATGCAAGTGTCTGGGGAAAAGGATGACTTCATGTCAATCCTCAGGAAAGACTAAACATCAGCAAAAGAGATAATTTTTTGTATCCTCTTTATTGACTGGGAGAATGCTTACTCATCTTTGCTAGAATTCTAGAGCAGGGAAAGAAAAATGTAAAGGGTGCTCACCTTTCTGCTATCCCTTAGCCAGAAACTTCCTGACTTTTTTTAAAAAATAAAAATAATACGTTTTCATTCTAATAAAAATTCAGTAAGTTTTTGTTTTGTCATCCATTAGCCATCAGCCCAGAGATAACTACTCTTAGCATGCATTCCAATGCTCTACTCCAGGTGCATGTGTATATATTTGTCTTATTAAAAACAGTAGAGGGCTGGGGTTGTGACTCGCCTCGCACGTGCGCAGCCCGGGTTCAATCCTCAGCACCACGTAAACATATAGCATTGCATTGTGTACAACTAAGCAAACAAATAAATATTTAAAAAAAAAAAACAGTAGAGGTAGGAAAGTATAAATGAAGTTTTTGTATCCTGTTTTTTTTTTTTTTTTTTTTTTTTTTTTTCTTTTCTGTACTGGGATTGAACTCAGGGCACTCTACCTCTGATCTACAACTCTAGCCCTTTTTATTTATTATCTTGGGATGGTGTCTTGCTAAATTGCCCAGGCTGTCAAATTTGTGGTCCTCCTGCCTCAGCCTCCCAAATTGCTGGGATTACAGGCATACACCACCTTGCTTGGCTCCTGTTTTTTTTCTATTAATGTTATGTCTTAATAATTTTCCCTTCTTTAAATATGCTAGTGCTGTAGTTTGGAGTTTATATGTTCCCCATGTGTTAACACTTGTTCTGAGAGTGGCACTTTTGGGAGGAGGTAGAAACTTCAGTAAGAGGTGGGGCTAGTGGGAGGTCTTCAAATCATTGAGAGTGTGCCCTTGAAGTGTATTGTGGGACCCAGCTCCTTCTTGGTCTTTTCAGCTTTGCTGCCAGGAGGTAAATTGTTTTGCTCCACCACCTGCTCCTGCCATGCTGTGTTATATTTCTTTATATAAGCTGATTATCTCAGGTATTTGTTATAGTAACAGGAAACTGCCTTAACACATCTTGGAAAACCAGATTTGATGTGTGTGGAGTACATTTGAATATGTCCTTATTATTCTTACCAGGCCCACTGAAGGACACTTTCCCTGTCCGGGTCTTCTGAATTGGCCCAGAGAAGCAGTGCCAATTCTCCTCCCACATGGCCACGCAGACCTGCAGCAGAGGAAGAGCAGAGAGGGTCTGGGGGCTACAGTTGTGTGGGGGGAACAGGAGGGACTTAGTGAGAGTTTTAAGGTGGTGTGATCTGGGAGTGAAGGATTAGGGACACATCTCTGCCCATGGCAAAGACACATGCCTTGTAAATATGAATGTGCTACCAGAGAGACCATATGGTGTGCAGTATGGGCTACCTGACCAGAGCCCCAACCATTGTGTGTGTGACCTTCACAAGGGCTGAGTGGGCAGGTGAGGGCTCCTCCATAGGCAATTTGGAGACCTGTGGGGGTTTTTTTTGTTGTTTTTTAATTAATTTATTTATTTTAGTTGTTGATGGACCTTTATTTTACTCATTTATTTATATGCAGTGCTGAGAATCAAACCTAGTGCCTCACACTTGCAAGGTACTGAGCCACAATCCCCGCCTCTGGAGACCTGCTTTTAACTATGGCTTTTGTCTGGGTTTGATGTGCAGCACTGCATAAAGAAGGAAAAACAAAACAAAACAAAAACCCTGCAGCTTTTGGTCATGGAACCTTAACTGATTCCTTTTGCCCCTCTGGACTTCAGTTTCCTTAACCATAAAATACGGTGCTGACTATGTGGCCTTCAAAGTCCTTGCCCGTTTTAACATCCTCTATGGACGTGCCCTTTCCTTAGACAGTGTTCACATTGCCAGAGTGCAGGGGCCTGGGGCTGGATGGAAATAGGATCTCTCCCTAGGGCCTGGCCTTTGTAGGCAGCTCATGTATCTGGTGGCTTAGCAGATCCCTAACTTTCCAAGAGGGACATAAATAGCCTTCCATAATCCTCTCTCATTGTTCCCTTTGTTTCATCTTAACTATAACTTCTATTTATTGAATACCCACTGTGCTCCAGACACTTTACACATTAGTCTTCACAATCATCTTGCAATGTATCCCTATTATGCTTTTCACAGAAAACACCTGTCAGATTAAATCATCCTAGGCCACACAGCAAGGAAGTATATGGTTGAAATCACACAAGTACAAGAAAGTAACTTGAACTGCATCAGCCTCCAAAGAGACTGTGTTTGACCACTGGCTTGCTGCTTCTCACTAGAACAAAACAAACAAAAAAATACCTTTCTGGTTCTACTTGAGGCTGGTGTGCAAGGGGCTCCCTCTGCCACTTTCCTTCAAATTCCCCTTTTTCCAGGCAGGAAAGGAAAAATTCCCAGGCACTTCTGAATAGAAAAGAGCAAATGGAGGTTAATCTAGAGCTTTGGCCAGAGTTCAGGAGGCCCTTGCAGGGGTGCCTGGGAGGGTGGGGCAGTACTTTGGGGCTTCCCTGGGACTTAGGCCTCAGTTCTGGCTGAGGTCACCTCCCAGTATTGGGGGAAGCCATCCAGTTAAGTGGTGTGTGTCATGAATGGAGATGGATGGACATATGAATAGTCAGTTGTGGCCAAATACATAGTCAGGTGCTCAGGGTGGTGAGAGAGGTGGGCAGGATTTCTCAGCATGTCATCTGACCTTAGGAAACTCTTCTGTCTATAGGAAGATCGTGGGGCTTTCTAGGAGTCGTGGGAGTGTTTTGAAGTAGCCATGTGACCACAGAATGTGACCTGCTAGAAACCAATGCTGCTGTCTTTGACAGCCAGAGGGTATTGTTCATTTGGTCCGTTTGGGGAGGGGGGATCAGGTGCCCAGACTCCAAACCTTTCTCTGTAGCCCCAAGTTTTTGTGGCAAGAGCAGTAACTCCCAGTTTACTTCTGGACTGTTATTTTTCATGAGACACTGGGATTTGCTATGGCATTTTAAAATCTGTTTCCTACCTGAATCCATAGGCTTTGAATGTTAAAGTTAAACCTTTGCTTTTCTCTGAAATGAAAAGAGGAAATTGGGTCACTGGGTTTCCATAATAATTGCAGGAACTGCTGACACCAGTGGGCTGGGAAGCTTCTCTGGGTCAGACTCCCTGGGTATGGCTCATCAGCATTTTGATCCCATTCAGCTGTTCAATGGAAGTGAGAAGTGGCTTCTTTGGATGTCATTGCTTCCTAATTCAAGGCTGCCTTCAGCCACAGGCTTTTTCTATCCCCATCAGCCCCTGTACCTTTTCCTGCGGTACCCTAAGGGAACAGGGAGCAGGAGGTTGGAGACCTGAGACCAGAGAGCTGGGAGAAGCTAGTTGTTGTAGCTGATAGGATTTGACATCAGCACTGGAGACTTGCCCAGCCCCACCCCCACCTGGCTGTGAGTCAGGCTCCAGCGGGAGTACTTTGCGTCACTCTGATGTAGACACACATCCAGTAAGAGGTTGTTTATCTGTACACAGTTGGGTGGTGATTTTTACCTTCAAGGATTTCAGTGCCATCAGGCTTCAATGCGGACTTAGGAGCCTTGCAAAGCAGACTCTTAGTAATTCAAAAGAGAAGCAAAAGGAAAATATCCCAGCTGCTCTGTTTTCCTTCAAGAATCAGGTAATCAGGGGTGCTGGAGAGAAAATGTCATCCAGTCCAAAGAAGGGATTCAGAAAGGAGCAGGAGTGGAGGAAAACCTGTCTAAGTGTTGATGCTTGCTTGGTGTTTCCCTTTAGAAAATTAATAGCTTTTAAAAACTATAGATGCCATCCATCTTTATTTTTAAAACTTTGAGAAATGCAAGAAAATATAAAATTAAAATTGCCCACAACCCCACCAATCCTTTAACATTTTGTAATATCTTGGCATTCTTTCATATATACACATTTTAAAAGAAAATTCAGATTATTATGTGCAATTTTGAAAATTATTATTTTATGTTCTGTTAAATTTAACATATTGCTTTTTCATGTTACTAAATATTATTCAAAGCAAGATTTTTAGTTGTTCTGTAATAGTCCCCATAAGATGGATATGCTACTGTCCCTCTTACCTGGTGGAGGATAAATCTCAAGGCCTCTAAAAGATACCTGGAACCTCAGATAGTAGCAAATTCTCCATATACTGCTTTTCCATATACTATGCTTTTCCCTATACATACACATCTATGATAAAGTTTAATTTGTAAATTAACTAATAATAATATAAAACAATCAAAACAATATATATTAAATTTATTTAAAACATAGGAATTTTCCATGTAATGTTTTTGGATCACAGTTGATCATGGGTAACTGAAACCACAGAAAGTCAAGTTGCAGATAGGAAGGCCAACTGCATCTCAGTACAGGGTCAGATGTCTCATTCACTTAAGTGACTGCAATACCCAACTTTTTGGATGAATCTTGCTGTTTTCTGAGAAGTAGCATTTCCTGCTTATAGTAAGGTCAGTTCAGAATGTCCCCGCAGTGTTTGACACCCAGTTTTTCCACAGCAGGCATTATTTGGGGACTTTTTTGGATGTGAGCACTATGCTAGTCTGAGCATCTTCCGTTCCTTTGCCTCCCCAGTTGTTTTCTGACCAGGCCCTCCATATTTAGGAGAAAGTGCTGTTCATTCCTTTACTCCCTCACCCAGCAATGGAGTAGTGCTGAGCTGTGGGGACATGGAGGTTGTGGGTGAGGAGGTGTACTTGCCTTACTGAGCCAAGCCTGGTGACTAAACAGCCAGAGCAGCCCAGAGACTGTCTGATGGTCACAGTTACTCAGGAACCATCTCAGAATGCAGAATCCCAGGCATTAGGATGGAGCTCCAGGATCTGCATTTCTTTCAGGGGAAAGGCGACTAGAGATTGAACCCAGGGGCACTTAGCCACTGTGCCATATTCCTAGGCCTTTTTAAATTTTGAGACAGAGGCTTGCTAAGTTGCTTAGGGCCACCCTAAGTCGCTGAGGCTGGGCTTTGAATTTGTGATCCTCCTGCCTCAGCCTCCCAAGCTGCTAGAATTACAGGCTTGCACCACTGTGCCCAGCTGGAATCTGCATTTTTAATATACAACCTAGCAATAGTGTTGAAGAACCAGGAAACAGAATACCTGGGTTCAAGGGTAACCTTGAATCAGTCACTTTTTTTTTGTATGTGTGTGTGTGATGCTGGGAATGGACCCCAGGGCCTTGCACATGCCAGGCAAGCATTCTACTGCTGAGCTGGATCTCCAGCCCAAATTGGGTGTGTGGTTCAGTGGTAGAGCACTTGCCTAGTTTGCCCAGAGCCCTAGGTTCAACTCTTAGCACTGCAAAAAAGAAGAACAGTCACTTTTTACACCTGTTTCCTCGTCCATAAAATGGGGGAAAATAGTAGCACCTAACTCCTGGGGTTCTTGCATTTAGTGCCTACTCAGATGCCACCACTGCCCCCTCAGTGGCCAGGACCACCTTTGAGAAATAGCGATTTTTAAAAAAATATTTATTTGTTTACTTTAGTTGTACACAATGCAATGCATTTATGTTTACGTGGTGCTGAGGATCGAACCTGGGCCACGCACGTGCAAGGTGAGCGCTCTGTTGCTGAGCCACAGCCCCAGCCCAAGAAATAGTGATCTTAAGGGGCAGCCTTTCTTAAATGCTTTTTTTTTTTTTGTTTGTTTGTTTTGTTTTGTTTTGTTTTGGTACCGGGGATTGAACTCAGGGGTACTCGACCACTGGGCCATATCCTCAGCCCTTTTTTGTATTTTATTAGAGACAGGGTTTCACTGAGTTGCTAAGTGCCTCGCCATTGCTGAGACTGGCTTTGAACTCGCGATCCTCCTGCCTCAGCCTCCCAAGTGCTAGGATTACAGGCGTGCGCCACCACGCCCGGCTTTAAATGCTTTGTTGACCCCTCAAGTGCTAGGAGCTCAAGAGAGGTGCCTCCCACCTGTCACCCTCACCCCAAGGAGGATAGGAGGGTTGCGATCACATTGTGCCCATGCTTTACCGGTCAAAACCAGCTTTCCCCCAATCATTTCTTAACCACAGACCCCTCCTGTCCTGCCTGCCTGGAGCTTGGGCCCTCTACTTTCTTTGGCATAGCTTCAGGGGAGTTTTAAAAAATAATGAATGAAGGAAGGAGTCTGCTTCAACAGAGTTGTTTCTGGTGAGAAGGCCGTATGTACAAATTTCTTTGTGGACTCAAAAGCATATTGTTTGGTTTTCAAATGTTTCTTCTAAAGAGCTGTCAGTTCCTGATGAGAGCAGACCTATATGCTGGTCAGCAAGTGTGGATGGTGAGGACAGTGTTCCTCTCTGTTCAGTGCAGCGTCACGTGGAAGGGGCGTAGCCTTTCTTTAAGCTTACCCTCCCTAATGTGTCCTTCTCAGATATCAGGGAAACTGAGGCAAAATGCTTTCTAGGGATTATCTTACATCTTGGCAGCTGAATGGAGAAATGGAAATTGGAGGGACTTAGTCCTATTTGGTCCTGGGTACCCTGCCTTTTTGAGCCCACTCTTCTGTTAGCTCCCTTTGTCCTTCACAGAAGCATCTTTCCATATCTCTCATGCATTACCTCCCAGTCTTAGAAGAGGCAGCCTCTGAACATTGTTACGTTTGGGGTCTGAAGGGCAAACTTGCCTGGTCCTCGGGCTGATTCTATGATGTTTGAGATACAAAGACTTCCAGATCTGCTCCTCCATTCACTATGAAGATGAATCACAGGCACCCCAGAGGCATGGGAAGAACATGAGGAAGGAGATTGTAATTTATTAATTCATACCCCAAACAATACTGAAATGACATGCTAACAATGAATGAAAAGAGCCTCTAGTATCATCTCCCATCTAAGGCACTATTCCATTTAAAATGTTACAATTTAGCTGGAGAAAATGCAACCAGCTGTTTGGTTTAGGTGCCTCCCCAGCCCCCTGCTTTTTTTTTTTTTTTTTTTTTCCCCCCACTGTTGGAATGGAACCTAGGGCCTTGTACATGCTGGGTAAGTGCTCTACCACTGATCTGCAGCTCTAGCACTGAGCGCTCTCTCTGAGTAAGAAAATTCACCAATCCTGAAGGGGGGTGTAAGGGGAACTCCTGAGTCTAAACAGGTGTTTATTTAGAGTGTATCTACAGAGGCTAAGTTTCACAGATGAGAGAACGACCTTAAAGTTTCTTCTAGAACCCACCGCTCATTTTCATAGATGAAGCAACTAAAGTGAAGAACTTCCCCAGGTCTCATGGTGAGTTGGGGCTGTGAAGCTGTGTCCCCTCAAACTGGTTCCCAGCCAGAGTTTGGGGTCATAAATACCCTCTTGTGGCCTTGGGCTAAACCTAGTCTTGGGGAATTCCAAGTGAAAGGGTGAGAGCCCCTGCCTTGGTGAGGCACCCAGCCCCTCCCTGGGATGGCCTACTTTACCAGGTACTCACTATTGTCAGGATAGGTCCCCATCTTATACATTCACTTAGGTGGTTATCACTTTCCAGAATGACCACCTCTTTCCATCTCAGGCAAAATATTCCTAACCTGTGAGGCCCACTTCCTGTTTCTCTTACTCCATGAAACCTGAACCATCCAGTGCTAATGGCTGACAGATTCTCTTTTCTTAACTCAGCAGCCATGCACCTTATTACCTCCCTCCTGGAACTTACTTTTCTTGCTTCTGTTCTTACTCCTTTTTGTCTGATAGACCTAAATGAGATGTTCTGAGGCTGAGGGGCCTGTAGACTTTGAAATCCCTGTGAGATCAATGGGGGAGTCTTTGCAGTAGGCCTGAGTCAGGAAGGTGAACAGAGAGAGACAGGTCATACTTCATGCCTGTAACTGGGAAGGAGTTAAAGTTCTTATGGGAATACTCCAGGCCACAGTGACTATCTTTAAAAAAAAAAAAAAAAAAAAAAAAAAAAAAAAAAAAAGTGGCAGCCACAGGCCCTGCCAGAGAAATAAACTTGGCTGTCTGGGTGGAAGAAACATGCCTGTTTCATCTGAAAATTCCATGAATTCCAGGGTAACTTGCCTGGAGACAAGCTTTCAGCAGAGTGAGGTTGGCCATCCTTCCCAGCAGCAGAAGCTCAGCCCCAGTAGTCTGTGGGAGGTTATTGATGGCTCAGCAGATATCCTGTCCAAGATGTTGGGGGGACAGTCAGATCCCCCATGGGTTGTCCTGTGCCCTTCCCAGACTTGAAACTCTGTGTGTGTGTGTGTGTGTGTGTGTGTGTGTGTGTGTGTGTGTTTGACACTGCACTGGTTTCCATGGGGGTTTGCTGTGTTGGAACCCCACTTGGAACTGCACAATAGTCCTGAGGGCAGGCTTCCCTCCTCTGTGGTCTCTTTGGTGTTGGTGTTTCTTGGGGTCCCACCCATAGTGGCCCTTCCACACGCTTGCTAGTGTGGGTGCACTTTCTCTTGTGGCTGTGGCTACTACTGCTCAGTTCATGATTCTTCTACCCAGACCCCCAAACCCAGATGGCCCCTAGGTGGCCTCCCCTTTTTAACCCACAGATACTCCAAGGGTTCCTGGAACAAATTCAGTCCTTCCCCTGAATCTTGCTTCTTCTGTCTTTTCCATCTTAGCCCAGTGAGGCAGTCATCCTAGGTCCCATCCTTTATTTTATTCTCCATATCAGGTCCCCACATCAGATCACCTCCTTATTCTTCTGAACTGTCCTCTTCCCTTTGCACTCACTGGCCAGACTGATACTCGTAAACACAGATCGGATCTGTCATGTGTCTTGACTGTCCTTGAAGAGACAAAGGCCTCTTCCACATGGCTTAGGAGACCTTTCATACCTCTACAACCTGACCTGCCCTCTGCCCTTTTTGTCCTCTGTCCCACCTGGAAAATCTTATCTCCCACAAAATTTCTATCTCCTCTAGAAAACACTCATAGTCTTTGAGATCTAGGCCCTTCTTTGTGTTACCTTTTGACCAACATCTGGATGATACCATTGTCACATTGGATGATTTTTGTTTATAGGACAAAAGTATCTCTTACTCATCTTTTTTTTTTTAATATTTATTTATTTGCTTTAGTTGTACGCATTTATGTGGTGCTGAGGATCAAACCCAGGCCGCGCATGTGCTAGGCGAGCGCTCTACTGCTGAGCCACAATCCCAGCCCCAGTCTCTTACTCATCTTTATATCTCCCAGAGCCCAACATGATCTGGTGCTCCACAGATGTTTGTTGATTGAGTGAATGCGTGTGCCAACAGTTCAGCATGGCCCTGACTCTTCTGGTTAGGCCTTTTGCCACTTGGGGTACAAGTCTCCTCAGGCAGTCCCACATATGGCAGTGGCAGCCTCAGGCAGCCCTTGGGGGCTCCTATTCTACGGCAATCATTTAACATAGATCTCATGATGGGGAGGACCTGTGTCTGGGTCTTCAAGCTGTCCCAGCCACCACCTCAGCCTTCCACTGCCTTTGCCTCACAGGAGAGTGATACGGGATCCCTGTGCTCCTTTTCCAGGTGCTTCCTAAGGCAGGGCCATGCTCACATTCATGGCCTCTGACAGCGACGAAGAAGTGTGCAATGAGCGGACATCCCTGATGTCAGCCGAGAGTCCTACACCGCGCTCCTGCCAGGATGGCAGGCAAGGGCTGGAGGATGGAGAGAACACTGCCCAGTGGGTAGGTCCCACTATCCATTGGAGGTCTTAAAACAGGAGTATGGGGTTCCTATGAATTGCTATAATTTGGATTTGAAATGTCCCCCTGAAGCCCTGTCCCCAGCTTGGTCCCCAGCATGGTACTACTGGGAGGTGCTGGGACCTTTAGGAGGTGGAACCTAGTGGGAGGTCTTCAAGTACCTGGGGTGTGCCCTTGAAGGGAGTCGTGGGACCCCAGCCTCTTCCTCTTCTCTCTTTCATGGCCTGGCCTGTTTTGCTCTGCTCTGTGCTTCTGCCATAATGTGCCACCTCACTTCAGGCCCAAAGGAATAGGGTCAATAGATAATGAATTTGGAACCTCCAAAACCATGAGCCCAAATAAATCTTTTCTCTTATAAGTTAATTTATCTTAGATATGTGTTAAAGTGGAGGATGACTTAAAGAAGGCTAACATGGGGATTGTGGCTCAGCGGTAGTGCGCTCGCCTAGCACGTGCGTGGCCCTGGTTCGATTCTCAGCACCACATAAAAGTAAAACACATTGTGTACAACTAAAGCAAATAAATAAATATTAAAAAAAAAAAAAAAAAAAAAGGCTAACATGATTGTGAAACAGACATTCCCCAACTGGAGTGAGAAGGGAGTAAACATGAGAATTGGCCAAGGAAGTGGGTTGTCCGCCATGGTGGATCTTGCATCTTTTCTAAGTAGGCTCTCCACATTCACAGTCTAAAATCAGCCATGAAATGGACTGGGTGATGCCCTCCATCCCTGCCTCCTTAGATTTACCTTTCTAGTGCAAGTCACTGTTTCCATGGTCACATGAGAGTGAGTTTGGAAGCTAGGACAGGTAATAGAAACTTTAGGAAGGTAGGAGTAGAAAGTGCTAGGAGGGGAACTTATTTGGATAGGTGGATAGCCAGACATGATATCCATGAGATGACTCTGCCTAAGTCACCATTAACTCTGTAGCTGGGGATAGCTGGGCTATACTGTCATCTTACCTGCAGCCCCCAGGGCAGGAGTGGGATAGACTTGGGAGAGTCAATTAGCTGTGCCATCTGTCTTTCATCAAGCAAAACATCTGAATCTGCCTAAATCCCATTCTCTGTTTTGCTCATTATTATAGTTAAAAAACCTTTCTTTGTGGACTCTTTTCTTATAGCCAGCTTTAATCCCCTTTGCTGAAATTTGAGCTCATTTCTCCACATTTTCTATGAGCACAGAGCCTGTTGTCCTGAATTCTGAGTGAAATCTCACCAGCTCAAGGTCACTGCTCAGCCTTTTCTTGCTACTTTCTTCTTTTATCTCCCAAAGTTTTTGTGCATTTCACTTGTTTCCGTTCCTGTCCTTCAACAGCTCTCTTTCCCTTCCTCAGATAAACAACTAGATTGGAACTCTCTCTGCAAAGAACCAACACAAAGCAACTGTCCTTCTCTGATTTTGGTTTCATTTGACTCCTTCTTTTGCTCTTAACCTAATTAACAAGGTAGCTAATGACCCTTAATTTCCACAATTCCAAAACACTAATTCTTGCCAACCAGTTCCTGCCAGTGTGTGTCTGACAGGCATCCTTCCCTCCTTGCTGCTCACCCATTCAAACTCTCCCACCTGCCCAGAGCCTGACTCTTCCAGGGGCTTGTCACCCATTTAGCTCTAATTCAGAGCTACAAGTTTACTTTTTGATTTTCTGGGGCCAAAAGTTCAAAGTTATTTCTTTCTCTGCCAATTCCTAGTGTCTTATTCACAACCGAAGAAAGTCCCCCTATGCACTCCTTATTCTAATTGGTGATTTATCAATTGAAAATGTTGGATATCTTTTCCTCCTACCACCTGACCTGTCTCCTCCCAGGTCAGTATGACCATGATAACAGAATTGAGGGGCATCCTGAGTCCCTGTACTTTGGAAGGGAAAATATCTTTTGATGTGTTCCAGATTCATTAGCTGTTGAGTTGGGGGCCAGAGACTGTTCTTCTGTGGCAATGGCAGCCTCCCTCCCTTTATTTGTGCTGGTTAGTCCAACTTTCCTTTACTGTTGTCCTCCTAAATCTTTCATACATCCTAAAAATGCAACACTCCCACATCTAAATTATAGCTCTTAAACTGCTGCTTACACCTAGGAAACAATATTCAGCTTCTTGTTTCTGATTTTAAAATCCCTACCCTACATCAGTAGTTCATCATGTGGGGCAGGCACTCCATGGTCCTCAAGATGTGGTTTCCCACAGAGGAGCCAAGATAGCGAGGAAGACTGCGAGGAGGACCCTGACCATTATGACTGCAGTGGGGTTCCTGGACGGCCACCAGGCCTGGAGGAAGAGCTGACCCTCAAATACGGAGCGAAGCACGTGATCATGCTGTTTGTGCCTGTCACACTGTGCATGATTGTCGTGGTGGCTACCATCAAGTCCGTGCGCTTCTACACAGAGAAGAATGGACAGCTGTGAGTTGGAGGCCTGGGCAGCATGGGGTGGAGTGGCAATAGTGGAGATGGGTTTGGGGTGGTTGTGGCTTCCCTTGGCCACTGCACCTGCAGCTGCATGCCATTGACAGTGAAGAGTAGGGACAGAGGGCTGCCTGTGTTCAGACCCTCACACATTGTCACCTGGCAGTGACTTGCCTGGGCATGCTTCTCAGTTTCCTTCTCTGTGCCGGGGTTTAATAATGGGGCTACCTGGAGAATTAAGCAAGTGAATATACACAGAAGGCAAGCTCTGGCCACCCAGCATCAGCTTCATGTTCCAAAACCCAAATCTCTCTGTTCCCATGGATATAAATTGACGGTGTTAGACCAGATGATTTCTGAGCTTCCAGCCTTGAGAGAAAGATTTACAGAGCCCTTTGTTGATTGTAGTAAACTTGACACATACATGCAGAAGTTGCAGCATAAATAAGATCTTCCTTCCTCACTTCCCTGTGCTCATCACTGCTAAGAACCTTCTTTAAACTTCTGGGGTTTTTTTAGTTGGAAACTTATTTTGTCTGATTTTGTTTTTTTTAAAGAAAGGTAATGAAGCCCCAACCTTGGGAAGCTTATAACCTGTTGGGGACTCAGAGCAGCACAGGTGAAAAGCGTTGAGAGGATTGGCCCAGCAGATGCTCCTGGCAGTCCATGCTGGGAATCGCAGGTTCTTCCTGAGTGTATGAACCTGTGCCCCGCCTGGGCTCCAGTGGGCAGGGAAGGGGGAACAGCCCATGGATAAGTCCTAGTCTGGGTGGGGCTGATAGAGAAGCATGGATGTGAGACACCATTGGATCTGCAGGGACCAGGGCTGACAGAAGCGCCTCCAGGAGGTATTTAATTTGGGTGGCAAGGAGAGGTGTTGATGCAGTCGTCTAGTCCATGCTCCCTCTGCTCCAGACATGAAGCTGCAAGCCACAGGTACATGGTCAGGATTCTGGCAAAGGAACCAGCAGTCAGGGACTGCTCATGATGGTGGAGTCACTCCTGTCATGAGGGCTGTGCTGAAGCAGTGTGGGGATGTCCAGGCACCCACGGTGGCTCCAAGCATCGCTCAGGGTTGGGGGTGTTACAGAGCAGGCAGGAACCAAGACCACCAGCCTGTTGCCTTCCCAGCATCTACACTCCATTCACCGAGGACACTCCCTCAGTGGGCCAGCGCCTCCTCAACTCTGTGCTGAACACCCTCATCATGATCAGTGTCATCGTGGTCATGACCATCTTCCTGGTGGTGCTGTACAAGTACCGCTGCTACAAGGTGAGGCCCGTACACCCTCTGCCCATCTTTCCCTCCTCCTGTCTCTTCTCTCCATAGCACCTGCCCAGTGGGGCCCATTATGTAATAACCTTTTTTGAGGGGTACTAGAAATTGAACATAGGGCCTCACATATGCTAGAAGTCCTCTACCACTGAGCTACATCCCCAGCCCTCACAGCAATCTTTTAAAAAAAAACTTTCAGAGCCCTTTTTTCCTGGGAATTAGACTGATTTTGGCATTCCTTCCCACCCCACTCCTGTCCCCTACCATGGATTACCTAATACTATTGTTTTTTAAACTTTCATGGGTACAGTGATGCATACCTATAGTCCCAGAAGTTTGGGAGGATGAGGTGGAAGGATCACAAGTTTGAAGCCAGCCTCAGCAACTTAGCAAGACACTGTGTCAAAATGTTAAAAAAGGGTCAGGGTGTAGCTCAGTGGTAGAGTATTTCTGGGTTCATTCCCCAGTACTGCCAAAAAAAACAAAACAAAAACACACAAAAAACTTAATATTTACTGAGTTTCTCTTTTTAATGTTCCAAGTGTCACTTCCCCCATTCAGAAGTTAATTTTATTTTACTTCTCCTGAAGTTCTATTTTAGGCTTCCTTCACCCTGACACTTCCCCTCTGGGTTTATTTTTATTTTTCCATTTCCCTTTTGGACAGAGATGTTCAGATGCTATGCTGAGGCCTTTAGCTCTGGGAAGTATTTGGGTTGGACTTACCTGCAACCACTGAGCCGCCCCTGGGAGTAGCTGAGTCATGCCTGGCCCCAATTGTGGGTAGTGACTGTCCCCAAAGATGCCATAAGCTTTTAGACACTGGTTTTAGGCTGAAGGTTTTACAACCCTGAAGACTGAAAGGAAGTTAAGCTAGGCATTACCTAATTTAAAACTGTTTGCACACAAGCTTGGCCCATTGCTTCTTAGTCAGGCAGCCGCCATTCATGGAGCCCGGAGAGAGGAGAAGCAGAAAGACTGGAGTCTGCAGGGAGGGGACAGGTGGTGCAAGCAGGGAGCCAAGCAGTCCCAGGGAAAGTGACTTGGGCATAAGCCATGGAAAGGACTATCAGGAAATGCCCTGAGCTGCAACTTATGGATAAATAACAATTGTCTGTGTAAATGAGGCAGACCTTTAATATTGAAGTGGGAAGATCACGAGGATAGTAGGAAGAGGTAGAAGGCTGCTCATTTGGAGCAGAACATATAGCACATGTGTAAACAAACTAGAAACAGCATGGGGAGCATGGAATACTGGCCCTGTTGTGGCCAGTAGGTGTTAGGTGGCCAGTCCCAGAGACTGGGAAAAAGTGTTTTAACCATCTTTTCAGTACGGTATACTTGGAGATGTGACAGACAGGAGATGATTGTGACCCATGTTGGAATAGAGTATGAACATGTTCACCCTTGACCTGGCATGCAGCAGGGCCTTGGTGGCCACTTTCCCCCAGGTAGCCCAGGTCTCTGCTGGGGTCCTATGGACCAATCTGCTAACTGATGAGCTGGTCCTCAGAGATGAGACTGCAAGGAAGTGACACCACTGTGCCACTGATGACTGGCTGAGGATCTGGTTTAGGATCAGGCCCACCCTTGTTTTTGACCTCTCCATGCTGGGCCAGCAGAAGATGAGTAGGTCTTTCTGAGCACCTATTTGTAGACCCTTGGGTTGGAGGGGACTTTCTAGTTATCTCTATTCAAAAATAGCCCCTCAAGTGGCTGGGGCTGTAGCTCAGTGGCAAAGCACTTGGCTAGCGTGTGTGAGGCACTGGGTTTGACCCTCAGCACCACATAAAAATAAATAAGGTATGCTGTCCATCTACAAAAAAAAAAAAAAAAAAAAAAAAAAAAAAAAAATCCCAAGAGGCCTGCCTGACCGCTCAAAGCTGAAATTGCACCCCAATGAGTCTCCTGTCACTTTGTCCTGCTGATCTTTTTTTTTTCTTTTTCCCCATAATCCTCATCACTACCTATTAATATTGTGTCTATTATTTTATGTGATGTTGAATTCCCTCCACCCTAGAATATACTCATGGACAGAGACTTGATTGGTTCTCTCTCCAGAGCCTAGAATGATGCCTGGCAAGTAGGAGAGACTTGGCATACACTTTCTAAGGGAGTTAGTGCTGAGGTGTGGAGAGCACAAGGCTGGGGTCAGCAGACCTACAGGAGGCTCATCTCCCTCAGACAACTGCAGGGTGACCTAAGGAAGACCTCCATATCTGTAAGATGGCCACCTGACACTTTCTTACACAGTCATGAAGTAGCCTATATAAAAAGGACACCCAGGGGCTGGGGTTGTGGCTCAGGGGTAGAGCGTTCTCCTAGCACGAGCGCAGCCCGGGTTCGATCATCAGTACCACGTAAAAATAAAAACACATTGTGTACAACTAAAGCAACTAAATAAATATTTTTTTTAAAAAAAAAAAAAGGACACCCAGCCTGAGCAGCAGTCCTATCAGCTTGGGGGCTTGTAGTCTGGGGAGCTTGGGGATCCCTTGTCATGGTCCTCCTATTTCTGTTGTCTAGTTCATCCACGGCTGGTTGATCATGTCTTCTCTGATGTTGCTGTTCTTATTCACTTATATCTACCTCGGGTAAGTGGTAGCTGGGAAGCAGCAGGGTCCCTGGGGACCCCTCCCCATGCAGCATAAGTGGATATGAAGGACCTGGGTAGGGAAGGGTGGCTCTTGAGTTCCAGCTCTCCCCAGGGTCAGCTCCTCCAAGAGTCCAGGCCTCTAGGACCCTCTTGCACAGACCTTGACACAGGAGTAGGGCTCCAAAGTAGGCCACAAGTCTCTTTCTGATTCCTGATTTACAGTAAGCCATCATGAAAGCGACTCTCTGTGACCACCAAGAGGGGTGGAAGCCCCTCAAAATTTACATTCCAATTTTGGACTAAGTCTGGATACTTCTAATAATGGGGGGGTGGGGGAGAACTATCTGCCCTATTGTCTTTTGGGGACCCAAAGAACACATCCAAGGGCCTTTTCCATATGCAGAGCAATGGTGCCAGTAAATGTTTATGTGGACCATTCCAAGCATGAGTCATTGCTTTATTCCCCACCCTGTTCCAGAAACTATTTTGAATGCTTGGTTATAGGACCAGTGGAACTGGGGTACGGGAACATAGTAAATAAGACCAGATTGTCAAAACCCAGATTGGGACTTAATGGCTGAGGAATAGAGGATGTTAACAATGCAGAATGTGACATCTCCACTGAGTTTCCCACCCCATGGCTCAACCTTGGTCCTACAGGGAAGTGCTCAAGACCTACAATGTGGCCATGGACTATCCCACCCTCTTCCTGACTGTCTGGAACTTCGGGGCAGTGGGCATGGTGTGCATCCACTGGAAGGGCCCCCTGGTGCTGCAGCAGGCCTACCTCATCATGATCAGTGCCCTCATGGCCTTGGTATTCATCAAGTACCTCCCAGAGTGGTCTGCGTGGGTCATCCTGGGTGCCATCTCTGTGTATGGTAGGTGGAGGTGAGCCTGGCAGTGGGCAGGGAGTGATGCCTAGGACTGAGCCACTCTCACTACTGCACAAGAATGGCAGGTGCCAAAACGCTCATACCTGCCCTGAGGAGGCCTTGTGGGAAACTCTCCTTTGTAAAATGTGGGGGTCCCATGGACACATATTGTTCTAGCCAGTAGTCACTACACACCTTGTTTTCATGCTTATTGAGCATGCCATTGTAAGCATTTTACACACTATAAGCTCTTTGTTCCCAAGAATAACCCTAAGTACCTTGAATACCCTAAGTCCTCAAAATGCTAGCTGTTGTTTAATTAATATTAGTATGATTATTATTGCCAATATTACTACTCCCACTTTAAGGCTAAGAAGTTTAAGACTCAGCCAGACGCAGTGGTGCACATCTGTGATCCCAATAGCTCTGGAGGCTGAGATGGGAGGATTGCGAGTTCAAAGCCAGCCTCAGCAAAAGTGAGGCACTAAACAACTCAGACCCTGTCTCTAAATAAAATACAAAATAGGACTGGGGATATGGCTCAGTGGTTGAGTGTCCCTGAGTTCAATCCCTGGTACCCCCCCCACCCCACCCCAGCCAAAAAAAAAAAAAAATGAAAAGAAAGAAATTTGAGACTCAGAAGTGAGACTTCCAAGCATGTCCTCTGGTTCTCAGGCTCAATAGCTCTTCCTTGTTTGCATTTACTGCTTAGGCCTTGCTCTGGGATCCTGCCAGTACAGATTCTAGATATGACCAGAAATTATGAGCTTGGGATAACCCAGTGGCAGTATGTGTTCTGGGAGCCCCACCCTGGGGATCCTGGTGATAAAGAGCTGACTCCTCTCTCTGGGCTGCTTGGGAATAAATGTCTTTTTTTTTTTTTTGGTACCAGGGATTGAACTCAGAGGCACTTGACCACTGGGCCCTATCCCCATCCCTTTTTTGTATTTTATTAAAGATAGGGTCTCACTGAATTGCTGAGTGCCTTACCATTGCTGAGGCTGGCTTTGAACTCGTGATCCTCCTGCCTCAGCCTCCCAAGTGCTGGGATTATAGGCATGCGCCGCCACGCCCAGCTAATAAATGTCTTTTTTAATGTGACAAGGATATCTCTGTTTTCCCAGATCTTGTGGCTGTGTTGTGTCCCAAAGGGCCACTGAGAATGCTGGTGGAAACTGCCCAGGAGAGGAATGAACCCATATTTCCTGCCCTGATATACTCATGTAAGTGGGCATCCATGCCTCTGCATGGCCAAGGAATCAGCAGGCAGCCCAAAGTGGGGATGGAGGCTCTTGGCCTTGGCTTTCAGAGTTGACAAGAGACACTCTTTCCCTGACTGAAGGCGGGGAGCCTGTCTTGGTGATACCAGGAAGCTGTCTACCTTCAAATACTACAGTATTTTGCTGTCACATGAGAAGCAGCATGGGAAGTCAAAGCAGGAAGGGGAACTCTGAGGGGGCCTGGGTCAGCCCTGTGACTGCATCCCATTCATCACTCAGTGGTGGTGCAGGCCATGTTCCCATGATTCTTTGGAACCCTGAAACCACCCCCTCAGCCTTTTAGGCTCCCAAGGAAATACTTTGGAGAAGGACTTTTCAGGGTAGGGATCTGGGGGAATAGGGAGTTCCTGTTTCTCTCTGGGCTTCCTGGACAGCAACATGACTCAGAAATTAGTCATCTCTGAAGGAAAGGCACATAGACTCTCCCTTGACTTGGGGTTTAGGAATTTGTGTTTATATGTGCATTCAACAAATGTCCCTAGTATTCATGAAGTCCCTGCTTTATGGCTAGACATTGAGGGTCCAGCAGGCCTGGGGCGTCATGGAGCTTATACCCCTATGGTTTGACCACCTCTGTCTGTTGATGGTGGGGCTTTTTAAAAATAAAACATGGGTTTCTAGTGCCTGTAGGGCACCCTGGGAAACGATTTATAGAATGACTTCAGTACTAGATAATTTCTGCATGAATGAGGACCCAAGCTTGTAGTGCAGAATTACCATCAGCATGGCATGAAAGCACATTCCAAGCATCTTCCAAGGAGAGCCGAGACCATGTATGGAAAGACTGAGATGGTGCTAGTGCTGAGTGCTCCAGGGCTCTGGGGAGTTACCTATGGACAGATGAAGTCCTTGTTCTAATAGAGCTTACATTCCAGGAACAAAATAGACAAAACCATAAGTCAGGAGGTAATGAGTGCTCTGTAGAGGAAGCAGGGTAAGAGACTAAGGATTTGGGGAGCATAGGGTGATACTCCTTTGCATAAGATTGTCTGGTGATACTTGACCAGACACCAGACTTAGGTAAAGGAGGGTACTCTGTGGAAATCTGGAGGCCAGTGTCCCGGGTCAAAAGGACAGCAGCAAGTGCAAAGGTGATAGATGGACATGGACCAGGTGTCTTCAAGGAGCACCCAGAGACCAGAGTGGCTGGAGCAGAGGTAGTGAAGGGGAGATGGGAGGGTCCAGATCACTTTAACCCCTGAAGGCCACAGTGAGGACTTTGGCTCTTACTCATGAGTGGTATGTGAGGCTACTGGAAGATTTTGGGCTGACCTGACTAGATATTTTAACAGGATCACACAGGTTGGTGGTAGAGAACACAATATCTGAGGGACAAGAGCAGAAGCAAAATCCAGTTTTGAAGGCTGAATAGATTGAATAACAACCCAGGAGAGAGAGGATGGGTTTTGGAAGTGGGGGAAGCAGTAGAGGCAGTGAGCTATAGTGGGCTTCTGGAGATGTTTTGAAAGCAGAGTTGGTGAAGGTTGTTGATGGGTAGGGTATGTATGGTAGGCCAAAGAGAGTAAAGGATAATGTCAGTGCTTTGGACCTGATAAACAAAAAGGACAGAGTTGCTGTCTGCTGAGAGGGAGCAGACTGGTGGCAGTTGCAGGGGTGCTGAGAGTGTGCTTTGTTGCATGTTGAGTGAGAGGCACTTGCTGGACCTCCCAGTGGAGAGTTGCAGACACAGAGTAGTTGAGGTCAGGGGGACAGTGTCCAGGCCAGAGAGAGAACACAATTCAGTTAGTCCCACATGATCCAGCAGTCCCTCTTCTGGGTATGTACCCAAGAGAACTGAGAGCAAGTTGTTACGTGTTAATCTGTAGTTACCCTCCTATGCCAAAGAAGAACCAAAAGCAGTCTCTCCGCTTTGTGTTTTGTTGCCCGCTTATTGAACTTCTTTGCTTCTTCTATTCCATTCCATTCTTCTACAAGATTGACTTGATGGTTTCCACAAATGAGTGAGAACATTTGGTATTTATTTCACTTAATATAATGACCTACAGTTTCTACTGTGTTGCTGTGTACCTGTAGTTCTAGACTTTTTTTTTTTTTTCTGTTTTCTGGTTTTTTAGAATTTTTTATTTATTTATTTATTTGTGTGTGTTGTGTGTGTGTGTGTGTGTGTGTGTGTGTGTATGACATGGTATTTTACTATGTTGCACAGCCTGGTCTCAAATGCATGAGCTCAGGTGATCCTCCTGCCTCAGCCTCCCAAGTAGCTGGGACTACAGGTGCACACCACCTGTGCAAAAACCTCTGGCTTGTTTTTTTTTTCTATTTCTGTAAAGAAAGTTGTTGGCATTCTGATGGGAATTATATTGAATCTGTAGATTGCTTTGAGAAGTATGGTCATTTAAATAATTTTGATTTTTCTTATCCATGAACACAGGATATCTTTCCATTTTTTGGTGTCCTCTATAATTTCTTTCATCAGTGTTTTATAGTTTTCATTGTAGAGATCTTTCACTTCCTTGGTTAAATTTATTCCTAATTTTTTTTTATAGTTGGTGTGGATGGGATTGCTTCCTTATTTTTTTTTTCAGCAAGTACATTATTGTGTATAAAAGTGCTACAGTGTTTTCTTTTTGTTTGTTTTGTTTTGTATGTTGATTTTTATAAACAAACTCAGTATAGTTGCAGGATATAATTTCTACAAGCTTTGTTGATAAAGTAGTAGGTTTTTCTATGTGTAAAATCATGTTGTCCGAAAACATGGATAATTTAACTTTTTCTTTTCCAACTAGGATGCCTTGTATTTTTTTTTTTCCCTCATCTAATTGTTTTTGCTAAGACCAAAAGGAAAAGGAAGGAAATTTTGACACTTGATACAACATGGATAAACTTTGAGGGCTTTCTGCACAGTAAATTAAACAAATGACAAAGAGACAAATATGTATGATCCTCTCATATGAGGCATTTAGAGTAGTCAAACAAGGAGACAGTTGATGAATGACAGATGAATGGCAGTTAGGAGCAGTGGGGAGAGGGTAAAAGGGAAATTGTTTAATGGATACAGAGAGTTTCAGTTTTGCAAGATGGAAACATACTGAAGATCTGTTGCACAGCAATGTGAACTGTACATTTAGAAATAGTTAAGATGTTAACATTTTATGTTATATGGTTTTTGTGACCACAATTTTTAAAACAGCACAATTATTTTACCAAACTATTCGCTGATGTTATTGTGAGGAGGGAAAAAAAGGGCAAAAAATGATGGTCTGTCCACAGCTGGCCAGTGAGTTTGTACCCCTCTCCCAGCAACTTCTAACAGTGGAGTTTGAACAAATACCCAAAGACTGGAGGGTCTCATGCAGGCTTTCGAGGAACAAACTGACTCATTCTCCCCAGGTGGGTGCAGTCACTGCTCAGCACTGCCTGAGGTGTGACCCTTTTCTCCTTCCCCCAGCCGCCATGGTGTGGACAGTAGGCATGGCAAAGCTGGACCCATCCTCTCAGGGAGCCCTCCAGCTCCCCTACGACCCTGAGATGGGTGAGTTATGGGGGTGGGGGACTGACAGCCTCTCATCTCTGGCAGGCAGCTCCATACCTGCACCCAGCTCTGGCTGGCCTGGCCCTTCCAGGAGGCACAAGTTCAGGAGGGCAGAGGGATATCATCTGAAAGCCAGCCCCCCTAGACACAGGCATTTCAGAGATTGAACGAGGGTTGGCCCACCCATCCTGGGCTGCAGCCCCTTCTGCTTCATTTCTGATGGTTGGGGCTGGCAAGGGAGGGGCAGAAAACCCCGAGATCAGCCAGTGGTACTGGTGGTGGGGGTTTTCTGGAACTTTGTTTCCAGGGGATGGGGAACCCTCTGACTGGCTTTTGTTTCTCTCCTTTGCCCCCTCCTCACGGCAATGATGGGCATACAGAAGAAGACTCCTATGACAGTTTTTGGGGAGCCCTCATACCCTGAAGTCTTTGAACCCCACCTGCCTGGCTACCCAGGGGAGGAACTGGAAGAAGAAGAGGAAAGTAAGGTGCCCGTGTTTAGATGGTCTGCTTTAGCCATGGGCAGGGTGGAGGCGGGGCTCCCTGAAATCTGGGTGGAGGAGGGTGTGAGGAAATAAGCCCTTTATTCATCAAAGGTATCCTTATGAAAATTAAGGAGAAACTGCAAAGCCAAAGTCTCTCTCATTGCCAGGCCCTGGGCCTTTTTCATGCAGGCTAACCTGTATATTTATCAGATGTGTTTCAAGTGCCCACTGTGTGTACCTGTGCTGTTCTGTGCTAGGTGAGGCCTGCTATGCTGGATCTGAGGGGGCTAACAGGGCACAGGTGCTGATCATACTATAAAAACCAATAAGAACCAAGGGAGACCAGTGGGGTGCCAGGAGAATAGAAAGCAGGTTTCTTGATGGTCATAGAGTGTTCCCTGAGGGGGTAACTTCTGAGCTCAGCTCCTATGGGTAAGTCACAGCTGTAACTAGAAGAGGGGAGCACAGTAGGGTATTTCCCAGGGATCAGAGCCCTGAGGCAGACAGCTGCATGTTGAGTTAGAAGAAGTAAGGAGAGGACACTGAGGCTGGCAGTGCAGATTAGGTGGGTAGGCTGGCAGGGGCAGGAAGAGCCTTCAAGATCAAGGCGGGGATTCTGGTCTGTATCTCAGGAGCAGTGGGAGCCTTCAGGAGGATTTGAGCTGTGTGGGAGATTGACATGATTGGGGGATCAGTGTTGTGGCCTGTGGAGACCTTCTTCTGGAAGCATATCCTTGAGTGGCTTGTAGGTCATCATCCTATGTCTTGTGTGGAGGCAGATGGGGATGGGCTCTGGGGCTCAGAGGGCGGGTCATAGCAGGTGACAGTACTGCCACTACATTGGGCCACTGTGAGAGTTGGGATAACTTCCCTAGGCAGAGGCCAGTGTGGCTGGGTGTGAAGAGTTTGGAAGATGGGCCCAGAGACATTATGATACAGTTCTTTTCCCAAGGGATTAAAGCAGTTTGGGTCCATATGCAGCCACAGACCCTAGCTGCATGCCAGGCAGAGCTGAAACAGACAGCTGCTGAAGTACAACAGACTCTGCCCCCTGGAAGTGCCTGGGGGAGCAGCTCACAGTTGAGTGGTTAGAATGAAACTCTCCAGTGACCAGGAGAGGCAAGTTGGCGACAAAGATCCTCCTCAGGTGGGTCTTGAAAGGTGGGGTGATCACCCATCAGTGGGATCCTTCCAGCATTAGCTAGTGCTGCAGTCAGGTCAGACACTGATCACAGGGATTACGTGAACCCTACAAGTTAAAGCATGTGGTGCACAAGACAGGCCTCCCTTCTAACACCAGCCACAAGTTCTGGGGATCTACAGACCATCCATACCTATGACCAACTGGCTACAAATTCAGGCATTCCCACAACCCTTTAGGTTCAAGACCTCACTAGAATAACTCACAGAATTCAGGAAGGTACTATACTTATAATATTATAAGGGATGTAGACATACCAAATGAAGAGACATAGAGGGGCAAGGTCTGGGAGGGTCCTGAACATGGCACTTTTGTGTTCCCTTCTGGTGGAACAGGGCATGTCACTCGCCTGGCACATGGGTGTGTTCACCAAGCTTCAGTGTCCAGAGCTTTGATTAGAGTTTCTTAAGTGGGCATGATTGAATTAATCCTTGTCCATGAAACTAAACCTCCATCTCCAGCTACCATCCCCTTCATAGAGGTCAATCCTCTGATCTGATGGTCTTTGTGGTGACCAGCCTCAAGCCTGAGTCATTTCAACATAAACTCAGGTGTGACCTAAGGGGCTCATGAATTACAAAGAGGCTCCTATTACTTGGCAAATGCCAAGAACTTAGTCTCTTTTTTTCCCCAGGAACCCATCAAACAGAGGCCAGTCAGATTCTTCAGCAGTATTTGTAAAGGTTCAGAAGAAAGCCCTGAAGCCTTCAGGGAGCTCCTTGGCTATATGTTACAGAGCCCGCAGGGAGCACTAGGTAGACCTCAGGGTAGGCTGAGGAAGACCTTGGGTTTTATCCAGACTTTGGTTTGGGGGACTGTCAGGGAATTATAAACAAGAAAATCTAATGAACAGATCTGCATTCCTGACAGACTGGGGAACCCAAGGGGTGCTGCCATAGTGCACAGGAAAGAGAAGAGCCACCAGGCAGTGGCAGTGGGCTGAGAGAACATGGGGCCACGGCACACTTGGGATACATTGACAGTGCTGGTCTGGGGACCAGCCAGGAGGCATGGAGGGGGGACCACACAAAGGGGAGGCCCTCACCAAGACTTAGGGGAGGATCTGCAGGACATCCAGGTAGACATACCAGTAGATGTCTGGGGGTGGAGGAGTTAAGGGTTTGAGAGGCAGAGTTAGAATGATTGGCATAGTCACCTTGTCAACACTGTGGGCCCAAGAAGCAGCCAGAGAAGGTGCAAGGTCAGAACTCAGGGTAATTGATGTTTACATATGAAATCCAGGACATCAGTAGAGGTCCCTGTGGAGGAGCCAGAGGTGGACAGGGTTGGACAGATGGCATGAGGGCTGCAAGTGTCCCTGGGGGCTGTGTGGTATCTGGGCCTAAGAGCATTGGTTGGGGGTTGGGGGTTGTTTTTCTAATTTTAAGGGAGAAAGGTCTCCAGAAGACCTTTGATAAGTGTTCTTAAAAGTAATGAAATTAAATAAACTAAAAAATATCTGTCATTCAGACTTGGCACTAAGTTGCATAGCAGCCTGGGGTAGTGTGTTTTCATGTGCTCTTTTTTTCAACTAAGTGTACAGCACTGGTTTCACCTGAGTTTCAAAATGACCAGCTTTGCCGCGCGCAGTGGCACACTCCTGTAATCCCAGCACTTTGAGAGGCTGAGGCAGGAGGATCGCGAGTTCAAAGCCAGCCTCGGCAATGGCGAGGCACTTAGCAACTCAGTGAGACCCTGTTTCCAAATAAAATACAAAATAAGGGCTGGGGATATGGCCCAGTGGTCAAGTGCCCCTGAGTTCAATCCCCGGTACCACCAAAAAAAAAAAAAAAAAATGACCAGCTTTTCTCTGCCCAGATTGTAAGTCACCCAGTCCTCAGAATTTCTCCCTTTCCCCTTGGTGGCTACTTTTTGAGGCAGCCTGACCCCAACCCGTCTGCATGGCTGCTGCTAGAAGCCTGGTGAGCTGGGCTGTGCTGGGCAGGGACACTGCTGCCTCTGGCCCCTGGTCCCCTTGTGCTGGGCAGAGCAACTGGGTTTCCCTGACAGGTATCATCTGCCCTCCACTTTCCTGCCTTGGCCTCCTTCCTGTTGAGGCTTCTGAGAGCTAAATGGGGCCACTTTCTCTTCCCCACACAGGGGGTGTGAAGCTTGGCCTGGGAGACTTCATCTTCTACAGTGTGCTGGTAGGCAAGGCGGCGGCCACGGGCAGCGGGGACTGGAACACCACGCTGGCCTGTTTTGTTGCTATCCTTATTGTGAGTAGACTGGGTTTGCTCCCTGGGGAATTTCTAGCTGCTGTCTTCCTCCTGAAGGGCAAAAGCAATAAGGGGACCTTGCAGGGCAGGGGCAGGGAGCAAAATAAACCAGGGAAGAGTAATTAGAACTCCTCTCTCATTCCAGAGCTGTATAATTTCCCCTCCATGCCACTGGGTCACCATGGAACTCTGAATCCCAGAGGTCTCCAGGGACTGAGAATGGCCCTATTACCCTGAACCACAACAGTGCAGTCTGGAGGCCCTTGTGGCCAGATGCACATACTGGGGGTGATCTCCTACATGTCATCTTCCTTTTAGATTAAATGGGGTGCGAGCTGGGGATAGCTCAGTTGGTAGAGTGCTTGCCTCACCTGCACAAGGCCCTGGGTTCAATCCCCAGCACCACAAAAAAAACGGGGGGGGGGGGGGGTTTGAGTCTCTGAGAGATACATGCTCCATGCCCTGCCCCTTGATGAAAACCTTGAGTACCAGGGGCAAGGCATAAGATTAAATTTGCTCTAGTGTTTGTGAAAGAGGTTCTTTCTGCCTACAAGCATATGTGTCAGGGATGGGATAACAGATCCCAAGCCTTCCTCCTGCCACACACTCTAACCTGGGTCCTGCTGTCCTCAAGGACAGGGGAGGTGCCTGGTCCCCACCCCGGACACCTGGGGCAGAGACAGAAAGGGCCATCTCCATTCTTGCTTCCGAGGGATGGGTCACATGACCTCTTTGGTTTCTTTGGTGTCAATCACTGAGATCCCCACTGGCATTTCAGTCATGGCCATCAGTTCTCTACAGGAAGGCCTCCTGCCATCCATGTCTGCTATAGCCAAATGGGGGAGGCAGCTGGTCCTGGTAGAACAGCACCACCAGAAATCAGGAGGCCCACTTTCTGGCCCACCTGTTAACAGACAGGCAGGGTGTCCTGTCTGGAGTGAGAACCCCTGCCCTCTGCACCTGGCAGAGCTGTTGTACAGTCAGGGAAGATGGTGGTGTGTCTAGCACTGTTGACTGACTCATCTGTGCCCAGGGACTAGGCTCACACTACTCTAACCTGTCCACACTGGAGGGGTCACTGCCCCACCCATTTGATGTCCTACAGGGTTTATGTCTCACCCTCCTGCTGCTCGCTGTGTTTAAGAAAGCGCTGCCCGCCCTCCCCATCTCCATCACCTTTGGGCTCATCTTCTACTTCTCCACTGACAACCTGGTGCGCCCTTTCATGGACACCTTGGCCTCCCACCAGCTCTACATCTGACTGGGAGGACGTGCGGCCACAGGGCTGGAAGCTGTAGGAAAACTTCACCAGATGCAGTTGTATAGTTTTACACTCTAGTGCCATATATTTTTAAGACTTTTCTTTCCTTAAAGAAGAAGAAGAAGAAGAAGAAGAAGAAAGTATTGTGTTTACTTTGTAACAAGGAAGCAAAGCAGCTCTTTGGTGCTAGCTGTTTTGTCACCAGACTGTGACTCACCCATTTGAGCACCTCGCCCATGGGACACATGACAAGTTTATGCTCATGACCTGAGGGGATCATATGGAGTGGAACCAGGCCTGGAGAAGGACATCCATTCCTCATCAAGATCTCCCATCCTTCAAGGGTAAAGAGGAAGGGAGGTGTGCATTGGTGGAGTCAGGGGTCCATGCTCAGGAAAAGCACTAAGCACCTGGTCACTCCAGCCAAGAAGAAAAGCCAGTTCCCTGTCAGGAATTTCCCAGTGCTTTGTGATATTATTTTTATTATCTTTAGAAACTGAGTCCTGTTCTTGTTAGGGCAGTTACTGCTGGGAAGTGGCTTAATATTAATATCAATAAATAGTTGTCTCCTGTTGGAATGTTGGGGTTTGGTCTGTTTTTAAGTGTCGGCCCCTCTCCCTGGTACCCACTCCTAGGGTAATGTACTATGGGCCCAGCAAGGAAAGACCTGCCCTGTTATTGCAGGGGCAAGGCTTAACTGCCTCCCTTCTCTGCACTCATTTCTTTACCTAGAAAGCTTTCTAGGCAGAGGAATTCAGAGAGCATGAGGAAGGCCTCACAAACACTCCAAGGCATTTGCCAAAATGCTGAGTGGTTCCTTTAGCAAATGTCTGTCCCCAGCAGAACCAGCATACTGGTGTTGGCTGCGCCCTTTGCTCTGCATCAGGCCAGACAAGAGCCCACATTGAGACCCTCTGTGGTGAGGGAGTGACAGGTTGGCTGTGCCCTTTCCTCTGCATCAGTCATAAGTCACGAAGAGCCTTAGAAATGCCTCAGGATGGGAACCTAAGCTTGTTGGAGCCATGCAGAGCAGGCTGCTGTCTTTCTGGGGCTGCTGAGAAAACACAGGTGTGCATTTGGAGTTCATACTGGTAGCCCTGTGTCCTTGTTCCAGAAATAACATGAATGCTGCAAAACTGGCTGTGTATTTTGAGAGGAATAAAAGAATTATGTATCTCAGTGTTTGACAGGAGCTTTCTTTCCCTTGGGCTGTTTGAGGAGGAGCAGAGGAAACCACAGTGACATGAAGGGAATTAGGAGCCAAATGCTGTTGGCGGTGGGGTGGTGTTCCTGTGCTGGCAGCTGCAGAGACCAGAATAGTGGCATCTGTTGCAAAAGCTAGAAGCAAGGAGCAGCTCATGAGGGCAAGGATGGCCCTGGGAAGCTCCCAAGAAGTTAGTGGGGAAGAAGAATTCTGAAAAGCCCATTAAATTTGTCAGTTATGGCAATGTTTATCGTCAAAAGAGTAGTTCCAGGGTGGGGTTTTCAGAGATGAGGCTGAATAAATGTTTTGATTTGAACAGCTTGAAGAGGCCTTTGTGAAAGCCCTGGCCAGTGGTTGCTGTGGGGAGGCGACATTCAGAGTAAAAGCAGACTGTGGAGGCCCCATAGGAAAGTGGATTGACAGCAAGGGAGGGAGATGAGCACCATCCCTAAAGAGCCTGGGATTACAGGTTAAGATTAAGTGTTAAGACTGGGGAAACAAGTGCGTGTGGGAAGAGCCACTGGAGAGAAAATAAAAATAATTCAAGCTGGAAAGACAGACCTGGTGTACAAATCTCCACGTAACCAATCAAATAATTTAATATCTTCTCATCTTCACCTCAGATTTGTTTTTAGAAATAAAGCTTTGGAGTTCTGAAGTCCTGTTTGTGTGACATCCCAATCCTATTGCCGCCATCCATGTCCTGAAGTCAATTTGTGTCCTCCCCATCTACACTTTTGTACGTTAGCATATTTAGAGGTTTTTTGTTTTGGTTTTCTGTTTGTTGTTTTTCTCCAGTACTAGGGATGGAAATTGGCATTGCCCATTATGGTTTGGATGTGAGGTGCCCCCCAAAAGCTCATGTGTGAGACTGTGCAAGAAGGTTTAGAGGTGAAATGATTGGGTTATGGGAGCCTTAACCCAATCTGTGTGTTGATCCCCTGGTAGGGACTAATTGAGGGGTGACTATAGGCAGGTATGGTGTGGCTGGAGGAGGTGGGTCATTGGGATTTTGTCTTTGGGGTATATATTTTACTCCTGGCCAGTGGTGTTTGTCTCTGCTTCCTGACATGATGCCTGAGCCTCTTTCCTCCACCACACCCTTCTGCCATGATATTCTGCCTCACCTCAAGCCCCCCAAAATGGAACCAGCCTTGTGTGGACTGAGACCTCTGAAACTGTGAGCCCCAAAATAAACTTTTCCTTCTCTAATTGTTCTTATCATTGGTCACAGCAGTGAAAAGGCTGACTAAAATATCCATACTAGGCAAATACTGTACCGCTGAACCACATCCCTAGACCTGACAGTTTTTTAAGTATTCTGCAGATAGGTATATAAATATAGTTCTGGTTCAGATATTTTAACTTTAGTATAGCTGTATCATTGTATGATACTCCACTTTTTATCCATGATGTTATTGGTGGGTATTTAGGATTATAGGATTATTGCAGTATCTCTGTATTATAATTTTACTACAATGAGCAACCCATCACATTTTGTGAATTGGTAGGAATACTGAAGTTCCCTAGTTGCCTGGATATTTCAGTTGTTCCTACGCACTCGTGTCTGTTTACATTCCCATCAGCAATCTGAGAGTCCCTTTCCTCCCAGCTCTGTCAATACTTCCTGCTATCAGATCTTTCATTTTGGCCAATTGCCTGAATGTCATCTCTAGGATTTAGTTTGCAGTGACGTTAAACACCTTTTCATTTGTGTGTTGGTTAAACAGGTTTCCTTGTCTATTATTTGCATATCCATATATTTTGCCCATTTTTCATTTGGATTGTTTGTCTTACTGATATTTATATCTCTTAAAATGCATATTCTGAAGAGGTACTAATCTTTGGTTAATTACAGTCATGTTCTGCATGATGACATTTCAGTCAACAATGGACTGTGTATATGGTGATAGTCCCCTATGATTATATCACCGTGTACATTATAGTGTCTGAGTTTGTGTAAGTACACTCTATGATGTTTGTACAACAAAATCTGACTGCACATTTCTCAGAAGTGTTTCCATCTTGAAGCCTGACTATATATATGCATTGCAAATATCTTTAGACTATGGCTGCCCTTCCTCTACCTTCCTTTAGGAGTCCTTTGCTGTACCAAAGTGATTTTTAAAATGTATTATTGTTCAGGGCTGGGGTTGTGGCTCAGTGGTAGAGTGCTTACCTAGCATGTGTGAGGCACTGGGTTCGATTCTCAGCACCATGTATAAATAAAGTCCTATCAACAACTAAAAAATATTTTAAAATGTATCATTGTTCAATATACCAGGTTTTTGCCTTTGTGACTTATCCCTTTGAATCTGCATTAAGAGATCCTTTTCTACCCCAAATGCTTTCTAAAAGCTTACACTTATATTTTCATAATACAACTTTTTTTTTTTTTTTTTTTTTTTTTTTTTTTTTTTGGTACTGGGGATTGAACTCAGGGGCACTTGACCACTGGGCCACATCCCCAGCCCTTTTTTGTATTTTATTAGAGACAGGGTCTCACTGAGTTACTAAGTGCCTCGCCATTGCTGAGGCTGGCTTTGAACTTGCGATCCTCCTGCCTCAGCCTCCCAAAGTGCTGGGATTACAGGTGTGCGCCACCGCGCCCGGCTATAATACAACTTTTAATTCACCTGAAGTGTATGTTTATGGTTGTATTTATCAGGGAGATAAGTTGTTGTTGTTTTCTGAATCTGTAACCAATGGTCCAGCACTGTGTCCTTCCCCACTGGTCTGCAGAACTCTCCGAACACATGCCAAGTTCCCATACAGAGGTGGATGGATTCCCAGGCTCTCTGTTCACTCCCCTGGTGCTTGCTCTCTCCCAGATCAGTGCTTACCAGGTGAGTGAAGCAGAGGAACTTTCTTAGCGAAAGAGAAGGTGGAACTCTTCTGGGAGTGCCTGTTTTGGGGATCCTGGAGGCAAAGGGCAGGTACTGGATCTCCTATGATGGTATAAAGCTACACAATTACAATAGTGTGCAACTGTAGGAATCAGTGTACGTATCTACTGGATAAAACGATAGAGCTGGAGTGGAGCCCAGATAGCTGTAGTTTAACCCAAGTCCTGGCTTCTCTTCCTTCTCAGCACCACCCCTTGCACTGATTGGATAGAGAGATGCAGAACAGGGAAGTTTACCCCTCCTGAGTTGTGAGTGCTTTCCAGTCTCTCCACCTTTCCATCGCACTGCCCCATTTGTGTTTTCTAGCCTTCTTTACTCCCCTATAAAAGAAAGACTGCCCAGCTCTTGAGACTGGATCTTAAAGTCATAAGATCCTCCTATCCCAGTAGACCTTTTCCTGCCTTTTTGCAACAATGCTTTTGAAATCTTACTAAATCTTTTTTTTTTTTTTTTTTTTTTTTAATTTGAAAACTCCCTCCAACTCCTTCTCTTTCTAGATGGTCAGAATGCCTTTATTTATTATTTATTTATTTTTATGTGGTGCCGAGGATTGAACCCAGTCCCTCATACATGTGAGGCAAGTGCTTTACCACTGAGCTACACCCCAGCCCTTCCTGTCCCTTTCTTGATCCTTTTCTGACTCTGCCTTTTCCCTGAATATAAAAGATTTCCTGGGCACAATATTGGATTCCTTTTCTCTACTCCATGTACCCCAGTGAGATCCTAGACATGCACAAGACTTCACCTGCAGGGTGTCTTCCCCAATTTCTATCCCTCCTTACTAACAGAACCCTGAATGTTCCCAGGTTGGCCATATGTACAATTAATATTACTTATCTCCCAGGATCTCTGAAAATATGACATGGCTCTGACTGTTGAGGGATAGCAGAAGTCTCATGGGTAGGTCTTCCAGAAAATCTACTTTCCTGATTTAAAAGTAGGGAATAGGGTACGCCCAGTGGTAATCTACCTTTTGCCTTACTCTTTTCTCCTACAGTACACGGATGTGCTGCTTAGAGAGGTCACAACCACCCCTTTTGGACCATGAGGAAAAATGCCACAATCAAAGCACATGTGGCAGAGAAGGAAGCCACAGGGAGGCTGGGGTCTTGATGACTTCCTTGAGTAGTTGCCCCCTAAAACAAAGCTCCTTATAAAAACAAACTCCTGTCTGATTAAACCACTGTAGTTGAGTTTCTAAAACATGCAGTCACATGCAACCCCAATCTAATTTCCAATAATACATTTCTATTCCAGATGTCTCTGCTCACTTGATAGCTCTTCCACTTTGGTATCTGAAACTTTATACCTCCTCTCCTCTCTTCCACCAATACCTCTAATCTGCCCCTCCAGTGTTTACTGTTAGAAAAATGCTGAACATAGTTAACTTAGCCGGGAACACTGTGTTAGTGAAATAAAAGGGTTTATTGGGGTGCCACGTGGGCAAGGGTAGGGAAGGGAAGGGGAGTAGGGAAGGGGGAAAAGGGATGGACGGGATCAGGGACAAGCAGGAACAGAGAGCGATTTCAGTCCGGGGCTGGCTTAAATAGAGTAGGGGTCATAAAACCCCCTTGGAGTGAGTCCTTGCCCTATAGGCTACCAGAGGTCAGGAGCTAGTGGACAGGGCACTTGCTGGTCAGGTTTGCTGGTCACGCTGAGGATCTTGGGAGGTGTAGTTTTTAACAAAGCACCTGGGGAGGTGTGGCCTTCTGCCTGGGAGGCGCGGCCTCCTGCCTGGAATCCAACATTCCCCCCTTTTTGTTTTCTTAGGAAGCGGGGCGTCGTGTTTCGATCTGGCTGCTTCAGAGCTGAAGTGGGGCGACGTGGGGTGTTATGAAGGGAGGAGATGTGGGCAGGCAGGTCCAGCTGGAGGGTGAAAAAATTCCCAGGAGGTAGGCGTGGAAAAGATGAATCTGTCCAGGTATGGGATGGATGAAGTTTCCTTGAAGCCAAAGATTGGTGAGGGTGTCAAACCAGGCTTCTGCAGAAAGTCACTGAGGGAGTCAGCCAGAGAGCATGTAGAAATTGTGGGTCTTGCGAGTTTGCAGGTAACACTATTATGGAAGCAACAAAGGGAAAGAAGGTGAGATGGATTGTTTTCCATAGGCCTGTGTTCCACCAGGTGGGACTTACGGTGAAGAGGCCCATGGAGAGTGTGAAACGCATCGGAATGAGCATTGGGTGGCAGGTTAGGGGCCTCTCGGAGCAGGCTGATGAAGAGTCTAAGTCTTCTCTGGTTGGAAAGTCATTTGTTGTTTTTTTTTTTTTTCAACAGTTGATAATCTCTAAGAAAAAACTGGTTAAAAGTTGAAAACGAGAAAAACAGAAAAGATTATTTTGAGTCGGTAACAGGAACACGAGAGAAACGAATTTTTAGGGGATCGGTGGGAATGGGAGAGCAAGTATACTGAAGTAGTTGTTTGTCATCTTTTGTGGATCTCCAGTTGGTTGATCAGCTGGTTTCAGTCTGGAAATATGAGTCCAAGAAGTTAAATTTCCTGAGGTTTCACAAAGCTTAGCAGCTGTGGGTGTGCACAGCACAACCTGGAAAGGGCCTGTCCACTTTGGGACAAGGGAGACTGTTTCTGTGTCCTGGGGAGGGGAGAAATATACCCAAGAACTGGGTGTTAATGGGAATGAAGCAGTGAGTCTACCTGGGTCAGGCAGAATGAAATCTTGGCACTTCCATAACTGATGTCTAATGAAGGACAAGATGGGAAGAGAAAGATCTTTGGGTAGGTGTCCTTGAGTTGGGGAAACTCCAAGTGGAAGAGCTGGTTGCCCAAACATAACATCAAAAGGGATAGCAAAGAAGGTTTCTTTGGGAGGACTCGGAGCCTAAAGAGGGCGAGGGGAAGTAAGAGTTCTATTACTCTCTACCTTCCCTGAAGACATGGGGTGATATGGGATGTAAAAATGCTGAGGAATGTTAAGGGAAGTAGAAACACTTTGGGTAACCTGGGAAACAAATTCAGACCCATTGTCAGACTGGATGGACATGGGCAATCCGAAACGGGGAAGGATTTCTGAGACTAGAATGGAGGCTACTGTGGAGGCCCTTTTATTGGAAGTAGGGAAGGCCTCCACCCATCCAGAGAAGGTGTCTACCAAAACCAGGAGATATTTGTGTCTCCGGGCAGCTGGCATGTTGGTGAAGTCTATCTGCCAATTGGCTCCTGGAAGCTGGCCTCAAGCTTGGTGAGAGGGAAATGTTCCTGGTTTAAGGGGAGTATATGTGTTGGTGCGCTGACATGCAGTGCACGCTGAGGTGAGCTGATGGAGAAACTGTGTGTCTTCCGGAGTCAGGGTGAGGAAGGAGGTAGCGAAAGTCTTGAGGGCCTGAGGGTTAGGATGGAAAAGGGAATGGAGATAGGAGAGGATTGATTGTGTGGAAGGGGATGTGGGGGTCTGGGTAGTAGGTAGGACTGGAGCCAGAAGAGAAGGAGAAGATAGTGCTGCCTCCCTTGCTGCCCTGTCAGCCTTCGTGTTTCCCTGAACTATGGGAGAGTCTCCACTTTGTTGTGAAGGACAATGGGAGATCCCTATTAGTTTGGGCAGAAGAGAGGCTTGCAGGAGTTTAAAGCCTGAAGCATCTCTATACAATCATGTTCTGGGGGCTCTGAGGAGACTGGGAGAAGGGAAACTGGGTGTAAAGAGGAGCAGGACTGGAAAGAGGTTGAGGAGCAGAATGCGACAGGGCAGGAGAGTTTGAAGGCTCTTATACATTAGTCTTTAAATGGTGAGGAGAGGCAATAGTGACATGAGCACCAAATTTAGCTTCTTAGATTTCTGTAGAAGTAGGTCAGAGCCCTAAGATAAGGGGCCCATCCACAAACGGTGGGGTCAAGTTGTTTAGAGAGGTAGGCAACTGGAGCAAAGGTGGGGCCCTTGTATTGGCCTAGAACACCAAGAGCCAAACCCTGCATTTAATGGACATAAAGGGTGAATGGCTGAAGAAGGTCTGGGAGATGAAGAGCTGGGGCCTGTGACAGTGCCTGCTGTAGATGCTTAAACTCAGCCTGAATGCCTTCGGGGAGGAACTTTTCCTCAATCCATTTAGCTGCCTCATATAGGGGCTTTACATAAAGAGAAAAATTGAGAATCCAAGCACGGAAATATCCCGCTAAGCCCTAGGAAGGAGAGAATCTCTTCCTTTGTCTTGGGACATGGGAGCTCCTTGATGAGGGCCTTTCTGTCCACAGTAATGGCCTTCGATTGATGGGAAATCTGAACTCCTAAACATATTACCTGGGTCTGGGCAAGCTGCACCTTAGATGGGGAGACACGATACCCACGAGAAGCAAGAAAATTTAAAAGGATGTAAGAGTCTTCACGAGCTGTGAAGAAGGAAGGGCTGCAGAGAAGAAGGTGATATTATAAGGGGAATGAGTGGATCTGAGAAAACGTTTCCGCAAAAGATCTGAGATAGCTCCCTGTAGGGAGGGGCAATTCCTGAGATGGGTTACCTTGGCAACAGGTTGGGGCAGGTTGTTAAGGGTGGAAGAAGGGCTCTGAGGGAATCAGCATTTCAATCCCTCAGGGACAGTTTCCCAACTTCCCAAAATTGGCTTTCGACCTGACTCGATTTACCTATATATGCTGACTGCCTATGAGATTTTGGCTTCATTTGCCTTCTAATTTTAGGAACTCCTTACTACTGCAAGGGAATGGGACGATGACCGGATCTGGCTTCTTCCAGCTGAACAGGGGCGACGAGATGGGGACAAGTAGTTTGGAGTTCCCATTTTAGAAGTCAGGTCAGATTGAAGCCTGGGGAAGGTTGTAAAGTCATCAGGGATGAGAGCTTTAATGAGAGAACACAAAAAACATGAGTACTGAATAAATGTTGCAGCATCTGGAACATGTCAATGTATACCATGGAGATAATTTAAATTTTTAACATGTACAGAATTATCAGGGATGTAAACACAACATTTCACTTAGGGCTGAAGTTACCTTTACTTCTAAAATGTCCAGAAATGATTGTGTATCTGTTTTAACTGTTACTGGATGTCTAGGATGAAGTTTGTCAAACTGACTTTTGTTTTGACTATTGCTAAGAGTCAGCTGAGTCAGCTGGTTTTTTTTTTTTGTTTGTTTTGTTTGTTTTGTTTTTTGTGGTACCGGGGATTGAACTCAGGGGCACTTAACCACTGGGCCACATCCCCAGCCCTTTTTTGTATTTTATTTAGAGACAGGGTCTCACTGAGTTGCTAAGTACCTCGCCATTGCTGAGGCTGGCTTTGAACTCGCGATCCTCCTGTCTCAGCCTCCCAAAGTGCTGGGATTACAGGCGTGCACCACCACGCCCGGCGAGTCAGCTGTTTTTGATGGGAATCTTAGGGAAACTTGAGAGCAGCTTTTCTGCTCGGTGCCTTCTGTAAGGATGGGTCCAGGTCTTGCTTGACCTTGTGGCTTCCTTCAGAAGCATTAGGGATGTTTCTCCCTTTTATGGACCTTCCTTTTAGCAAGTGCACTGATTGGCTTTTTCCTCTATCGGTCTCATTTATCTCTCTTATTGAGAGATCATGTGACCCAGAGATGTAAAGCTCTGTAGAGGTGTTTCCTCTTCCCTCACAGGCAGACTCTGGGACAAGAACCAAATACTGGTCTTCTTGGCCCTTTTTGATTAATTTAAAAGTTTTGATCTTAGACATCCGTAAGCTAATCTTAAATTGAGAACATTGGGCTTTAATTTTAATGTTTATAAACTTACAGTAGCCGGGGTCTGTGGTACTATCTGTCTTGATGGTTCTTGAAGGTCAGGTGTTTAAGTTTGAAGTTGATTTCTGTTAACATATTTGAGCTTCTAAGAACATTAGCTGACAAATTATCACATTTAGAACAAATTAAGGAAAGGCTGAGAGCATTTAGCTGACAAAATATTACAATTAGAAGGGATTAAAGAAATTTTGAGAGTATTTAACCTTTTTGGAAAAGTAGCAAAATGTTTTTCAACCATAGCTATACAATTCTCAATTTCTTTTAAGATTACTTGCTCAAAAGAAACAAAAATAATAATAAACACAACATTATGGATAAATTAATGTTTTAAGAAATCTTTGTCTTCTTATCACATAGATTAAACTTTGGTTTATATCAGTATATTACCATTTAACCTTAGGGGGGAAAAAAAAACTTTACATAGCTTTTGCTGATTGTTTCACACACTTATTCAACCAACTTACACAGGCCTTTTACATCACTTACATAAATCCTCTTATTTACTTCATTATAAGACATTCTTATCTTGAAACATTTCCTTTTCCTTCTATTGAGTATGGTTTCCATACCTATAACCTTCTAATTTATTTCTCTCACGTGTTAACCCCTTTCTCTGTTCATCTTTTGAAACAATCCTTATAATAATTTGACTTCAGACAAATTATTTTATCTTAATAAAAATATTTTGTTATTTATAGTACTCTTAGTTGGAATAGAAACCTTTGAGCCTTTGTATACATAGCAATCTTTTATAAACCTTTGTATATAAAATTACACACATCTGGTAACCATTTCATGAGAACACAATGTTTATGTAGAATCATACCTGTTAAAGCATATTTAACAGTTAGCATTTTAACCTTGTAAATTAATCAGATGTTTAACAAACAAAGTTAGTTACAAATGAACAATCTCATGTCAAATACCAAAATATGAGGCTGAACAGTATTAGTCAAGGAAGGGCGGAAGTGGAGCGGAAGTGGAGACAGATTTGGGCAGAAGAACATGGCGGATCTAAGGGAAGGGGAGGGAGCTAAGTAGCAGAGCCGGCCGATCGGAAAGTGACCGCGAGGCCAAGAAGCCGCGAAATACATCGGAGGGTGGAACGGGCTGTCGGGTGCCAAATGCAAGAGAGCAGAGGAAGTGAGCAAGGGGCGCACCGTGGGCTGCAGCGGCAGCAGGCTGGGAGCGCAGACAGGGAGTGCGCCGCTGAGCGGTGGTCGCTGTTCGCTGGCAGGGGAGGGGGAAGGCGCGCAGAGCCGAGGATGGACTGAGGAGCCCAGAGCACGCACGCACGGTGGGTGCCGATGGACTGGAGCCCGAGAAATTTTGCGTTTTGAATAAAGAATTGCCTGCCTTCTGGGAGGGACGCTGCAGGAACTGCTGGGGCCGGGAGTAGCTCCGCGGAAGACGCTGGGGAAGAAACGCGGATTGCGCAACTCTCTCCCTGCGCCACCGCCAAAGCCTTTGGGGAAGGAATCGGCGAGGGGGCCAAACCCTGAGGCAGCGCGTCTGGTAACGAACACGTTGTAGAATCTAAGGGAGTGGGGGCTAAAATTTGGGGCAGTGCGTCTAGCAAAGCCCGCATGGCCGGAGATGGCGGGGGGGGGGGGGGGGGGGGGGGGGGGGGGGGGCGGGGGAGGGGAGCCATGGCCGGAAATGACTCAGAACCAAGCGGTGGAAGCTGAGTGGGCGGGGATAACTGCGGAAGAGGCACGGAGCTAGGAATGGGAAGTTGATAGTGGCGGTGAAGGCACCGGAAATGACTTGGAAAGAGAAGGAGGGTCTACAGAGGAGGATTCTGATGGAACGGAAGGAGGGGGAGGGTCTGAGCACGAAAGCGCGGTAACTTCTGAATTGGAAGCCTGAGCTGGGGGAGGGGGAGAGGTCGGAAGGTCTGGACTGCTGGTACGGGGGCTGTGGGGCTTCTAATCCTGGGTCAATCAAGGATGGAAGCCGGTCACTGGGTCTGCATACTAGTGAAACGGTTTCAGGACTACACCGGGTGCACAAGGAAGGATTTGAACGGAGAAGGGAAAAGGCATCCAAGTCTGTACATAACTTTATCAATTTCCTTTTTTTTTTAATCTGGGGCTTTAAGCCCAAATGTGCTCGATTCTTAGGAGGCAATTGAGGGGTGAATCAGCTGGAGTTGATAGGGAAGTTCCCATATTTCCCGTTAACGGGGAGAGGCTGATACAGTATTTTGAAAGGCATCCCTGTCAAAGTATGTATCAGAGTGAGATCCAAGTCCGCTTGCCCAGTCGTCACCGGGTCAAACGAAAATGGGACATGTGAGAAACCACGTCCCGTCCCGGACGGGAGGTTTTTTAAGATGCCGGGAAGGGGGTGGGGACTATGAGCTACTCCGAGGAGATTTTCGTGTTTTCCGTGTTTTCCGTTCCGAACGGAAAAAAAAAAAGCTCAAGTCCGGAGTATGAAGGGGAACTTCTCTAGCCACTCCCTAATCTTATAGCTGAAAACTTTAGAGCGGGCAGATAAAGGTGAGCGGGCAGATAAAGGTGAGCGGGCAGATAAAGGTGGGGGGAGGGGGAGTTCCCGGGGTCCACCGTCGCCTTTAAGACTCGGGTGGGGTGCTTTCCCCCCTGCATAGGCCACGGGCGAGATTGCCGGAAAATCGACGGTCAATTTTCACCACGTAGTGGCGAGGCAGGTTTAGGAACTTGGGGTGGAAGGGGGGCGCTTACTGAAGTCCAGCAATGCCGTGGGAAAAATGAACAGACGAATGGAGGCGGGTTAGATGCGCTTTTCCCTCCCGGGTTTCGGCACCAAATGTTAGAAAAATGCTGAACATAGTTAACTTAGCCGGGAACACTGTGTTAGTGAAATAAAAGGGTTTATTGGGGTGCCACATGGGCAAGGGTAGGGAAAGGAAGGGAAGGGAAGGGGATTAGGGAAGGGGGAAAAGGGATGGACGGGATCAGGGACAGGCAGGAACAGAGAGCGATTTCAGTCCGGGGCTGGCTTAAATAGAGTAGGGGTCATAAAACCCCCTTGGAGTGAGTCCTTGCCGTATAGGCTACCAGAGGTCAGGAGGTAGTAGACAGGGCACTTGCTGGTCAGGTTTGCTGGTCACGCTGAGGATCTTGGGAGGTGTAGTTTTTAACAAAGCACCTGGGGAGGTGTGGCCTTCTGCCTGGGAGGCGCGGCCTCCTGCCTGGAATCCAACATTTACCATCCCCAACATGCTTGTCTTAGCAGTTTCCCCAGAATTCTTAGGGTACTGTATTTATTTAAGAAAATACCTTGATAAGAAGCATCAAGTGGAGGATGAACC